>CM077835.1:22775458-23375458 GCA_039720395.1 Liquidambar formosana
TGCCCATTTTCATCTATCCCTTGATAGATAGGTCTCTTCTGGCCTTTGTAGGCGATGATAGGGCACTCGTACCCTTCTGCTTCTTTCAACATCCCATTCTTAAACAGGGGCCTTAATGCTTTCTTCATTGAACTGGGGTGCCATCTGTTTGATATACTATGATAGGGAAGTCTTTGGGTGAAGCCTGTAAAAGGTACCCCTACATGAGGTAAGGCTAAATTAAGTTAGCAGTCGGTTGCTCTAGTGGGATGAGGTCTAGGGCTTGCCTTATCACGTTGACTTTTTGTTGGTCTTCCCTTGTTTCTTCAAACTCGAGCCTTACTTGTGTTCTTGGGGAGGTTATGAGCTGCCCTGGGTTGAAAACCCTTTCCTAATTGTCGACTTCATTTTCCATGTGGCCTGAAGAAGGCACTGAGTGAGACGGCAACGGGTTTTGGATGACATTGGGCTTGACTTCTTGCTCTACCTTAAACTGGAGTAAGTTCTTGTCCAATAGGTCTTGGATACGGTGACAAAGGATGAAGCACTTGTCTGTCGGATGTCCAGAGCCACCCTGATGGAATTCGCATCTAGTATTCAGGTCCCCACCACGTTGGCAAGGGATCAGGAGTAGGCATAGGAGGAATTGTAGTGATAAAGTTGGTTGCCAAGAGTTGAGGTAATAATTGTGACATAGGTGCCGGCAGTGTATCAAATTTCCTGGGTTCCCTTTTCGGAAAGGGTGCCGGGATAGGGTTTGCACTAGGTGGAGCGGTCATTGCATTTGGCGCTGCTACTGTTGGTAGTATGAATAGTTGAGATGCCGCTTGTGGGTAAGAAGGATGCCCTTGTAAAGCATTTGCAGGTGTAGTGGCAATCATTTGGACCTCATGGTGGCCCTGATTTTATGCGCCGTGTTAGAACTCTTCTACCGCTCGTGCTGGCGTTTCCTTGATCAATCAGAGTTTGAAAGGCCTATGTATCCTAAGCCTTCCAGATTTGACTCCGTCTTCAACTCTTTCCCCTACAATAACCAGATCAGCGAATCCTGAACCTATGTGCCCTAGGAGATGTGAGTAGTATGGTTCTTTCAGCGTATTAAGAAAGGTGCTGACCATCTCTCGCTCCATCATGGGCGGTTTCACTTGTGCTGCTAACTCTCTCCATCGTTGGGCGTAACTCCTGAATGACTCATTACCTCGCTTCTGTTGCCATTGTAGCTCAAAATGGTCTGGGGCTATTTCTGTATTGAATCGGTATTGAGCCAAAAAGGCATTGGCCAAATCGGACCATGTATGGATTTTGTGCGGATCTAGCTAACAAACCAGGACAGGGCGGGCCCTGTAAGGCTCTTTTGGAACTGTTGGATTAAAAACCTTTCATCATTACCATATTGGCACATTTCTCCGTAATACACCCTAAGGTGTGTAAGTGGCAACAGTCCCGTTGTATTTGCTGAATTCCGAGGTCTTGTACTTGGGTGGAGGTTTTTATGTCTAGGAAGAAACATAAACTTGAGAAGTCTACATTCCCATATGCATCGATCCCTTGTAGTCCCCGGATCTTTTCCTCTAAGCTCTCGAGCTTAGTAGTAACCTTTTGTTCTCTACTTTGCTTTAGGCTTCTCACACTTGTCATCAGGGCTCTCTTGTTAGGATTATGCCTAGAGCCAATCATAGAGATGATTGTTTAGGGATTAGGAACAATCATTTGATTTCATTTGTGTATGTCACATTTATTATTGATTTAATAAAAGGGCTTATTCTATTTATGTTTAATATGCATCATTTATATTTACATAATATGTCCATGGAGTTAGAGTTGAGAATATGGAATTACAAAGAGTGTAATTTTGAGACTGTAGATATATCTCTGTACTAAACTCCTAAAGCATTCCAAGTTGAAGGTTCGCTAGGATGGACAATAATGAACCATAGGACTAGCACTTGTTAGATTGACTCTATAGGAGGATAGCTAGTCTCAAGCTATTTGTGTGGAGACACTACAACCAACAAGTGGGGCCTATTACGAGAATAGGTACACTGAATGTGACCAAGGATATGAGATAAACTGAATGGGAGTTTTATCCTGCCTGTCAATCAGTTTCTCATTGTTATAGTGGTACAAGTAATCCTTAGACCTGAGACACCATAGTTGCCTTATGCATGTAGCTTTAGAAGTTTGGATAACACTAAGTGCAGATCCTATTCAGGGGTCTGCAAAGGTGTTCATTGGCCCTATGCTATGTGTTATGAAGGCATGTGAGTGATCAACAAGGATCCATCACTCTCAGGAAAAAAGAGAGAATGTCTTATATAGCATTCATAATATAACTCATTAAATCCATGGCCATGGTAGGATGAATATGAAAAGAGTTTCATGAGTTCATCAATGAGTTAATATCTATGAATGAGTATAAAGTAATTGAACTAGGGACTTAACAGACTTCCATGTCCTATTAGTTCAATTGGAGACATTGTGTTGAAGGAAGGATGCAATTGTAACCTATAAACTATAACAGAAGGGTCTTTGTAAATGATTATTCACCTCATTAAGGACCACACCATGAGCCATATGCTAGGTGTTACTTATGGTTAGTAGAAGCCCTAATTGATATAAGTGAGTTATAATCAATTAGGGAATTGGAAGGAGTTCCAATTAGACCCTAAATGGAAAAGAGTTCCATTGTGCACACCTCGTGCTATTCCTACTACTTAATGATGTGAACCCAATGGGTCACACACTGATCATGCAAGATGAGCTTTTAAGTCTATGAGAGAAAGGGTATGAGTGCATAAAGAATAGTTCTTTGAGGCCATGTTTGTATTTGATATAAACAATAGGGGTTATTGTGCAATTTAGGGAAATTGCATAAAACCCTAAAAGGGTTTCCCCCTAGGGCCGGCCCCTTTAGTGTGGACTATTTAAGTCACACTATGATGTGTGACATCATCACTTTTTAGAAGACACCAAGGGCTGGCCAGAATTTCCAGCCTCCCTCTCTCTCTCTCCTCTCTTCTCCTACTCTAGCAACAACATGGGAAAGAAGGAAAGGACTTGAAGCTCTAGCTAGGTATTGATACCGTTGGAGGCAGCACACTTGGGCTACTCATTCACCGCTGTTCGAAATCAAAGCTTGGAGCAAAAAGGAGAAGACAAAAATTCTGTAAGTGTTCTAACCCTCTTTGTAGTTAGGGTTTGATTTTGTGTTATGCATAGTTAGATTCATGGATTGGGAATCGTAGGAAAAATTTTTATATTCCGCACTTTGTATTTTTCCCTCTTGTTCGATTCCAACATCTCTAACGAAGTATTCTCTGTGGAGTTCTATGGAATGGGCGGAGGTTGAGTCCCAAGATTCTGTGTGGTGTTTGACTGCCCACCAGGTGGAGGTGGCGGAGTGTTTGTCCTTTGCGATGCAGCTAACAAAGCGGTTAGTTCGGCCATTAGCTCTTCCAAGTGATCAATTCGAGGATTACTGCTCTCAAGTGCTTCTTCCATGACTGGCGACACGTGTTGTTCTGTCCTTTTAAGGCTGTTAGAAGGGTTGCAGATTTGTCCGCGGGTGGACCTAGATCTTCCCCGAGGTCGCACTATGGTGCTAACTGTCTAGTCAAAGCTTGTAAGCTTTGTGCTTCTTGGAACGTCGACGATTCTGTTCTTTGGAACTTGACTGTGATGTTGGGCTACTTGGAGCCTGAAATGGATACTTAGAACTTGATGCTTTGTAGCACTTCGTACTTAGTACTTGATGGTGGTGCTATCTCTTGTGGATAGTACTTTGTTGCTGATTCCTTCTTCTACTTTTTCACCTAGTATCTTGTACGTAGTACCTTGCACCTAGTACCTTGCACCTAATACCTAGTGTATTGAGAAAGACATAGTTAGTATGGAATTGATAAGCGGAGGTTGAATCTTTACTTTCCATTATGTCTCGGGATATCCGGGGTTGACTCTGGTTTACCCTTGACATAACCTTGGGGAGTAAAGATTGGACGTATATGTGTCCTAAGTATCCCTCGTCTGTAAGGGACGACTCTTAAGAATGGTGCTGATGCAGCTTACCTGGATTCTTGTGAGGATATGACTCAAGCTTTGTAGCCTGTGTTAATTACAAATGAGTAGAAATAACACTTACTAACCCCTAGACTTGGCTTGGGTTTCCCAAGCATTCCTCCGTCTTCATTTGAGTCATTCCTTGTTAGGTAACCTTGATGTATTGATTGGTGGTGGGTTGATTGCAACCCTCCGGATGGATTTTCTTTGTGCAATGTACCTCTTTTAGGGTTTTTGAACCCTTAGGTTGGATATTTGGAAAACTTCTAACCCAGACTTGATGTGGCGACATTGATCACCATCCTAGGGTGGTTCAAATGCATGATTTGCAATGGCCGTAGGTATGGGGTACCCATTTAGCAATATGGACTCCTTTTGGGATGTATGTGACGATAATAACAAGTATGTACATGATATATACAGGCAGGATATGTACAAGATAAATCTTTTCCTCGTGCGTGCCGGTGTCCTAATGCAACATGGGTCGGCATTTCTTTCCTAAGGATGCTAAATAACATGTTATCATGAGGCTGGGCGATGCAAACTAGTCCTAGAAAGATGGGGTCCCAAATCACCTAGGCCTTTCGCAAGCATAAACAAGCCTTGGGTGATCTGGGTGGGGGCTTTTCAATGCACACAACCGCCCGATGTACAAACCATCTGACGGAGCATACACCTACATTCGCCCCCTGCTATCCTGCAGGGTTGGACACTTGAGCGTGCCTAGGTTTAAATAAAATAAAGTATGCATGTATGCATGAAGTGAGCAGTTATATTTGCGGAAAGGATGACATACATTCACATGGCATGATATAGCATTTAAGCATATCAATCACATAGGAAAGCAATTAAATACTTGGAAAGTAAATAAATGCTTGAGAGAATAAAGACTCACGCGCCCCACAAAAAGAGAAAAAGGAGGTAGTCAGTAATCTGTTAGAAAATTTGTAAATCAATCATGAATAATAACAGAAGACATTGGTCTTATCTAGGTTGTATAGGAAATTAACAATTCCACAGGGGATTTTAGAAACATCGGTAAAATCATATGGGACTAAACCTACAAGACCCCCAGTGGAGTCGCCATACTGTCACTACCCTAAAAAGAAGGATGGGATGTTTTCCCTTCCTAACGTTTTTGGGACGACCCCAGGGCGTCCGTTTTTGTGGTGGGTGTGTGTTGAGTTCATTTCAAGAGCACCTTGACCGTCCTAGGCTTGCGAGCATATCTAGAATTATCAAGGCTATGGAATCGCCACTAATCAGGAGTTTGAGGACGTGACTGGGCATCCTAAGGTTGATTAGAAAGTGGGGTCAACTAAGATCCCAAAATAAGTCCATCTGAGGTCTTATCATCAAACGGGTCCATTTGAGGTCCATTTGGAAATTGATTGACTCCTAGTGGTCTACGAGACTAAAGATTGAGGGTAAGGGGGTTTGGTTACAAGTGGGGAAGGTGTGAGGCACCCCACATCGCTCGTTGGAATCCAACGGTTCCCGATTTCAACGATGTTTTCTGATTAAAATCCCATTTGATATTGTTAATTTCCTATACGAATAATTTGACATAGAATACCCTTTTGAAGGGTGTTGAATTTGTTGTTTGAAAAGAGATACTTAAAGGCATTAGAACAAGATCTCTTTTGAAAGTGTTGGTTTTGAAAGAGTATGCCTTAAGGTTGTAAATGAAATTTGTTTGAAAGGACCACAAATTTGCCTTCCTTTTCTTGGGTATCTTAAGTCAAATTGATTAACTCTAAAGTATCCCTATCTTGCAGTGGTAAAAATCAATCCTTTATGAAAGGATGGAAATGGAAATGATGTGAGTCCATTTTTTAAAGAATTAATGCTAAGTGCGAACCTCTGTTGGGATAGAAAGCTCGAGACTTTTAAAGTCAAGGAATGGGTAAAGAAACGGATGCTTTTTGAAAGCCATTGAAATAAAAAGGATGTTCCCTTTTGAAGGGTAAAGATTGCCTTTTGAAGGCAGAGATTCCTTTTGAAGGAATAAAGCGTATTTAATTAAGAAGAGAACACTTTTGAAGTGTAAAGAAAGCAAAGTGAAAGTGAAACTTTGTGGCCTTCTATCCAAACTAGAAAAGGGGATCCTGCGTGGAATCATGGTTTTGGAAATTTGATTTGACTAGGATTAAGTTTGTAGAAAGAGAGCACGTGCCTTTTTAATGAAAAGAATTATCCGAGTCATTTTGGAATAAACTCGTCAATTAAAAAAAGGGATGCGCGTGTTAGTAGTTTGCTTTTTGGCGAGAAACTCTTTTTAATCAAAATCTTTATTTGATAAAGATGGTAATGTTGTCAAAAACGATTGGCGGGGAGATGGTCCCCACGTAGGTATGAATCTTTCAGCAAGGATTTGAGATGTAAAGAATCACTTTCAACTTTAAAAGATTTATGAAAAGGTACTTGGAGCTCTTGGAACTTAAAGATGGTTTTGGGACGAATTTCATCCAAACTTAGTGCGCACTTGAATTAATTGAATAAAAGTGTAATCAACTAAATCTCCTAAGGATTGAGATTTTAGTAAGTGACATAGGGACACACAAGAATTTCTGGATTTGGGGTAAGGTGATTCATTGGAACTGGCAGGTTAATTGATTAAGTCCATTTGACGGCGATAAGCTATTATGTTACGGATGAGTTTTTAATCATATGATGCTATGAACTTACTATCCATAGCATGATAGATTATCTCAAGGCATTAGTTGAATCTTATTCACATGGGAATAGAATTGAAATATCAAGATAAACACATCGAAAATGTCAAAAGATGTATAAGCATAATCAACCTTGGCAAGGCTTGGAATTTATGAATGCGATGTTTATTGTTTTGAAAAGCACAAGTATATGTACATAAAATAAAAAGGGTAAAGTGACCACAAAATGAAAAGTGCTCAAGTATTGGGGCAAAAGGTCGCAACGACCACAACCCGGAGGGTAGCGAAAAGCCATAGCCTCTAAATAAAGCGGTAAATAAAGCGGTAAATAGTTAGAATTTTTAAGGGCAAGAGTCGCAACGACCACAACCCGGAGGATTCAACCTCAGTAGTAAATAGTTAGAATTTTTAGGGGCAAGAGTCGCAATGACCACAACCCGGAGGATTCAACCTCGAAAGTAAAAGAAAGAATAAAAGAAGCCTACTGCGCCTCATATCATGAGCATGTAGGGGCCGTAGCTCAAGGAAACAAGAAGAGGTTAGTGTAAATAATATGCATGCATGCATGAACCTAACCTTGCCAAATTTGATTTTGTTCAAACATCCTCTCAACCTTTGGACATGCTTAAATTTCCATTTCACACATCATATAGGTATGCTCACATGCAATGAAAGAAAATGAAAAATGGGTGCTAGCAACCTATTGGAATGGTTTGCAAGCATTAGGTGTTTTAGGGTTTCCCTGCCTTTAACCCACCATACAAAGGTTGATCCCTTCACGACACATGTTAGGAGACTTAGGTACGTACTCGGGCCAAGGTAGGGGGGGTGACAATCACATATTAAGGCTTCAAGAATAATGGTAAGCTTAATAGGAAATTAAACTAAAAAGCTTAGGAATGAATTTAAAAAAGAAAGATGCTCACCTAGTGTAGGTAATTTCACCTTAGCTTTGACCAAGTTAGGCTTGAGTGCTCTTCTCCTAGGCTTGAAAATCTTTTTTGAGATGCTCCTTTGGTGATTCCAAGTGTGCTTGGAAGGTGGTGGAGTGAAATAGGGAAGGAAAGTGGGGTAACAGTGGAGTTACCAGTCAGCAGAAGTGAAATTGTCACTCAGCAGACACGAAATTGACAGTCTTTCTGTA
The DNA here is from genome assembly GCA_039720395.1 of Liquidambar formosana. Lineage (NCBI taxonomy): Eukaryota > Viridiplantae > Streptophyta > Magnoliopsida > Saxifragales > Altingiaceae > Liquidambar > Liquidambar formosana. Next base: position 22,783,313 of record CM077835.1, read on the forward strand.
GTAAAACTGCAGCAGAACTTGTCTCTTTTATGCTATCCAAATAGAACTTGGATGGTCCAACCTTTGGATTTTCCTTCAAGAACAGCCCCTAGACTTGTGGGAAAGGGTTTGTGAAGGGATATATGGTAGGCTCTTTGTGGTGGATGAGATTCTTTGGATCAAAATGAGGTGATTTTGTGTATATGTGAGATAGGGTGAGGATTTTTAGGCAAAGATAGAGGATGGATGAATGGGATTTGGGTTGAGTGTTTGTGTGTATGAGAGAGAGGATGAAGGGAGTTGGCTTAGAGGTTGGGGATTGGGATTGGGATCCTCGTCAATGGATGAAAATGTGGTCTATTTATAAGAAAACATGAACTTTTAGGGGTAAAATGGTCATTTGGAGGGGCATTTTGGTCACATGGGATGTGGAGGGCATTTAGGCTTTGTTTGATGAGGGAAATACCTCATTTGATGAGGGCAAGATGGTCCAAAAGTGGCAAAAGGGCAAACTACCTGTCCACGCTGGCATGGTAGGCGTGGCCCACGCTGTCCTTGCAAGTGTGGAAAACAATCCCATCCAGGCAGTTGGATTTCGGCTGCAGGATACTGCAGAGCCGAAAGCAAGATCCTCAACGCTGGTTTGGCCAGCATGGGCACATTTTTCCCACATTTGTGATGATTTCTTATCGTCACACATGGGAACTTGTGTTTCTAGGGCAGTGTGCCCTTCTAGAAGGTGTGGGGCCGCTGTAGTGGGCCTATGGTGGTGGTCCGCCCTATTGTGGGCTCGTATGATAGCGTGATCACGTTCGATCGATGATCAAGTGAAATCTGACCGTTAATCTTGAATGGGGATTGAAGCTTTGGGTCCCTAAACTTGGTTTGGGACTAAAGAGTGGAGTGTGCACTCTCTAGGATGGGATTGAATGGCCCGGATGCGGGCAGGATGCTCATAGGGCTCTGCAATTAGGGTTTTGTTGATCATGAGTCGAATGAGGCCTGATCTTTGATCAAATGGTCCTGTATTGATCTTGAGGGGTTGAATTGAAGATCCAATGGTATGTTTAACCATTGGATGAGAAATTGTGAGGAATTTAACCACCTAAAGTTGCATTAGGGGTTCGGTTTTGGGCGATTTGGGGATCGGAGGGCTCATGCCTTCTGATTCCCAATCAAATGGTCCTAGACCACTCTAGGGATGTTGAATTGAAGATCCTACTGTTGAATTGACCATCGGATCGAAGAATGTTAGGAATTGAACCACCTAGTGCTGGATTAGGGGTTCGATTGGGGGTGAATTGGGGATCGGAGAGCTCGTGACTTCTTATTCTCAATCAAATGGTCTTAGATCGCTCTAGGGATGTTTAATTGAAGATCCTACGGTTGGATTGACCATCGGATCAAAGATTGTTGGAGATTGAACTACCTAGTACCGATTCAAGGGCTCGATTTGGGGGAAATTGGGGATCGGAGGGCTCGTGCCCTTTGATTTTCAATCAAATGATCCTAAACCACTCTAGAGATGTTGAATTAAAGATCCTACGGTTGGATTGACCGTTGGATCAAATATTGTTAGGAATTGAACCACCTAGTATCGATTTAGGGGTTCAATTTGGGCGAAATTGGGGATTGGAGGGCTCGTGCCCTCTGATTCCCAATTAAATGATCCTAGACTACTCTAGCGATGTTGAATTGAAGATCCTACGATGGAATTGATCGTGGGATCAAAGATTGTTGGAGATCGAACCACCTAGTATCGATTTAGCGGTTCGATTCAATGTATATTGGGGATTGGAGGGCTCGTGCCCTTTGATTCCCAATTAAATGATCCTAGACCGCTTTAGGGATGTTGAATTGAAGATCCTACGGTGGAATTGACGGTGGGATCAAAGATTATTGGAGATCGAACCACCTAGTACCGATTTAGGGGTTCCATTCAGGGTAAATTGGGGATCGGAGGGCTCGTGCCTTTTGATTCCCAATTAAATTATCCTAGACCGCTCTAGGGATGTTGAATTGAAGATCCTACGGTGGAATTGACCGTGGGATCAAAGATTGTTGGAGATCGAACCACCTAGTACCGATTTAGGGGTTCGATTTGGGGGAAATTTGGGGATCAGAGGGCTCGTACCTTTTGATTCCCAATCAAATGATCTTAGACCACTCTAGGGATGTTGAATTGAAGATCCTACGATTGGGGACCATTGGATCAAAGATTGTTAGGAATTGAACCACCTAGTATTGATTTAGGGGTTCAATTTAGGGGAAATTGGGGATCGGAGGGCTCGTGCCTTCTGATTCCCAATCAAATGGTCCTAGACCGCTCTAGGGATGTTGAATTGAAGATCCTACAATGGAATTGACCGTGGGATCAAAGATCGTTGGAGATTGAACCACCTAGTACCGAATTAGGGGTTCGATTTGGGGTTTTCGGGTATCGTGCCCGTTCCTGGCTGTTGGGCTTCGAAAATTGAAGGTCGAATTGGGGAGAGGCCTTGTCCTAGTGGGTAGGACAGGGTGAGTAAAGTTAGGTGTGGAGCATGTTCGACCTAATCGTACTGTTGACAGGTTAATCGATTTTGTCCGGAGGCGACCCGGCAAAATTTGGGTGTCTACACTCAACATTGGGTAACAACTCATGTAGAGTAGGAATAAGGCTCTTAACATATTTAAAAGAAAAAAAATAAAGTTAGTAAACATAAATTGTTAACATAATATTTAAGAAAAATATGAACAATGCATTTTGTATAAAATAAAACATATTTTACCTTTTGTTCATCAGACATAAATGTCCACCTTTGCCCTATCATAATATCTTCGAACAACAGCCTGAAAAACTAAACCCATGACTCCTTTGTTTCTCCTTTCACCACAGCAAAAGCAATTATGTACATCTAATTGTTGACATCCCTTCCAATTGCTGCCAATAATTGACCCCCATTTGGCCTATTTAAAAAAACACTCACCCACTCTAACAAATGGCCTACAACTAGCCAAGAAACCGTTCTTGCAAGCATTAAAGCAAACATACAGCCTTTGGAAAATGGGAATGGCATTAGGAATTGAAGGAGTGTCAGTTAAAAACTTCACCGTGCTCCCCTCATTGCTCTTTAACAATTCATGGGTATAGTCACAAATCTTTTTGAATTATTTGTTGTGTTTCCCATGAATCAGTTCAAGTGCTCTTTTTTTTACCTTATATGTCTGACTTCTACTTATACAACTCACAAAGTCATCTTGCTCTCGATTACGAAAGTCAAGGATACTCCACTCTGGATTTTCCTTCCACTTCTCCAAGTATTTCCTAGCCAGCCATGAACTTTTCATTAAGGGATTTTTAAATGTTTTTGCACATAAATGATCCTTTTTCAATAAATTACACTAGAATGTCTGTTGTAGCGACATCTAAGATGAATGAAAATACCAATCATAGCCTTTAGCACATTGTGGATGCCGAAAATTGACTTGGAAATTGAGTTTCATTCCACTCTTAAAAGAGTTTCAAAAAAGCAAGGAGTTGCCACATCATTTTTAGGGTATGAGGAAACCATTAAAAGATTTGTTTTGTGAAAACAAGTTTGACTCCATTTATTGGAAAATAAGTAAGTCTTGAACCAAAAATAAGGATTCAGGGGTTAGGTTATGAAATGAGAAGGTTCCAAGCCACGGCCCGTAGGCACCCTTTTCACGCGATAAATCGGTCTCATTTATTGATTGGGCTTAATTAATTTCAACCATGCATAATAACTAGAAATTATGAAAATTAAAAAGGAAAATCTAAGCTAAGCTGGACTTGGGCTCAAGTGAGCGGCCTACGTACTTCTTATGAAGATCAAAGTCCACGTAGTTCGAATAAATCATTTGGGGAGGGAGTTTCATTCCTTCTAGGACTCTATTAGAATCCAATCCATAATTAAACTCTTATTTTAAAAATAACGTGCTTTGATAAAAACCACTTTGATTTGATAAACTAGTTTGATTAGGAATAAAAAAACTAATAATATCCCACGATTAATAAAACTCAAGGAGCATGCAATATGACGTTAGCATTTATATCATGGCATAAGCTTAAAATTGAAAGGATAGGTTGAGAGTTATAGCTGATAGAATCGAGGTAGAGTTCTGTCTGAGAACCTTGAGTTGGAAGTTGGGAGTTGAGCAGGGTTCCGTCGTCTCGAAACTTAATTGTTAGAATAGGTCGCTAATGAGAGGGTACTTTTAGGAAATTTCCCCATTACTATTGAGTCGAATCTCTTCTTAGAATGAGAAGTTTATGAGACGATACTTTTAGGAAATTTCTCTCCTCACTCACAAACTTAAGCTCTTCATTTGTTTAGGAAAATTCTACTAAGACTTGGTCTAGAATGAAGGAAGGGAAGACCCTATTTATAGCTTAAGGGTGGGTAGAATAGAAGGTTAGGATTAAATCTAGTTAGGAATGATCCAAAGGATCAAAATCACCCTCAAGAGTTGATTTCTATCATAAACTCTTCAAAAATTTGGGGAAAATCCGAATTAATTGGAGAGATAATGTCAAAAGAGGGTGGGATAGGGAGCAAAACACCACGGAGAGCCAACTAGGCACCCATGGTGGCCGTTTGGCACTTTGGGTGGCTGTTTGGCCTCTCTTGTCTGGCTGTTTGGCCCTTTTGGGTGGCCATATGGCCACCAGAAAGCATTTTTGCCTATTTTGGCTTGCTTCCTTGCTTCTTAAGTCAACAAGTTCATGTATCGAGTACGTTTCACGTCCAAATTCATTGATTCTGGACTTAAAACGACCATGGCTCAATTCCCTACTTAAAATCAGCTTAAAACACTTCTAATTAAGCCATATTTGGTTAATTAGTCAAGGGTTAAGCCTAGGTGGTTCATTGGAGTCGATTGGGTTCATTAAGGCAACACTAGGGTTTAAACCCTAATGGAGTCATGGTTGTAGCCAAACTCTTCCAAAGATGATTTTAAACATTGAAACACATTAATTAAGATTCAAAATTTGACATTAATGAAGCAATAATTTGAATCAATTAGAGCAAATTAAGAAGCAATTATAAGAAGGGCTGATGAACGAGGTCAAACTAAGCTTACTTTGGATCATTCTCAACCAAATCACATCCAATGCTAACCAAACTTTAAACCAAGCTTACAAATGACATCCTGAGGACATTAGGATCATCCCGAAGTAAATTTGGCAGGAATTGGGTGGTGAACAAGAGCTATGCACGTGCAATGACATAAATGCCCTCTAAGTCGCAAAAGTTCTTATTAGTTATCAAGACTTATCCAAATTGAACCCTGAAAGATACCATAGATTCTTTGGGATGTATAGAATCTAACTAAAAAATTTTGGTGCGAAAATAATGCAAAAACCTACATGTGATAATGCTTCTAAAGTAGAAAGGTCAAATGGAAAAGGGATGAAAATGGGGTGTTTACACATATCTAGCACCAACCCTATCCTTTACATTCCTAAAGAACATGGTCTTGTACCCCCCATCTATTGCATAATTTATAACTACCTCTCAACTATTGCATAATTTATAACTACCTCTTTAGCATCATGTGAATCCTTATATCTTTGTCCAACCTCTAGCTTGATGTTATGCATATCTTCAGGTTTAGTATACTTTGGATACTTAGGCTTATTGGTAAAAACACCATCCTCACTGATAACAAGACTTAGAGCTTTTGAAGAGTTAGCATAATCCAAATGTGAAGGCTATTGGAAACAAACATTCCCCACCACCTCATCTTTATTACTTTCTTTACCTTTACTACTTTCCCCTTCTTTATCCACACTATGGGAAAGATCAACATTTTCCTTACCATTTACATCAACATTAAACAAATTGTCATCATCTTCAACTTATTCATGTCCACTCTCATCATCACCATGGTAGCATTTATCATCACTACCAACACCCAAGTTTACATCATCAAGGCTTCTTTCATTTTCCTATGACTCCTTATCTGCACCCAAATTCTCAGTGCTAATGTCAACATTGTCTTTATTATTATCCTCATCTACATTGGTATCTTCCTTTTCATCGAGTGATGGCAAGGACGCTTAAGGCCCATTTCTTCTTTTCCTTTTTTTCATGTATTTCTGGATATGTATTTTGAGCACATAAGTGCATTCACCCTCCAAGAAGGTAGCCATCCTCTGCATACCCTCCAAGAAGGCAGCGAAGGTCATGGACTCTTAGTCATAGGTCCTAGCCTCTCTCAATGCTCAGTCTGCATCACGAAGTCATAAGCAATGGTGGACATACTGTCAGGGAAGAAACATCTGGCGACAAAGTAGACGAACAAGCTACGGAACATGAGCTCATTCCGGTCACCAAAGTCCGCAGCAAAGTTGTCGTGCTCATCCCCACTACTCTGCAAATCACTCAGCCTAATATGGGACTTCGAAGTGCTCGAGGGAGTGATATCCAACAATTGAGCCACCTCGGGCAACTCTACCTTCCCCTTCGGAAGAGGGGCCCCACCAAACCGAATCCCCATAATCATCGTCTAATCCAACGGGGTTGGTGTCAACTCAAACTATGACAAGTGGAGAAAGTTGGTGTCAGGAAACCACCTCTCAGCCAAAGCCTAGATAAACTGACGCCTCACCTTGAAGGCGTCGATGGTCATGAAGGCTCCAAAGCCTACCTTCGCAAGCCAGCCTGGTAAGGTCGGGTTGGCCTTCCTCGCTAACTCGACTGTTGTATGCCAAGCACCCATGAAAGTGAGGTTCTGCCCTACCGGACTCTGTTAAGATTCAAAAAGAAACAAAAGAGAAGCTTGTCAAGAGACTTGAGGGAATAAATGGCAAAACAAGCAGAAATGAATGGAAGAAAAGAATATGGAAATGCAAAAAATAAAGTCACTTATCGTCCCGATGCGGGTGTGAGCGCTACGCCTTAAACCACATAGCTCGAGAATACGCATTAGCCTCAAAGGACTAACACGGAAAGGAGTCGCCACCTAATAATAGGAACGAGTGAACCTTAGCAGGGTCTAACTCGTCATAACCAAAGATTTGAGTTCGGAGCTAGGGTACGCCATTGGGAAGGTGTTAGGCACCCAGCTACGCCCGTTCGGAATTAGCCCCCACACATGATCAATGGCTTTAATTAATCTAATGTTCCATTAAAATTGACCCTAAATTATGCAATAATAGCAGCACACAAGTCATGATGATATGGCAGAAGCAAAAGCACAAAATAAATATAATAGACTGGAAATACTAATTAATCAACTGTTAGAATAAATACAATAAAAAAGGAAACTGTTTGCCAATACTACACGTGCATACATAGCTTATGCTACTGCGTACGCATACTACACACTACGTACGCAACATAATAGTTGCATATGCACCAATTGGCGTTTATTTCACCTCTTAAAAACTCCATCTACATACCATGAGAGGTATATACATGATTTTCCATAGGTTTATACATTTAATCTAGTTCATATTTAAAAATAAAGCAGAAACTGATACTCTACATTCTATTTCATGGGACAATAAACTATTGCACAAATATTACATGGTGCATATGCTTAGAACCCTAGATTCCCTTATAGAAAGAGTCCACCACATGATGATGATGCATATTATCACATGTGAGATATACAATTGAATTTATACAATAAGTATGGCATCCATAGTAATAGCACTATTCTATCAAGGAGATAATCATGCTAAATAACATAAAGTTGAATTACTGACCTTACCCTTGGGGTTATGCACTCAATTCCTTTTAGAGCCTATCCGTATGAACCTTTGGAATTGCAACCGTCACTCTTGCTTCCTTGCTCTCTATTCTCTCTAAGGTTTTCTCTCTTAGTTCCTCCCCTAAAAAAAAAGGTCCCCTTTCCTAGGTGTATAGTGGGATATATATAGGCATCAAGAGGTAGAATTAGGGTTTCTTACTAGTTTTTCCCAAAATCCAAGTCTCCTAGTTATACCATAACACGTCTTCCTAAAAAGAAGAGTTACTAAAGAGCAGGGAAACATGAAAGAGGTTCTGGAAAGCATGTGTTGCGTACGCACCTCACTAAGATGCGTACGCACCTTCGTCAATGCGTACGCAATAAAATGTTAAAATTAACTCATTTGCCAGCTGTAATTCTGTTGATTCATTTGGATATATCACAAGGTTTTATCAAAGTGTATAGACTAACCTCATTATAGAGTGTTCCCAATTCAAATCATCGGGTACAAAATGGGGTGTCTACAGTAAGCTTAAGCAATAACGGCCTTATTTGCAATAAAGCAATTATCACACCTATTTGCACCCTTACATGCTCAAAACTATGCAAAAATAACAAAATACTATTCTGGACAGAATCATATTAAGGCTTAAATCATCCACTAATCATGCAAAGAACATAAATAGTGAAATAATATGAACCTTAATGCAACCCTAATACCATAACATGCATAAAAACCCTAGAAATCCACTATATGCATGCAAAAATTATCATAGTTATCCTATATGCAACACATCTATAGCAATTATGAAGAAAACCAATAAAAAACCTTAAACTATCATGCTATATGCAATTTACCTAAAACAAAGATAACAGAAACCCTAAACTCACAATCACGCTTTAAATCATATGAAATAAACCTAAGATATGCTTAAATCATCATGAATAGCATTTATTTCATGTATATCAACTAACTAAAGCATTCAAACATGATAAAAATGCTATCTTTAACATGCAGTAAGCCTATTCTATAAGAAACCCTAGTTTAAGCATAGATAGAAAAGATAATTACCTTAGGAAAACTTCCTTTGCTGCTTTAGAAACTCTCTCTTACTCTTGTGAATGATTTGAAACAAGTTTCTTCAAGGCTACAGCAAGAACTTCAACTCTCCTTTAGAACTCTCTATCTTATTCTCTCTTAGAAACTCAGGTTTAATGCATAAAGTGGCTCTTAGTTGCCTCCCCTCATGTTGAAGCATAGTGGGGTATTTATAGAGTTTAATTGGGATAAATCAATGGCTTGGATTAAAACGCTAAAAATTAATCTAAGGGTTATTATAGACTCCCTTAGTGCTTAAGGAACTCAAAAGTTATAAAAAATTAGAAAGAAAGTCGTCTAAAAGAGTTCAAAACCGTTAAAATAGGGAAGAGAGTCCCGTTTCAACTAAAATAGGTGTGCTTAGGTGACCACTAGGGCCTGGGCGGCTAGCCATAGGCCCAGGCACCTAGCCGCCCAGAACTATAGAGATGGCAATTGGGACCCGCCCAATAGGGGCCCCGCCCTGCCCCGTACTCATAGGGGTGGGTTTTTTTGAAAATTTTCGGTTCTCGATTCGGGTATGGGTTTTTTTTTAAAATTTTCATCGGGTTCGGTTTGGGGATGGTATTTACAAGTCCTGACCAGCAGAACCGACCCGCACCATAGACCCGCCCCACCCCGCATGTGGTTTTACATTTTTACCCTTATATATATATATATATATATATATATATATATATATATAACCTTAAGTGGATTTTGGCTTAACCTACATCAGATCTGCTCATCTGCCGCCCAAGTGCCTAAGCCTAACCCACGTCTGCCTCTCCTCTCCTCTCCTCTCCTGCTCTCCAGTCACGCGAATCACGCCGACGACTGACGTCGATGCCGGTCTCTGCCTTCAGATCTGCCGCCCAAGTGCCTAGCCCTCGTCTGCCTCTCCTCTCCTCTCTTGCTCTCTAGTCATTCTCTCCTCCTCCCTCGACCCTCGTTCCAACAGTCACGCGAATCACGCGACGGTGCGACAGTCGTCCGCCGATGCCGACGCTGACGCCGGTCTCCGCCTTCACCTTCACGGCCTCCGCGACCCAAGTAATCAGTATATCACCTATTCACCCTTACGGAGTCGCGGTTTCAGCAATCACCCCTCGCCGTCTCTCGCCGTGGTTCGTCGCCGGATCTGCAACAGATCTACACTAGATTTACCGGATCTACAGCAGACATACACCAGATCTGACGGATCTACACCAGATCTCGCTATCTCTCGCGCGTGATTTAGCTCTCTGTCTCTCTCCTCTCACCACTGTAAGCCACTCAATTAAACTTTTATAATGTTATTCTCTTTCAATTTCAATAATCAATATATATTTTACATGAACTCACTACTCAGGGACGAAATTACCGAACTATGTTAGGGCCAAAGGGGGCCATGGCCGAATTTTTTTATTTTTTATTTTTTGTGTTATATGTGTACATATACTTACATAACCCTCATAAAACCAAGGTTTAATGAAACAATAATATATTTGTGAGTTGATTTGTTGAATTGGGTTATTTGATTTGATACAAAATATCTTTTTTTTTCTTTTATTTCATGTCGTTTTCTTGGCAAGAAAATTGGAGCAAAGAATTTCACCTTCTTTTCTTTTTTCTTTTTTTTTTGGTTTTGTTTTTAGGTGCTCCATTTATTGCCGAGAAGATTAGAAAATTTTTTTTTTCATTTTTTTGTTTTGGATTCTTATAACAATCTATTTTTGTTTTTAGGTTCTCCATTTATTGCCGAGAAGATTAGAAATTTTTTTTTTCATTTTTTTGTTTTGGATTCTTATAACAATCTATTTTTGTTATGAAATTTTAAACCAGCTTCTTAATTGGCACAAATGAAAATTCTTGTTATTGATGGTGAATATTTTTTTTATTCATATCATACGTTGGCCTCTCTCAAGTTGAAATCCTTATTCCATCCCTGTATGAACTGATGTGAAATGGAAAGGATTTGTTAATGGCACTGAATTATATTTTTTAGTCGTAATGATATCTTATTAATCTTAAAAATTATGTGTTTAATACCTGTTCTTAATCTCTTATAAATTTTCATATATGTAATATTTTAGGTTAATAATGTCCAGTTGTGATGGTAACTCTCGATTATCAACTCCGGTTGAAAGCTTACAACCGGTTGAACAGGCTGAGTGTTCTCACCCATCATCAACTCCAAATGATAACTTTTCACAGCCCACTCCCATCCCAAATGAAGATAGTTCTAATTCTAATGCAGATAATAGTAAACTAAAGAGTGAAGTGTGGCAGCATTTTGTAAGGAAATTTGAAAAAGGAGAGTGGAAAGCAACTTGTAATCATTGTAATAAGAGTCTTGGGGCTGCTCCTATAAATGGAACTTCTCACTTACGAACTCATTTAGCAAGGTGTCCAAAGCTTCGAAATGTGGACATTAAACAAAAGGTTTTGACAAATTGCTTTAACAAAGGGGAAGGCAAAATTAAACTTAATGCATATTCATTTGACCAAGACATTGCTAGGAGAGAGCTTTCCCATATGATAATAATGCATGAATACCCTCTCTCTATGGTTGAGCATATTGGATTTCGGAGGTATTTAGCCGTCTTACAAACTTTGTTCAAGATAGTGTCAAGAAACACCATAAAGAATGATATAATCAAAATATATGATTATGAGAGGGTTAAAACAATGAAGTTGGTGGAGAAAAATCAAAGTAGATTCGCAATAACAACTGATATGTGGACTTCGAGCAATCAGAAGAGAGGATTTATGGTTATCACAGCACATTTCATTGACGATGCTTGGAAAATGCAAAGTCGTATTTTAAGGTATGTTTATTAGATTTGTATGTTTATTCTTTCTTAACAAAAATTATATTTGTATTTGTTTATTATCATTGATAGATAATTATGTGTCATGTTTCATAATTTCATTATAGGTTTGTTTATGTGCCATGTCTACATACAAAGGAAGTTTTACTTGAGGTATTGCTTGAATGCATGTTGGATTGGAATATAGATAGAAAACTATCTACTGTCACTCTTGATAATTGCTCTACCAATGATGCAATGGCTCTATCTCTTGTGGATAAGTTAGATCATAATTCACTTTTGTTGGATGGCAAGTTGCTTCATATGCGTTGTTGTGCCCATATTTTGAATTTGATTGTGAAGGATGGCATGGATGTGATTAAAGAAGGCATTGAGAAAATTCGTGATATTGTGGTGTATTGGACAGCAACTCCAAAGAGGGAGGAAAAATTTAGGGAAACGGCCACCCAATTGCGCATTCAAAGTACCAAGAAATTGGGACTTGATTGTGCAACTAGGTGGAACTCCACCTATTTGATGCTTCAAACTGCCATCTTGTACAAAGAAGTTTTCTTTCTTTTGAGACAACGTGATAACCAATATAAGACTTTGTCATCTGAACAAGAATGGGATTTTGCAAAAGAAATTTGTGGGAGGTTAAAATTGTTTTATAATGTCACAGAGTTGTTCTCTGGGACTAAATATCCCACTGCCAATTTGTACTTCCCAAAAATTTGTGAGATCAGAATGGCATTGTCTCATTGGTGTGCGTGTTCAATTGATGTAATTCAACAGATGGCTATAAGTATGGTAGCCAAGTTTGACAAATATTGGTTGGTGATTCATGGAATCATGGGAGTTGCTACTGTGTTGGATCCACGATATAAGATGGATCTATTAGAGTTCTATTTTCCTAAACTTTATGGAGATGAGTATTTGGAAGAGGTTGAGAGAGTGCGCCAATTTTGTTATGATTTGCTTATTGAGTACCAAACTAGACAGAAACAGAGTTTGGATAGAGAAGTAGAGGGTGAGTCTACACATAGTTCATATTCATGCCACTTAGGCCCTACTGATTGTGTTGATCAGGATACTCTAAGTGACTATGATTTGTTTATCAGTAGGAAAAAAATAAAGAGATCTGTGAATGTAAAATCAGAGTTGGATCACTATTTGGATGAGGATGTCTTACCTAGAACCCCAGATTTTGATATACTGTCTTGGTGGAAATCAAATGGGCTCAAGTATCCAACCTTGCAAGCAATTGCTAAGGATGTATTAGCCATTCCTGTATCCACTGTTGCTTCAGAGTCTGCCTTTAGTACTAGTCGTAGATTGGTGAGTCCACATCGTAGTAGACTCCATCCAAAGACATTGGAAGCATTGATGTGTACTCAAAATTGGTTGTGGGCTGCCGAGATGCAAGGTAACAATAATATAAATACTTTAATTTTCATTTTTTTGGATTACTTCATTTTTTAGCAATTCTAATATTTATTTTGTGTTGGTTTTGTTTCTAGATAATTCAACAGCGGAATCCCATGGTTATGCTACAATATATGATGATATGGATATAGATGAACCATCTTGTATTACTACTGTGGTATGTGGACTGTGGTATACATTATTTGTTTGGCTCATATATTTGAATTTAATAACAATTAGAATAATATTTGCTTCATGTATCATGTTCACAGCACTATCTTAAATTTATTACAACTCATTTTTGAATGGTTATAATGAAGTAATAATCCTATTACTAATTGAAAGCCTTCTATTTGTTTTGTTTTTGTTTTTTTGTTTTAATAGGAATAGGTTGTGATCCTGTGGAGGAGTGAGGGACCTGTGCTGATGGAATCATGGAAATAGTGAATGGCTTAGCTAATTGGCTTGAGAATGATATTTAACTATTGCTATTTTTTTTTTTAGTAGATTATTAAACTTGAAACTGATGAACTTATGTTGGATGTTGTTGCCTTGATGGAATATGGTTGTACGAATATTTGAAATGTAGGTGGTTGTGTATGGCAGTATGGATATTTGAAATGTGGTTGTTGCCTTGTTAGATCTAGGTGGTTGTGTATGGAAGTATGGAATATGGATATTTGAAATGTGGTTGTTGCCTTGTTAGATGTAGGTGGTTGTGTATGGCAGTATGGATATTTGAAATTTAGGTGGTTGTGTATGGCAGTATGGATATTTGAAATCTATGATTGTTGCCTTGCAGGAGCTAGTGTTTTTACATTTTTTTTATTTTTCCTATGTTTATTTGATATTCTTCTATTTTTAAAAATTATGCTGGAAAAAATTTTTTTTTGCTTGGGCGGGGCGGGGTGAGGCAAGGTGGGTTTTCTCAGGAAACCATAGGGTCGGGGATGGGTTTGAGTTTTTGAAACCCGTCGGGTTTAGGGGTGGGTTTGGTACTAGGGTTTTAATGTTAGGATCGGGGATGGTATATGGTCGACCCACCCCATTGCCATTCCTACAGGGCTAGGTGGTCACTCAAGCTTGCTTCAATTTTTCTCTTTTTCTGGACTTTTTTGCCTTCTAGGAGTGTTTTAAGGGTCAAATTAACTCCAATTTTGATCAAATAAAAGCCAAAACAACTGTGTTTCGATGAGGAATACATTTTTAAACATTTCAAGGCAAAAACCACTAACCATGGGTGCATGGTTAGGTTTTACAAAGGCAGTTAATTGCTATGCACCACCATTGCAAAGCCTAGGTATGCACATAGGATTGAACCAAATGTTTTCCAAACCAAAATTAAACATTCTAAAACACTTTTAGGGATAAAATAATGACCAATGAAAGTCCATTTGAAAAGAATTGGTAGGTAATTGTGAGTCAATTTGAGCCAACCCGAAAAGGGGTCAATTAACCAACTTAAACCTTATTGAGCCATTTTAACCCTAAGTCATTGATTCATCAAATTGAACCTAGAAATACCTCATATGCATCAATATAAACTCCAGTGGACAATTTGGAGATCATTTCAAGGTCAAATGAAAAGTTTGTGACCTAAAAGACGATTATGCCCCTCAAATCACAAAAGTTCTTATTATCCCTCAAGATCAACTCCAAATTGAACCAAAATTCATATCCATTATCATTAGGACTCTAAAAAAACTAATGCAAATGACTAGACTAAAAAACAAAGCAAAAACCTACATGGAATGACGAACCCTAGTAAGGAGGTGCAAAAATGGGGTGTGACACATATTAACCTTGACTTTGATTTTAGTTTGTTGAATGCAAGTATGTTTAGATATTGATTAGTCATAATATAATTATATTACTCTTAAATATAATTTTAAGAGTAGTCATATATTATTGTGAACCACGAGTTTTAAATGCCCTTTTAAAATAGAGAATTTTAATAAATAAAAATCTATTTTTAGGTTCACACAAAACAAATAACAAAAGCAAGGAGTTACCACCTCATTTTTAAGGAATAAGGAAAACCATAAAAACAATTTTAGAGAAAACCTTTGAAAACTAAACAAATAGCTCCAATTTTAGGAAAAAGGCAAGTCTTAACAAACCAAAGAGAGGATTCGGAGACTAAGTTATGATGTGGGAAGGTTTTAGAAAGCATCCCATAGGCACCCACATAGCCCTAAAGAGGTCCCTTAATTCATATGGGTGTAGGCACCCCATTTTCATCCCCATGAGTTCATAATAGCATTTGGTTAGGTTTAGAAGCATTTAGGAGTCCCTAAGCCTTAAAGGACACTTTTGCCCTTTTAAGCCTTAGGAGAATAGGTCATCATTGCATGCATATTTTTGTCTCTTTGTTGAGTCCCATCACTTGCATTTAGTTTCTAGGGTCATTTCGGATATGTGTGTCAAATTTGGTTCAATTTCAGATAGGTTTGGATAGCTAATTAGAACTTTTGCAACTTGAAGGGTAATTTCGTCTTTTACTTTGTATATTTTCCAATTGACTTCCAAATTTGTTCTAGAGTGTTCCATTGACTTTAGAATGATGCAATGAGCCTAATTGAAGTGCCAATTTAATTTATTGATAGGTTTTGGATTGGTTCACCACATTACCCTATGGTTAATTGACCTTTTTTCAGGTAATCGCCTCATGAAAACCCAGTCACTTGACTGTGGTTAGGGATTTTTGATTCAAGAATATTCTAGGCTTATTCGACATTGAATCCTTGAAATTTTGGCTTTTGAATCACTTAAATCAGAGTTAAAATGAAGAATTTAAGTCCGTTTGAAGTTCGGAGTCTAAACCGAGTCAGAAATCCTCAAAACCGAGGAAACCTGAGTTCACTCTTGGGTGACCGGTTCACCCAACCGGTCCAACCGGTTCACCCAACCGGTCACCTGAGAGCCCCGTCCTGATTTATTTCTTTTTGAAATTTTGACGAAATAGGACTCTACCACTCCGATTTTCAGCCTTCTAAAGGACTTCTAAGCCTATTGGGAGTTGGTTTTGAGTTGTTTAACATTCATGAGATTTAATTACAGCCCTAGATTGGTTTTATGGTGAATTAATCTCAACCATTGGTTCATATGGTTGGTTGGTTATAAATAGAGGCTCATTCATCAGCATAACGGACTTTTGACTCTTGGCTAAACTTTTTGGCTTATTTAACACTTCATACTTATAAGAGAGAGAGGGACCACGAGTTTGCACACACCCATATCACTTGGAGGAGGCTTTCTACTGCAATTTTGAAGAGGAACTAGAAGGGAACCAAGTCAAAGAGAAGGAAGAACGCAGCGAAGACCTTTGCTTTGTTGTAAGTCTCCTTTGCATCCTTTTACGATTCCTTCTTCTTCTACTCCATTCTCTGCATAATTATGGCTTAGAATTGAATTAAGAATCATATATACTCTATATTTTAGATTGTATATGATTCAAATATGATGAGAATGCATGTTAGTGGATTAGGATTGCGAATTGTTTGATGTTAGGATAGTTTCTCTCTTAAAGATAGAGGTACGTTTTGCACAGAAAATTAGTTGATGTGTTTAGGCCGTTTTCTCTTCATGGTTCAATTATATGCATGATTTTAAGCATCTTTTGTATAGGACACTTGTTGTGTAAGCCTCGTCTTCATAGGTGTATGGATGATTATTCTTTTCGAGGATAATTATCGTCCTTAGAGGGTGAGGTTGTGCATGGGTGCTTTCTGGAGTGTGTTTAAGTGCGCTGTGAGTTTCTTTGCATTCTTAGGTATATATTTTACATAGGATATGTAAAGAAATCATTCGTACAGAGTGGTTTCTACGTAAAATTATCTCCGGATAGTTTTACTTAAGAAAATTCGCCGTAAGGATGGTTATTTCACATTCTTACATAAAATACTTAGTTAAGGCATCATGGTAGATTTTCTTTTCATGCTTAGGATTGTCATATGATATCTTCATCAGGGTAATGCCTATTTAGCATGTTTTTGATAGTCTTATGCATGTTAGAGTGTTTAGAGCATATAGGAGCATATAAGAACATATTAGGATTTTGTTTTTCTTTTGATTTTTGTTATTTGCATGAGTTTTAGGTCATTATATGCATGTTTAGTATTCTGTCCAGATTTGATTTAGGTTTCCTAATGATGATTTGAGCATGAATATGGTTGATTTGAGCTTAATAATTGCCCTATAGAATACATAGGGTGATTAATTGGTAATTTATCGATGTTTCGGGATAATTTGCATATGGTAAGTAGTTCATGGTAAGTCTTGTGTGAGTTATTCTCTTCTCCCCCTTAGGGTTATTGTCTTTACTTTGAATTAGAAGTCTTAAGTTTCCAACTTTCATAAAATTCTGTTTTACTTGGAGTTCTATTCTCTTTTGAATTCAAATCACTTTAGAAGTCTATTTGAGTTAGAATTCTATTCTTTCTCAAATACCTACCTTTTCTCAAACTATTTTTGGAAACTCCTAAGTTTTAAAATCTTTCTTAAGTTGGAAACTTAGGATTTATAGTTCATTGTAAAGGGAGTAACCCCTTCTCAATCGAACTACGTGGACTTTGATCCTTACATCTTTGTATGTAAGGTACGTAGGCGCTCATTTGATGTTTAAGTCCGCCCTAGGATACTAAGTATCCTAGGTTTTCTTTTTCTTTCTTTTTCTTTCTTTCTACCCATTTGTCCATCACATATATGCTAGAGGAGTAGGATGGACCCATGCTTATACATTTATCCATCACATATTTGCTAGTGGATAGGATGAATTTGTCTGCTTATTCTCTATCTCTCTACTGCTTTCCATATCTCTCATACTTGTTCATGGATGTTTACATGCTTTATGGATGTTTATATGCTTTATGGATGTTCATGGATGAATGTGGATTATTTATAGATGATTCTTTGCATATGCATGGTGACTAATTAGGAAGTGATTGAAATAACCCATATAAATTCAGAGACCCATTTTGGCGCGATGCAGGTGCCTATAGGATGTTTCCTAGAACCTTCCCACATCATAACTTAGTCTCCAAATCCTCTCTTGTTTTGATAGACCTGCTTTTCCTTAATTAGAGTCATGTGGTTTGTTTTCAAAGGTTTTCTTTAAAAACTATTTTTATGGTTTTCCTCTTTTCCTAAAAATAAGGTGGCGACTCCTTGTTTGTTTTGTTTTTGTGAACCTTTTAAAAACCAGATTTTTATTAATTTAAATCTCTACAAGTCTTTTTAAAAGAAGGGTTCTCCTTCCTCTTCCCGGATCGAAACCTGTGGTTCACAATTGGCTATTTCAACTACTTCACAATTAATTAATCACCATGCATAAAAAATTACCATACATACATCCACATACATTCATAAAAGAATAAAAAAATAATAGGGAAAGCAATAAAGAAAG
This sequence comes from Liquidambar formosana, assembly GCA_039720395.1. NCBI lineage: Eukaryota > Viridiplantae > Streptophyta > Magnoliopsida > Saxifragales > Altingiaceae > Liquidambar > Liquidambar formosana. Next base: position 22,801,695 of record CM077835.1, read on the forward strand.
AATAAAGAATAAGAAAGAAATAGACAAAGAAAATAAAAAGAAAACCTAGGATACTTAGTATCCTAGGGCGGACTTGAACATTAAATGAGCACCTACATACCCTACATACAAAAATGTAAGGATCAAAGCCCATATAGTTTGAATGAGAAGGGGTTATTTCTTTCACAAAGAACTACCATAATTCTAAAGTTTCCATTTTTAAGAAAATGAAAGTTTCCAAAAAAGGGAATGAAAGAAAATAGGAAATTTTTATAAAAAGAGAACTTTGAGAAATAGAAGGTCTATAAAAAAGGAAACTCAAGAGTTACCATAGTTCATTGCAAAGGAAATAACCCAAAAGGGAGAAGGGAACAATTAATAAACAAAACTTACCATAATTAAACTTACCATATGCAAATTATCCCAAAACATTTAGAAAATACTAAATAATTATCCCATGTATGCTATAGGACAATTACTATGTTTAAATCAACCATAATCATGCTCAAATCATCATTAGAAGACCTAAATCAAATCTGGATAGAATACTAAACAATCCTAAAACACCCTAATAATCATGCTAAAAGCAAAAATCAAAAGGGATGCAAAACCCTAATATGAACTAGAGTATCTAACATGCATGAAAATACCAAAACAACATGCATAAAGTGAGTTATTATTATGAAAATATCATATAAAAATTCAAAACATAAAAACAAAGTAAAAATAATAATTAAACAATGAGAAGAAAAACAATCCTAAGACTTCAACTAACATGCCATACAAAATAACCTTATTCTAGAGATAGAAAATCACTATCTTAGCATGTAATAAGGAAAACCCTAGCAAACTATCATGCAATACACATAACATTCATCATACAAACTTAACAATATCAAGTAGACATGATAATCAAGCTAAATAATAATCATAAACATGCAGAGAATACTATCTAAGAGAAAATAGAATGAAGGAGGCTTATTGACGCATAAGAACCTTTGCTGAACGCTTCCTTCTTCTTTGGCTTGATGTGCTTCTAGTTCTCTTTCAAAAGTATGATGGAATAACTCTCTTAAGGTGTATGAGTGTGTACAAATTTGTGCTCCTTCTTTCATTAGTGAATATAGGGGGTGTGTACTTCATTCTATGCTGATGGGAGAGTCTTAATTTATAGCTAACCAACCTTAGGATCCAATGGATGATATTAATTTACCATAAAATTAATCTAAGGCTATAATTAATTCATTTGGGCCTTAAGTAACTCAAAGTTACCTAAAAGCAATGTTAGAAACACTTTTGGAGTAAGAAAAATCAATTTAGAACGTCAAAACTACGCAAAATTGGCAACTGGGCAAAACTGGACGTGGGAGCTCGGCTGACCAGCTGGGCCAGCCGGTTGGACTGGCTGGGCCAGCCGGTCACTTAAGAGCCCAACTCTAGTCCCTTTTTCAGCTTCCTATTTCGGGTTATCTTCCTTAAAACGGCCATAACTTGGTCAAATTAACTCTGAATTGAGTGATTCAAAAGCCAAAATTTTGATAATTCAATGGGAAACAAGTCTAGAATATTCTTGAGCCAAAAATATCCAACCATGGTTAGGTGGCTGGGTTTAACAAGGCGATTAATCGAAAAAGGGTCAATTAGTCATAGGTGAAAATTATGGTAAATCAATCCCAAAGCCGTTCAATCCTTAAATTGACTCTACAATTATACTCTTTTCATTAATATAAATACAATGGAACAATCCAGGACGAGTTTTGAGGTCAATTGGAAAAAATACAAGTTAAAAGACAAAATTACCCTTCAAGTCGCAAAAGTTCTTAGTTAACTATCCAAAACTATCCAGAATTGAACCAAATTATACACATATATTCTAAATGCACCTAGAAACTAAATGCAAATGATTAAACGCAAAAATGAAACAAAAAGATGCATGCAATAATGAACTACTCATAAAAGCTTAAAAAGGTAAAAGTGTCCTTCATGGCTTAGAGACTTCTAAATGCTTCATAAACTCATGAAATGAGTATATGAACTCTTAGGGATAAAAATGGGGTGTCTACAATTATGAAGTTAAGTGATTGATAACTCTAAGAATGCACTCATAATTTAGAAATACTATTCACAAATATTAACCTACATCATATCTAATCTAAAGAACTTAAGCCTTAACTGAAGTATTTTAATTTTGAATTTTGCTCGTATGAAATCTATATTACCTTGAGCAGTGGTTGTAAGGTTTGTTGATTAACCCAAGGAAGAAACCAACATTGTAATTGTCGTAAGGAATTGATTATAAAACTACGCAGTAGAATATAATAAATAACAAATTTTTTTTGTTCAATTCCTTATTCACCAACATCAAATTGTGATCTTTTACGAGACTAAAACCTTAGTTATATAAAGAGGGTGAAGATTGACTTACATGAGGTCCAGAAGTCGAATGATGTTTTTTTAGATTGAACAGCACATTTGTCCTACCTCTAATAGTATTCACCCCTAGCAAAGGCTTGAGGTTACTCTTGATAACCTCCCTAGGATTGTTAGAAGACGATAAGAGAAAGAGAGAGAAAGAGTTCTAAGTGGGATGGCTAGGGTCTTGTAATGTCCATGGTCTTGTAATGTGCATGTTAGCATGCATATATAGCATGCACGTACACTATATGGCTAGTCCTATAGTTCCCAACCCTAGGTGCTTGTATACAATTTTCTGAATTGCTCATTAAACCCTTCAACTTTCATACAATGTAAATATTACCCAACCTAATGTTTTTAATTGGGTTTATGTCATTCCTCTACCAACTTAAAATCCTACTTTGCTTATGGGTGTGTGACCCATTAGGTTCAAATCATTTAATAGTAGGTAATGACCCTTAAAGTGCTTAATGGGACATTTTCCATTTAGGGTTTTATTGGAACAACTTCCAATTATCCTGTCATGACTCAAATTAATTAAGTCATGATCAATTTTAATAAAGCTAGTTTTTCTTTAATAAATCCTTTGATTAAAAGAAGATGATATGTGTTAAAATCACATTAATGGTTTTCACTATTTAAATTTGGGCATAACCATCCATAAATAGGACATACCATCATAAAACCTGTTGGAAAACATGTCATAACAAAATCCATGTCATCCACTCATTTGTGGTATCATCCCATGCATCATATTTCCACATCCGATAAGCATAAATAATTAAAATTACAACCTTTAATTTAATTACATGTCTGACAACCATAGGCCTAAATAAAATAAAATTAATACATATTTTTTCCAAGAAAATACACTAATAATTCGCATTATAAAATCTCAAGTAAGCATGCTTCCGCATATACTTCATAAAACATTTCTTGAAATATCTGAAAAGCATTTAAGAAAATAGGCAAGAGTATGACAACTCAATAGATACAATTTTACATAAGTAAACTAAAGCAATGATATAAATAGAAACCCAATTATATCATATATAGAAAAATATACTAGCTGCATATATTATTAATCCAAAAGTACAGAGATAAGTTATAACCCATACCTTGTAAAAATAAATGCAGAATGCCCAATGCGAAAACTATTAATTAGCAAAGGAAAAAGATGCAATTTTGAGATAAAAAGAGGATAAAAAGGTAAGATTGTTTTTAGACCCAGATATTGATTTCATGGAAGAAATATCACACATAACCCTAAAAAGAAAAATCAAAAGAATTTTGGACAATACAAGTTTGAGTTTCAAGCTCATGGGGGTCATTGAGGATCATATTTGATTGAAGTGAGAGAGAGGATGATACCTCAATTGAAAGAGTTTTTTTTTTTCTTTTTTAATCATCAAAAGAAATTTTGTTAAATTTTTTTTGTTATAAACACATAGGTAACTCACACACACAACATATAAATAAAAGTAATTTTATCAGCCATGAAAATAAAAAATAAAAAATAAAAAAATCAATCTTCGCAAAAAATGGAGCAAACCTTCAACAAACCATGAAAATATATATGTATCTAAAACATAAATAAATCACAACACCCCTCTACAAATACCTAATATGAATCCATGGAGGGATCAAACCTACACTACCACATGGGCTTTACCATGACACATCAACAATGGGCTCTGCCTCCTTCATAGCACCTTATAAAGCACCCCCAATCCAAAAACCTCATTACCCACTTCAAAAAAAAAAAAATCATAACTAAGACCCTCCTTGACTTAACAATGTTAAGAGACTAGAACTCATCAAATCAATACCCAAAAACAAATTGTAAAACGTTTTTGAGTTTGAATGCGAAGAAGCAAATCGTTGTTGAATCTAATGATTCCCTTTGGAAAGATAAGTAGAAGGAGTGGAGCAAGAAATTTTCAATTGGGGTGGCCACCCACTTCCTTCTCTACTTTGCAGCAGCTCCAAAATTCTAATCTTTAAAACCCCTAGAAGATAGAAATAAGCCAAAAATCGCATCAAATGGTTGGAATTTTCGTATGAACCAAACCTTATAAGCACATGAAGATGAAATTTGAGATGAATTGATGACTTAATAGAATCAATGGGTTAGATCTAAAGTTTTTTCTAAATCATTTTTTTCTGAACATTCTGCTTAGTGGAGAGGACATAATAAAGGTTTTGGTAAGTGGAGAGGCTAGAGAGTCGCTTTGTAACGCCCCAAAATTTATAAACCATAAACACGTACAATTTTTATAAGCTCCGTACAAATAAACATTTTCAAAAATACGTTCTTTTTGAAAACATAGAGTATTGCGCAGCTGCGGGTAACCATGGTTAACCCAAAACTCATCATCAATATAAATTGGCCAACCAAATGAATAAAATTACATCAGCTTTAAATAAAAATACATGTACACGATAACTTCTCCAAATCTCTACCCCAATTCCACTACGTGCCTCAAACAATTATCACCTGAAAATATATTGGGGTGAGCGAACAATAGCCCAGTAGGAAATCTAATTCCTATACAAGAAATAATGTTTCAAATATCACATGCAAATATTTATATATTCAAAATAATATATAAATCAAATAATACGAACTCCAAATCATCAACTTCAAATATAATCCAACTGCCAATGAAATCAACCATTATAAACCTCAAATATATCACCATCAATAATTATGACCTTGCATAAATAAAATCTTAACATATGCTTTAAAATAATCATCATTCACTGTACAAGAATTAAACCCCCTACCTCAAAAATAAGTGAATAAAATGAATAACCACCATTGTAGACGCATAAATCTGCCCAAAAATATAAAATCCATACTCGCAAGCGTGATTAGAACTCCCCTAATCCGGCAACGGACCGTCGGCCCCTCTGCTTCTTGGCTTCCTCCCTCTCCCAGCTCGTTCTTCCTTTCTGTCTTCTATTCTTCTCCTTTTATTTCTTTCCCTCCATCTCTCTCTCTACCTACTTTTCTCTTGTCCTTTCCTCCTTCTCTCTCTCTCTCTCTCTCTCTCTCTTCATTTATTTCTTCATCTTTCTTCTACACCTACCCGTCCTATCTCCTTTCTTTTCTTCTCTTCACACGCCACTTTTCTTCCTTCTTTATTTCTTTCTTTGACTTTTCTTCTTTCTTCTTTCTTTCTCTCTTTTCTCCTGATCTTCTTTTCTTCTTTCCACATAGAAAACTAATCTTCTTTTTTTTTTCTTCTTCTTTGTCTTTTTCCTTCCTTCACCTATATATATATATATATCACAATTTAAGCATATTTTCCATCTAAAGCAATTTAATGCAATGTCTCCCAACATCCAACTAACCTCAAAAATATTTAAAATTATCACCCTGTGTACAATTCCACCGAATATACACGTACAATAAATCAATAAATATTCGGGGTATTACATTCCACTACCCTTAAAAGAAATTTCATCCTCGAAATTTGAATAGCCTCAGATCAAATACTTATTGGTTATACAACTACGCTTCCGCTGCAAAACTCTGATTTTAAAAAGAGCTCATAAATCAAACAAAAATTTTCCATTCTTAAGAAAACAATTTTCTAAAACAGTAAGGAATTGTATTTTCTCATCAAGAATTTCAAATAAATTTTAGTACCACACGTGGTACGTACTAACTCAACCATGCCATCTTATATTAAAACAACACCTTCACTTTTCCCAGATCTTGGACTTGTCTGCTTCTGATGTGAAATATATAACTCATCCCTCAACCTCACCCTCACCCTATTGAGCCTATTGGGACTGTTGGTTCACTCAACCTCACCCTCACCTTCACCCATCTTGGGCCTATTGGGACTGTTGGTCCTGTTGAGACTATTGCCATATCATCTCCCATTCAAAATTCAAAGTCGTCCTTAACTCTGATACCAAATTGTAACGCCCCAAAATTTATAAACCATAAATATATACAATTTTTATGAGCTCCGTACAAATAAACCTTTTCAAAAATACATTCTTTTTGAAATAACAAAGTATTGCGCAGCTACGGGTAGCCATGGTTAACCCAAAACTCATCATCAATATACATTGGCCAACCAAATGAATAAAATTACATCAGTTTTAAATAAAAATACATGCACGCGATAACTTCTCCAAATCTCGACCCCAATTCTACTATGTGCTTCCAACAATTATCACCTAAAAATATATTGGGGTGAGCAAACAACAGCCCAGTAGGAAATTTGATTCCTATACAAGAAATAATGTTTCAAATATCACATGCAAATATTTATATATTCAAAATAATATATAAATCAAATAATACGAACTCCAAATCATCAACCTCAAATATAATCCAACTGTCAATGAAATCAACCATCATAAACCTCAAATATATCACCATCAATAATTATCACCTTGCATAAATAAAATCTTAACATATGCTTCAAAATAATCATCATTCACTGTACAAGAATTAAACCCCCTACCTCAAAAATAAGTGAATAAAATGAATAACCACCACTGTAGACGCATAAATTTGCCTAAAAATATAAAATCCATACTCGCATGCGTGATTAGAACTCCCCTAATCCGGCAACGGACCGTCGACCCCTCTGCTTCTCGGCTTCCTCCCTCTCCCTTCTCGTTCTTCCTTTCTCTTCTCTATTCTTCTCCTTTTTTTTTTTATATAAACAGTTGAATGAAATTGTGTTTTATATAGTCAGTCAATGTAAATATTTTATCTTTATTTTTATTTTTATTTTTATTTTTTTTACATAATCTCATATTCATCATAGATTTTATTTTCAAGGTCTCGGTGAATAGATTCTAAAACTATAAATTTTATCGAAAACCAATGGATAGATTGAAAGTTATGCTATTTTAAAGTTTAAAAACAAAAAATAACAACTTAAGGGTATATTTGACTTTATACACTTAAGACTTAAACAAATACACAACTATTTCACTTTAAAAGGACTTATGACCACATAAGTTTTTTCTATGGACTTATGCTTCCATAAGTTCCATAAAGTAGACTTTTCCCTTATTATTATTTAATATTATTCTATCATATTTATTCTATTATTTATATTTACATGATATATCTATAGAGTTAGAGTTGAGAATATGAAATCACAAAATGTTGTGATTAGGAGACTATATATATGTCTCTGTATTAAACTCCTAAGTCATTCATAGTTGAAGGTTCACTATGATGAACAATAATGAATTATAGGACTAGCACATGTTAAGTTGGTTCTATAAGAGGATAGCTAGTCTCAAGCTATTTGTGTGGGACACTAAGACTAAACATATGTGTGCTTGTTATATGAACAGGTACACTAAATGTAACCATCTTATTTTGAAATAAATTGAATGGAGTTTTACCTGCCTATCAATCAGTTTCTCATAGTTGCAGTAATACAAGTAATCCTTAAACCTGAGATACTATGGTTGTCTTATGCATGAAATTTTAGAAGTTTAATAGCACTAACTGTATATCCCACTAGGGTTTACAAGGGTGTTCATTGACTCTACTTCTTCATGTATGAAGGCATATGAGCGATCAAATAAGGGATCTACCACTCTTAGTAAAAGGGAGAAAATGTCTCACATAGCATTCATCGATATAACTCATCAAAGCCATGGCCATAGTAGGATGACTATGGAAAGGGAGTTTTCATAGTGCATCATATGAGTTGATATTAGAGAATGAATATAAAAGTATTGAATTCAAGACTTGACAGACTTCTATGTCCTATTAGTTTAATCAGAGACATTGTGTTGATGGAATGATGTAATTGTAACCTTAACTGTAACTAAAGGGTTCTTTGATTTATCTTCACTTCATTTAGGATCACATCATGAGCTATTGCTAGATGTTACTTATGGTTAGTAGAAACACTAATTGATATAAGTTGGTTATAATCAATTAGGGAATTAGATGGAGTTCCAATTAAAATCTTAATAGAAAGTGTTCCATTAGGCACTCTATGTGCTATTACCTACTACTAGATGTTGTGAACCCAATGGGTCACATATCGATAAGTAAAGTGAGACTTTAAGTTGTGAGAGAAAGGGTAAGGGTGTACTTAGAAAAGTTCTTTTGGGCCTCTATTGCATTAGATGTAATTTAGAGGGGTTAGAATGCAATTTGAAGAAATTGTAAATCCCACACAAGGTGGGAATACTCCATGGCTAGCCTTCCCTTATGCCTATATATAGCACACTAACATGCATGCTTTAGACACACAACATCACTCTCTCTCTCTCTAGCCGACCCTAATGAGAAGCTACTCCTCTCTCTCTCTTTTAGTTCTTCTATTCTAGTAAACCCTAAAAAGAACTTGAAGAACAACTGAAGGCTTTTGCTTAGTGTGGATACCATGGAGGTAGGACACTTGTATTGATTATTCTTTGTTCAATAATATGTCTTAAGGACAATTGTAAGTATGAACTCTCTTCTTCTAGTTAGGGTTTTGTTTTGTATAAACCACAATAAATTCATGGGCTATAGGGAATTGAATTATAATTTTTGTTACGCATTATGTTCCGCTTTGTAGTTTTTCTCTACATTAATACTTTACAGAGGATTGGTTCTCTAACAACATTTGGAGTAGAAAGAAATTTTTAGCCATTATTCCTTGAGCCACATGGTCTTTATCACCACCTTATGAAATTTATGGAAAGATAGCAATTCTTTTGTCTTTCAAAATGCCTTTCTGCCCTCTACTATTATTTTTCAACATATAATCTCATATGCTAGAGAGATAACTGCTACTTTACAGTCCTCTTTCTCTTCACTTAGAAGAAAGACTCCTAGGCTAGTCCGATGGTTTTTTCCCCTCCTGGGTTTTTTAAACTCAACATTAATGGATGTTCCAGAGGCAACCTTAGGTCTGTAGTATGGGTAGATTTATCTGCAATGATGCTGGTGTTTAGCTATGTGGTTTTATAAGCAAATTGGGGGTGTGCACTTGCCTTGAAGCTGAACTTCGAGCTGAAAGCAATTGATAAAAGCAAGTGGAAGTGAAACTAATACAAAACAATTTTGATGATAAACAACCAAGATCAAGCCATGTTCATGTAATATTCAAAACTAAAAACTCATTAACTAATTAAATCAAAAACTCACTTTGATAGCTTTTAGTCGCATGATGTTGGGGATGATGAGCCACACACGTGTTCGGTCTCCAAAGGTATCCATATCAAGCAAAGCTCGTAGGTTCCTTTGATCAATCTCCATTAATGCATTACAAGAGAAAAAGAGAACAAAGGAAGAGGGAGATAGAGTACAGCAATAATAAAGGAGAGCCTATCATAGCATGCTTGTAACCCCCTTTTATAGTGACCGGCCTAGGGTAACTCTAACCTAATTAGGGTCTTACAATTTCTCCAAAATTGCTCCTTAGTCATTCTAATAATCACTTTATTAAAAGGCATCTAAATTAACTATTAATTGGATTTTTATCCATTCTCTCAAAACCTAGAATACCCCTTTACTTATCGGTGTGTGACCCTTTAGGTTCACATCTATCTAGTAGTAGGAATGGGCACCCACAGGTGCCCAATAGAACTCTTTCTATTTGGGTTCAATTAGAACGCTTTCCAATTTTCGTAAGTGAGAATAATAACTCTTTATTATTCTTAGGGCTTCTACTAGTCATGAGTGACATCTAGCAGTATATCATGACGTAACTTAATAAGGTGAAGGTATATAGTTAACCCTTTAATTACAATTATGATACAATTTGATCCATCCATCAACTAATGCCCCAATTGAGTCAATAGCGTATGGAAATATGTGAATCGCCTAACTCAAGCACATGAATTTATCTTGATATCAACTTATATGGTGAACTTAGAAAACTCTTTTTCTAAGTCACCTTAACTTGCTCTGGGAGACTTTAATGAGTTATATTCAAGAAGATAACATAGGATATTCCCTCTCTTTGCTGAGAGTAATGAATCCTATATTGTGCACGTACATACCTCCATGCATGCATGACTCACTAGGGCCAATAGATACAATTATAAGTCCATGGTCAAAACCTATATTTTGTAGCATTAAGCCCTAGTAACCCATACACAAGATATCAATGGTGCCTCAGGTTGAAGGATCAATTACATCGTTGTAGCTAAAAGTTGCTATTTGATAGGTAGTAAAACTCCATATAGCATACTCTGAAATTAGTCACGTTTAATGAACTCATTCTCTAACAAGCAAGCACCCACAGGTTTGTTTTAATGTCTCTACACAAATAACTTGAGACTAGCCATCCTCTCAAAGAGAAAACATAATTTATGCTAACTTAATCTCATTTCTCAATGCCCAGTTAATTAACGTACAAGTAGGAACCTTTTAGGAATAATGTATAGACAAAAATGAGTCTCTTATCTCAACTCTTTGAGATAACATTCCATCCACAATTATCCTATGGACTTGTCATGCAAACCCAAATACACATTATATTTAACTTACCCTTTGTTTATTATAAGTAATAAATAATATAGTGATTATTCATTATCCCTAAAGTATCATCTCTATATGATTGGATTTATGGCATATTACTAACAAGAACCATCCGTATAGGCCTACAAATGGCATAGGCTAAATCCATTCCTAGGATCTAGATTGAATTAGACTTAGAGAAGGCTATTAATCACATCTTAATTGGACAATAACAACAAGGAATATTCCCTTGCTGCCATCATCCAAGACTGCAAGAACCTTGCGGCTACAAAGTGGGAATGCTCCATTGGACATGCATTCAGAAAAGACAATTAATGTGCCAATTTCCTTGCTGGAGAAGGAGATGATCAAAGTGATTGTTTTGTACTTTTTGAACACCCTCCCATGGGAATGACTTCTCTTTTGATCTAATGACTCACATAGGTTTTTTTTCTTTCTTCCAAGAAAGAAAAAAAGGTTGAATTCAAAACCTCTAATCGTAGAAGAATATAATCACACACACAAAAAAAAAAAAAAAAAAAGGCCCAAACAAAGAAGGCGAAGAAGCAACTAAATGGCCACGTTGACAAGTCACCAAAATTAAAGATTACCCAATTCACATGTAGGGATGGCAACGGGGCACCTTATCCCAACCCCATCCCATCAAATATAATTTTATCCCAAACCCATCCTAACCATATGTCAGGACGGGACAAGCAGGGGCAACAAAAAAATGCGGGGTAGGACGGGTCTTTTCAGGCAATTTACATTAATAGAAAACAAATTTTATCTAACAAGCGAAATAAAAAATCAATCTTAAATTACACATTTCACTCATAGATTTTTACCTCTTTATAATTTTGTAGAAGCAAATACTAAAAAAATTTAAACATAAACATAAAATTATGAAGAATAAGTAACTAACGATAAATGTGGAATTCAAGAAGACATGAAAGGTATTAAAAAATACTAATATTTACATGTATTCGGATTGGGCCAAGGTAGGACAACGTTAAACCATACCTCGTTCCAAATTCAATATGGGTTTTTAATTTCTCTCCAACTCGCCCTTACTCCATTTATTTGCTCCCCAACTCCATCCTAATAAAGATGGGACGGGACGGGACTCGGGTTCATTGCCATCCCTACTTACATGATCAATGGAGTTCACTCAATTACAAGTACCAACATCACCTCTAACAAAAACAAAACAAAACAAAATACGGAGTAAAAACAAAAACTAAAACAAAAACTAAAAAACCCAAACAGAAAAACAAAATCGAAAATAAGTTCACAACATGTACCCACCTCCTTGTACACAAATCGTCCTCTCCCATCTATCTCTCTCTCTCTCTATTTTCTTCCTATAAAAGCTCAGATTCGACATTGATCACCTCATCATAGCTCTCCGATTTTCTCTCATCACAAGCTTCTCCATTTTCTTCCGCCACATCTCTCTGACTCTCTCTCTCTAAAGTTCAGAATTCACATCACATACCACATCACCTCTCTCTCTCTCTCTCTACAAAACAGACACTCTCTCTCTACCAATCCAATCCCATGGATATTGCACCTGAACAGCTCCAATTCCTAACCCTTACAGAAATCCTGAAAGAATCAACATCAATCCCCAAACGAGCCCCGAAGACCTTCTACCTCATAACCCTAACCCTAATCTTCCCTCTCTCCTTTGCCATCCTTGCCCACTCCCTTTTCACCCACCCCATCGTCACCCAAATCCAAAACCCTTATTCAGACCCGACCCAGACCCGCCACCAATGGATCCGTCTCCTCGTCTTCCAGCTCTGTTACCTCCTCTTCCTCTTCGCCTTCTCTCTCTTCTCCACGGCTGCTGTTGTCTTCACCGTCGCCTCTCTCTACACCTCCAAACCGGTCTCCTTCTCCTCTACAATCTCTGCAATCCCTAGGGTTTTCAAGCGTCTGTTGATCACATTTACCTGGGTCTCTGCTTTGATGATTGCCTACAATTGCGTCTTTGTCGCTTCCCTGGTACTACTCATCGTGGCCCTCGATACCCAGAACGCGTTTTTGCTCTTCCTTTCGATGGTCATCATGTTCGTGCTCTTTCTCTTTGTACATGTTTACATTACGGCCTTGTGGCACTTGGCCAGCGTCGTGTCGGTGCTCGAGCCGGTATATGGGCTCGCCGCCATGAAGAAGAGCTACGAGTTGTTGAAGGGACGGACCTGGATGGCGGCGGTGCTTGTTTTTGGGTATACTGTGCTTTGCGCAATTATTGCTGGAGTGTTTGGGGCGGTGGTGGTGCATGGCGGTGAGAATTATGGGGTGTTTGTGAGGATTGTGATTGGTGGGTTCTTGGTGGGTGTGTTGGTGATTGTGAATTTGGTGGGGTTGATGGTTCAGAGTGTGTTTTATTATGTTTGCAAGAGTTTTCATAATCAGGGGATTGATAAGAGTGCTTTGCACGATCATCTTGGTGGGTATCTTGGTGAGTACGTGCCTCTCAAGAGCAGCGTTCAAATGGAAAGCTTGGATATCTGAGGATTGGGGAGATAGAATGAAGAGAGATTATGTGTAAGTTTTTATGTATGGGAAGATGTAGAAAGATAAATCTTTTGAATGGGTGTGTGAGTTTTTGTGTCTGAGTACTTCTTCTTATATTTGCTTTTGTCAATAATAATTTGAAGAGGTACATGTTCTTATTTGTTGGGTTTTGTTTAGTTGTAGGTTTCATGTTGTGATGAATTCTGGAAATATGTTTTCTTATGATGGAATGTAAACTGTAGAGCAAATTGATTCTATTGATTCAGTCTGGAGATATGTTTTCTTATGATGGAATGTAAAACAGTAGAAGAAATTGCTTCTATTGATTCAGTCAATTATTAAATCATTATACATGGGTAACCTTTCTCTTGCTTATATGCTATTTTTTGGGTGAATTCCTAACTTATTCTGTTTTGAACCGAGATATGGAGGGCAGGTTCTGTGTCTTTTATTTTTTAATTTTTTTTCCTTTTCCAAGTTTAATATAAGTATTCTTAAGAAGGAGGAAAAAAACAAAAAAAAAAAAAAAAAGATCTTTCATCTAGGGATGAAAGAAAAAAGGTGTTTGGCTATTGCAGACGAGTAAGCTAATTTTTTAAGGAAATTCCTACTTAACCCATCTTTTGCCACCCATTGTTACCACCCACCTTATTTGTGAAAAGTGCATAGGTGAAAGCAATCACGGGGGACTCATCATGGAATTAGGAGAAACTGCCACATATGGATGGGTGGGAGATTGTGGGTGAATTAGATGGGTGAAATGGCATTACCCAAAAAGTATGTACTATGTTGTTCTTATTGGGGTTTCCAAAATGTAATAATGTATGTTTTGATTGCTTTCATGATCATAACAGTGTTTTTGTCCTTTTTTTCTAAAAGCTACTCATAAAGTGGATGGTTATCCTGATGATTTTGTTTTATTGTTTCATGTTTTGTTCTCTTCCTTTGTTCCAAGAGTCTGGGATGGTTTATAAGGTGTGTGGAGGGGCAAAATGTTCTCATGAAAGAGTACATATACTGGCATTTTGTTATTGTTATTCTTTAAAAATATTTGTAAGTTTCTGTTTATTGGGGACAATTAATCCGGTTTTGAAGATGTTAACCATAAGTTGAGTAGGGATGAGGTATGTAGTTTGTTGAAGACAAAACTTGGTGAAACATCATCAAGATTCTATATCTCTTTTTATCCAAACTGTGCTGCAAAATTAGATTGATTAGTTTTCCACTAATGGTGATTAGTCAGTGTAGAGGTCGAAATAGTTATTTATCCTAGGTAGCTTAGAATTGAAAAATTATTTAGGTTTGTTTATTTTTTTGGTAAAGGGAAAAGGTCAAGACCTACTAAGACAAGATCTACCAACTAAATCCTCCTAATAGAATTCATCTAGAAATTATTATCCCAAATCTGAGTACTTTTCGTCTGCTTATTTCTTGTGAAATTAAGGGGTTTTCAATCCTCAATTTCTATTTGACCTGTTTAATTGGCATAAAATGATTGGAAGAGGGTCTTTCAAAATTGATAGGTAACGTTTATAAGACGGAGCTGGTCAATGGTTCTAGCCTCTTCGAGAATCTGCTAATTTTAGCTTAAGAAGGGATGAATATGTGAATTTACACTTGATGTTGCCATTTATTCCACCTCTTGTTTTCACCAGGGTGTCTGACTGACTAAAATAATTGTTAAGAGGAAAAAGGTCAGAATAATTTAGGAGTAAGAGACTGCCATTTAAGTGCTGAAATGAAACGTTGAAGAAAAGACAATGATATATAGGATGGCTCATTTGTTATGGGTGGGTGAAAGAAAGATGTCCTAGTTGGTTTATAATCTAATTCATGATAAGTTGTGACTTGTGAGTTTGTGACCATATAATTGAGGTCTTCTGTGTTCCCTTTCCTTTCAGTTTTTTCTCCCTTGTCATTTGTGCTACTTGCTTGGTGTTGTTGGATAAATAATTTGGTTCTTGACTGACTGGTTTGAGGTGTGTGTGTTGGTTTTATGTTTTCATTTGCATTATTGGATGTTTGAAATTCCTTTTAGGGTGAAAGATGCTTGGAGCTGAGTGATACACTGCAATTTTGCACTTGCAGAGACAGCAGTCATTGTTAACTTCTTCATCATGCTTCAATATGTTGTTCAGGGAATGGAGGAAAAGAAGAACTTTTGGAATCCTTTAATTTTTTTCAATTGACTAAACTTTGTCAAACTGTTTGTTATAAGATTCCAAATTTTCCTTTTCAAAATTTTCCTCAGCAATTGGACTTAGCACTGGTGCAAGTTATATGTTTGTAAAACTTACTTGTAGCCTATGCCAGCACAAGAGCAAAATAAATTCATTGTTAGATAAAAATAATTATTTTTGATGAAAAATAAGAATTATTATTGTTGAATGTATGGGTAGTCAACAGAAAGCAGAATCTAATTTCCTTTGATCTATATTCTTCTGCCTACACTTTTGGTTGTTTACTATTTAAAAACGCTGCCCATATGTTATATAGCCTCCATTTTTTTCTTCTGTGAATTTCTTTGATCTGTCCGACTGTACTCACCTGCATTGATCTCTGGATTCAGCAATCTGTGGTTGTGAAGGTATGTACATGTTATCTTTATTGGTCTATTTGATGGAGTATTGGTATATGGTTGCATTTTTCTTTCCTTTTCCTCCCCCCTCTTAGATTAATTGACTTTTTGTTTTGTCTCTCACCTAAGTTCCAAGATGATGCACTGCAAATGCAATGGTGTTGCATATTAGGAGGATCCCTAATCTGAGATGTTTCTTCTTGTAGCATACTGGTTTTGTGGTTTTATTGAATGGAGAAGAAGTCATGTTTTAAATTATATTAATGGGCATAATGGAATCTAAGATCCTATATTCTTATGTGGGAAGACTGCCTAAGATATATCTTTCTATCGGACAATGCCAATAGTTTAGTTATCTTAAGCACCCTTCCTGTTGTTTTGTTTTTGTTTTTTTTTTTTTCAATATTTAATGATGAATCAGTTTTCCTTATAATTAGTTCACAGAACTTCTGATGAGTGCACACTTTTGTGATTTATAAATGAAACAATTGGGGCCCGGAGGGGGGGGGGGGGAGGGGGAGGGGGACCTTGGTATGGTGAATTTATCATGTGAGAATTTTTAGATTATATCTATTCATTTAATAGGTCATCCAACTTTACCATTGGACAAATGGACTTCCAGTGTTGGGTGCTTTGGGTTAACATTCTGTTCTGGTTTCTAATAGCAGTAGCTTGTATATATGACTTGCTTTAGAAGAGACCTGTCACTATTGTATATAATTTTTGTTTCATAGTCAATGTTATTTCTGAAGTTACCCTTTTGAAGTGTATGAATTCCAATTGTTATTAATTGTAGCAAGTTTATGGGTGGGTGTATTAAAGATTTAAATAAATTAATTCCACTGATATTTTTAACATTGGTCTGTTGGATCACCAAAAAAGAGAAAAAATGGTGAATGCCTTAGGAAAAGTAGAATCAATGGCCCGTATTAGGCGAGGTGATGTTACAGGTTCCCAAATTTTGAGATTCCACAGGTCATGAAGTTTTCATAAAATGGTACATCTGGCCTGTATTTTATAGGCTTGAGAGGGCACTTCAAAGTGGGGATTATCTCTGAGTCTATGACTCATTGAAAGAAATAAAGACTAGTTTAGGCTGTCCTTAAAGAAACTCATTGCTTGATTATTGCTACCATCAGATAGATTTGCTTGTGTTAGTCTTTTAGATATAAGGAAGTGTAGTCCTGTTTCGAACTGTTTTTATGATTTTGAATTTGTTGTCACCATAGAAATGGATGTGGATGTGGATGTTTAAGAGTCATTGGGCAAGAATCAGGGATGGTTTGATTATGTCTAAGTATATATATATATCCAGTTATTTGGGGGGGGGGGGGGGGGGGGGGGGGGTGTGGTTGCGGTGGTGGTGGTGGTGGTGGTGGTGTAGATGTTGTGGAAGTATCATCCCTAAGACTATCCAATGGTTGGTAGGATAAAAAGTTTAACACAATAAGGAAACTTCCATGTTACTTTTTTTGTCGCCAACGGTTAGTAGAACAAATGGTTTCATGTAATAAAGAAATTTCCGTATTACTCCTTTTGTCAATACAAATTTATGATTTTATAGGTCTAATTTTTGGGCTTCAAAAGCTTGGTAGGACAAAGTGTACAACATATCAAATTCATGCAACTCAAGAGTCTCAGATAGTGGAAGGCCAATCCACGAGGGAAGAAAGATGTGTAAGATATGGCCAAATAAATCATCCTTCATTTTTTTTTATGCTCTGGAGTCTGATACAAGATTTGAGCCATTGCATGTGTACACATGGTGTTGGAGAGTGGCGGTTAATTAGTTGATGAAAGTTTGTTGAGAAAAATTTATATGTAATTGTGATATAGATGATATGGTATCACAAGTCAATGGGAGTGGATTGTTTGAGTACTTTTTGGCTCACAGTCCTACTTTGATTCACTCCTATTGATCTGTGACACCATGTGGCCATGTCTTACATGGAAGACTCATTCTTGTTTGCTTGGCTTTTATTCATTTCTGTTGCAGTGAGGTTTTACACGCTCAAGCACTTATATTGACCGTTGTTTCTTATGTTGTAAAAAATAAAGGGTGGTGCTAATATGATAGACTGTCATTGCTTTTTAGCAATGATAGTCAAATCATGACCACAAATGGGTTTTATTCCTCTTTAACAAAATTCATGGTTTATTAGTTTTTGTAGTCATGATTTGATTGTCATTGCTTTTAGCAATGATAGTCTCTCATGTAAGTATTTCCAAAAATTAAATAAGAGGTGTTGCATTTTGTTAAATGTTATTCCCTATTACTTTTATTTTGTTTTTTTAATATCAATTTTTATTTTGTTTTTCTAATATCAAGTTTTCATTAATTGGTACTCATTATTCTTATTACGAAAATGTTAATCATATGATGAATAGAAAATGAAATATTTTGCTTGGTGATAAAATAGACAAAGCTTGGGACAAATAATTTTTTTACCTCAATCTCATCCTCACATGTCCGTCAAACGGTTAATGAAGTAGCTCATGACCTAAGATATGTAAATGATATTATTTGGTTAGAAGAGATCCCTGATTGTGTAAAGGTCTAAGTCCTTGCGAATTTGGCCTATTACGACTCTTGATTTTTCTAATATACAGTCAATATAAAAATAAATAAATAAATAGAGGATGCTTCTGAATGAGCTCTAGCTGGACTCAGGGGGTAAATAAAGAGGTGGTGTCTACTCATGAGAAGTGGGGTGTGGGCTTGGGTTTATGCCTTGCTTGGGACTTTTTAAGTTCTTAACCCTACTTGCCCTCTTTTGGGTTATTTTATGCATGTACAGGGAAGAAATTGCTTTTAATATCAAGTGCACCTCATATTCAAAGGACTATATATATATATATATATGTAAGTGTTCCAAGTCTGGGATTCCTGACTTCAAAATATTCTGGGATTCTTTTTCAGCCATCAGATTGAAATTTACTTAAGTAACTTAAGTGATGTGAAATTCAATCCAAAAACTGCAATAAGAAAACCCAGAAGTTCTTTAATTATGTCTGCGATCCTAGACCTAACCAATCCGTATATAAATAATTACATTACTGCCTATCAAAAAAAATAAATAAATACATTACTTACCATCAATGCTTTGTGCATTTCTTTGTACCACTGCACTATACTTACGAGTTAATTACTAGCAACTTTTTTTTTTTTAGTTTTAAAATTACCAACTCAAAGATAACATATCAAGCCAATTGAATTGAAACGCCTAGCATGAGCAAATCCAAAAAGGGCTATCACGACATACCACCCATCTCCAGTAATTCTTTCCTTCTTTTGCTCCTTATATGACACATACACACAGAGTCACCCTGCCATAAAGGCGCAATTCCTATCACAAGGAAGGGAGCTAGTGGCTCCATAATGAGTGAATCAGTCCATTTGTTCAGAAAACTAAATGAGACGATAACACAGTCTTTACCTCCAGATAAGACATCGACTTGTAAACGAGTCTTGTATAAGACCAAATCGTAACCATCCATTGATCATCACAAAGATTTCTTAGAGCTTGCTCTTGGGAACCCCAACAGGAGCATCTCTAGACCTCCTCTCCACTGCTCGAGAAAGCTGCTTCACTGCCTCTTTTGGCAGATGCCGGGGTTTGCTAAGCCATAGTCCTCCATCAACTACCATTGTGGTTCCATTGATGTATTTTCCTGCAAGCATCAAATAGATGAATGAGATTCTCTCAACATGGAGAAGAAAACAGAGAAAAAGAAACGCCACTGGTAAACTAATACAAATCTTGGGAAGGAACGTAAGCTTTTCGTATTTCTCTCTTTAAGAGGTAAACCAACATCCCACAGCAACAAAATCGTCTCATTATTGGTTTTCTTGGTACTTAAAGGCATTTATTTGTCCTTTAGAATGGAATTGTTACAATACAAAACTGAAGTCATCAAATATAGAAAATGTAAATACATTTCTTAGAATTCAAAAAACTATCATATGCATAATACAAGAACAGACTCAATTCAAATCCTTAAAAAAACAAACAAAAACAAAATGGAATCATTTGAAAGGCCACAAAGGATAAGAAGGAAAAAATGGAGTCATATACCACTATACAAGCAAAAATTGTCAGTTTGTCACCAATAACTTAATATGACAGATATAGCCAGAAGAAAGGGGAGAGGATGGGAGTGGAGTGGGGTGGGGATGGGGTAAAAAAAAAAAAAAACAAAAAAAAACAAATAATGTCGGTGAGCTCCATGGGGTAAAACATCAGGTGACAGAACCTGTTCGTGTACAATTTGGGAGGAGGTCCAGAAATTCAGGAATGCAATTTATCTCCCTAAATACTTACACAAACAAAAAAAAAAAAAAATTCAAATTATTGTTTTTTATTTTCTGGTAGGGAATCAAAGTAATGTATTTTCTCACGTGTCCCCAGCATCCAGTGTTCCATTTTTTATGGCAAGCACCATTTAAATACCTTACCACCTGATTGGAATTCAAATCTTAAAAAGCCTCAACAGAATAATTTTCTTATGATCAACTACTAAGGATGGCTTGGAGCTTGTGGGTAAAGATAGGAGCACACTAATGAAGCCCTCTGCAATAGAGACTAAAAAGAGATTGCAACATTGTTTCTTACAAAGCATCCATTGTAGATTTCAAAGTTGTCATTAAGAGGTCCATCACAGTTAATACACTAACATCAAGAGTTTTCCATTTACATGGCTTAAAGAGACACAGGAGAACACAACATCAATACAAAAGCCCACAAACAAATAATTGTTAGCCAGATTGTTGTTGACTAGACCTGGCTTTCTTTATCTGTGATAAATACTCTTTTTGGGATCAGAAGTTGATTGCAGAAACATGTCAGAACTTGCTTATGTTATATTTTGCAGAAGCTAGGCTTAACTTTTACCATTGCACCAGTTTGTGGAAAAATCTTGTGAAGACTATATAAACTATATAAAAATTAGTCTTCACTCATTTTGGCTTATTTTTCTTCTTTTTTCGGTTTTCAGAAATCAGTGTTCTTTATTAAGAGAATGGGGCCTGAAGTAGCAGCAAAATCACTGTTCTTTCTCCACTCTTTATCCTCTCATCTCTTCTACTAATAATTAATACACCTCACGAACACTACCAAATCAAGCAATCCCTCCGAGTTAGGATCATACATGTTCAGCGACACAAATACAGAATAGCAGCACTTCAGTCATGGTGACTCAAACCAGATTCTCCCTAAAAATATTACAATGGGAACAGAGCAGAAAATCAATTGTTGTACTGCTTTCATTCAATTGGTTTAAGCTCAAAGAACTTCGATTAAACAGGAAAGATAAAGCAATTCATGGGAGTTTTAAAGAAAGAGATGAAAGCATTTGCATATCAATGTAATTACAACGTTGCTTTAGAAGACAAGGACCTTATAATAAAAAGGTGATGGGGATCAAGAAGAATTGAATTTATATTTTAGTGTTTATTTTTTAGGACTTATATTATTAATCTAGGACTTATATTATTTACTATTTAGGACTTACTTTAAGTCTTATATTATTTATTTTTCAGGACTTAATTTTCCTATTTCTAATTTTTTACTTATTTCTATTTTATTTCACTTTCCATTTTTATGTTTGCTTGGCATATATAGGGTGGGATGTAAGACCTAGAAAATTAAACTTGAAGATAAGAATTAAGCAACAATGCTTCTTTTCCAACCCCCCCTAACGGTGGGGTTTCTTTCTCCTCTTCCAACCTTTCTAATCAAGTAGGGATTCTCTCTTTCCCTCTCTCTTTCTTCTTTTTCTCCCTTTCCTTCTCTCTCTCTCTACCGGTTTTACATCAAAAGGTACATTACTGACCTGCATCAGATGCAAGGTAGAGAGCAGCCATAGCAATATCCCACTTCTCCCCAAATTTAAACAGTGGCTCTTGCTCTTCAGCATTACTCCTGACCTCAGATACAAGTTTACTGACGCCGGCAGTGTCTTCAATAGGTCCTGGTGCAATCCCATTTACTCTAATTTCATAATCCGTCCCCCACTCCAATGCCAAGCTCCTTGTAATACTATCAACAGCTGCCTGGTAAAAACAGATCATCATAAAGAAATCCAACACAATTCAAATGTAAAATTTTTAACAAACTAGCACGTCATATTGGCAAACCTTGGCAGCAGATACGTGGATTTGATACCAAGTGGCTGTATAATGCAAAGTCGCACTGATGTTTATTATTAATCCACCACTAGATGGGCCCTTTCCTGGTCCCCCTTTCTTGAGATACTTGAGTGCTTCATGGCACATTGTGAAAGTGCCCACGGAATCTATATCCATGACTGCATAGACCAATCAAAGAAAATGAATATTAGGCAGGAAACCACATTAGGAAAATGTCTTTATATGGAAGTGTAGACAACCCATTTTTAGACCCTCAGGTAGAGGAGACTGGCTTCAATGAGCTGTGATGTAAACACTCCTCATCATGTCTACAATACCATCTTGATTCACATTAGAGTTAGACTCAAAACTTCCTTCATGGTGCGACCTGTGTGCTCATTTTTGTCTAGGGTTTTTTTTCTTTCTTTTTTTTTTGGGGGGGGGGGGGGGGGGGGGGGGGAGAGAGGGGGGTGGAGTTTACCTCCAAGCATGTTAAACTAATTACTCATTAGTCATTACATTGTTTTTACATAGCTTTTGAAATGTACCATTTTTATTTCAAATAATTTGGATAAAGCATTGATATCAAAGACCATTTTTAGGATTTTATGAGATGGAATTTGTTATTTGCTTCTAACTGTCATCTGCTTAGCACACTAAAAGTAATCGAGAATATAAATCTTAACTGAGACATAAATCTAATTGAACTCTCAAAAACGCAGAATCAGATTTTAAGTACTCTTCATAAAAACAAAACAGAAATATATTTGGATCAAAGATTTCAAAGATAGGACCTGTTCGAAAGCCATTAGGGGACAAATCCTCTGCTGGCACTAGGAAGTTGCCAGCTGCAGCATTCACCAGTATGTCAAGCCTACCTAACTGCTTAATAGTTGATTCTAGAACTCTAACTGCATCATCTCGTTTTCGAACGTCTCCCTCAAGCCCAATAGCCTGCAATATAAACAAGAAACACATTAATTTGATCACTCAACTAACCAGAAGTTTATTGGACCGCACTTCCACAAAAATTCATGGAGCAATTTAATGAGAAAATATTTTGAGCTATAGAAGAAAGGAAAAATATCAAGCATGAAAACAGACAAGGTTGTCAAAAGGTGACATTAATTACAGAACACAACATGTATAATTATAACCAGCAACTACCCAACCACTGTTTAACATTCTCCAGGTTGCTCCACCATCCCTTCAATATTGCTTTTTCCATCGCTAAATATAATTTAATTTAGTTAATCATTTTACATTGTTGCTTCTCTCTCTAATTATGTTTCGCCATCTCTTAATCTCTTTCTCAATGACTAAAGCATTAAAAAGATTTTTCACTGGAAACAATATAAAAATTATTATCAGCCTAATAGTCTCGGAAAAAAAATACATAATTAAAATAAATAAATAAAATAAAATAAAAACTTTCTTCACAGTGTCAATGAGCACTCAAAGAGCCCTTCCCCAGGGTCATGAAAACAATAATGAGCCACTCAATTTCAATTTAACTCCTAGACTTTTACACCCTTTTTTTCTTTTTTCTTTTTTTTTTTTTTTAAATTTTAAATCTCATCTTATTACCCTTCTAATTTCCATAATTTATAATCTGTTACTAGAGGGAATCTCATATAGAGAGAATTCATGATGGGCACCGCCCCATCAAACATGATAGGGCAACATCATTTTCTATGTAAAATTGTGGGTCTATTTGACAATTTGGACCTTTAAATAGATTGAAGACGTCTTATAAAAGTAGAAACAAACAAATTTTTTGAATTAAAAATTTTCCGCACTTAAAAAATAGGGATTTTAGGCCATAGCCCATGTTATAATAATTTTTTTGCCATAGCACCATAAACAAATTTATAAACCCCATAACCCCTTTTGACACCAAACTGACGAAATTATACCTATTTGGGTAATTTCGAGTTTTGGCCATAACCACTCGACTCAATGAGTTGATCCAATTTACACCACGTCCAACCTTCGTTGGCCACTCCCAGACCTTTGCCGTGAACCACAGTCCACTTTTGCAATCTCTCTTGGCCCAAAAAAATAAAAAAAATAAAAACAAAAATAAATATTCATTTTCATGTAGAGAATAATAATATGTTACTATCTAACAGTATATAATAAAATAGTAACATGTTACTGTTTGACAGTATAATTCGCAAAATTATTGTTTTAACAACAAAATAATAACATGTTATTATTTCATTTTTCTTCAAAGTAGCCTAATCACAATGGGTATTGTTTTGAAGATCATAACGAGTATATTCCAAAAAAACAAGTCTTATCAAAACTAGATTTATATCTTGCAAGTTATAGATTTTTAAAAATTGGAAAACTAAAAAGGCAAGTTAGTTACATGGGGTGCCCTTAACAACAAAAAAGGGAGTGCTCCTATAAGTAAATAAAGGTAAATTAGGATTTTTAAAAAGAAGATGGGTTAGTGCTAATAAAAATATTCAAATGTGAGGCTAAAGGATTAAGGAATCTTTTGATGGGGCTATTGTAAAAACCATTCTTCTAAATGGGATTATTGCTAATTTCCCCTGAAAATAAGCTTCATTTTTTTGCTCAACTACATAGCTATGTTGGCCATTCAAATAAAAATTAGGACATTTAACATTTTGCATCATTGATCCCCAGTGAAATTAAAAATATATCTAATCGAATGCGATTAAATCTATTTTAATGGTCTTGATCATTATATAGTCCCACTATTCGCATATAGAATGATATTGCACCACCAATTCTGATGGGGCAGTACCCTATCATAGATTATCTCATATATATAGTCAACCAAATTGCAATATGCATGTATCTGTATGATAATTTATAGGCATGTAAGATTATGCTCTAGATGATTACAAAAGGATGCAAGAAAAGAAATGACAACTTGAAATTCAACAACAAATTGCGGATGTTATTTTGCCTTCTCCTAAATAGCACTCACCGCTGGAGTTGCTCTAACCTATAAACAAAATTTAGATTGTTGCATAAATCCACCATTTTTGCACATAAATGATGGAGTCCATTCAATTTTGATGGGGCGCCGCCCCCATCGTTGACTTTCCCATTAGTTCCATTTTCTTTCATTTTCATACATTTTCTGGGCAGCCAAACAGAGCAGAAAATTCATCATTTGGAAAAGGAAAATTAAAATGGAAAAAGACAGAGAAGCCAGCAAGACCCCGATGGCATTTTTTGGGGGTGTGGGAAAATAATATATATATTAAAAAAAGAGAATGGGAATTGTTACAAAGTGGAGAGAAAAGGGAGGAAAGGGGTGAGAAAAATACTGAAATGCCGAAGGATCGAAGAGAGGAGACAGCAGAGTCGAGAACGTTTTTGCGTCGACCCATGATGGCAATAAAGGCTCCATGTTTGCCCAACTGTCTTGATATCTCATACCCGATACCAGACCCTCCTCCGGTCAACAGTGCCACTTTCCCTTTCAATATATCAGGCCTGAACGGTGACTCCATTCAATATCTTCGTCTCTCTCTCTCTCTGTATGGTCTGAATCTAGCAGAGAGGAATGTCTGATAAAACAAAAGGAATGAGGCAGGGACGGAATCAGGATTCCATTTGGAGGGGCCAAAGCATGAACAATTTTTTTATTTTTTATTTTTTATTTTTAAGTACGAGAAATATATTAAGATAAACCTAATATTTATTTAGTGTTAACAAAATATAAACCAAGGAAAAGACAAAAAATTTTCTTAAACTATAAGAGGATAGAGCCGACGAGGCATAGAACATCACAATTCACAAATAGTGATTGGCGTTAGGAATCCTAAAGTCATGAGATCGAGGGAAGGTGAAGATAATGTTGTATTGAGAGGAAGTGATTTTGGTATCGAGAAAAAAGGGATTGCTTTATTTCATTTAATTGGCTTGTATAGAACCCGATTCACTTGACCAATTGGATTGATTACCTTCAAAAATTGGGTACACATATACGAAAAGACTATTTTAGACTTGTGCCACTTGGCTTTGCTCATACTAATATATAATTATTTACCAAGTGTACACCATACTTACCATGTGTGCATAAGTATTCTATGCATATTATTGAGGTAAATTCAAAAAGGCTTGGGGTGGCCATGGCCCCCCTCGGCCTCAATATAGGTCCGTCTCTGGAATGAGGGAATGAGGGACGGCAGGCTGCCCGTTTGATGCTGATTTCTCAATGCCATCGTGCAAGTTATTATTTTCGGGAATTTGCTAGCGTGGACTTTTTGTTCGGCCATAAGGGTAGGAAATGAGAGGAATTTACTTTTCTGATGATATTTTTTATATGGGCTGCGCTATTGCCACCACTCAAAATACTTTAAGCCCCCCATTATTTAAAATAATTTGTTAAATTCTTTATATCTAAATGTAAATTTACCAATAAGAACAAGTCTACTTAAAGACTTAAAAAATTTCCTATTCCTATCCCCAACTCAAAAAACATTACACTATTTATAAACTTCATGCTCTCACAAACCCTAACAACCTTAACACTAAATCCATATTTATATTAAAAAAAAATTAGTGTTTCTCATATTATATTGAATAATGGACAAGAAAAGCATTGATAGAGATGATATTAGCAATCAAAAGGTAAGTATTTATACACCTTTTATCGAGTTTAACTTAAGTTTTTTATATGCTGAATTCGTCTTGTTCGGTTTCTCGACTCCGAACATGTTTACAATGTTCATTTATGTAACACCGAACTCTTTAAATACGTTCCGACTTTTAAGTTTGAACAAACTTATTTGATTCAGCTTCCCAACTCTGAACAAATGGATATTGTTCGGTTATGTAACTCCGAACAAATGGATGTTGTTCACCAATAGGACTCTGAACAAGTTTGTGTTGTTCCGTTTTAAAACACCAAATAACTAAACTATACAATAATTGAAAATTGTTCATTTATGTAACTGTGAATGGATTTTGAGTATTCATGTTTATAAATCGAAACAAATAAGAAATGTTCAGTTTCAAAGGTCCAAACGTTTTTATATTGTTATTTTCTATAAAGCCGAATATATATACTTTGTTTTTACTAATATGTCCAAACATATATACTTTGTTCTTACTAATAGTTCCGAACAAATAAGAAATGTTCGGTTTTGAGTAACCGAACAGTTTAGGGTGGGGTGGAAAAATGTTTAGAGAATTTTTTATTAAGCATATTTTAGGAAGATGGGGGGTGTTTTCAGTAAAATTTGAGGGGATTTAATTAGTGGGGGGCTTAGAGTATTTTGAGTAGTGGCAATAGCCTACCCCTTTTTATATTAATACCAAAAATATAATGAAAGGGCAGAGTTTTTTGGGAAAATAACGAAATGGTGGATAAGGATAAGAGTAATCCTAAAAAAAGTCAAAACTTTTCTACTTCATTCAAAATAGTGATAACAAACTTTTATTCCCCAAAAAGGAGATTTAGGATTTAATGTCTTTTACACACTTTTACTAAATTCCCTCTAGTCAAACTCTTTCCCTCTCTTAATTCTTGGTTTTCTGATCCTCTCTTTACTTTACAAAAAGCAACCCATTATAAAGGTGTATTTTTGCATATTGAGTTGGTCAAAGAGGAAGACTTGAGAATCTGACATGGGAAGAGAATTTTGATGAATTGACAAAGGGAGTAAGGAACGCCTGATATTTGTATGTAAGATATGACAATTTCTCAAATTTTGGACGGATGATATAATTAAATCGAGTTGGTAAATTACATTAATTACATTTATTATTATTTTCTTTTGATACTACTAAGAATAGATTACACAAACCTTCTCTACTTTTTGGTGGGTTATCTTAGCGTAATGTGCTTAGGATTGATTACGTAAATTATATATTTTGGATTGCAAAGGTTACTCTATTTTCCCTAAAAACAAAAAAAAAAAAAAAAAAAAACCCTCATTGTTGACAATTTTGTTTATAAGAAAACAATTAAATGTTACTGTTTTGTAACTATTTTACATTTATGTTATAATGCACCATCTCTCCCTTTCATAACCCACAACCTTCATTGCCGACAATCTATGATTACCCATTTACCCATAGGACCATCTAATCTCCTTCTATAAAGACCTCTTCTTAGTTATGGGTTTGATAGGGTTGGCTAAGATTAGTTTTTGATCTTGCTATTTGCTTTGGACAATTTGCTCAAGATAAAAGCCCCATTTTTTTTTTTTTTTTTATGGCAAGGGAGGTGTTTAGTGACACCATTCATGTGTTGTGTGGAAGCGCGATAAGCAAACAAATTTTTATAGTGGTAGAAGTGATTAATCAAACAAAACAAATGAATCGATCCAAGCACAAAAAATAAACAAAGACAAAAAGAAAAGAAAAGAAAAGGAGACACAAGATTTACGTGGTTCGGCAAGATGCCTACATCCACGGGTAGTGATAATCAATCCACTATGTGTTCAAAAGAATACAAGAGTAAGAATACTCATAAAATCCCTAAATCCCCTTTACACCCAATAACGGCTCCCAAGTGGCTCTCCTTGTATAAAGATGAAACCCTAAAAACAACTTCTTATATAAAGTGGGTTATAACATAAGTGAGCGGGTCAGGTTAAAAAGACCTAACTTAACGAAATGGGTAAAATATGGAATTAAAGAAAAAATCCAACAAATCTCCACCTTGGCTTGAATTCAACCAAACCCTCCAAAACAAAGGAAACAAATCATCAATGCCTCCAAATGCGCCCTTAAGTGCCATACACCCGTAGGTGCTCAAACATAAGAGATGTTGATCAAGTCCAAACAGTGTTTAAACTTGACCCCAGTCACCACCTTAGTCAACATATCTACAAGGTTATCTTCAGTCCCAATCTTCTGAAGGAGAATGTCCCCCTCGTTCACAACTTCACGAACAAAATGGAAACGAACATCAATATTTTTAGTCCAACCATGATGAACTTGGTTTTTTGCTAAACAAATTGCACTTTAATTGTCGCAGTAGACCTCAACGTGCTCTTGAACAATCCTCAAGTCCTCAACCAATCCATGTAGCCAAATGGCTTCCTTAATAGCTTTTGTCACCGCCATGTACTTTGCCTCTGTAGTCGACAAAGCAACTGTTGAATGCAATGTAAACCTCCAACTCACTAGTCCCTTTGCAAGAGTAAATACATACCCTATAATAGATCGACGTTTATCTGAATCACAACATAATCTGAATCCACATAACTAACCACATGCTGACTAAGTCTATCATCCTTCTCAAACATCAAACCAACATCCACTGTACCCTGAATGTACCGCAAAATCTACTTCATTGCTTTCTAGTGCCCTTTTCCCATATCATGCATATACCAGCTAACCATACTAATAGCATCTGAAATATTGACTGTGTTTGCATATAGAACTTGAACCATATACTTATACTCATCATCTGTGTGCGGAGACATCAAAGCAAAAAGCTTAAAGTGAGGGGCCGAAAGTGTACTAATTGATTTTGTTTTGCCATCTATATCAAAACTCTACAAAACGTTTTTCAAATATTGTGTTTGTAACAAACAAATTGTGCCCTTCACTTTATCTCTCTTGGTTTCCATACTAAGTATTTTCCCAACTTCACCAAGATCCTTTATTTAAAATTCATTACTCAACTGAGTTTTCAACCTATCTATCTCCACCTTACTCTTAGATGCAATAAGTATATCATCTACATATAAGAGCAAATAAATAAAAGAACCATCACGAAGCTTATAAAAATACACACAATGATCAAAATGACTTCTGGTATATTTTTGCCCTGTCATAAACCGATCAAATCGCTTATACCACTGTCTTAGAGACTCCTTCAAACCATACACCAACTTTTTCAGTGTGCAAGCCCAGTTTTATTTACCAGCAACTTTAAATCCATCTAGTTAAGTCATATAAATTTCCTCATCCAAATCACCATGCAAAAAAGCAATTTTGACGTCGAGTTGGGCTAACTCAAGATTAAACTGTAAACCAAAGCAAGCAAAATTCGAATAGAAGAGTGCTTAACAACTGGAGAGAATACCTTATTGTAGTCTATCCATTGTTTCTATGCGTAGCCTTTAGCCACTAACCTAGCCTTGAATCTCACATTATCTTTTCCTAGAGTACCTTCCTTCTTGGTATATACCCACTTGCAACCAATTACCTTCTTTCTCTTTGGAAGTTATACCAACTCCCAAGTCTGATTCTTATGCAGTGACTCCATCTCCTCATCCATTGCCTTTTTCCACTGTACACTTTCTTAATTCTATGAGACTTCTCTATAAGTCAATGGAATATCATCATCCACAACTGGAAGTGCATAGGCCACCATGTTAGTAAATCTAGTAAGTTTCCGAATTTCTCTTCTTGGTCTGCTGACTACAATAGATTCTGATTGCTGTGGAATTTCATGTGCCTATGCCTCCACTACATCTGAGTCTAAGTCTTCATCAACTGTCCGAACAGTCTTCTTTCTAACCATTGGAGTTTCTAACTCCATTGCTGTGAATTATTCATATTTATATTCTCATTCTAAGAATTTTTCTGCTTTTGCTGATTTAACATCCCAGACTCATCAAAAGTAACATCACTGCTTAGAACAAGTTTCTTCAATTCGGGACACCACAGTCTATATCCCTTCACACCTGTGCTAAATCCCAAAAATATGACTTTCTTGGCTCTAGGATCCAATTTAGTTTCCTTCACATGAAAATATGTAGGACAACCAAATACATGCAAATTATCATAATCTGTAACAGTTTTCCAAACCATACCTCTAAAGGTGTTTTTTCATCATTCGTAGCTGCAGGCAATCTATTGATAAGATGGTATGCATATATCATTGCCTCAGCCCAAAACGCCTTGCTCAATCCAGAATCAAGCAACATACATTGCACTTTCTCCAGCAAAGTACAATTCATGTGTTATGCCACCCATTCTGCTATAGTGTATCTCTGACTGTGAAATGTCTAACTATTCTCTCGTCTTGGCATACTTTGAAGAATGGATCCAACTTGTAGTCACCACCATTATTTGACCTAAGCCTCTTGATTTTCTTTCCTATTTAAGTCTCAATCATTTTCTTCCAATATAGAAACATATCTAGAACTTCACTTTTGTGCCGCATAGTATACACCCAAACTCTTCTGGAGTAACTATCAACAAAAGACATAAACCAATGCTTACCTCCCAAAGATGCAACTTTAGAAGGTCCCCACACATTTGTGTGAACAAAATCAAGAGTCCCCTTTGTATAATGAACTACAGTGTCAAACTTAACTCTAGTCTACTTACTTAAAATACATTACTCACAAAATCCTAATTTTCCTGTCTTGGCACCCTTTAACAGACCTTGCTTTATCAATCCTTGCAAAACCTTCTCACTAGCATGCCCTAAGCACATATGCTAAAGTCTGGAAGTATCAAATCCACTGCCTTCTGAACTGTTAGAAACAGCAGCTCTCCCTATGACTATATTCCCATCCAAAAAATACAAATTACCCTTTTGAATACCCTTCATTACAACAAACGCACCATGTACCACTTTGAGAACTTCATCTTCTATAGTAATTTTGTAGCCCTTTAAATCAAAAGTTCCCATTGAGATGAGATTTTTTTTTTTTTTCAAATTCGGTACATACCGAACATCTATCAAAACTCTAATTGTTCCATCACGCAACTTCAAACGAATGTTTCCTATCCCTTATGTTTTACAAGCATTGTCTTTACCCATTAAAACAATTCCACCATCTAACTCCTGAAAGCTAGAAAACAATTCCCTGTTGGGAAACATATGATAGGAACACCCTGAATCCAAAATCCACTCATTTGAATAGCCAACTGTTAACACCCCATTTTGTACCACTTGACACCTCAAGCCACTTTCTGAGACCCAATGATGAAGGGCAGTAGCCAACGGACCATCGCAAGCACGCCCGAAGGACTCACGAGGACACAGCAGGCCTGGGATGACAATTTGATACTCTATGCACGTACGTGCATGGGATATGCACGTACGTGCATATACCAAGCACGTACGATCATGATCCCCTTTTTTTCTAATTCCATCGCTTCCCTCCGAAATTGTTTCTTACCTTATGCAGCCCCCACGCTGACAGCTGCTCAGTGGCGGCTGGGAAACCCTAGAAACCCCCGAATCAAACCCTAATCCCCGCCTATAAATACCCCGCTTCCATTCAAGAGAAAGGATCCGAACTTCGGCTACGAAACCACCATTCTAGAAACCCTGAGACTAATGGCTATGTCTACGAGAGGTCCGGAAGGCACGCTTGTGAAGGAATTGCTGCTGCCCGAGCCTGAGGGTAATGGTTCTTAATCCTCAAGTTCGTTTTCCTTCAATGATGTGATAAGAATATTTATGAAATGTATATCTTATGCATCTTTTCATTTAATGCCTGAATACATGATGCATTTAGACTTAACATTAATTCATTTCTGCGTTCATAGATCTAAAATAGGTCTTCTAGCATCTCTTTTGTATACATCATATCTCAACATTTAGATCTAGGTTGTTTTCTTATGCTTTCAAAGCATGTTTAGATGGTTTCCGTACATACCCTGATCATTCGCACTATCACACAGGCATGATAGTCGCACAGTAGGTTGAGATTTGCATTTCTGCATCGATTATATAAGTTTCATTCAGGATATGCACGTACGTGCCTTGAATATGCACGTACGTGCATAACCTTATTTTTTTTTCAGATTAATCCTCTTTTCTCTGTTACAGGCAGTACAGGCAGTGTAAGTCCTCTGTTAACTTCACCTCCTTTCTCTTGTATGTGTGTATATGCTCAAATATTTCTCTTTAAATCCTTCTTTATCTTTCATCATTGCATGCTATTATCTGATTTTACACAAGTGTTTGTATAGCGGTCAAGTTCAATTGAATCCTTTTTAATTAAAGCCAATAAGTGTATGTGAGGCCGGGTTTTAGCCGGGCGCAGACGGGTGCCTAACACCTTCCCGTCCGCGTACCCTAGCTCCGAACCTTGATTCTTTTGGTAATGACGAGTTGGGCCCTTGCTAGGGGTCAATCGGTTCCCAAGGCCAAAATCGGGTGGCGACTCCTTCTCCGCCCTAATCGTCCGCGGTTAGTGGCGTACTCTCGAGCCGGCGTGGTGAAAGGACACGGCGCTCACACCAACCAATGATGAAACAGTCAAAGCTAAATCTTCATCCCCAACATCCACACGTGTTACATTTGTGTTTGAACCCTTACCATTTTTATTTTGCAATTTCGGACAATCCTTCTTCCAATGCCCTTTGTTGTGACAAAAAACACACTCATCCTTCGCAGGAATTTTCCTATCAGATGATGCACCTCTCGTCTTAGAACAAGATTTGCCTCATCTGCCAAATTTTCTATCCTCACTCCTACCCCTTGCTGTTAAGCCTCTGATAGTAAATCCCTATGAACCAATTGGTCCTTCTTTTGATACTCATTATTCATCAAAGCATTAGACACATCATCATACTTAATTGTATCTTTCCCATATAGCAAAGTAGCAGTCAAATAATCATATGAATCAAGCAAGAAATTTAACAATGATAGGGTTTTATCTTCATCCAAAATTTCAACATCTAAATTTTGAAAATCAACAAGAATTTTATTAAAACCATTCAAAGTGTTCAATTATCGAAATACCTTGCTTATAGTTGAAATGGAAGAGCTTTTTCTTCAAATAGAGCTGATTTTCCATGCTCTTGGTCATATATTTATCGTCCAATTTTTTCCACAATTGCTTAGTTGAAGTCCCCCTTATAACAAAGTATTTTTTATCCTTAGCGAGACAAAATCTAATCGTGCCGCAAGCTTAACGATTGATTTTTACCCGATCTTTTTTCATCCAAATCATCGGGTTTATCATCCAAAGCAATATCTAACTCTTATTGAGTCAGAACATCCAAAACTTCGCATTGCCATATGTCGAAGTTAATCGTTCCATTAAATTTTTTAACTTTGAATTTTGCATTTGAAACCATAGTTCTAACCGCTGACGAAGTTCTTATAGACGAATTTTTCTGTGATAAAGCTTCTGAAGTCGATTTCACAATTAATCAGATCCACACCCAAATACGAACGATCAAAAGATTCAACTCTTAGGTTGAAGCCTAAGCTCTGATACCAGTTTATTGTGTGGAAGCGCGATAAACAAAAAGATTTCTATGGTGGTGGAACTGATTAATCAAACAAAACAAATAAATCAATCCAAGCACAGAAAATAAACAAAGACACAAAGAAAAGGAGACACAAGATTTACGTTGTTCGACGATATGCCCATGTCCACAGGCGGCGATAATCAATCCACTATGTGTTCAAGAGAATACAAGAGTAATAATACTCACAAAATCCTTAAATCCCCTTTACACCCAATGACGACTCCCAAGTGGCTCTCCTTGCATAAGGATGAAACCCTAAAAACAACCCCTTATATAAAGTGGGTTATAACATAAGTGAGTGGGTCGGGTCGAATCAAAAACCCAACTTAACAAAATAGGTAAAAGATGGAATTAAAGACGAAATCCAACACTATGGCTATGAACTACAGGTTTTGAACGCCTTTTAAAAAGTATAGAGATTTAAATAAATAAAAATCTGTTTTTTAAAGTTCACAAAAACAATAACAAACAAGAAATCACCACCTCATTTTTTTAAGGAAAAGAGGAAAACTACAAAATATTTTAGAGAAAACCTTTTAAAAACCAAACACATATTAACTCCAATTAAGAAAAAACAAGTCTTAACAAACCAAAAAAAGGATTCGGAGACTAAGTTATAATGTGGCAAGGTTTTAGGAAACATCCTACCAAAATGGGTCTCTTAATTTATATGAGCTATTTTAATTACTTCCTAATTATTCACCATGCATATAAAAGAAACTATTCATAATCATCCATTCATCCATAAACATCCACATAAACATCCATAAACAAGTAAAGAGAGGTATGGAAAGCAATAAAAAGAGATAAAGAATAAAAGAAATAAAAGAAAAAGAAAACCTAGGATACTTTGTATCCTGGGATGGACTTGAACATCAAATGAGCGACTACGTACCCCACATGCAAAGATGTAAGGATCAAAGTCCACATAGTTTGATTGAGAAGGGATTACTCCCTTTACAATGAACTAATAACCCTAAGTTTCCATTAAAAGAAAAGGAAAGTTTTTAAAAGTAAAAAGTTTCCAAAAAAGGAACGAGAGAAAATAGGAATTTGAGAAAAGAGAGAACTCTTAACAAGTAAGAAGTTTTATAGAAGTAGGAAACTTAAGAGTTATAGTTCAATGCAAAAGGAATAACCTAAGAGGGAGAAGAGAACAATTCATAACAAAACTCATCATATACCAATTTACTATATGCAAATAATCTCAAAACATTGAGAAAATTTCAATTAATCACCTTATGTATGCTATAGGGCAATTATCATGCTCAAACCAACCATATTCATACTCAAATCATCATTAGAAAGCCTAACTCAAATCTAGGCAGAATACTAAAACATCTTAAAAATCATGCAAAGAGCAAAAATCAAAAGAAAGACAAAACCCTAATATGCTCCTATATGCCCTAGACTAACTATCATGCGCAAAAATATCAAAAACATACTAAATATCAATTATTATGATGAAAATATCATATAACAACGTACTCAAACCATGAAAAGAAAAAAAAATATAAATCAATAGGTAAGAATTTTATGTAGAAACATGAAATAAGCATCCTTATAGCGAGCTTTTTTAAGAAAAATTATCCTAAGATAATTTTATGTAGAAAACTGTTTTTTTCACATATCCTATATAAAATATATACCTCAAAATGCAAAGAAACTAATGGCACACTTAAACATACTCCGGAAAGCACCCATGCAAAGACTCACCCTCTAAAAAGGATAATTATCTTCCAAAAGAATAATCATCTATGTACCCATCAAGATAAACCCTATACAGAAAGTGTTTTATATGAAAAATGCTTAAAATTATGCATATAAATGCACCACGAAGAGAAACCAACCCTAACACATTAACTAATATGCTGTACAAAACATACCTCTATTATAGAGAGAGAAAATCACTATTTAGCACACAATTCACAAAATCCTACTCCACTAACATGATTTCACATCATTTTAATCATATAAACTCAATGGAATTAAATAAACATGATATTCAACTCAATATAAAACCCTAAGTATGCAGAGAATTAACTACAAGAGGATAGAGAGAGCATATAGAGAGATGATGGAAGCTTACAGCAAAGAAGACCTTCGCTACATTCCTCCTTCTTCTTATGCTTGAACTCCTTTTTATTCTTCTTCAACAATGCAGTAGAATACTCTCTTAAAAGTGTATAGTTGTGTGCAAATTCATGGTCTCTCTTTCTCTAGTGAATATGGAGTGTCAAAAGTCTCCTAATGCTGTTAAAAGGGTCTATAGTTATAGCTAACTAACCCTTAAGATTCAATGGTTGAGATTAATTCACTACAAAACTAATCTAAGACTATTATTAACTCCCTTGGTCCTTAAGTAACTCAAAGTCACTTAATAATAGGATTAAAACTCCTTTGGAACAAGGAAAATGGATTAGGAAAGTCCAAAAATGCGTATCCTTGAAAATAAGCAAACTTGAGCACGGAGTCTCAGGAGACCAGTTGGACCAATTGGGCCAACTGGTCACCCAAGGCTTGGCTCAGGTTCCTTCCAGTTTTGACTCATTTCGAGTTTTTATCTTTAAATGGTCATATCTTCCTCAAATTAACTCTAAATTAAGTGATTCAAAAGCCAAAATTTTCATATTTCAACGAAGAACAAGTCTAGGATATTCTTGACTCAAAAATCTCCAACCATAGTCAAGTGGTTGGGTTAAACATGGCGGTTAACCAAAAATGGTCAATTAGCCGTAGGTGAATAATATGGTAAATCAATCTCAAACCTATTCAATCCTTAAATTGACACTAAAATTAGACTCTTTTCATCATTATAAACATTTTGGAACAATCTGGGACGAGTTAGAGGTAAATTGGAAAATATACGAGTTAAAAGATGAAATTACCTTTCAAGTCGCAAAAGTTCTAATTAACTATCCAAACCTATTTGGAATTGAACCAAATTATACACACATATTCTAAATGGACCTAAAAATTAAATGCAAGTGATGGAATGCAAAAATAAAATAAAATCATGCATGCAATAATGAACTATGCATATAAGCTTAAAAGGGTAAAAATGTCTTTCAAGGCTTAGAGATTCCTAAATGCTTTAAGAACTCATGAAATGATTTCATGAACTCCTAGGGATGAAAATGGGGTGTCTACAATAACCACTCCACCGCATCCCACGCCTACATTATCTATCCTTTTGTCAGAGTTTCTACTGGGACGCTCTCTATTCTCTCTTTAATAATTTATGCAATTCATAACGATACCATAAGAACTTTAAGGCGTCCCCAAAATATGTTTTCAGATACCGGTAAGCCATTAAACCCCAGTAAAAATCCCATTGTTCCACCATCTCTTTACCCACTCCTAAATTGTCCGTCACCTCCCTCTCACCCACCACATCCCCACCAAACCTCTCCAATTCCCTCTTATCTACTCTATCGCTATTCTTGGTGTATCTACATTAAGCCAGCCATTAGCGTATGTAATTTTGACTTGTGAGAATATGATGAATCCGACCTAAGTTAACATCCCATGTATACTAGTTGTTTGAGTTGCTTGCGACAATGACAAATCTAGTATTATCAAGGGTAAGTAAGATCAAGAATGAGGCCGAGGCAATAAAAAAGAATACGACTTAATGAACAAATAAAAAACATAGATTAAAAGAAAAGAAAAATATATAGGTTATCCTCTCTAGTGAATTTCACCAACGATGAGTTTGTCACCCTTCTCAATTGTTTTCTCCTCTTTCCCCATTCTCTCTACTCTTTAATGTCATGAGCCAAAAAAAGAAAAAAAAAAATCAATCTTTTAAATGGGTGATCAATGGCCAATGGTGTGAAAGAAAAAGTTTGGGTTTTTTTTCTTATTCCCCCCTGCCCTTTTTTGTTTTTGTTTTGTTTTTTTTTTTTTTTTTTTTTTTTTTTTGTATGTGTAATGATCGATTCAAGTTTTTGTCCCCAAAATAAGAGATCAACGTAAGTATGATTTGGATTTTTACCTATGTTGAAAAATGATAGAAGATGGAAGGAGTGAAGGTGGAGAGAGAAAAAATGGTAATGATGGAATTTATTGAAAAGAGGGGTTGTTGAAACGATGCTATTAATATGAAGGGCATAATAATTATTTCGCAATCTCGTTAATGGTGTTATTAATTTTGGTCAATAAAAAATTTAGGGACTTAATGAGTATTATTGGGCCATTTCCCATCTCAGAGGGAATTCTTTCAGCTCTATTGTTAAGAAGCTTGCATGGGTTACAAACCATGTATTTCATTTGGAGAAAGGAATAG
The DNA here is from genome assembly GCA_039720395.1 of Liquidambar formosana. Lineage (NCBI taxonomy): Eukaryota > Viridiplantae > Streptophyta > Magnoliopsida > Saxifragales > Altingiaceae > Liquidambar > Liquidambar formosana. The sequence continues at coordinate 22,840,234 of CM077835.1, forward strand.
TAGGCTCCATAGCAATTCTTTTAAGGATGGTGTGTCTATCACTAAGGAGATTATTACTAATGTTAGACTTAAGGTCATGGGTTTTATGAGAATGAGAGATAATCCTGTGAACAAGGTTCTTTGACTTAGCTACTCTTAGCTTGTAATTTTTCGGCCTCAGCCTTCTTTTATTATATTCTTAATTACCAAAAAAAAAAAAAAAAATTTAGGGACTTAATTGACTAAATTTAAACTTGAAAGTACCAAATGTTTTCCTCACTGTAGACACCCCATTTTGTACCGGTTGTCATCTTAAGTCCCGTGGCCCCGATGATGAGTTTAGTGTGGTTATTTACGGATTATCCTTTAAGAATTAGTGTGAATCACAGCATGGGATTTTTGGTTAAAATGAAAAGAAAATTATTTTATTAAATTAGCCATTTTTATCATGCCACTAATACGTGTACATATGTGATGAGTGTGTGTACGCACATACGGTACATGTGCATGCGTGTTAGCGGTTAGTCTCCCAATTTTTACAAAAGACAATTTCTCTTTCCTATTCAGATTAGAAGTCTTTTATCATTATAAAATACCTTTTGATTATTCTCCAAAGAAACCTAGTCTAGGAAGGAAAGGGAAACTCCAGATTTCAGCTATAAATGCTCACTTAATGCCTTAGAAAAAGGGGGAGGAGAATAGGGTTTTTAGAGAGTGAAATTCGTCATAATTCAGCAGCAGTTTTTCTGAAACCAGCAATCGTATTTTAATCATAACTTTTTCATCCGAAGTCGGAATTCGATGAAATTAGTCTTCTTAGAAAGATAATTCAATTCTCTACAACTTTGCATTTCACGAGTTTTGTCCAATTCCAACGTTTTCATACCCAAAAACGCGATTGAACTTTCTGCTGTTGCAAAGTGACGAAAATCACTTTTCTTTTCTCCTGTTCTCTTTTGTTTTCTATTTCTTTTCAAAGTTGAATGAGTTTTGATCTCGTTGCTGTGATTACACTTTGAAGAAGAGGAGGATTCGTGTTGATTTGATTCAATCCAAAGACCTGAGGGGCCACGAACAAGCATAAAGTCGGTAAATTTAGTTTAACTTAGCTTTTGATTCTAATTCTTCTTTTATTTTTGTCTAAAGCATGATTAGCATGATTTAGGTTTAGTTTTCATATTTGTATTTATTTCTGCATTTTATTTATTTTGGAATGCATCATGTAGTGGATTCTCCATAGGGAGAAACTAGGGTTTTATTATGTGGTAATTTGTTAGTATGTAGGTTTGTTGTATGATAGTCTGTGGAAATTCACGCGTATACCTTCTCATGGTATATAGGTGAGGTTTTGAGACATGACATAAATTGCCAACGGGTGCGTACGCACATATTGTATTACGTACGCAGAACATAATATGCGTACGCAGTAACGATTACTGCGTACGCACATAAAGCATTGGCAGACAGTTTTTTTCTTTATTGTAGTTATTCTGATAGTTGGTTAATTTGTATTTTATTTCTTTATACTTATTTCGTACCTTTATCTGTATCATATCATCATGATTTGCGTGCTGCTGTGGTTGAATGAATAGGGTCAATTTTGATTAGACATTAAATTAATTAAAGCCATTAATCATATGTGGGGGCCGGTTTCGACCGGGCGTGGCTGGGTGCCTAACACCTTCCCAGCTGCGTACCCTAGCTCTGAACTCGAATCTCTGGTTATGACGAGCTAGACCCTGCTAGGGTTCACTCGTTCCCATTATTGGGTGGCAACTCCTCTCCGTGTTAGTCCTTTGAGGCTAATGCGTATTCTCGAGCTATGTGGTATTTAGGGCGTGGCGCTCACAGTGGCGACTCTGCTGGGGATAGAGAGCTAGATTCCGTATAGTGATTTATGGCTTTACTTAATTTAAATTGTTTAATTAGAAAAGACCAAAATTGCACACACGCGCACTACCACCCCTTACCCTCGATGACAGTCTGATGAAAGGTACCGGGTCCCATTCGGGCCTATGGTTACTGGAAGTTGGCATCATCAACCCACAGCCTGTGCCACTAGCCTGTAATAAGCTTGTGAGTACGCTAACGGGCCACTCTTTGAGTGCCCTAGCTTGGGTGACCCTTGAAGGAGAAGTACCCTATTAACCAACACCATTAGTTACCCCACCAACCTTTGCATACCCTTGCTTGAATGTGTGCCATGTCATGTTGCATTCATATTAGGAATTCATCGCGGGCTTGGGACGAGGCCCCCATTATCTATTAGCTATCTCAAGTTGAGCCCAATTGAGGGAAGTTGTGTGATATTGTTATTGGACTTGGACTTGTGTAAAATAATAAGAAAAAATACATGGGTCCATGATCCAAAAGAGAGTGAGGTGTGTGTATATTGGGCCGACTTGAGATAATTAATGGACTATGTGGGTTTAGCACTAGGGTAACCGTGTTGGCAATCAAATTCAAAATCCAGCTAAGAATCAAGTCCAAAGCAAGTTATATCCGAACTTAAGCCCAAAAGAGTGGAGAATTATTTGTAATTGGGCCTGACCAAAAAAAAAAAAAAAAAAAGAATGAATGTCAGGTTCGGGCCCAACTTGTTGAGAGGTGAGAGACATCTCTGTATTGGGCTTAAGTTAGTGAAATAACAGGCTTTGTGTACACTTATTATACCTTGGGCATTTGGAAGATATAGTAAACATGACAAAGCCCAAGGTATAGTGAGCAGTAATTGGGTAAATGGAATAGGGTTATTTATTCAAACAAGGGACGTGGACTTAATAGGTGGCACAAGGCTAAATGCAGTGAAAGGATTAGTCGACCGCGGAAAAGTGTGCCAGGTTGTGCTTAGATCCGATCACCTACGTCCAATCAACTAAGGAAGGTGGAACCAGAATCAATGGCGGTAGAGCCTACCTTAACCGATCTTATGGCCATGTTGCGACAGGATAAAGCTGAAATGAAGGAACTCATCACGGGATTAACCCAGAGGCTGGAACATTTAGAGATGGGGAGTAAAGGGTTATTTGATCAACCCGAAGGCGAAAAAGGGGTCGACAAGGAAGGAGAAGGTAGTGGTGCACTGAAAACTCCCGAGGGTGAATCTCACCCTTGGGATGATGAAGATTTTGCAGATTACATAGCTAGCAAGAAGAATGTTAAAGACAAGGGCAAAGTGGAAGATCCCAGGTTCGATAAGCTAGAGGTGGAGAATCATGAAATGAGAGAGCAAATAAGGCAGATGAAGGTCGCCTGGCGTAAGTCTCAAGGGATAGACGACTACATGTTTTCTATGCCCGGTGCCACCTCTGAGGCTAGAGTTCAACTACCCCCTAAATTCAAGATTGCGGATTACGAGAAGTTTGATGGAACTGGCGACCCTAAGCAACATCTGCGTCAGTATATGAGCATAGCCAGAATGAGGGGTCTGACTTCGGAGCAAGTCCACTATGCTTTTCCATTGTCCTTATCAGGGGATGCTTCGAAGTGGTATTATAAGCTCGACGAGAAAACAACAGGAAGTTGGGAGGTGTTGACTGAAGAATTCACCAACAAATACAACTACAACATAATGCTAGATGTGACATTGAGGGATTTGGAGATGACAAAGCAGAAGCCTGATGAGCCTTTTTCTGAGTTCATAGGGCGATGGAGGGTGAAGGCGGTAAAATTGACAAATAGGCCAGCAGAGATAGACCAAGTCAATATGATATTGAAGAACTTGACACCTGTTTACTTTGATAAAATGTTGACTTCGTCTGTCATGAACTTCCAGCAATTGTACCAATGCGGGACCAGGATAGAAGACGTGATCCATCAAGACCAAGTAGAGGGCAAGGCTATGAATAAGAAAGTATTCGGATCAAGCAGCAATAACACAGGTGAAAATAATAGAGGCATTGGAGCCGCACAGGCCACCGTAGGAGCCATCAACCAAGGGGCACAACAACCCAGACAGTTTGACAACCTTGGAGTCCCTTTGTCTAAGGTATTTGATAACTTGTCTCGAAAGGGTTGCCTGAAAGCTTTGGAGCCCCGGCCGTTACCCAATCCGATTCCGTCCTATTGGAGGCAAAATGAATATTGTGACTTCCATCAGAGCATTGGTCATAAGACAGACAACTGCACAAGGCTAAGGCATGAGATTCAAGACATGATTGATAGTGGTAGGTTACCACGACCAGAGAATGCAGGGTATTGAATATGGGCACCGAGGCTATCCATTGTTGAGTTTACTCTAGAATCTGTTTTCGAGTCTGTTTCTGAATCTATTGAGTCTTGAGTTCGCTTTTAAGTCTGCCGCACTCTAAGCTTTCTTTCAAGTCTGTCGAGTTCTGCGTTGTCTTTTGAGTTAGTTAAGTCCAATAAAATCGTTAAAGCCCTTTTGGTGTGGTCCTTTTTATTGATAGTGGAATGAAATCTGATTTCGCTTATTTCTATGTGTCTTCTAATAATGAAATCTTTGAATGCAAAATTCCTTTAATCTAAGAAAAGATAATTAATGGGGATCAAGAAAGGAAAGTGAAACCCATTAAAATTGAAGCTTTCTTAATCAACTCGAACATTAATGAAGATTTTAAAGAGATATCAATTGGTTTACACAAGAATAGGCTGATCTTACAACTCTGAGAGACTTATCAAGAAACGCAGGGAATAAACTTGAAAGTTTGCACATTTATCCTTCTCATACTCAAATTTTGAACAATGGAGATCGAAATGAAGAGAGGCCATCGTTTCTGCTACCATTCTTGAAAAAAATATATAAAGAAAAATCCTTTGCTAACCCCTTTGAGCCTTAATGAGTTTTCTTTCTAACACCCTTGTCAAGGATTACCCCCTACACTAGGGGCAAATTTTGGAGAGAGATTTGTTTAAAGCGATGGGGCAATGGCAATGAAACAAAAGAAAAAAAAAACAAAAAGAAAGAAAAAAAAATGGAAGAAAAAAATAAGAGAAGAAAAGAAAATAAAAAAAGGATGCCAGAATGAGATGGCAGGTGAAGTGCTAAGTTTGGAAGTGAAAGTGAAGTGAAGTGATCCTTGAAAAATAGGAACCCATTGAAATTAAACTTGAGCTTTTAATATCCTTTCTTTCTTGAGCCTAGAGCCTAAAGCCTACATTACAGTCCATATGAAAGTCCTCTCCGATTGATTAAAGTTGTTCAAATTTGATTGAACTACGTTTGGCTTGATCCTTTTTGGGTACGTAGGCAACCTAGCTTGCAAAGGTGCAGCCACATTATTTGAAATTTGTGCAGAGGTGCATTCACATCGCTTGGAATCCATACAAGGGGCACGAAAAAAAGTCACATCAGAAGCAGTTTAAGAAAGACAAGTTGGGAAAAGAAAGCCCGCTAGGTTGAAAACTCAAAAGGGTAACTTAAGCAAAAGTTAGGGTATGAAAAAAAAAGAAAAAAAAAAAGAAAAAAAAAGTGAAGGAGTGAAGCCTATAGATATCATAGCCAGACATCAAGGAGGGTGATGCATACTCCAACCTTTGAGTCAAGGGGCAAGCCCAATTGAATATCCTCACATGCCATCAGAATCAGCATATAGAATGTCTTTGTTGGTGTAAGAGTGGACCAAAGTTCGTGAAATTTTATGGAAATAACTAGTACATCATTAATCCTCATTAATTAACTAAGAAAGGAAAAATGGAATAATTGCCTTAATGAGATGGAAATTAAAGGGAGACACATTTGAAATAGGTGAGGTCAATACTCGAGTCTATTGTCTCATCATTCCAGGTTATACTTGAATTTCTTGTTGGTCTTGCTTGAGCTTCTTATCTACATCATCGTTATTGGTTCTATCTTCTTCGCCCTCATTTGCATCTTTGTATCATCAACAATTTACTTGTAGTATAATCCTAAAGGGCTGAACAATGGGCAGTCTTGCGCATGTCATCCATGTGCGTACTTGCGGAAGTAGTATGAAGGTTTGGTGTCTTGTGCTTCATTTGAAATAAGTATTTGTCTTGGGCTTCATGTATTCACATGCCTATAACTCCTTGAAAGCGAAAATTGCTATAGTGCCATTATTGCTCTGGAAAATGAATCTCTAATTCTGGGAAAGAAGCTACAACTCCATTCAGCAGTCTCAAGCAGGTTTTAGGAAATGTGTTGAAGATAAAGATGATGCCAAAGAAACAAATGAGTACATGTCTTAATCAAATTAGTAACCCTGTTCAAAGGTGATCATTAAAAGAAAGAAAAATCAATAGCGATCCTACCAAGGACTCGATTTCGATTAGACCATGTAGGTAGGGAATGGGCTCCGAATAGTCTATGCATGCATGTTGAGTGTTGCTTTTGAATTCGAACCTTTGAGTGGTACCCTTCTTGCTTTGAAGGCAGATTCCTTGAAGGAAATATTTTAACTTGCCCTAGGGGCATCTTTCTTGGAGATTGGAATAATTTCTAAGTGTCCTTTCGGGGTTTGGATTCTTTTAGTGCATTGAATTTTTACATGAGATGTGTTTTTGGACTTGAACTCTTTGAGTTGAATCTTTGGTTTGTCTACGATGTTTAATTACTCTTTGTTAGTATCAACCCTCGTTAGGGTCAGAGATGTTCACATGGTCCTTGTTTGTATTAACCTTCATTGAGGTCCAAAATCCTTTTGAACCTTCGTCAAGGCCCATTCCCTCGTTAGGGATCATTCATTTCGGACCTTCGTCAAGGCCCATTCCCTCGTTAGGGATCACTCCTTTTGGACCTTCGTCAAGGCCCATTCTCTCGTTAGGGATCATTCGTCTCGGACCTTCGTCAAGGCCCATACCCTCGTTAGGGATCACTCCTTTTGGACCTTCGTCAAGGCCCATTCCCTCGTTAGGGATCATTCGTCTCAGACCTTCGTCAAGGCCCATACCCTCGTTAGGGATCACTCCTTTCGGAACTTCGTCAAGGCCCATTCCCTCGTTAGGGATCATTCATTTCGGACCTTCGTCAAGGCCCATTCCCTCGTTAGGGATCACTCCTTTCGGACCTTCGTCAAGGCCCATTCCCTCATTAGGGATCATTCATCTCGGACCTTCGTTAAGGCCCATACCCTCATTAGGGATCATTCCTTTCGGACCTTCGTCAAGGCCCATTCCCTCGTTAGGGATCATTCGTCTTGGACCTTCGTCAAGGCCCATACCCTCGTTAGGGATCACTCCTCTCGGACCTTCGTCAAGGCCCATACCCTCGTTAGGGATCATTCGTTTCGGACCTTCGTCAAGGCCCATACCCTCGTTAGGGATCACTCCTTTCGGACCTTCGTCAAGGCCCATTCCCTCGTTAGGGATCACTCCTTTTGGACCTTCGTCAAGGCCCATTCCCTCGTTAGGGATCACTCCTTTCGGACCTTCGTCAAGGCCCATACCCTCGTTAGGGATCACTCGTTTCGGGCCTTTGTTAAGGTCCACCCTCGTTAGGGTCTAAAAATCCTTCTTTGGCCTTCGTTAAGGTCCACCCTCATTAGGGTCTATAAATCCTTCTTTGGCCTTCGTTAAGGTCCACCCTCGTTAGGGTCTACAAATCCTTCTTTGGCCTTCGTTAAGGTCCACCCTCGTTAGGGTCTATAAATCCTTCTTTGGCCTTCGTTAAGGTCCACCCTCGTTAGGGTCTATAAATCCTTCTTTGGCCTTCGTTAAGGTCTACCCTCGTTAGGGTCTATAAATCCTTCTTTGGCCTTCGTTAAGGTCCACCCTCATTTGGGTCTGAGTACCCTGATTCCACTCATTGGGTCCTAGTACCTTGATTCCACTCTCATTGGGTCCTAGTACCCTGATTTGATTCCCTTTGGGTCCTAGTACCCTAATTCGATTCTCTTTGGGTCCGAGTACCCTGGTTTGATTCCTTTTGGGTCCTAGTACCCTGATTCGATTCTCTTTGGATCCGAGTACCCTGATTTGGTTATCTTTGGGTCCGAGTACCCTGATTCGATTATCTTTGGGTCCGAGTTCCCTGATTCGATTCTCTTTGGGTCCTAGTACCCTAATTCCATTCTCTTTGGGTCCTAATACCCTGATTCAATTCCCTTTTGGGTCCTAGTGCCCTGATTCCATTCTCTTTGGGTCCTGGTACCCTAATTTGATTCCCTTTGGGTCCGAGTACCCAGCTTTGATTCTAGATAGGGATGAAGCTTTTTGCTTATTCCTTAGGAAAAGAATAACATTTTCATACTTGCAGTTGGTAGTTTCGAGAAATTACCTATTGAGTGCCCCCATTGTTTTGCATGAACTACGCTAGGTCTGATCTCTGAAGAGTACGTAGGTAGTCGGCTGAGGCTGGCACGACCTTATTGCATGTGTGTGTGTGTGGACTTTAAGTTGCCAACCGGTAAATGGTTCGTCTTTTCAGGCTTTTGACTTTCGTATTGCAATGCAAAACTTAGCCAAAAGAGGGGCAACTGTAGATACCCCATTTTGTACCGGTTGTCATCTTAAGTCCCGTGGCCCCGAAGATGAGTTTAGTGTGGTTATTTACGGATTATCCTTTAAGAATTAGTGTGAATCACAGCATGGGATTTTTGGTTAAAATGAAAAGAAAATTATTTTATTAAATTAGCCATTTTTATCATGCCACTAATACGTGTACATATGTGATGAGTGTGTGTACGTACATACGGTACATGTGCATGCGTGTTAGCGGTTAGTCTCCCAATTTTTACAAAAGACAATTTCTCTTTCCTATTCAGATTAGAAGTCTTTTATCATTATAAAATACCTTTTGATTATTCTCCAAAGAAACCTAGTCTAGGAAGGAAAGGGAAACTCCAGATTTCAGCTATAAATGCTCACTTAATGCCTTAGAAAAAGGGGGAGGAGAATAGGGTTTTTAGAGAGTGAAATTCGTCATAATTCAGCAGCAGTTTTTCTGAAACCAGCAATCGTATTTTAATCATAACTTTTTCATCCGAAGTCAGAATTCGATGAAATTCATCTTCTTAGAAAGATAATTCAATTCTCTACAACTTTGCATTTCACGAGTTTTGTCCAATTCCAACGTTTTCATACCCAAAAACGCGATTGAACTTTCTGCTGTTGCAAAGTGACGAAAATCACTTTTCTTTTCTCCTATTCTCTTTTGTTTTCTATTTCTTTTCAAAGTTGAATGAGTTTTGATCTCGTTGCTGTGATTACACTTTGAAAAAGAGGAGGATTCGTGTTGATTTGATTCAATCCAAAGACCTGAGGGGCCACGAACAAGCATAAAGTCGGTAAATTTAGTTTAACTTAGCTTTTGATTCTAGTTCTTCTTTTATTTTTGTCTAAAGCATGATTAACATGATTTAGGTTTAGTTTTCATATTTGTATTTATTTCTGTATTTTATTTATTTTGGAATGCATCATGTAGTGGATTCTCCATAGGGAGAAACTAGGGTTTTATTATGTGGTAATTTGTTAGTATGTAGGTTTGTTGTATGATAGTCTGTGGAAATTCACGTGTATACCTTCTCATGGTATATAGGTGAGGTTTTGAGACATGACATAAATTGCCAACGGGTGCGTACGCACATATTGTATTACGTACGCAGAACATAATATGCGTACGCAGTAACGATTACTGCGTACGCACATAAAGCATTGGTAGACAGTTTCTTTCTTTATTGTAGTTATTCTGATAGTTGGTTAATTTGTATTTTATTTCTTTATGCTTATTTCGTACCTTTATCTGTATCATATCATCATGATTTGCGTGCTGCTGTGGTTGAATGAATAGGGTCAATTTTGATTAGACATTAAATTAATTAAAGCCATTAATCATGTGTGGGGGCCGGTTTCAACCGGGCGTGGCTGGGTGCCTAACACCTTCCCAGCTGCGTACCCTAGCTCCGAACTCGAATCTCTGGTTATGACGAGCTAGACCCTGCTAGGGTTCACTCGTTCCCATTATTGGGTGGCGACTCCTCTCCGTGTTAGTCCTTTGAGGCTAATGCGTATTCTCGAGCTATGTGGTATTTAGGGCGTGGCGCTCACACTCACCAAACTTAAGGATAGTTTTGAAAATTACGTTTCTCTATTCGGAGCTCTTCTAGACGTACTTCAATGATATTCTAAACAGCATACCTCACTGCTTATCATCGTTCTCACCAATTCTCAAGACTCAATGTGTCTTGCCTTAGTCCATGGTGCCACCATCTATGAATCTCAAGGGTTCATTGTAGATCATCAACGAGAAAACTAGTCATTATACAAAGTTCAAGTGTTTAAAGAGGGAACAGTGAAAGCTATGGATATGAACCGGTAATTTTTCTTCTTTTTTGGTCTTCACAATTAATGTTAGAAGGGAATGGTCGAGTCACCAACAGTTTGATAAAATGTTTAAATGGGAAAAAATATCAATTTTCAATATTTAGAAGTATATGTGATACCTTCAGTTGATTGGAGTTGTAGACACCCCATTTTCACCCCTATGAGTTCATATTAGCATTAGTTTAAGTTTGGATGTGTGAACCCACGAAAAAGTGCGGCGCCCACAAGGGGTTTTAGTGAGAATAAATTGGTACGAGTTTAAAAGACAACAAACGAAAAGGAGTCGCCACCTCATTTTTAGGGAAAAGAGGAAAACCATAAAAATGTTTTATTTTCAAAACCACATGACTCCATTAAAAGAAAAGCAAAGTCTTTGAAACTAGAAAATTGGATTCGGGGGCTAAGTTACAACATGGGAAGGTTCTCGGCAAAGCCCATAGGCACCCACATCGCCCGAGCTGGTCTCTTAATTTGATTGGGCTAACTTAAGATCTTTTTCACTCAAATATCATTATATATCATCACAAGGCAGCATGCATAACATATATTCCATCCAATCATCCATGCATAATCAAACAAATGAAACAAAACAAAAAGAAAGAAAAGAAAAGAAAAGCCTAGGATACTTGGATCCTAGAACGGACTTGAGCCTCACGAAGAGTGCCTACGTACCATGCAGCGAAATACATGGATCAAAGTCCACGTAGTTCGAAAAGAACAGGGTTAAACCCTAATAGAGAGTTATGGTAAACCTTAGGTTTCCTTCCATTGCGGCTTTTAAAGACAAATGATTATCAATCAAAATTCAGTAAAAGATAAACTCTTTTTGAAAAAAGGGGTGGAAAGAACCCTAAGATTTACCATATCCCTCTATTAGAGAATAACCCTAGGAGGGAGAGGAGAAAAGAAAGAGAAGAAAAGTGAATTAGGGCACTTCATACCCTACTTACCTGAGCGCAAAAGCTCTAAGCATTAGCAATTTCAAGCAATAGCAACCCTATTTGCAATAGGAAAAGCATTGTACCTGTTTGCATCCTTACAAGTGCACAAAACTATGCAAGAAGAATAATGTACTAATCTGGACAGAACCATAACAAGGCCTAAAATTATCCATTTATCATGCAAACAACAAGAATAATGAATAACTAAGGACCCTTACTCAATCCTACATGCAATGACCTGACTAACATGCATAAAAAAACCTACCAAGGACACACTAACAATCATGAGAGACTCCAATAATATCAATAAACATGATAGCAAAGCCTATTCTAACCAAAAAGATGATATTTTATGTAAAATATGAAAATAGGCCTTCTTACGGTGAGCTTTCTTAAGCAAAATTATCCTAAGATAATTTCACGTAAAAAAGTCACTATGGGGAGGTGCAATCATCATATCCTACATAAAATATATATATATTAGAACACAATAGAAGTGATTTCATGCTTAAACACATCACAGAAAACTCTAATGCAAAACCTTACTTAACGAAAAGGATAATTATCCTTAGAAAAGGATCACATCCCCAAAAACCCTATAAAATCTACTATATGAATGCAAACCTAGCATGGTTCAACTATATGTAGCATATATAGAATGACTATGATAAGAAACTACTCACAGAGTTAAGCTAAGCATGCTATATGAGACTTGTGTGATTTTAGGGTTATCGAAACCCTAATCTCACAACTATGCATAAAAACCTACGAAAAGACTCTAACACATGCTCAAATCATCATGAATATCATTCATATCATATATATTAACTAACAGGAGCATCAACTCATGACAATTATCACAGCAACCTAAGCATGTGAACTATGCATGATTTTAAGAGGATAGGAAGAATAACACTATCCAATCCTTAGTAAACCAGGGATTATCAAGCATATAAAGCCATAAATCATCTCAAAATCATTCATAATACATCCTAAAACAATGGACTATCCTAACATGTAGAGTTACATTATGCACTAGAACTATCATAGAAGAAGAAGGAGAAGGAGAAGGAGAAGGAGAAAGCCCATGTTCAGCATTCAAGAAGAGTGCTTACCTCTTGTAGAATCTTCTTTGTCTTCAAACTCCTTGTTCTCTTGCTTGATTAGGGTTGAAGAGCCTCCTCTTGATGTCCTTCTAGCTCTCCAAACTCATAGCTCCCTCTCTCTCTAAGTGTAAAGTGCAATTAACCTCCCTATGTGCTGAATATCATGTCCTTTATATAGAGAACTGACCCCCTAAACCAATGGTTAAGATTAATTCATTAAATAATTATCCTAGGGCTATTAGAGACTCTCTTGGTGCTCAAACAACTCAAACTTACACACTCCTAAGAGAAAACAAGTTGTAATGGCGGAGGAAACCGTTAAAAGAGGGAGAAAAGAGTCAGAATTTTAGTTAAGGACAGAGTCCTTGGGTGACCAACTAAGCCTGGACGGTTAGCCGTCTGGGCTTGGATGGCTGATCGTCCAACCCCAAATGGTTACCCGAGGGTTCTCCCTATTCCGCTCCGGTTTTGACTGCTACTCGCTTCAGAAGTCCTAAAATATTCAAATTAAGTCCGATTTTGACGAAATAAAAGCCAAAACGACCGTGTTTCAAAGGGGAACACATTTTTAAGCATTTTAGGACAAAAATCCTTAACCATGGGTGCATGGTTAGGTTTTACAAAGGTGGTTAACCATAGTGCTTCACTGTTGCTAAGCTGAGTTTGTACACAAGGTCGAACCAAATGATTTCCCAATCGAAATTTGATCTTTTTAAACATATCTAGGATGTAAATAAAGACCAATTGAAGTTAAATGAGAGAAAATTGATTGGGTCTTGTGAGTCAATTTGAGCAAACCAAGAAAGGGTCCTTTAGCCAACCCGAACCATTATGAGCCGAATTGATCTTAAACCATTAGTTTATGAAATTGAACCTATATATAGACTCTGTGTACTCATATGAACTCGAGGAATGACTCAGATTCATTTCAAGGTCAAATGGAAAATATACGGCTTAAAAGACGATTATGTCCTTAAAGTCACAAAAGTTCTTATTGACTATCAAAATGAACTCCAAATCACTTCAAAATTCATACACATGATATTCAATGCCATAGAAACTCAATGCAAAAGACTAGACTCAAAAAAGGACTCAAAATCCTACATAAAATTATATGTCCTAGCTAAGGTGATAAAAATGGGGTGTAACAAGATGTGTTTAGGAGTCTCTAAGTTTTTAAAGACATTTTTGCCCTTTTAAGCTTATGTGAGTAGTTCATTATTGCATGCATCTTTTTCATTCAATTTTTTTTATTCCATCACTTGCATTTAGTTTTTAAATGCATTTAGGATATATGTGTGTAATTTGATTCAATTCTAGATAGGTTTGGATGCCTAATTAGAACTTTTGCAACTTGAAGAGCAATTTCATCTTTTAACTTGTATCTTTTCCAATTAACCTCAAAACTCATCCCGGATTGTTCCATTGTGTTTATATTGATGAAAAGAGTCTATTCGTGGAATTAATTTAAGGATTGAATGGCTTTGGGATTAATTTACCATAATTATCACTCTTGTCTAATTGACCATTTTCAGTTAACTTCCTTGTTAAACCCACCCACCTAACCATGGATGGAGATTTTTGACTCAAGAATATTCTAGGCTTATTCTTTATTGAATTATGAAAATGTTGGCTTTTGAATCGCTCAATTCGAAGTTAAAATGAGCAAGTTATGGCCGTTTTAAGCATACAAACCCGAAATAGGAAACAATCGAACGAATTAGGAGAGACCCCTCAGGTGACCGGTTGGCCCAACCGGTCCAACTGGTTTACCCAACTGGTCAAGCTTGCCTATTTTTGCGACTTTTAACCTTCCTATTTCGTTTTCCTTGTTCTAAAAGGACTTTAATCCTTATTTTTTGGTAACTTTGAGTTACTTAAGGCCTAAATGAATTAATTATAGCCATTTATTGATTTATGGTAATTAATCTCAGCCATTGGATCCTAGGGTTGGTTAGCTATAAATTAAAACCTTCTCATCATTATAAAAAGGTTACTCTCATATTCATGAGTGAGAGAAGGAGCACAAATTTGCATACACTCATACACCTTGAGAGAGCTATTCGATTTACTGCATCTTTGAAGGAGAACTAGAAGCATATTAAGCCAAAGAAGAGGGAAGCATCCAGCAAAAGCCCTCCTTCATAAGTAAGCTTCCTCTTCTTCTTTTATCTTATTCTCTTCTTCTTTCTTTCTCTTAGATTTTATTCACTGCATGTTTATGGTGAATTTCCAGTATGGTTATCATGTCTATTTGATATTTTTGAGTTTATATAATGCATATTATGATGATAGCATGATAGTTTTCTAGGGTTTTCCTTATTTCATGTTGAAATAGTGATTTTTTCTCTCTAGAATTAAGGTTTTTTCTTGTATTAATATTGTTGTGATGCAAGCATGCTTAGGATGTTAGTATAAATTTTTTGTGATGATTTTGCATGATTCATGATGTTATTTTCATAACATAAATATGTGAGTCTGATAAATTATCGCAAGCATGAAGATTATTATATCCAAAGTATGTCTTCATCTCTCTTATATGCTTTAGAGTTTACCGTTTTGAAGCATGATTAGTGTCTCTTTTTCTATGATTTTGATAGATTGTTAGCATGTTTTTAATTAGTTTTTGCTACTGTTTTGGCAGTTATCATGTTAGGTTGCGTATAAAGAGTGAGTTTTGCATGTTCTAGGGTTAGTTATCGCAAAATAGGTGTCCTATTGCATTAAGGTTTTGTATTCCTTTTTATTTTTGCTTTTAGTATGATTATTAGGATGATTTAAGATTGTTTAATATTCTGTCCAAATTTGATTAGGTCTTCAAATGATGATTTGAGTATGAATATGGTTAGTTTGAGCATGATAATTGTCTGATAGCATACATAGGGTAATTATTTGGTATTTTCTCAATGTTGTGAGGTAGTTTGCATATGGTAAGTTTTGTTATGAATTGTTCACTTCTCTCTTTTGTGTTATTTTCTTTGCATTGAATTATGATAATTCTTGAGTTTCCATTCTCTTAAATTCTCTATTTCTCTCCAAAGCTCCCTTCTTTTATAAAACTTCTTATTTTCTCTTATTCCTTTTGGAAATTTCTTATTTGAAAACTTTCCTTTTTCTTTAAATGGAAACTTAAGATTTATGGTAGTTCATTGTAAAGGAAATAACCTTTTCTCTTTCGAATTACGTGGACTTTGATCCTTGCATCTTCGTATGTGGGATACGTAAGTCCTC
This sequence comes from Liquidambar formosana, assembly GCA_039720395.1. Lineage (NCBI taxonomy): Eukaryota > Viridiplantae > Streptophyta > Magnoliopsida > Saxifragales > Altingiaceae > Liquidambar > Liquidambar formosana. Next base: position 22,855,730 of record CM077835.1, read on the forward strand.
TTTTAATGTTCAAGTCCGTTCTAGGATACTAAGTATCCTAGGTTTTCTTTTCTTTTCTTTTCTTTATTTCTCTCTTATTCTTTATTTTTTCTATTTTTGCTTTCCCTATCTCTCTCTTTATTCTTTTATGGATGCTTATGGATGTATATGGATGTATGTGGATGCATGGATAATTCTTTATATATGCATGGTGACTTATTTTTAGGAAGTGATTGAAATAGATCTCTTTAGAGCGATATGGGTGCCTATAGGATGTTTCCTAGAACCTTTCCATATCGTAACTTAGTCTCTGAATCCCCTCTTTGGTTTATTAAGACTTGTCTTTTCCTAACATTGGAGTCATTTGTTTTGTTTTGAAAGGTTTTCTCTGAATTGTTTTTATGATTTTCCTTATTCCTTAAAAATGAGGTGGCGACTCCTTATTTTTGTTATTTGTTTTGTGTAAACTTTAAAAACAGATGTTTATTTATTTAAATCTCTCTCTTTTAAAAAGGCGATCAAAATTGTGGTTCACAGGAGTATTGGGTCTTTTGGGTTTCATTTTGTAGCTGTGTTGACTGTTGATTGCCTGGGTTCTTATTAAGGTCTATTTTCTTGGCTAGGAGACGTACTGGTTGTTGTTTTTCTTTGAACAAGAATATCGCCTAGAGTAGAATCTTTTCTGTGTTAATATATTGCTAGTTTTTAGGGTTAATGCTTAAAAAACAATCTGTAGAGGCATTTTTCTGGATGGAATGGATCCTATATTTTTGGTCTCCAAATGATTCAAGCGGTTCTTAATCACATTGCGTCACTTTGTGATTCATAGGTTTGTGCTTATTTATTTATTTGATCAACAACAAAGAGAAAATTTTATTAGAACAAACAGATAATTACAAGAAGAAGAGGACAAGATGTCCTCCTACGAAGCAAAAAAAAACAAACTAAAAACTAAAATCTGCTACATATTACAAACCAGCGTCCAATCTTGCTTGATAAGAAACAAAGGAATTCCCCCAAAGGCTTTAGAAGCTGAAGCCCAAAACTACACTAGAAAACATACACGCTCCCACAACCCATCTTCCATTTGGTAGTTCATTATCTTCTCTTTTATTGGAATGGCTAAATGCTTCCTAAGTGCTCTGATTGGGGGCACACTGTGATAGGTTAATCCTAGAAACTGCATAAACACTAAATTTATAAGACCCATGCTGCGTGCAATCTTTTTGACTTTGGTTCCGTAGCAGCGAGTTAGAAAGATTGAGAAATAGAACCATCCGATTTGATTTGTTCTCCATAGCCATGAGCCGATCATCTTAGGGTGATCCTTTTGTCCACGGATGCTCCTATTACACTCGTAGCCTCTAAAAGAAGAGAACCAACTATGTAGCATATATATCAAGAATTCAAGTATTGCCTATGTCATTAGTACGATCCTTTTTAGGAAGTAGGAACTACCCTTAATAAGTCAAATACTTAGGATTGCAATCTCCAATAGCCTGTTGGGCCTAGGTATCTTAGACAATGAGGTAATTTTTACTGTCCAGTGACCATGTCAATCAAGAAATGGAACTATGTTGGTGCTCTTTGTGGCAGAAAATCATAATTTATCGTGCATTGGTGAATGGCTCTTATGGATATGGGCATGAACATGGACAACACAAAAGTTGGGCAGCTCCGATGAGTAGTGCGTCGGTAGTACTGGTGCACTTCAGAGGTGTTTGATAGGTTTATGAGGCACAATGAGGCATGCTATTGGAGTTACATGAGTTGGTCCAATTATTGTCAACATTTTCAACACCATTATAATGTTTCTCTTGGTGGCTATCCCCATCATGGACCATGTATGCCCCTGCTCGACATTCAATAGCATATGGGATGTGATTAAATTATCTAAGTACATGTGACTTTTGGTTGTAAATTAAATTGTTCTTTCTGTTTTTAAGTTAGTATTCTTGTGTAATATTATTTACTTGACTGTTTGTCACTGTTTTGATGACTTTCAATACGCAATAGCATTATCTCCCCAATTCTTATGCAATGTTTTTAACTTTGGATGGGTCTAGATCATGCATAAACCTATTCAACTTAGCATTTAATACACTTGACATATAATTGCTTTTTGGTCTATACATCAGGAGTTCAGGCTATGTGTTCCGTCTTTATAAGAGGTTTCATTGCGCCTCTGAAAGTAAGAGTACTCTTTTTTGTGGGGAAAAAAACAAAAAGCACTGTGGCGATTTGACTACTTAACAAAATATCATGGATGAAATCATGCTCTTCGTGTGTACTTTGACATAGGACCAATATAGGAATTATGTTATTCAAGTATTCAGTTTTCCTATCAGAATCCATCTGGTACATCTGTCATACATGCACTGTGATTGAGCCGTGAGTTTTCTATCATCTTCCAGAAAATTTTTATGGAATTTGGGTTCTCCTTTTGATTCTATTAAGATGGAGGAAGGTGACTTCTTTTTTATGGACAGAAAATTTTTTCTCCACTTTATAGGCCGGCTATTTGTCCTCTATTTCATGGGTACTGGTTTCTTCCTCTGATAGTATGTATCATGCTTGCACATTATGTGTGAGGTTGGTTTGGGCAGTAGAAAGGAAGAAATAAAGTAATAGCACCAAAAATATGGGATCAACTTCTTGTTTCTGAGCCTCTTTTAGATCTTCTTTTCCAGAGTACCAAAGCCAATCTCATGTTTCTGGTAAAGTCTGGAACAATTCTAGACCTTTTGGACCGCATATGGTATTTAAAATGAGGGTTTTTTCTATGCCAGGTTTTTATATACTCTGTTCCTTACAGATCTTATTGTCGTCTCAGTTAATTTTCCTGTTAAGAACCTTAAGCTGAAGGACTATATTCCTTTGCTGACACTGAAAGAGAACGAGAAATTGCGTTCAAAGTATGATTTGATTGCCAATATTGTTCATGACGGCAAGCCTGGTGAAGGGGTCTACAGGGTATTTGTACAGCGAAAGTCAGAAAACTATGGTAATTCTATACTTGATTTCCATAAATGTGGATGAAAATGCAACAAATATTTTGGCTAAAAACTCTGAGATTCCATGTGTTCAGGTATGAGATGCAGGATCTGCATGTGTCCGAAACCCTTCCTCAGATGGTTGCACTCTCTGAGGCTTACATGCAGGTATACGAGTAGCATCAGTAATATGGAGACTTCAAGTTCTGTTGTTGCTTGTGTACTGGCTGAATTTAAGCTTATATGCATGTTTGAAATTTTTACGAGTAGACAAGGAGGAGGAAAAACAGGAGAAATCAATGGCGACCTCTATAAGCAACATATTTGGTAACGTGGAGTCGATGATCTGAGTTTGAAGAAGTTGAAGTTTTTTCGAAATCAGGACTAGTTGCTATTCAGCATCGGTGATCATCAACAACACCAATTGCTGTCAGTTTTGACTAAAAATTATCTATCATTTAGAACACAAAACTTAGACAGAGATATGTTATTTTATCATGTTTTGGGGCATAAAGTACTATAAATGCAGTTATAATGCTCAAAAGAATTCAATTTTATCTCTAGCATTAGAATTTCCCGTCATTGTTTTCGATGCATGACAACCTCAAAACATGTGAAAGAGAGAAAGAAGTAGTAGAGAAGTAGAAGAAAGAAGTTATAAAGAAGTTTGAACCCAGGAGTCGGCACGTAAGGGGCATTTGGAGTGAATAAAACTAAATAATTATGGTAAACCTTTGGTCTTCAAGTTGGCCAAACTGGGTCATCCTGTTGAACCATGTGTATGCTGTCCCCATCAGTTTTACTGGTTGTGATCATCAAATTGCAGCCGGGGACAGTTTATGGACAATGTGGCTCGGTGAAAACCTGATGGTTGCCATTATTGTATGATGATTGTGAATTAGGTGCTTTCTGGTGTGTCGAAATAAATGTTAATTCTTCTCAAAGTTTAATCTAGCTAACTGTTTGGATGATACACTGCAAATTCACCAAATACGAAACATCATTGAAATTGAATTGCTGCACTTCTTAAATTCTTTCTTAGGTTTTCACTTTTAAAATTGCTGCACCGATACATTATCACTTGCATCAAATTTTCTTGTGGCCTACTTTTGTGGAAATGTTACACAAGGTAGTTGTTTAAGAATCGTGCTGAACTCTTTACAGGTTGGGTTTGATATGGCGCTTCCAATGGCGACCTTGATCTGCAACCACCATAGAAGGCCTTTGGATCATTGACCTCTGATCATCGATTATCTTATTTGATCACAAATCTGATCAACTACCTCTGATCAGGTGTGTTGGGTATCTCGTGGTTTATATCTCTCTAGTCAATTATCATTAATTTCCCAATCTTAAAACCCATTTTTTTATTGTTGATTTTTGTTTTAAATTGGGTGTGAGGTTTAATCTATGTGGTTCTGTGTTGGGTAGAATTAAATTTCCTAATTTGTTTAATTCTTGATGTGGAAATAATTTGTCATTAGAAATAATTTGAAATTAGAATGAGCCTACCAAGTGTTTGATAAAATTATTAAATGGGTTCAGACTGCAAGATCATCTGGATCCGCCACCACACATTGAATTGTTAAGCTTAAAGTGTCCTTATGTTGAGTGGAGCCTGCACTAAGCAATTGTTCTCCAACCAAAGATGACACAAAATACAGCTTTGTGGCATGCTTATATATTTCTTGTGTTGGCATGACCTTTGTGTTTTTTCACTTGGAATGCTTGTCTAGCATATGCTATTTGTTTTAGGTAAAAAAACCATGAGATTGAGAGAGCTATGGAGCCCACTTCAACAGGAACGAAACAATTCTAGCCCATGTCAATTACGTCTTTCCACAATGTGGAGAGAACAAGCAGATAGTTCTCAGATAAATGCTAGAGATGATAGTAGTGAGGATTAATCACGACATTCGATTTGGGGGTGACTAGTGAGTATAATTAATTTATTTTATACCTTATGCTCATTTGTGAAGTATGAACAATTGAACATTGTTAAATATTAATGTTCAAGTCAAGTAGTTTAACTTGAATTGTTTTTATAATCATGTTTATTAAAACTCATAAAATACTTTACTCGAATTCATTACAACTCCATCAAAACAGTTCAACTCTAATAATTATAGGTAATCATGACTTAAAAGACATCATAAAATGCTTTATTCATATTTAAAAGGGCTGTTAGGTTGAATAAAATTTATTAGAACTCCTTAAACAACTTGAATGTATAGGATTCTTGAGTGAAAACATGGGTATCATTAACTTTGGGACAAGTGAGAAATTGATTTGTCTTAAGAAAGTAGATATGGTCGTCACTTGGAATAGTTTTTTCAAGTGAGTGTTTCATATTATGCTATTTTAAAAAATTGGATGCAAAATTTACACATTTAGGGCTTATTTGGGAACTTAAAAAACAGGATCAAACTAGGTCCAATCTATAACTGTTATCTGGTTTTTAAACAAATAAATAAACTCATAGTTGGTTTAAAAAAAACTGTGTTTATGCCTTATTTTTAAAACAAATCTGAACTATTTAGTAGGAAAAAAGAGATTTACCAAACAGTATGAAAACAAAACTAGCCAAACTTAGCCTCAGCTAGCCAGGTTTTCCAAACAGCCCCTTAGAGCTTGTTTGGGTGTCGCACTAAAATTGAGTGACTCCTTTAATTTTTCAATAGCATTTGAAGCTACAACTCAATAAGAAAACTGCCACTTTTTGCAATGGCTCCATTCATAGAGTTCAATTTGTATAAGAATTGCATGAGGCACATTGGGGCAGTTCAATTTTTTTTGAGGGACATCCAAATGCGGGGGCATATTTGAATTTTCAATATAAATTAAATTATTTTATTAAATTTTACATATAATTTTGTGAAATATACTATTGTCAATAGGCCATTTAAAAGGATGACAGCCATTGGTTATGCTAATGCCTTCAACTGTTCAACTTTTTTGAACTGCTTCATTTGAAATGATAGATTAATTTTTTTAAAAATTTCTTAACACTAGTACATTAAGGCTCTATTTGGTTTGAAGATTTTATCAAGGGAAAAAAAATAAAATATAAAGGATTATGCTTTTCTTTATTTGATTGCAATGGAAAATTTGAAGAAGAAGAAGAATTTGAATAATTTTGACTTGATATGATTTTATCTTTTTGTTTCATTTTCTTTCCTCCTCATTTTTTTTCCCTTCCCCTTTTTTTTTTTTTTTTTTTTTTTTTTTTTGTTGCCTTAGTAGAAACCATGAACCAAACAGAGGGTAAATAAAGTAATAAATGTATAGAAAAATATGAAAATGCATAAAAAATTGTGCAAGTAGCATAAAAAACATAAAAATATATAGTGATGTAAATTACATAAAAATACATTAAAAAAAATGTGCAAACCTTCCCATGTATTTATATGTTACTTCATTAAATGAATCTTTACTCCTTATAGGTATACGTTGAGAAATCCAAAAAATTTTCTTAAGTCAACCATTAAGTCGTAGATACAGACTGCCATTATGGGACTAAAGTTAGCGTAATGGTAAGGGAGGGTGGGATAAAGGATAAGATTATGATAAATCAAAATTTTGAACCCCTTTAATTATATCAAAATAATAATAATAATTCCTTCCAAAGTTTGACTGCCATTATAGGAGTCTAAAGTCTACAACAAAAAAATAAAAATAAAAATCAGTTAAGGAGGCCATAGTATGGTGGAGGACCTTTTTTAGTGGGTACATGGTTACGTTGGTTACTAATATATTAAGAGTAAATTCATTAGAAAGAACCCAAGCCCACCATTTACACCTAGAAAGCTATGGGTGGTCATGGCCAACACCACCCGGACTAGTTCACATTGTCTAATATTCAATAGGGCCCTCCTGGCCTGCCATACAAATACGTAAGATTGAGTCTACCATTAAGATGATTAAAAAAAAAGGGTCAACCATTAAGGCCTGGATATAGATAGACCTGGACAATTCCTATGGGCCTAACATGATCTTGCCTAATTTGTAATGTAGAACCTAGGCATATATATAGTCCTGATTAGGTCAGTACATATTGATATAAGTTGTATCAAGACCATGCATTGGGGTTGTATCCTGTAACCCATTAATGCATAGGGTATAACTCCCAATGCAGGTGTTGATATAAGTCAACTTAAACGACAGATTTTGGAAAAATCTTAATTCTACAAAGTTGTTCAAAATGATGTTTTCTAGTAGACAATGCGATCAGTTTTAATGAAAACCTTTTATATTTTCATAAAACATTGAAGAATTTAAAGTTAGTGAGGGTACTAAGGAATTTTTGTGGTGGTAATAGTCTGCCTCTTTATTAACGTTTCACCGTCCTATCGTATCCTATTTTTTGTTTTTTTATTTTTATTTTTTGTCATCTTTCTTTCTAAGATCTAGAAATAAACGGTACCCACATTATGATCCAAATGTATCTATCGAGTTGGAGGTGATCAACGAAAGCACAGGTTAGGAAAATGCATAATGAGATTATGGGATTACACCTTTGTTGAATTGAATTTAGTCCATGAGTTGTAACTTGCCTATTTTGCCATTCCACATGTGTGTATTGTTTGTTTAAGTTTAAGTGAATGCTTTTGGCCATTTTTCTTAAAACTTTTTGTACAACGTGAAACTAGGGGGAGCAGTATACAAGAAATCAAATGGCCAAAAAGTCCTCTGAAATGACAGATTAAGGAAAAACATTTTGTGTTCAAAATGATGTTCTTTAGTAGACAATATGGCCAATTTCATGGAAACCTTTCTTTTATTTATTATAAAATCTTGAGAAATTTTTAAAAAGTGGGGATGCAAAAGAATTTTCGGGATGGCAATAACTGACCCTATCTTTTATTTCAAAAATATATAGTTTTGCTGTCCAATTTGAAATTAAATAATTTAAGAAATTTTACATAGTATTAAAGACACTCCATCATCTTGAATTAACAAATTTAAAAAAATGATAGTTATCATCACAAATAAGAGTGATAATTCAAAATAATGGTATTTCTTGAATTCCTTAAAATTGATTTCACAACATTAACTATAGCGATAACTACAATATTTTAAAATATTCTAACTTAAAATGATAGATTTATGCCTTCATAGTGATAACTATAACAATAATTATAGAGATAACTACAATATTTTAAGGTTTTGCACTTTATTTGGTATATCCATCATAGGCCAATTTCTCTATATCCCCACAGCCGCGATCAACTCACGCCCTTTTGACCCTTTCTTGTTCCTATGATGCCTTACAACCAAAGTTTTGAATACAAAAAGAAAAATACAAGTTCGATTACTCCTTTCAAACTCCACCCCACTTTTGAGACCCAAAAAGAAAATACAATTGCGCTTGGGGAACGGCTATTGCAACCTCCCATTCTTATAATCCCACCCTTCTCTTTTTAGTTTTTAAAATTTTAGGAAAAATATAAAAGGTTTTTGCAAAAACCAATCACTTGGTCCACTAGAAAACATAATTTTGAACAACTTTGCATAAGAAAATTTTTCCAAAATCTATCGTTTAGGTAGACTTTTTGGCAAAAAAAATGAAATAAAGGCTATAAATGGCTAAAAAGTATATTTAAACGATAGATTTAGGAAAAATTTGCTTCTACAAAGTTGTTCAAAATAATGTTTTTTAGTGGACACCGAGGCAGGTTTTCATAAAAACCTTTTATATTTTACATAAAACCTTAAAAACCTAGAGGATGGGGGGTGGGGTGATAAGAATGGGGGGTTGCAATAGCCATTCCCTTGTGCTTGCTTCTCTCTCTCTCTCTCTCTCTCTCTTCAGTGACAACAAAGTGCCTCAAGGGGTTGATTTTTTTGTTGGGATCAATTAAGAGGTGACTACCACATGCACAAACTAAGCACCTTTAACAAATGATCTTTCCATATAAATATTACAATTATTAATTCCCATCAGATCTGTGATCCACATATCGGGTTAGATTATTGTCGAAATCGGGTCCATAAGTAGAAATTTCTAATTCTCAAGTTTCCTTGATTCTATCTCCCTCCCTAACCCAGTTATGAACGCTTGTCGACTAGACAATTCTGGGTGGTTTTAGTTTTTTTTTTTTTTTTTTTTGCTCTTTTTTCTTTTGTCAGTTTGGTTTGTTGTTCTGCTTTGTTTTCCTTGGTCTTCACAGCAAAAAAAAAAAAGAAAAAAGAGGAAGGGAGAGAGAGAGAGAGAGAGAGAGAGAGTAGAAATTTCTAAATTAATTAATTTTAAAAGGATTTGAAAAAAATAAAATAAACAATTTAAGAAGTTTGAATCAGGATAAGAAGTTTAGTATAATATAATAAGAAGTTTGAATCTGGATGCAACTTGAATTTGATGTGTACTTGATCTGGATTCATATGCCTAAGATCCAAATTTGCAAATATTTTATATATCATATATTGGGTCAAACTTTGCTCCATTTCCTGACCTCTGGCAAAGCTTTTCCGGAATACCTTAATTTCACCTTTTTGTCATCAAATTTCTCAGCGCTTTTTTTTTTTTTTTTTTTGGGTGCTATATGCATAGATAACTCACACATGACACATAAATTAGGAAGTCCTTAAATTTGGGATCAATTAGAGTTTTCTCGGGCTTGATCCAAATCTAATTCCAAGTGTAACCAAATTTTATAAACCAAATTCTTCCGTTTTGGAACTAGTTTGTGCCCTAATCGTGATTTAATTTATTGCTAGTTTTGGGAATTTCTTATATTGTTTTTAATTCAAGGATAAGAAACAAATGGATTGTGTTGGTTCAAATTTTCTGTATACTCCCCAACCCTATCTCCTTCTAATCTTGATAGCATAGGTGGAGTGGTCAAATTGGTAGCCGGTTAGTATATATGATGAGCTGAAGAAAAGAAATGATAAATTAGCCCAAAAAGGAAAAAAAAAAAAAAAAAAAAATTCACTTCTATACCTAAACTTATTGATGAGGTTTCAAAGGGTCAAACTTTTCACATTTTTGATTCATGCACATTTCGGCCTTAGCTAATTTGGGAAACATAAAAAGTAACCATGCATAGTGGAACCAAATACAGGAGAAGATGAAACATGATTCAAGAAATTAGAATAAGATGTTCAAAAGAAACTCAATGTCTTTAAGAGATTTTACTTAAAAGGTTAAAGAAAAACCTAGTCGAAATTAACTTGAATAATGCCTAAGAAATTTTAATTGAATGCTAATATATATATATATCTATATATATATATTTAATGCATTTTTAAAGTTTCAGAAACATTTTCAATTAGAAGAAATTGCATTTTCTAAAAATTTTAGAATGACATCTTTTTTGTTTTTTGTTTGAAATATTATGATGTACATGATAATTTATTGTTGTGAATGACATCTTAAACATTCTATTTTGGAAACAAGCGGAGTTCGTAATAATGTCTAGAGAACCTTTAATTGGTTTCAAATATATATAGTAATGTTCTAATAAGAGTGTGTTGATGAAAGTTGCACCAGAACGTGCATCAAGAGAGTTATATCTCATTTATTGGTGGATTGTACGTTATAACTCACAAATGCATGGGGTACAACCTCCCAATACACGTGCTGACTTTCATAAACACATTGTTACCAAATTATATATATCTATATATATATATATATATATATATATATATAGAATGATTCTAAGGTAAGCACGTGCTAATATAACTTATATCAACACCTGTATTGGAAGTTGTATTTTGTTCATTATATTGGACCAATGCAAGCGTATAACCCCTAATGCATGGTGTTGATATAACTTATATCAGCACATGCTGATGAGAACATAACCGTATATATATATCTATATCTATATCTATATCTATATATATATATATATATATATAGATATATATAGATAGATACATTTTTTTACACAAATTTTTAGATAACCTATTTTCAATATATAACTTATATCAACACGTGCTGATGGGAACATAACCGTATCTATATATATATATATATAGATACGGTTATGTTCCCATCAGCATGTGTTGATATAAGTTATATCAGTACCATGCATGTATTTGGAGTTGTACCCTTTGCATTAGCTTGCCCAATGTACCCATTGTTGGAAGTATACACTAATTAATGAAGACAAAAGGTGAAATCAAAAATCCAAGGCACGATTATATTACTATCTTTGAGACAAATTTGCCGCCCTTCTAATATAATTGTGAGTACAAAAAGAGTTATATGGCGAATTGTCCCAAGATACGATGGACCCAGATTCACCTGTTACTATTTGTAGGATTTGCACAACCTAAGAATAGCTTGAACTTTTAGAACAAAACAAGAAGAATACAATATAAAGGGAGGAAAAGAAAAACAATTGCTTGTTAATTAATAACCCACGAGTGGGCTGCTTGGTTTATATAGGAGATGAAGTGGTGCCAAAAACACTTGTTCAAGAACATGCAAAAGGTGCTTTAAGCACCAGTAGACTAGCCGGCCATAAGATAGAATCCAAAAGGTGCTAAAGCACCTGTACAAAAAACTCAAGAAGGTGCCAAAGCACCAGTGTCACAACCCAAATTAATTAAGCCATGATCAATATTAATAAATCCAGTTTAATTACGAAAATCGTTTAGGAAGCACGTGAATGGCACGTGTTAGAAAACCAGTAATTTCAATAAAAATTTTGGCATGACCCATTCGTAAATGGAACATACCGTAACAAAATCCTATATAAAATAGTTATAAAAGTTCCTGTCATCCATCATTGGTATCATCACATGCTAAATAAACCATATGAAGAAACCTACGAAATTAAAATATTACAAACCATGAGTTATTACGTGTCTAGCGCCCATTGGTCGAATACAAAGTGTTTAGTTAATACATATCCATAATTTTAAAATTTGTTCCCATCAAATCATAACATCTCAAGGCGAGGTCTCCCCAGCTATGAATTCATCTGAAAAGGGTTTATAAAACATAGGAGTGAGTATAAAACTCAATAGATATAATTTTCATATAGAAATAACCAAAGTATGATAATATAACCAATTACAATCATGCTTAAAATAATTAAAACCCATGCAATGTCATGAATGATATGCGACTCATGTCCATTTAACATAATCCATAATTACTGACTACTCCTGCAGGAGTCTTCGCGTGGAAACGGAGGATTTAAACCCACCTCCAAGAGGACAACACAAGGGTTCCTACCTGGAATCGGAAAGTAGCCTCTGATTCGGGAACACAAGGGTTCCTACCTGGAACCGGAAAGTACCCAGGACCAAAGGAATGAAAAATACCGCTAAGTCCCTTGACCGCTAGTAGTCCAAATCCAATGACCCTTTAATATACTTTTACTAAGTAATTAATTAAGTCCATTTCATGCATTTTATGCCAATGAATGCCATGAAAAGCTTAAAAGCCCATACATGTGTCAGCTATTCCAGAAATCAACAATATATATAATTATTCCATAATTATATAATATGTGGGAGCTATGTAAAACATGTAAAATATAGACCAACAAGAATTTACATAGCATATACATCCAAAATAAACCAAAATATAACGAGTATATCAACCCATATACTCCCAAATGTAATATTCCTAAATATAGGGTTATGTAAACTAGACCCCTCAGTACATGCATTACAAAATATACATGATAATCCACCCAAATATCATGTAAACTCATAAATAACACCCAAAATACATTTTTATCCAACATATATGGGCTTATATACTAACCCATTATCATCCCTACGGTTAAAACCCATGAAAATTACACCTATCTCAAGTATGTTGCACCCAACGTGGAGAAAATGTGTTGGGAGGGTCGGATCTGAGCCTAGAATGCGAGAATAAGCTACAAAATCTACAGATCAGGCTTGAATCATCTCCAAGCACGTGTAGATCTTTAAATCCAGCTCCTAGAACGTGAATCCAAGCATTGATATGAGTTGAGAGAGTCAAAAACCCATGCATGCAAGAGAAAAATGTGATTTTCTCTCTCCAAACACTTCCTTTCTCTCTCCTATCTTTCCTCTCTCTCTCTCCTCTTCTCTCAAGCTCTCTAACTCTCAAAATGCTAAAAATGGGTGTTAGAGTCGTGATATGAGGGTTTTAAAAGGGGTGAGGGCCACATGTGTCATTTCACGCAAAAAAAATTGCAAAATCCGCGATGTACGATCGATCGTGGGTTGAGGGCATGATCGATCGTGAAAAACAGAAGCAAAAATGCATTTCCGAGGCACCTACGATTGATCGTCCTCAGGGCAGGATCGATCGTCCCCAAGTTAGGATCGATCGTCCCTTGTTGAAAATGCCCAGTAACTCAGGCAAATGTGTATAAACTTCCACAGTACACACCACTGCCTTATTTTCATTAAAAACATTTAAGTAATCTTCTCCATTCTTTTATTCTTCTTTTTACTTTAAGTTATTTAATGAAAATAAGCAAATAACCCCCTATTTGAATCCAAATAAAATATGAAAAAAAATCAAATTCCAAGTATATCAAGATCTCATTTTCAAGTTTTAGTAAACAAAAACAAACGTACGAGGAACCCGATCGAATCGTGGTAATAAAATACCATAAAATCACAGATGTCTTATAATATTATAAACTTCCATTACCGCCAAAAATTATCTTTAAAAACGAAGTTTTATGAAAATTCATTTTTTCCCAACACTTAACCAAATTTTAGCAGTCTAAAAGTGTGAAATCGTAAACACAACAACATCACACACATGCAATACCCACGCGTGACAATACCCGACAAATCAACTAAAGTACATGAAAATTATGCATTAAAGGGTGAGATTATCCTAATTAAATGACACGGGTATTACAATTCCTCACTCCTAAAAGTGAATTCGTCCTCGAATTCAAATCATACCTTAATTATCAAATAGATATGGATAGGTTTCACGCATAAACCATTATAGTACCCAAGTAGCTTCTTCCTCACCATGATGGTTCCATAATACTTTTAACAAAGGGATAGTCTTTCCACGTAAGACCTTCTCACGATAATCTAAAACCCAGATAGGATATTCCACATAGGTGGCATCTTCCTCTACTTTAATATCTTGCCAATCAATCACATGAGATGGATCGTGAATATACTTGCGTAACATGGACACATGGAACACATTGTGCACTTTACTAAACTGCAATGGCAATGCCACCTCATAAGCATTAAGACCTCTAGTGCCAATGATCCTAAATGGTCCAATGAAACGTGGTGCAAGCTTCCCCTTCTTGTCAAAACGAAACACTCCTTTCGGGGTGACACTTTCAACATTACAAAGTCTCCAAGTTGAAAGGTTAAAGGTGTTTGTCGCTTATCAGCATAGCTCTTGTACCTACTTTGAGCTGTCTTAAGTCACTCTCTGATGAATTTGACTTTATCTGTGGTCTCTTGTATCAACTCTGGTCCCAGTAAAGTTCTTTCACCGGTCTCTGCCCAATACATAGGAGATCTACACGATCTCCCATACAACGCCTCGAAAGGTGCCATCCCAATGGTAGCCTGAAAACTATTACTGTAAGAAAACTCTGCCAGAGCCAAGTGTTCGTGCCAACTTCCCTTAAAGTCCAAAACACATACTCGTAACATATCCTCCAAGATCTGATTAATACGCTGAGTCTGCCCATCTGTCTGTAGATGATAGGCTGAACTAAGGTGTAATCGAGTACCCAACTCCTTTTGCAAACTCTGCCAAAACTGAGAAAGGAAATGAGGATCTCTATCAGATACAATCGATTTGGGGACTCCATGCAAACGTATTATCTCTCTGATGTACAACCGAGCCAACTTCTCAGCTGAGTAAGTCAATCGCACAGCCATAAAGTGAGCGGACTTGGTGAAACGGTCTACTACCACCCAAATAGTGTCATGACCTCTCTGAGTACGTGGCAAACCACTGATGAAATCTATCGTGATTTCCTCCCACTTCCACTGAGGCGGCGGTAAAGGCTGTAATTGCCCAAAAGGCTTCCTATGGTCAGCTTTAACCTGCTGACACATATAACATTTGGCGACAAATCTTGCTACGTCACACTTCATACCTTTCCACCAGAATTGCCTTTTCAAGTCTCTATACATCTTATTATTGCCTGGATGAATAGAAAACTTCGATCGATGAGCAAGACTAAGAACTTCTTCCTTAATCTTCTCACGATATGGAATTGCAAGTCTATTCTGGTACCTCAAACCACCATTAGGATCTATGGTCCATCTAGATACATCTTCACCATTAAGTAATCTACCACGGATATCCACCAACTTGGAATCTTCATATTGAGCTTTCACAATCTTAGGGATAAGGTAAGGTCTCACCAAATTATAGACACATTCTTTACCTGCCGAACCACCAACAAACAAGTTATGGTCACACAAGGCATTCACCATCCTCCAATGGTGAACAGAAATACTATATAAAGTCGCACAAGACTTCCTGCTTAAAGCATCTGCTACAACATTAGCTTTCCCAGGGTGATACTTCAATTCAAAATCATAATCTTCCAAATACTCCACCCACCTTCTTTGCCTGAGATTCAAATTCCTTTGGGTGAAAATATACTTCAAACTCTTATGGTCAGAAAAGACCTCAAACTTCTCACTATACAAATAACATCTCCAAAGCTTCAGTGCAAACACTACAGCTGCAAGCTCTAAGTCATGAGTAGGATAATTTATCTCATGCGGCTTCAACTGTCTAGAACCGTATGCAACAACTCTCTCAGAGTCTGCATCAACATACATCCCAATCCACTTAAGGATGCATCACAATACACAGTATACCCCAACCCACTAGTTGGAATGATCAAAACTGGTGTAGATGTCAGACAAGACTTCAACTCCTCAAATGCTTCCTCACAAGCATCGTCCCAAACAAAGGGTACATCTTTCTTGGTCAACCTCGTAAGAGATGCAGCAATGCTAGAGAAACATTCTACAAATCTCCGATAATAACCCGCCAAACCTAGGAAACTGCGAACCTCTGTCACGTTCCTGGGTCTAGGCTAATTCAAAATATCTTCAACCTTGGACGGGTCTACTGCAATACCTTCTTCAGATACTATGTGTCCCAAAAACTTCACTTGGTTCAACCAAAAGTCACACTTCTCCTACTTGGCATACAACCGATGCTTTCTCAAAGTCTGCAATACAATTGCCAAATGATGCGCGTGTTCCTCTTGAGTCCTCGAATATACCAAAAGATCATCAATAAATACAACCACAAATTTATCTAGATAAGGATGAAACACTCGATTCATGAGATCTATAAAAGCTGCAGGTGCATTGGTTAAACCAAAAGGCATCACCAAGAACTCATAATGACCATATCAAGAATTAAAAGCGGTCTTCTCAACATCCTCATCTCGAACAAGCATCTGATGATAACCAGAACGCAAGTCAATCTTGGAAAAGAACTGGGACTCGCGTAATTGGTCAAATAAATCATCAATACGAGGCAAGGGATACTTGTTCTTAATGGTGACCCAATTCAACTGTCTATAGTCAATACATAATCTCAAGGACCCATCCTTCTTCTTCACAAAAAGTACAGGTGTACCTCATGGTGATCTACTCTCCTAGATAAAACCCTTGGCCTTGAGTTCTTCAATCTGAGTCTTTAACTCTCTAAGCTCAACAGGAGCCATTCTATATAGCATAATAGAAATGGGTCCCGTTCCCGGTTGCAAATCAATAGTAAAGTCTACCTCCCTCATAGGGGGCAAACCTGGTAATTCATTTGGGAATACATCAAGAAATTCCCGTACAACGGGAATGTGGTGGGGACGTATACCCTCAGCATCTTCACCCTTGATTGCAGCTAGAAAACTCAAATAACTACTCTTCTTGAAACGCCGAATCTGGATATCAAACAAGATATCCGGATGGAGAGTATGCCTATCTCCATAGAAAGAGAAAACTTCACCACTAGAATTATGGAAAGTTACCTTCTTCTTATAACAATCCATTACAGCTCTATAATTGGCTAACCAATCCATGCCAATGATGATATCATAACCAGATACATCTAAAATGATGAGATCTATCAACATCTCCTGGCCCACGATGTTAATAGTTTAATACAACACTCTCGGCAAATATAACTAGTCATGAAACAATTCCCAAGAGGAGTATCTACTTCCAATGTAAAATTCAAATCATCATACTTCAATTCCAAAGTATTAGCAAACGATGAAGAAATAAATGAATGTGTGGATCCCGGATCAAACAAAACTTTAGCCCATACTCCAAAGACTAGGAATGTACCTTCAACCACTGCATTAGAAGCTCCTTCTTCCTGGCGATGCATAGCAAACACTCGCCCATGTTGACGGTTACTCTGTCCTCTTCCACTACCACCTCCACCTCCACCACGCCCCTGGCAGTTCTGGGGTTGCTGACCATATCCCTGTGGTGGCTGCTGCTGCTGCTGCGGTGGTTGGTATTGAGGTTGTGGGTACTGGGGTGGTTGATAATATTGCTGTTGGTACGGTTGGGTGATGTGTTGTCCTCCATAATATGGGGGTGGCATGAAATAGGATTGAGAATGCACTGGCATTGGTGATTGTCCTTGATAACTATATCCTTACTGGGAGAAATATGGTGGTGGGGAGTTCACAGATGGTTGCCGGGAAGATGATGAACCCCCAGTCAAAAGTGGACAATTGGGTTTGATATGCCCCTTTTGTTTGCAGTGAAAACAAGTCTTCTGGTTCCCGCTACTTCCACTGGAACTGCTACTACTACTATTCTTTCCTGGTTGTGGTTGTTTGAACTGAATCCCTTTAGGACGAAGATTGGGATTAGTTCCAGAACCTCCACCTTGCTGTTGTAGCTTCTTCCCTGATCTAGAATCACTAACACCATTCTTCCGTGGTTGTGGATTATTCCTTCTGCGCTCTCTCTCTAAAGCCCTGTCTTCTCTATAGCCCAAGTGTTCCTCTTCAACAACTAAAACAGAACTCACGAGTCTCTTGAAATCATTAATCATTAAATGATTCACCTTGCCTTGTAAAGTATGGTTCAAACCCCACTCATATCTCCTACACTTTTCTTTCTCATCTGTATTCATTCCCACAGAAAATCTACATAACTCCACAAACTTGGAGGTATACTGTTGAGCAGTCATCTCCCCTTGCTTCAAATTCATTAATTCCCGGATTTTATTGTTCTTGAAGGCTTCCGGATAAAAGTTATCATTGAACTTGGACTCAAATTGCTCCCAAGTCATAGCTCCCAACTCCTCAGGTGACCCTTGGCTAGTCCACCAATCCTCAGCCATGTCAGTGAACAAGCTAGAGGCAAATTCTACCCAATAAGATTTGGGTATGCGGGCTAAGTTCAAATCAGCTTTCACCCTACGAATCCATTTGTCAGCCTTAGCTGGGTCGTGGTCCCCATCAAACCTGGAAGGTTTGACCTCACGAAACTCCTTCCTCAATAGTGACTTTCGAGTCATCTCCACCAACTCTGGGTCCTGGTTCCGATAAGTTTTAGTGGCTAAATTAGCCTGCAATCCTTGCATGGCAGCAAAAAGGCCATCCAACTGAGTCGGATTGAAATTTTCTTGTATAGGTGGAAGGTTT
Source organism: Liquidambar formosana (assembly GCA_039720395.1). Lineage (NCBI taxonomy): Eukaryota > Viridiplantae > Streptophyta > Magnoliopsida > Saxifragales > Altingiaceae > Liquidambar > Liquidambar formosana. The sequence goes on from CM077835.1 coordinate 22,874,295, forward strand.
CTAGCTTGTTCCCCAACTGGAACCTATAGTGGGTCTTGTGCATTGGTTTCAGCCTCAGCTCGTGCTTGTGCTTCAGCTTCAGCCCGAGCCCGAGCTTCAGCGGCACGACGACTGTTACGAGTGTTCCTCGGCATTCTAGTAGACATAAACAAACTATCATATATGCCATAGATAGAAATTAGTTCTCTAGTGTGTGCTATATTATACCACGTGCACACTAAATCATTAACACCCAATATATTATCCAACATGTGTAACCTAACATGTTTCTAGGTTCGCATAAAATACAAATAAGTTCTCAATCAACATGTTATTATCCCTACATGTTAATTATAATTACACAGGTATACTCCCATATGGACCTACTAGCAAGCTCTGATACCAAAAAGAATTGTCACGACCCAAATTAATTAAGCCGTGATCAATATTAATAAATCCAGTTTAATTACGAAAATCGTTTAGGAAGCACGTGAATGGCACGTGTTAGAAAACCAGTAATTTCAATAAAAATTTCGGCATGACCCATTCGTAAATGGAACATACCGTAACAAAATCCTGTATAAAATAGTTATAAAAGTTCCTGTCATCCATCATTGGTATCATCACATGCTAAATAAACCATATGAAGAAACCTACGAAATTAAAATATTACAAACCATGAGTTATTACGTGTCTAGCGCCCATTGGGCGAATACAAAGTGTTTAGTTAATACATATCCATAATATTAAAATTTGTTCCCATCAAAGCATAACACCTCAAGGCAAGGTCTCCCCAACTATGAATTCATCTGAAAAGGGTTTATAAAACACAGGAGTGAGTATAAAACTCAGTAGATATAATTTTCATATAGAAATAACCAAAGCATGATAATATAACTAATTACAATCATGCTTAAAATAATTAAAACCCATGCAATGTCATGAATGATATGCGACTCATGTCCATTTAACATAATCCATAATTACCGACCACTCCCGCAGGAGTCTTCGCGCAGAAACGGAGGATTTAAACCCACTTCCAAGAGGACAACACAAGGGTTCCTACCTGGAACCGGAAAGTAGCCTCTGATTTGGGAACACAAGGGTTTTTACCTGGAACCGGAAAGTACCCAGGACCAAAGGAATGGAAAACACCGCTAAGTCCCTTGACCGCTAGTAGTCCAAATCCAATGACCCTTTAATATACTTTTACCAAGTAATTAATTAAGTCCATTTCATGCATTTTATGCCAATGAATACCATGAAAAGCTTAAAAGCCCATACACGTGTTAGTTATTCCAAAAATCAACAATATATATAATTACTGCATAATTATATAATATGTGGGGGCTATCTAAAACATGTCAAATATAGACCAACAAGAATTTCAATAGCATATACATCCCGAATAAACCAAAATATAACGAGTATATCAACCCATATACTCCCAAATGTAATATTCCTAAATATAGGGTTATGTAAACTAGACCCCTCAGTACATGCATTACAAAATATACATGATAATCCACCCAAATATCACGTAAACTCATAAATAACACCCAAAATACATTTTTATCCAACATGTATGGGCTTATATACTAATCCATTATCATCCCTACGGTTAAACCCATGAAAATTACACCTACCTCAAGTATGTTGCACCCAACGTGGAGAAAATGTGTTGGGAGGGTCAGATTTGAGCCTAGAATGCGAGAATAAGCTCTAAACTCCACAGATCAGGCTTGAATCATCTCCAAGCACGTGTAGATCTTCAAATCCAGCTCCTAGAACGTGAATCCAAGCGTTGATATTAGGTGAGAGAGTCAAAAACCCATGCATGCAAGAGAAAAATGTGATTTTCTCTCTCCAAACACTTCATTTCTCTCTCCTATCTTTCCTCTCTCTCTCTCTCTTCTTCTCTCAAACTCTCTAACTCTCAAAATGCTGAAAATGGGTGTTAGAGTCGTGATATGAGGGTTTTAAAAGGGGTAAGGGGCACATACGTCATTTGACGCAAAAAAAATTGTAAAATCCGCGATGCACGATCGATCGTGGGTTAAGGGCACAATCGATCGTGAAAAACAAAAGCAAAAATGCATTTCCGAGGCACCTACGATCGATCGTCCTCAGGGCAGGATCGATCGTCCCCAAGGCATGATCGATCGTCCCCAAGTCAGGATCGATCGTCCCTTGCTGAAAATGCCCAGTAACTCAGGCAAATGTGTATAAACTTCCACAGTACACACCACTGCCTTATTTTCATTAAAAACATTTAAGTAATCTTCTCCATTCTTTTATTCTTCCTTTTACTTTAAGTTGTTTAATGAAAATAAGCAAATAACCCCCCATTTGAATCCAAATAAAATATAAAAAAAAATCAATTTCCAAGTATATCAAAATCTCATTTTCAAGTTTTAGTACAAAATCCGACTTTCGACTGATTTTTCAAAAACAAACGTACGAGGAACCCGATCGAATCGTAGTAATAAAATCCTATAAAATCACAGATGTCTTATAATATTATAAACTTCTATTACCGCCAAAAATTATCTTTAAAAACGAAGTTTTATGAAAATTCATTTTTTCCCAACACTTAACCAAATTTTAGCAGTCTAAAAGTGTGAAATCGTAAACACAACAACATCACACACATGCAATATCCACGCATGACAATACCCGACAAATCAACTAAAGTACATGCAAATTATGCATTAAAAGTGAGATTATCCTAATTAAATGACACGGGTATTACAACCGGTACAGACCAAACCAAAGCAAAAAGGTGTTAATGCACCCTTTCAAAAACGGGGCAACCTCTTTACCATTAGAAACGGTTACTAGAAACAAGAAAATATTATTTAATTATTTAAATATCTAACACCCATAACCCACTAATGCATGAGGTACAACCTGTAATGCAGGTGTTGATATAAGTTATATATATATATATATATATAGGATGATGATCAGGTAAGCACGTGCTGATATAACTTATATCAAAACCTGCATTGGGAGTTGTACCTTGTGCATTAGTGAAATGTGAGGTGCATTGAATCAATACAAGGGGTACAACCCCCAATGCATAGTGCTGATATAACTTACATCAGCACGTGCTGATGGGATCACCTCTGTAGATATATATATATATATATATATATAGATATAGCGAGAGAGAGAGAGAAAGAGAGAGAGAGAGAGAGAGAGAGAGAGAGAAGGAAAGAGAAGGAGGGAATGAACCTTAAGAGTCAAGATGCTACTCGAAGTGCTTGCTGCAGTCAATTTGGTGCAACAGAGAAAGGGTAGGGTTTTTGGGGTTGAAGGGGTTGGTGTAGTAGGTGATAAATTGAAATGAGGAATGGGGAATTAGGGTTAACGTGGTTATAACCGTATATATATATATATATATATATATATATATATATATATATATATATATATATAGTAGGGCTATAAAATGATGTCGTTTACTTAATAAGTATAGGGAAAAAAATATTATAAATTAAATCGGTTTGGTTTAATCAATCCAAATTTTATCTAAACCGACACCGAACTGGACTTGAAAAAAAACATAAAATTTTAAACTAAACCACCCATTGTAAGTTCAAAAACCGACCAAAAAGCAAACTGATTCGGTTCAGTCCAGTTTAGTCTGTTTAGTTGGTTTTCTTTCACTCTTAGGAGAAAAACTTCCATGCAACTGTGACATTAACCATGTGGCATCACGAGCTAATAAGGTTCAAGCAAAGTAGGATTGTGGGTTCAAAAAATATTCTGGTAATCCTACTTTGTTTGGCCCTTATTAGCTCGTGACACCACGTGACCCGGCCGTGGTTGTGTCACGTTTGCATCGAAGTTCTTCTCCACTCTTAGATGCATCTCTCCTAACTCCCATCACTACTTGACGATGGAATTTGCCACTTAGTAAGCAAAGCATGCCACATGGCACATTGGCACTGGTGCCATAGATACGGAAGAATGAAGGTGATGATGTGTAGGTGCTTATTGGCAAATGTTGAAAATCAGTGCAGAAGTTAGGTCTCGCTTTATGAATGTTGGCCTATCATTAATATGTTGAACTAAGGGCGGAGTTGGGTCTCAACCCTTTTTTGGGTCGCATAAGAAAATATATATGATAATATGATAAAGGTTGGGTAGCGCCTTTTATAGTAAGGGCATTGGAGTAAAAGCATAAAATCTTAACCAAATAGGAAAGAGGTTTTATATACACTACATATGAGCACACGTGCATTGCACGTAATTAATATTTAAATAATAAAAGATATATGAAAATTCATAAATTCTTATATATATAGATAGATAGATAGATAACATAGAAATATAATTATTTATTATTTATTGTTGATTTAAGTCATTAGAATGAACGCTCAACACAATAGGTCAAAATTCCTTCCATAGTTAGGAGTCATGATAGGAATATGAAGTTGGCTAAGAGACATGCATAGTAGTGGAGGCTGTGTAGAATTTAAAAAGTAGACGTCATTATTTTCCTTTTTCTTTTTCTTTTTTATTTCCTTCTTTTTTGTTAGAAAATAAACATTTTAAATTAGTCAAATATGGGGTGGCAAATAAGTATTTAAAATTTAAAATAAAGGTGTAATGGTCAATCAAAAGTTTTTCTAGATATATTCTTTTTTAGGTAGTATAGATATATATAGATATAAGATGATAATCAAGTGAGCACATATTAATATAACTTATACTCCCTCCGTCCCATAAAGATAGGTCATTTTTGCTACATTTTTGTCCCAAAATATTTGTCCATTTTGAAAGTCAAATTATAAACTTCTTCAACTTTCCTATAATACCCTTTGTTATTTCAAAAATTACTTTCAACATTAGAGGGTTACAAGGTACATTGGACCAATGCACTAGGTACAACCCTCAATGCATAGTGTTGATATAACTTATATCAACACTAACCTGATCATGTATATATATCCAAGCAGTGACCTGCGCAATGCATGGAATAGTATACATACAATATTTAAAAATTTTCTTTTATACCTATTTTGAAAATTCTTGAGTCAAACTAGTTTAATTAAGATATGGTAATTTGTGGTATTCAAAATTATCATACCTTAATTATTATCATTTTCCATTTTAAAATTCTTAAGTTTCTTATTTAATTAGTGGTCCCTATTTTTTTAAAACTTTTTTTATTCAAAATAAATTAAAGATGGCTAACAAATTAATGTCATATCAACAAGAAAGTGGGACCATAGTTAATGAGAGAGCAGAATGAATAAGAGTAGAGAATACGAGAGAGAAGCTTAAAGAGTCATGCGTGGTGCTCTTTATATAATAGTATAGATATTTTGAATAAAACCTTTTTTATTCAAAATAAATTAAGGATGGCTAATAAACTAATGTCATCTCAACAAAAAAGTGGGACCACAGTTAATGAGAGAGCAAAATGAATGAGATAAGAGAATAACAGAGAAAAGCTTAAAGAGTCATGCGTACTGTTCTCTACATAATAGTATAGATATTTGTTTCTTCTCTTTTTAATTATTCATTGATCAATTTGAAATAATTATTGTTAGTTCTACCAACAAAATAATAAAGAAAAAGAAAGGAAAGATTATTATTATTGGAATTTGATAAATTGTGACCTTAAATGGTGGATGGTTGGTATATGTTAACCCCCAAAAAGTTCTACCAAAAAATAATAATAATAATAAAATAATAAAAGAAGGTAATTATTGTAAGAATTTGATAAATGAGAATTTCGACCATAGCACCTAAGTACAAGAGTACTTTCATAATAGGCCCTAAGTGAAAAACAGTTTTGTGAAAACCCCTTTTGACCCTATAGTGACAAAAATACCCCTATTTTACATTTTGAATCAAATTACAATCGTGCCATTTTTTCCCCACATTTTTTCCTTCTCTCCTATGGTTCCACCGCCTCCCATGATTCCCCACTACCAATCAAGTTGCAAATGCTATTCCGACACCTTCTTATTTTCATCTCTAACGCCGGTCAGCTTCTCCAACAGCTTCATCTCTTTCTCTCTCTCTCCCTCTCTCTCTCTGCGAGCACCTTTCTTCTTCTTCTTCTTCTTCTTCGTCTTATTTTTTTATCATTTTTTTCCTCTTCTTTCCCACCAGATCTACTACCATGGCCAAAACACAGCCATAGCTTTCTTATGTGCTTCCACCATTTATTACTGTGTGCTTTGTAAAAGTGCCATTTTAAATATACAATAGTAACAGTTTATTTTTGTGTGCTTTGTAAAATGTATACAAACAATAGTAACAGTTTATTATTGTGTGCTTTGAAAAATTTATACAGACAATAGTAATAGTTTACTATTATGTGCTTTGAAAAAATTATACACCACATAGTAACAATTTACTATTGTCTTTGAAAAAAATATATAACAACACATTAACAACTTGCTATTTTAAGTTATAAAAAAAAAAATACTACAATAGCAGCCCCCAAAAAATGACCAGATCTGAAACTGCAGCCAAAGACACAATTAAAAAAAAAAAAAGGAGAGCAGATCTGGAGTTTAGAGATGAAAAGAAGAAGAAGAAAAAGAAGATGATAGCCATGGTAGGGCGCACAAGCATATAAGCATCGCCGGCGTTGTTCCTAATCTAGATCTTCGCACCACACTGCACGAGCATCGCTCCCATTCTTTTTCTTGTTCAAATCCAGATCTTCACACTGCACGAACATCACCGGCGCTGTTCCAGCCCTTCTTCATCAGCCGCTACCTCTCTCTCTCTCTCTCTCTCTCTCCCTCCCCCCTCCCCCTCTTTTTCTTCTTCTTTTTCGTAAATGAATTCAACTTGAAAAAATATACTGTAAATATAAAATGTTAAAACAGGTATTTACAAAAAATGATTTCCTTATGCTTAAAGAATCACTAAAAAAAAGGGGTTATGGAGTTAAAAACTCTTATGGTGAGGTTTTGGTTAAAAGCAATCCCCTAATAGGGGCAATTGCTAATTTCCCCTTAATAAATTGTGACCACAAATGGTGGATGGTTGGTAGATTTTTAACCCTAAAACAAGAATATGAATTTGGATTCTCTATAGGTTTTTTCTCTGCACGGATCTTATAGGATTTTTCATGACCATTGGATTGTTTGGTTTGCAAAAAAATAAAAAATAAATAAATAGCCGTTGGATCATTGAAGCTTATCGGGCAAACCCTACAAGAAAAACCCTATTGAGGAACTTTGCCCAATGTTAACCTAGTAAGGACTAAATAAATTTAAAATTAAAAATTAAACTTAGTATGTCAAAAACCCCAAGCAAAATAATTTATCTACTTCTTTTATAAAAAAAATCTAAAAATAAAAAATAAAAAATAAAGATGCATAATAATTTGATCTCCTACATCAGACTGTTCAATTCAATCCTTTTCCTATGAGTTTGGTCTCTCTCTCTCTCTCTCTCTCTCTCTCTCTCTCTTTTTCGGTGGGGGGGGGCGGTAATGGACTTATTTTGAAAATTTGAAAATTTGAAAATTAATATGAGAAAAGTGGGGCAGAGCCTGTTGTGGCATAGTAAAAATAAAATTGTAAAAAGAGTGTCTAGTGAACACCAAACGATAGGAAAACACATATATCCAAACACCCACTTATGTGAAATCAAAACCAATATCTCACAAACTTTACATTCTTAATTATCGAGGCAAGATATGTCGTTAAACTCAAGGGTCATTAGTTTTTCTTTTTCCTATTACTAGCATGTGTTTCAACATTTACAAAAATGATAAATTTTTTTGCAAGTGTTTCTCATAATGGAAGAACTACAATTAAAAGATATATTTTATATGTACCATAAGCAAGGGGAAGCTTAATGCATCTTATCTTATTTTATTTTTCCTTTAAAAGTTAGATGAAATTATAGTTTTATTTGTAAGGAATTGGTGTAGAGAAAAACTACAAAGTGGAACTTAATGATAAACAAAAATTATAATACAATTCCTTAAAGCCCATGAATCTGATTGTGGTTCATAGAAAACATAAAACCCTAACTATAAGAAGAGTTAGAGCACTTACAGTTGATTCAAGTCTTTAAATTCCAAGCTTTTGAATTTCTGGACAGTAATGAATGATCCTTGAACAAGCAGCTATGAGTAGAATAAATGCACTGCCTCCACGGTATCCACACCAAGCAAAAGTCAAGAGTTGTTCTTCTTCAAGTCCTCCTTAGTATATGCTAGAAAGGATGAACTAGAAGAGAGAGAGAGGCTTCTCATATTTGGCCTAGAGAGAGAGTGGAGTGCAATTCATTAGTCTAAAGCATATGCTAGTGTGCTATTTATAGACCACTATGCTAGGGCCAGCTATGGGGAATTCCACTAAGTATGGGATTTGCAATTTCCCAAAATTGCATATTAACCCCTTTAAATAAACATCAAATGCAAGTATGGTCCTTTAGAACTTTTCTTATGCACTCTTGCCCTTTCTCTCATAACTAAAGTCCCTATTTGCTTATTGGTGTGTGACCCATTGGGTTTACAACATCTAGTAGTAGGTAATGGCACTCAATGTCACATGGAATGCCCAATGGAACACTTTCCATTAAGGGTCTAATTGGAACACCTTCCAATTCCCTAATTGATTATAACTCACTTATATCAATTAGGACTTCTACTAACCATGAGTAACATCTAGCAATGGCTCATAGTGTGGTCCTAAATAAGGCGAATAATTATCGAACAAAGAACCCTTTAGTTACAGTTTAAGGTTACAATTACATCCCTCCGTCATACACAATGTCTTTGTTTGAACTAATAGGACATGGAAGTCTGTCAAGTCCCTAGTTCAATACATTTATAATCATTCACACATATTAACTTAAGTAGATGCACTATAGAAACTCCTTTTCTATAGTCATCTTGCTATAGCCATAGACTTACATAAGTTATATTATGAATGTCAATTATGAGACATTTTCTCTCTTTTCCTGAGAGTGATAGATCCCTTATTGATCACCCATATGCCTTCACACATGAAGCAGTAGAGCCAATGAACATCCTGTAAACCCTAATGGAGTATACAGTCAGTGATATTAAACTTTTAAAGCTCCATGCATTAGACAACTATGGTGTCTTAGGTCTAAGGATTACTTGTACCACTACAACTATGATAAACTGATTGACAGGCAGGTAAAAACTCCATTCAGTTTATCTCAAGACTTTGGTCACATTCAATGTACTTGTTTATTTATACAATAAGCACCCACATGTTGGTTATAGTATCTTCACACAAATAGCTCAGAGACTAGCTATCCTCTCAAAGAGCTAACCTAACATATGCTAGTCCTATAGTTCATTATTGTCCATCATAGTGAACCTTCAACTAGGAATGATTTAAGAGTTTAGTATAGAGATACATATACAGTCTCATAATCACAACACCTTGTGATTTTATATTCTCAACTTTAACTCTATGGACATATCATGTAAATATAAAGAATAGAATAAACATGATAGAAAACCCTTTTATCAAATTAATAATAAATGTGACATACAATAAATGAAATCCTATTATTGTTCTTTATCCTTAAAACATCATCTCTATGATTGGCTGTAGGGCATACAACTAACAATCTCCCACTTGCACAAAAGCCAATCGACCAAGTATCACATACCCAACTTCTCAAGATGTTGGTCTAACATATAATCCATTATGTCTCAAAGCTTTGATTAGTAGGTCTACAATAACTCATGTAGTTAATATCTTCTATAATGTATATATGTTACCTTTTCTAATGATTTCTTTAATCACTTGGAATCACCGCTCTATGTGTTTTGACTTTTGATGAAACCATGGTTCCTATGCTTGAGCTATAGCCCTATTGTTGTCACAAAACAAGGTATGGGTAACTCAATGGAAGGAACAACTCCAAATTCTAAATGAACTTATAGATCCAAACAATCTCCTAAACAATTATAAATGCGATAATTAATTCACCCTCAATAATGGAATCCACTGTATCCTACATACAATTCTTCCATTAAGTATTTCACTAACTAAGGTGAATATAAAATATACCTATATGGATTATATCCAAATCCATATACCCATCTACTATGAGTTACAATTTCTATATACAATCCAATATTCTAAATTTGGATTGACTGATAACTAATTATAACAATTATAATATAATAGATATCAGATTCAGTACATAGTGTAAAATAAGGTTTCTTAACATTTTAAGAACCTTGTGTTATCCTAGGGCTTATGTCCTTGGAAAAATGAATTCCATGTCTGAAGTAAATCAGACATCTTTTGGAATTATCCATGTTGAACTCCTTCAACATTTCAACTATGTTCAATGATTTAGAGATACTTAGTAATCTACATAATCAATCTCTATAGATCTTTGTTGGATGCTTATGCTAAATCATTCATGAAGAAGTTTTTCTGAAAAACTAAAACTTCACTTTAGATTACATTCCTATGTCATTCCAAATGATTAGGATGTCATCTTCATAGGATAAAAAAAATGATCGCACTCCCACTAACTTTTTATACACTTATGGTCCATCCATACAATGAGAGAAATCAAAAGAATTTGATTACTTCACCTTTATAGATGTTCCAATTACGAGAATCTTGTAGTCCATCACTGGACTTCTATAACTTACACACCTCTATGTGTAGACACCTCATTTTCATCCCTCCATTCACACCTCTCCATCTCCCATGCATTATCACATGTAGAGAATTGTATCATTTTGGCACCAAATATTTTTATTTAGCCTCTATACATCCCAAAGAATCCATGGTATCTTTCGGGGTTCAATTTGGTTAAGTCTTGATAGCTAATAAGAACTTTTGCGACGTAGAGGGCATTTATGTCATTTCACTTGCATAATTTTTATTTGATATCCAATTCTCACCAAATTCATCCCAGGATGATCCTAATGACCTTAGGATGTCATTTGTAGGCTTGGTTTAAAATTTGGTTAAGATTAGAAATGATGTGCTTAAGGGTGGTCTAAGGTAGGCTCGGTTTAACTCCGTTCGTTGGCCCTTCTTATAATTGCTTCTTAATTTGATCTAATTGAGTTCAATTAATGCTTCATTAATGTCAATTGGGTCCTAATTAAGGTGTATTAATGCTTGGAATTATTTTTGGGAGAGTTTGATTGCAACTAGGACTCCATTAGGGTTCAAACCCTAAAGTTATCTCGATAATCCTTAATTAATCTCTATGAGCCATTTGGGCTTAACCCTTGATTAATTGACCAAGTGTGTCTCAATTAGGATTTTTTTTAACCAGGTTTTGAATAGATAATTGATCCATGGTCGTTTTAAGTCAAAAATCAATGAATTTGGACTTAAAATGGACCAAATACATAGCATAGAAGGGATAAAAGTGTACAAAAAGAGTAAAAAAGGCACAAATCAGCTATTGTTAGCCATGTGGCCACCTAGAAAGGCCAAATGGCCACCTAGAAAGGCCAAATGGCCACCAATGAAAGGCCAAACGGACACCATGGGTGCCCGTTGGCCTTTGAAGGTGTTTTGCTTTATTTTGACCTCTTTAGAGTCCTTTTTTTGCTCCAACTTGAATTTCCTCCAAATTTTTGAAGAGTTTGAGATAGGAACCAGCTCTTGGGAGTGTTTAAGAGCCCTTGGATCATCCCTACCTAGATCCAATCTTGGCCATTCATTCCACCCACCTTTCACTATAAATAAGGGTCCTCCCCTCCTTCATTCTCCATCAAGTCTTAGTAGAATTTTCCTAAGCAAATGAAGAGCTTGAGTTCTTGAGTGTGGGGTGAACATTCCTATTAGTATCCCTTCACTTGAGATTCATTTTAAAGAAGAGCTTGGCTCAATAGTTTTTGAGGAACATTCTTATTAGTACCCTTTAGCTTGCGACCCATTCTAGAGCTTGAAGGTACGGAAGCTCTGCCCGACTTGTGACTCCCTCCCTTGAGGCCTTCATAAAGCTTGGAAAGCGTAGAAGCTCTGCCCAATTTTCAACTCAAAAACTTCGAGATTGGAAACAGAACTCTGCCTCAGTTTTGTCAGGTATAATCTCTAAACTCCATTGCCATGATGTAATTGTTTATGTGATGATGCATGCTCCCATGAGTTTTATTATTCATAGGATTATTTTAGGATTTTGATCCAAAATCAAACAAATTTTTAAACTAAAGTTGTTTATTTCAAAGTAAGTTGTTTTTCTAAAACAAATGTTTGATTATGAATTGGATTCTAATAAAGTCCTACGAGGAGTGAAACTCTCCCCCCAACATGATTTATTCGAACTACGTGGACTTTGATCTTCGTCAGAAGTATATAGGCTGCTCACTTGAGCCCAAGTCCAACTTAGCTTAGTTTTTATCTTTTAATTTTCATAATTTTTAGTTATATTGCATGGTTGAAATTAATTAAGCCCAATCAATAAATGAGACCGATTTATCGGGCGAAATGGGTGCCTATGGGCCATGGCTCAGAACCTTCCCATTTTGTAACCTAGCCCCCAAACCCTCATTTTTTGTTCAAGACTTGCCTATTTTCCATTAATGGAATCAAACTTGTTTTTTGTTTTTACAAAACAAATCTTTTAGTGGTTTCTTTGTACCCTAAAAATGAGGTAGCGACGACTTTGCTTTTTAAAAACCCCTTTTAAAAGTGGAAAAAGAAACTCGATTCCCCCCCGAGTCGATTTTCGGAGTCCACAGTTTGGCAACTCCACTGGGGATATTGAGGGCTAAACTCAAATTTATTTATTGGGCTTAATCAATTTCATTGTTAATCAATTGATCGCTATCACTTTTTTGCATTGCATACTTGCATCGATGTATCCTTGCCAATGATCGACTACACTGGACCTTTGATGGTGTAGCTATCAACTCTAATTGCCTCGTACCGAACGGTTCGTCCTTCAGGTATATCATATGAGTAGGTCGTACTGTTGGACCCACACGAATTCATGTATTCACATGTGGTTAGGTATAAAACCTCTCTAGCAATTGGGGAACCCCAAATTCATGTAGAATAGGAACACATATTTGGCTCACTTTACTGTAATGTCAAAGCCATGCTGTTATACTGCTCATTGCTATACATGTTATGTGATTGAATGAACAAGGTATAACTCGACCCAATGACCCTAGTATGTCCACCCACCCAATGCTCCATAAGGCATACTAATGGATGGGTTGTCTAACTAAGGCTATGTCGTGCTAGACCTCATACATATCAAAATAGTCATGGACCTTTGATTGCGAATCTGTTGGATCGTTATGTTACCTAATTGTTTGTGATTGATCCTCACATTACAACTTAGGGTCATTTGTTTCCATGTCCTTAGTATGTTTTTGTACCCTTAAAGGATGACCGTCTAACTAGGGGTATGTCAAGTTTGGGTCTAACTTCTTGTTTGTGTCTCTATGGTATTCTAATGTGTTGTCCACTTAGGAAAGTAGGGTTAACCGGTCCTACAACTTTGGTATGTCAACTCACCATTGTTTTTAGGATGTCTTGTGTAACTAGGGGTATGCTCAGTCAGACCTAGCTACAATGTATTAATAGTACCTATGAGGTACCGTCATGCTGTCTGTCTAGGTACTTAGCATTAGTTGGTCCCATGTGTATCGTCCTATCTTCCATGTTGTGGAATTGAATCAAAATAGAGCATTCAACTAGAGGCATGATACTTAGGGACAATTCCATCAGATTTAGAGCAGTCATGAGCCTTTTGTTAAAATTTAAAATAAAAAAAAAAAAAAGATTTTTGGACTAAGCCTAAATAGGGATTGTGTTCTTGATAGAAGGTTAGATTAAACTTGTGATAACTTTTTGAGCTAAAGTCAAATTGGAATCCACACTGCAGTTGTTGACATCCACTTCATTGATTGACATGGCCAGAAATGATAACATTAGTTTGGAAGACCTCAAGCAAATGATCTGCACAACCTTGCAAATGTTGACCCATATCCTAGAGATTGTTCAAACAACTCCACAAGCCCAACCAATGAAATGGATGACAACCAAAGGCCCACTACTGAGGTTGATAGGCCCAAGTTACTACAGTTTTTTAAGCCACAAGCTAATGCCTTCAAGACTAAGACCTTTGAAAAGATGGTCCACAAGTTTCAAGTGGCTAACAAAGGTCCTCACCGATTCACAGAGTTATATATGCCATTGAGTTATGCTTTAGAGCAATTGAAAACATCAAGTCTCTTAGTGCCTCTTAGTCCAACTTCAATTTCAATATCCAAGCCACTATCTCGCTGGTTCAAGAAGGATGAGTATTGTGATTTTCATCAAAACAAGGGGCATAGCACCAATCAATGCTTCAAATTGCAACATAAGATTCAAAACCTTATTGATCAAGGGGTAATCACCTTTCCCAAGCCCACCAACTACCTAAATGTCCAAAAGCCTCTATCCATCCATATAAACCCATTCCATTCCAACATAGCTCCAATTAGCCTAATCCAGTCTTACACCGAGCCACCAAAACTCCTCTCTGAAATTAAGCAAGAATTCCCATCTCCTTGCCTTTACCACCCTGAAGATATCCAAGACCTCGTCAGCATGCGTTTTCTCCACTCCAATGAACAGTCTAAAACTTAGACAATATTTGAAGTCGACCTTGACCAAGATGATAGAAATGCTATGAATTTGGAAAATGGACAAGAAGCCACCGATATGAAAGAAAAAGATAGTGAAGCCTCGGAATAGTCAAAGAAGATAATGATCCTACATTCTACTTAGGGCTTATTGCTGCACCGATTCCACCATGAACATTTGTGATGAAAAGTTTGGGTTAGGATTGGTCCATTTTCTTTCTAGTTTCTAATCCATTCAAGTTGTGAGTCCTTGTTGCTGTTAGTCTGGTCTTTCATTGTAATTCCTCAGTCTTTCAATAAAATGAATTGATTCCAAATATTCACTTGTCTTTTCATTCATATTTTCTCATCAATCAATCAATGATCAAAGTAGCATGAACATAAACTTTAGAGGCATAATGGATGGACTACGACCAAATAATTTAGAAACAATGATAAGCCTGAAATGGTTAGCTTAGGGACCACCCTCCCAAATGAAGATAGAGAACTCATCAAGTCATCGAAGAAAGACTTTGAAGCCTTTAAAGATCAAGAAGTTGAGCATTGAACAATTCAAAATCAAACTTTCAAGAAGATTAGCCCATGTAGCGAAAAAAAAAAAAAAAAGAAAAGGAAAAAGAGATTAAAAGAAAAAAAAAAGATAAAAAATGTTTGAGTGGAAAAGTGATGGTAGAATCATCAAGAATGTTAAAGAAGATTGATAGAGACTTGTTGAAGAAATACTTTATGATCAAAGAGGTTAGAGCATTAGTTCATGACTCAGAAGGAGAGTCGTAGATCAAATTAGGGTGGTCCCTATATCAATAAAAATCTTTGGCGTGTGCAAAGTCCTAACCCACTAGGTTGAAAACCTGAAAAGCCGGCCTAGGCAAAAGTTAGGGCTTTCAAAAGAAAATTGTATTTGAACTACGAAGACCTGATTCCTACAAAAGACAAGCTTTTTAGTTGTACCTGTTTCTTTCAAGTATTGAGTGGGGATACGTAGGCAGCCCATAAAGTCACCTTGGGCACGGTCTATAAAAAAGAAAAAAAGAAAAAAGGAAAGAATAAAGAAGGGGCTTTGCATGTGACCGATCATTGAAAGTGATTCTTTGTGACTAGATTGAAAAGGAATAGTTTCATCCATAAGCCTCTTAGGAGATTTAACATGCCACTAAGAAAGTTGATATGATTTTTCCACTATCTTTTGTTACTTTTTGTCTTGTTGATCCAAAAAAAAAAAAAAAAAAAAGAGTCCCTCACCATTGATTCTCCCATGTTTCTCTTTGTGTTTTTTTTTTAATCCTATGTCTTTATTGGTCATTGACCTTGCCCTCTAAAGAATCCTCGATTGTTGTGATCCCATCCGATCCTATAGCAAAAAAAAAAAAAAAAAAAGTCTTATTCGTAGGATCTCACCACATCTTTCAACTCAAACTATTGTCATGGATTTAATGACAGAAAAAGTGTGGCAATGATCTCTAAGGGAATGATTGGGCTTATATGATTGAAATCTCTGAATTGCTCAATGAAGAGTAGGGGTATGAAATTTCATGAATTGAATTCGTCTGTGGTTGAAGCATTATCAAGGTCAGACAGGCTCGAATGGCTCAATGAAAAGAAGGGGTATGGGACTTCATGAATTCCTATGGCTGAAACATTCTCAAGATCTGAAAGGCTTGTGGTAGTAAAATAAGTAAAGAGAAAAGAAAAGCCTGCTAGGTTGAAAACCCGAAAGGGCGACCTAGGCAAAAATTAGGGCAACCCGTTAGGTTGAAAACCCGGAAGGGCAATCTAAGCAAAAGTTAAGGTTTTTGAAAAAAGAAAAAGAAGATGGAAAAAGAAAGTGTCCACTTTGTCTTCATGCTTTGAAGGAACAACAGGTCCAATCCAGGCTTCCTAAAAGTACATTGTTTTTGATAAGGCGCATCCATAATTAAAGAAAATGGTTTTAGAAAAAGGCTCTATGATTGTGCCAGGTCTATTTAGGTAACCCTAGAAATGTTTTCCATAGAAGTGGTAAATTTTGGTTGAGAGTTGCTGGCTTTTCATTTGCCCTGGAAAGGTTGTACCTTTTGGTTGGTCCGACTAAGTCTAGGTCTACTATGCTCCCTCAATGAGTAGTCACCATTCAGTTTCAAGGCTTGAGGGCCTTGACATGTTTCCAAGCCCGTGAGCCTACTTCATTTAATCTCAAAGCCTAAGAGCTTTTACATGTCCTTTTAAGGCTTAAGTGCTACATTCAATTTAGTTTTAAGGCCTATTGTGCCTTTTAATCTAGGTTCAAAGCCCAAGTGCTCCATTGAAAGTGTTTCAACTGTTTGTCTTAGGACTCAACCATATTTCAGGCATACGTTATGATTGTTTTCATTTCAGTTTTTGAACTATAGAGTGAAATCTTGTTGATTCCAAACTATATGGCAGAATCCTTCTTTGATTTTGGGACTATAGGGCGAAACCTTGTCGATTTCAGACTCCATAGTAAAATCCTATCCTTTGATTCTTGGACTATATAGTGAAATCTTGTTGATTCCAAACTATATGGTAGATTCATACTTTGATTCTTTCACTATATAGCATAATCCTATTGATTTTAAACTATATAGCAGGTTACTTATGAATCATATGGCAAAATCTTGTTGATTCTGAACTATATGACAAGACCCCAATCTTTGAATCATATAGCATCATCTTTTGGTTTTGAACTATATGGCAAGTCGATTTTGAATCATACATTGAACTCTTGTTGGTTCCAAACTGTGTGACAAGAATCTTAATGGGTGATTGGAATGTTTGAGTATGATTACTGATGATTTTGATGTGTTTTGATAATGATTGAATATAAGTAATATGTGTTATGATTTTAGGATCATATCGCGTAATCTTTTGAATTTGAACCCTATGGCTAAGTCTGTTCCTTAAATCATATAGCATAGTATTCTAATTTTGAACTATATGGCGAATTGCTTGTGAATCATATGATGAAATCATGTTGATTCCGAATCATATGACAAACATTTTCTTTTGAACCATATAGCTTAATCTTGTTGATTTTGGAGTATATAGAGAATTTCTTGTGAATCATATGACGAAATCATGTTGATTTCGAATCATGTGACAAACATTTTCTTTTGAACCATATAGCTTAATCTTGTTGATTTTGAACTATATGGCGAATTTCTTATGAATCATATAAAGAAATCACGTTGATTCTAAATCATATGACAAACATCTTCTTTTGAACCATATAGCTTAATCTTGTTGATTTTGAACCATATAGAGAATTTCTTGTGAATCATATGATGAAATCATATTGATTCCGAATTATATGAAAAACATCTTCTTTTGAACCATATAGCTTAATCTTGTTGATTTTGAACAATATGGCGAATTTCTTGTAAATCATATGACGAAATCATGTTGATTCTAAATCATATGATAAACATCTTCTTTTGAACCATATAACTTAATCTTGTTGATTTTGAACTATATGGTGAATTGCTTTTGAATCATATAGTGAAATTTTGTTGATTCCAAATCATATGACAAGCCTCACTTCCTATGAATCACATGGCATAATCTTTTGATTTTGAACTATGTGGCAAATCGCTTTTTGAATCATACAACGAAATCTTGTTGATTCTGAATTGTTTGTCATATCCCTTTTCTATGAACCATATAGCACAATCTTTCAATTTTGAACCATATGGCAAGTTGATTTTGAATTGTTTGGCAAAAAGAGAGTTTCTCTTCTCTTCGTATGATGTTGAAAGTGTGTTTAAATAATTCTTGTGGTCACACACAACCCCCTATTTTGTACATATCGTCATTAGGAAGAATGAGCGTACATTATAGAAGCATGAGAATGAACGCATGATATCTACATTATATGTTTACCATGTAATTCGATAATGGTTAGCAATTTGTGATGATTTGTCTATGAACTTCCCCAGTGAATACTGATGGAATTCATAAATCTTTGGTTCTAAGCCCTTTTCTTATGAAAATGGGCTGTTTTTTTTTACATTGGTATTGTTTGCAAAGCAAACTCCACCAATGATGGGTATCTGTAGACACCCCATTTTCATCCCTCTATTCACACCTCTCCATCTCCCATGCATTATCACATGTAGAGAATTGCATCATTTTGGCACCAAATCTTTTTATTTAGCCTCTATACATCCCAAAGAATCCATGGTATCTTTAGGGGTTCAATTTGGTTAAGTCTTGATAGCTAATAAGAACTTTTGCGACTTGGAGGGCATTTATGTCATTTCACTTGCATAATTTTTATTTGATATCCAATTCTCACCAAATTCATCCCAGGATGATCCTAATGACCTTAGGATGTCATTTGTAGGCTTGGTTTAAAATTTGGTTAAGATTGGAAATGATTTGCTTAAAGGTGGTCCAAGGTAGGCTCGGTTTACTCCTGTCCGTTGGCCCTTCTTATAATTGCTTCTTAATTTGGTCCAATTGAGTTCAATTAATGCTTCATTAATTTCAATTGGGTCCTAATTAAGGTTTATTAATTCTTGGAATTATTTTTGGGAGAGTTTGATTGTAACTAGGACTCCATTAGGGTTTAAACCCTAAAGTTATCCCAGTAAGCCTTAATTAATCTCTATGAGCCATATGGGCTTAACCCTTGATTAATTAACCAAGTGTGGCTCAATTAGGATTTTTTTTAACCAGGTTTTGAATAGAGAATTGAGCCATGGTTGTTTTAAGTCCAAAATCAATGAATTTGGACTTGAAATGGACCAAATACATAGCATAGAAAGGATAAAAGTGCACAAAAAGAGTAAAAAAGGCACAAATCAACTACTGTTGGCCATGTGGCCATCTAGAAAGGCCAATTGGCCACCAATGAAAGGCCAAATGGCCACTAAGGGTGCCCGTTGGCCTTTGAAGGTGTTTTGCCTTATCTTGACCTCTTTAGAGTCCTCTTTTTGCTCCAACTCGAATTTCCTCCGGATTTTTGAAGAGTTTGTGATAGGAACCAGCTCTTGGGAGTGTTTGAGAGCCCTTGGATCATCCCTACCTAGATCCAATCTTGGCCATTCATTCCACCCACCTTTCACTATAAATAAGGGTCCTCCCCTCCTTCATTCTCCATTAAGTCTTAGTAGAATTTTCCTAAGCAAATGAAGAGTTTGAGTTCTTGAGTGTGGGGTGAACATTCCTGTTAATATCCAATCACTTGAGATTCATTCTAAAAAAGATCTTTTTTTCAATAGTTTTTTGGAACATTCCTATTAGTACCCTTTAGCTTACAACCCATTCTAGAGCTTGAAGGCGCGGAAGCTCTACCCGACTTGCGACTCCCTCCCTTGAGGCCATCATAAAGCTTGGAAAGCATGGAAGCTCTGCCCAATTTTCAACTCAAAAACCCCGAGGTTGCAAACAAAACTCTGCCTCAGTTCTGTCAGGTATAATCTCTAAACTCCATTGCCATTATGTAATTGTTTATGTGATGATGCATGCTCTCAGGAGTTTTATTATTCATAGGATTTGTGAACCCACGGAAAAGCGCGGCGCCCATAGGGGATTGGTCAAAAGATAAGTAGGGTGAAAGACAACAAACAAAAAGGAGTCGCCACCTCATTTTTTAAGGAAAAGTGGAAAACTATAAAAATGTTTTATTTTCAAAACCATATGACTTCATTAAAGGAAAAGTAAAGTCTTTAAAACTAGAAAATTGCATTCGGGGACTAAGTTACGACGTGCGAAGGTTCTGGGCAAAGCCCATAGGCACCCACATCGCTCGAGTTGGTCTCTTAATTTGATTGGGCTAATTTAAGATCTTTTTCACTCAAATATCATCATATATCATCACAAAGCAGCATGCATATCATATATTCCATCCATCCATCTCATCCATGCATAACCAAACAAATAAAACAAAAAGAAAGAAAAGAAAAGAAAAGAACCTAGGATACTTGGATCCTAGAACGGACTTGAGCCTCACGAAGAGCGCCTACGTACCATGCAGCGAAATACATGGATCAAAGTCCACGTCGTTTGAAAGGAATAGGGTTACAACCTAATACAAACCTATGGTAAAAACCCTAGGTTTCCTTGTTCAAGAATGTATTGAATAGTCCAAAATTGAAAACTTCCACAAGATGGAAACTTTGATAGAGAATCAGAATTTTATTAACGAAGGAAACCCTTGATAATTACCTTGTGTTCGTATTAAGAAGTAACCCTAGCAGAGAGAAGAGAAAGAATAAAAAGAGAAAGGAAAAGTGAATTAAGGCACTTCATACCCTACTTACCTAAGCACAACAGCTCCAAGCATTAGCAATTTCAAGCAATAGCAGCCCTATTTGCAATAGGATAAGCATTGTACCTGTTTGCATCCTTACAAGTGCACAAAACCATGCAAAGAGAACAAAACACTAATCTAGACAGAATCATGAAAAGGCCTAAAACCATCCATTTATCGTGCCATCAACAAGAATAATGAATAACTAAGGACCCCAACTCAATCCTACATGCAATGACCTGATTAATATGCATAAAAAAACCTACCAAAGACACTCTAACACTCATAAGAGACTCAAATGATATCAATAAACATGATAACAAAATCTATTCTAACCAAAAAGATGATATTTTATGTAAAACATGAAAACAGGCCTTCCTACAGCGAGCTTTCTTAAGCGAAATTATCCTAAGATAATTTCACGTAAAAAAGTCACTATGGGGAGGTGAAATCATCATATCCTACGTAAAACATGTATACTAGAACACAATAGAAGTGATTTCATGCTTAAACACATCACAGAAAACTCTCATGCAAAACTCTACTTAACAAAGAGGATAATTATCCTTAGAAAAGGATAATATCTCCAAAAACCCTATAAAATCCACTACATGAATGCAAACCTAGCATGATTCAACTATATGCAGCATATATAGAATGACTATGATGAGAAACAACTGACAAAGTTAAGCTAAGCATACTGTATGAAACTTGTGTGATTTTAGGGTTATTGAAACCCTAATCTCACAACTATGCATAAAAACCTATGAAAAGACTCTAACACATGCTCAAATCATCATGAATATCATTCATATCATATATATTAACTAACAGGAGCATCAACTCATGACAATTATCACAGCAACCTAAACATATGAACTATGCATGATTTAAGAGGATAGAAGAGATAATACTTTCAAAACCATAGTAAACCAGGAATTATCAAGCATATAAAGCCATAAATTATCTCAAAATCATTCATAACACATCATAAAAACATTGAACTACCCTAACATGTGGAGTTACATCATGCACTAGAATTATCATAGAAGAAAAAGAAGAAGGAGAAGGAGGAAACCCGTGTTCAGCATTCAAAAGGAGTGCTTACCTCTTGTAGAACCTTCCTTGTCTTCAAACTTCTTGTTCTCTTGCTTGCTTAGGGTTGAAGAGCCTCCTCTTGATGTCTTTCTAGCTCTCCAAACTCATAGCTCCCTCTCTCTCTAAGTGTAAAATGCCATTCCTCCCCCCTATGTGCTGAATATCATGTCCTTTATATAGAGAACTGACCCCCTAAACCAATGGCTAAGATTAATTCATTAGACTTGGTGCTTAAACAACTCAAACTTACACAATCCTAAGAGAAAACAAGTTGTAATGGCAGAGGATACTGTCAAAAGAGGGAGAGAGAGTCAGAATTCTAGTTGAGGACGGAGTCCTCGGATGACCAACTAGCCCCAGACGGTTAGCCGTCTGGGCATGGACAGCTGACCGTCCAGCCCCGGACGGTTATCCGAGGGGCTCTCCCATTTTGCTCCGGTTTTGACTCCTACTCGCTTTAGAAGTCCTAAAATATTCAAATTAAGTCCATTTTTGATGAAATAAAAGCCAAAACGACCGTGTTTCGAAGGGGGACACATTTTTAAGCATTTTAGGACAAAAATCCTTAACCATGGGTGCATGGTTAGGTTTTACAAAGGTGGTTAACCATGGTGCTTCACCGTCGCTAAGCTGGGTTTGTACACAAGGTCGAACCAAATGCTTTCCTAATCGAAATTTGATCTTTCTAAACATACCTAGGATGTAAATAAAGCCCAATTGAAGTTAAATGAGAGAAAATTGAGTGGGTCTTGTAAGTCAATTTGAGCAAACCAAGAAAGGGTCTTTTAGCCAACCTGAACCGTTATGAGCCAAATTGACCTTAAACTATTAATTCATGAAATTGAACCTATATATAGACTCTATGTACTCATATGAACTCAATGGAATGACTCGGGATTCATTCCAAAGTCAAATGGAAAATATACGGCTTAAAAGACGATCATGCCCTTAAATTCGCAAAAGTTCTTATTGACTATCGAAATAAACTCCAAATCACTTCAAAATTCATACACATGATATTCAATGCCATAGAAACTCAATGCAAAAGACTAGACTCGAAAAGGACTCAAAATCCTACATGAAATGATATGTCCTAGCTAAGGTGACAAAAATGGGGTGTGACAGGATTATATTAGGGTTTTGATCCTAAACCGAACAATTTTTTAACCTAAAGTTGTTTATTTCAAAGTAAGTTGTTTTTTTGAAACAAGTTTTTGATTATGGATTGGATTCTAATAAAGTCCTACGAGAAGTGAAACTCTCCCCCCAACATGATTTTTTCGAACTACGTGGACTTTGATCTTCATCAGAAGTACATAAGCCGCTCACTTGAGCCCAAGTCCAATTTAGCTTAGTTTTTATCTTTTAATTTTCATAATTTTTAGTTATATTGCATGGTTGAAATTCATTCAGAACCTTCCCATTTTGTAACCTAGCCCCTGAACCCTCATTTTTTGTTCAAGACTTGCCTATTTTCTATTAATGGAGTCAAACTTGTTTTTTGTTTTTAGAAAACAAATCTTTTAGCGGTTTCCTTGTACCCTAAAAATGAGGTGGTGACTCCTTTGCTTTTTGAAAACCCCTTTTAAAAGTGGAAAGAGAAACTCGATTCCCCCCCGAGTCGATTTCCGGTGTCCACACTATAGTTTTTCACCATTGGATATAACATCTTTATATCTTTTTGACATATCTTATATTCAAAATGTGTGTTTATAGATTAAAAAGTCCAAATGGTTTTTAGTATAACTATTATCAAACAAGTTTCTTTATAGATAACTTTTTGCCTATGTTGAAACATTCTCAAATAGCCTAGCCATCTAAGTCTCTACCTAACCATATCGGATTTTAATAACTCATAGTCATTTCTCAAATTGATGTCAAACATCGCCTAATCATAATCAATAGGATTATTTTAGTGATCTTTATCACCAAAGAATAATTCTTTCACATTCTAATGGAGATACAATATCTCTCTTATATTAAAGAAATATCCAATTTGATCTATGAGAAGGCTGTGGTGTAGTTAAAGGTTTTGCCTCAATAGGGACAAGGGTTGGATCTTTGTTGGTCTGTGGCTTTCCAAACAATTCTGTGAATTCTAACAATCTACTTTTGCATCTTTCTTGAGTGAACTCTTTCTCAAGAAAATTTAGCAAACGTACTAATGGACAACTTTTGTTTATTAGGATAATAGAAATTCTATCCCAACCACTTTTGGGATATACCACAATTCAACAATTACTTAACCTAATCTCCAAATTGTCTGCATAATGTCTCTAGACATACGTAGCACAATCCCAAGACTTAACTTCTTTAAGTTGGGTTTCTTCTCATATTATATCCAATATAATATTTTTGGAAAAACTGGAATGAACCCTAAATTATCAATATGTAACAATTTTAAGGCATATCCAAAATGTATACATTTAAGTTAGTAAAACTCATCATTAATCAAACCATATCATAATAAAGTTTGATTCTTTCTCTTAGATTCACCATTGAGCAATAGTATTCTAAGAGGAGTTTACTGTAATTGAATGCTTGCTCTACATGACTAAATGCATCTCAATTTATTAGTCAAAGTATAAACGTAACTCTTTCACTTCACCAAGTAAAAGATGGGCTTGGTCATCTCATAACCAAGTCACAATTTGCTACGTTTAAATGAGAGTCTCTACATCTTTTGTATTCTTGGAATACGTTGCATTCACTCTAATTAGTCATTTAAATTCATAAATCAAATTTCTAGAATGTTTTAAATGACCTAGTTAAGAAATAAGTTCCAAAATTAATCTAGCAACTCTTGCTCTATTAAAATTTTTAAAGGTAACTTATTATTTACTTAATTTTTTGCTTTCTTTTAGTTTACACTAGAATCCAAAAAACCAAGAAGCAGAACTAACCAACAAGTTAATTAGAGTGTGAACCAAAGTTTCAAAAGTTTGGTCCTTCTAGGAAAACTGATACTTTATCAAGTTCCCTTTACAATACCTTATGTTTGCTACAAAATAATTATATTTCTTTGTCTTTGACTTTTCAAGACTTGCTTCCCTCTATGCTTCCATTTTTAAATCACATCTAACTTCTCAAGCTATTCTATGTGATTAATCATCTTCAAAAGAATGATCATTAATGAAAAACCTTTGTAATATCCTAATATAGAAGAAGTCCTTTTAAACACTATAGTTTATAGTATTACTTTGCTTACTATACAACCTTTGTATGTGACACGGGACATCAGATGTACTTTGCATTGACTAACTCTGCTTTTGAAACTTATTAGTCATTAACACTATCATATAGCATGACAACAAAATGCCAATTGTGCAAAGTGTCTTTTCCTTCTTAGCATATAAACAATCTTTTTCGAATTTAGAACAATTCTCAATGTCCTAAGCCAATCGAAGAAATTGGGTTCAGTCAAACTATCAATATCTTGTCTTTTAGGAAATAGAGGTTTTGAGGTGAATAATCAGGTAATCTACATTAACAACTTTAATTAAATAGAAGATAAGATTTCATTTTTATCCAAAATGATCGGGTCTTTAATCAAATTGGTACCTCCCACTATTTTATCAAATCTCATACACCTTCTAATAGAATTCGGGAATCAATGGATTCCTAATAGGGATTGGTGTCCCACTAAGAACTAGCTAGCAACCTCGCATAATAGAATTTTGGCCACTAATCCCCAATGAATAGACAACTCTTTGTCTAATGCTTCCATAAGCAAATTCCAATCATTTAGCCTCTAGAGAAACATAAACCTCACATAATAGCATTTTGGAATATAATCTCTGGTTAAGTCAAACCCACCATTCACACAGGTTTGGTCATCATGACACACTCTTCACATAATAAAATTTTGGAATATGCCACTTATACCCCCATGATATCATATATATAATAGTATCAAGTAGCATCCCCAATGTGGACACCTCCTACATATTTGCAGCCAAGAATCCACACCAAGAACCCTAGTTGAGCCTATAATGGTGGAAGGCTATGAAGAGAGCATTCCCTAATGTTCTCTCCATTCACAACTTAATATCTTAAACAATAGGGCTTTCAAAGTCTCATTAAAATTTAACATACATCCCATGCATAAATATAAATATATAAATCATGTTATTATAATCATACATCTCATGCAATTATATATCAACATATATAAAGTACCATACATTGATATTAGTCCCTAAGTGAATAAGTAACATATATCAATCTATGATATTGGAGCTACTACATTATCATATAAATTAAAAGCTCCCACAATGATATATGATTATGGACTTTTAGAGGATTCAACCTAAGCCAATAAGTTGAATCAATGGCCTAGGGGAGGTGTAGGTGATCGTAAAACAATAAATTGAAACCATGCATGCTCTCTTGAAAGTCTTCTCCAAGCTTTTCAAGTCCTTCAATGTCCACCAATGCTATGTCGGGCTCCACCATGCTCCTTTGGGTTCCACTATGCTCCTTAGTGCACTCTTGATTACATAACATTTACATAATTTGAAGAAGGGGA
Source organism: Liquidambar formosana (assembly GCA_039720395.1). NCBI lineage: Eukaryota > Viridiplantae > Streptophyta > Magnoliopsida > Saxifragales > Altingiaceae > Liquidambar > Liquidambar formosana. The sequence continues at coordinate 22,900,740 of CM077835.1, forward strand.
TACATAAGGAGAATGTGGGGTACAAAAAAAAGATGATAGAGAGAGAGAAGGTGGCATGCAAGCCCCAATAAAAATTACATCACCAATAATAAATTACAACGCTTTGAAAAATATTACATCCCATAAAAAAATAAGACGACCAATCACAATTGGTTTATTAGATCTTAGTCCATAATCATCATTCATCCACATCCATACAATCACATGCATAATAAGGAAATAACTGTAAGCAACAAACATATGGGCATTATGGTAACTCTATTGATTGGTTTTCATTAATCTCATTAATGTGTCCTAATCTCATTAGGGCTTGCATAATTTCAAGAATTTAATTAAGTCTTAACATTTAAAACATTTAGTTTCAATTAATCAAATCAATTGAAACAATTAAAGTCTCCTAATTAAACTCTAATATCATATATTAGGGTTTCTTTAATTAAACAAAACAATTTCATTTAATTAAAATTTCCATATTTTAATTTAATCCTAAATTATGTTTTAAACCATTTAAAACATTATAAAATTAATCAATATTAATTAAATAATCAATTTCAGAATTAAATAAAATCAATTCATTAATCAATTAGCGCATTAGGGTTTCCTAAAACCCTAAACCCTAAATGCATTAACTATAAACCCTAATTGCAACCCTAAACATTAAATGCCTCATGATTGGTCATTTAATGACCAATCATTTAAACCCTAGATTTATATGGTTTTGATGATTAGGATTTGGGTTTAATTAATGCCAATTAGGGTATTAATTACTCTTAATTAATAACACCAATTAGGGTTTCTAAAACCCTAAAACCCTAAACATCATTAATGCAACTAATTACATCTCTCAATTAATAACCAATCATTAACTCTTTAATTAATGGTAATTAATAGTGGATTAGGGTTTTAGTTAATGCACTTAATGAATTAGGGTTTCATCATTAATGAAATTAGGGTTTCCTCACTAACCCTAGGGCTACTGCTACTTGGCTAGGCTGCCATGGCCTCTAACAGCAGTGGGAGGCTATGGCCAGCCATGGGGACTGTTGCTAGGGGTGGGGCCTAGCCCTAGGATACGTGTGGGGTAGTCCTAGGGGCTGACATGATCAAAATCAATTAGGGTTTCTTCAAACCCTTGCTAGCGCCACCATGGGAGGACCTCCGTGGTCACAAATGCGATAAAAAATCCATCAATTCGACTCGTCCATTGAATCCAGCTTTTATATCATGTCCCTACATGAGTTACTAAGCTAATAGAAGAGGATTGGATGATGAAATCATCCCCAATTGACCCACACAAATCTTTTTTCAGAAATCTGCCCAGAAAATTCAGCATACTGTAACAGATCGGAAATCGCTTTAAAACCCAGCAAGATGACATTGTTAGGGTACCAAACTATTTTCCCTAGTATCCTACATGTCTCAAGAAACTAATGCAAGTGGTTTCATGCAATTTGGAGCTCCCTAGCTAAAGTTATGAACAAAACTCCATTGATGACTTTTCTGCAGAAAAAACAGCCTGCTGTATTTTTAAAGAACTCAAACTTTTTTATTCTTTTTCCATCAAAACTCTTTTGAAACTTAAAGAATATAATACATACATTATGTATTATGTTCCTATAAATATTTATCGTCAATTTTTCAGAAGTATTAAATCATAACAGTAGCAAGAACCCTAGGGTTCCTAAATCCTAAGTTCAACCCCTCTTGAAGAACACCAAACTTCTAATTATCTTTAATTCAATTTTAATGCATCAAATACATTTAAAATTTATATATACAGTATATACAAACATATATATTCATCATATGAATTATATACATCAAATAAAAATAAAAAGAAGATGAAGAACAACCTAGGGTTCCAAACCCTAGGTTCAACCAACATGAAGAAAACCCTAGTTTTTCAAAAAAACTAGTTCTTGCATCTTAATCCAATTATGATGCATCCGAATGCTTGGAAATCCTTCTCTACTATGTCTAAAACATAACCCAAGTGGTAGCAACCTGTCACACCCCGTTTTTGTCAACCTAGTTAGAGGTCGTAATTTCATGTAGCTTTTTGTTTCATTTTTGAGTCTTTTCTTTTGCATTGAGTTTTTATAATGTTGAGGAGCATGTCGATGAATTTTGGTTCAATTTGGAGTTGATCTCAATAGTCAATCAGAGTTTTTGTGACTTGAAGGACATTATTGTCATTTAAGTCATATCTTTTCTATTTGACCTTGAAATGATCTCTAAGTTGTCAATTGGAGTTCATATTGATACATAGGAGGTATTTATAGGTTTAACTTGATAAATTGATGGTTTAGGATTAATTTGACTCATAATGGTTCAAGTTGGCTAAAAGACCCTCTCTTGGTTCACTTAAGTCGGCTCATAATTTTCACTTAATTCTCCCTCATTAAACTTTTATTAGTCTTAATTTCATTCCAAAATATGTTTTAGGAGGTTAGATTTTGATTTGGAAATCATTTGGGGCAACCCTGTGTGCATGCCTAAGCTTTGCGACGATAGTGCATAGCGGTTAGCCGCCTTTGTAAAACCTAACCATGCACCCATGGTTAAGGATTTTTGTCATAAAATGTTTAAAAATGTATTTCTTTTCAAAGCACGATCGTTTTGGCTTTTGTTTTGTCAAAACCGGACTTTGTTTGACCCTTGAAACACTTTTGGAAAGCGAAAGAGTGTAAAAATGGCAATTGCTGACGGCGTGCTCGAGTGACCACCTGGGGCTGGGTGGCTAACTGCCCAGCCTAGATGGTCAGCCGCCCAAGGCCAAATGGTTAGCCACCCAGCCCTGGGTGGTCAGCCGAGCACTCCACCATTTTTTAGGGTTTTTTCGATTTCCTTCCATTTTTGACTTATTTTTCCGCCTTCACAAGTCTTTCCTTCTATTTTTTTTGGTAGGTTTGAGTGTCTTGAGCCCCAAGGGAGTCTCTAATAGCCCTTGGATTATTATTTAGGGTTTTAATCTTGGCCATTGATTTAGGAGAGCTAATCCCTATAAATACCAAGCTATGTTCAGCCCAAATGGAAGTAACTAGAGCCACTTCTATACACTTAACCTAATTTCTGAAAGAGAGATAGAGAGAAAGAGAGTTCCAAATGAGAGCTAGGGTTTCTGTGGAGGCTTGAAGGAGAGTGTTTCAAGTCATTCACAAGGGAACAAAGGAGTCTACAGCAGCAAGAGAACTTGACCATAGGTATACCTCTATCTCCTTTATATTGAAATTAGGGTTTTACTTAGAATAGCTCTATTACATGTTAAAGCTTGAACTTTGATCATGTGTTGATGCTTCTATTAGTTAATATACATGATTAGAATATCATTCATGAATAGTTTTGCATGCTAGAGGGTTATTTTATGTGGTGTAATGCATAGTTGTGATTCTAGGGTTTCTATAGTGCTGAAATTAGGGTTTTGCTTAGAATAGCTCTATTACATGATTAAGCTTGATTTTTTTATCATGTATTGATGCTTCTATTAGTTAATATACATGATTAAAATGTCATCCATGATTAGTTTTGCATGATTTAGAGTTATTTCATGTAGTTTAAAGCATAGTTGTGATTCTAGGGTTTTTGTTGTCCTTGTTTTGGGTAAGTTGCATATAGCATGGTAGTTTAGGGTTTTTTTTATTGGTTTTTCTTCATAGTTGCTGTATATGTATTGCATATAGAATAACTATGATATTTTCTGCATTCATATAGTGGATTTTAGGGTTTTTATGCATGTCATGATTCTAGGATTGGATTAGGGTGTGTGTTTATTCACTATTCCTGTTGTTGGCATGTTTAGTAGATGAATATAGGCCTTAATACTATTCTGTCCAGATTTGTTTATTGTCATTGATGTCATATTTTGAGCCTGTGATAGTCTATTTGTGAGCATGATAATTGCTTGGTTGAAAACTAGTTTGGTTTGGTAGTATTTTTCCCTAGCTGTCCCACCTTGGTGGCTCCTCTCTCTCTCTTTCTTCTCTTCTCCACCTCTAGCAACAATAAGGAAGAAGGAAGAAAGGACTTAAAGTTCAAGCTAGGTGTGGATACCATTGGAAGCAATACGTTTGGATTGCTACTTCACTACTGTCCGGAATCGAAGCTTGGAGCAAAAAGGAGAAGACTTTAATTATGTAAGTAATTCTACCCTCTTCTAGTTAAGGTTTTTGTAATACCCGTAATTTGAAAGTAAGGTATTAAGGGTTTAAGCTGCTGAAATTTGGCTAAGTGTGGGGAAAAAGTGAATTTTCGTAAATCTTTGTTTTTAAAGATAATTTTTGGCGGTAATAGAAGTTTATAATATTATAAGACTTCTGTGATTTTATGAGATTTTATTAGCATGTTTGGATTGGGTTCCTCACATGTTTGTTTTAGGAAAATCTGTCGGGCGACAGATTTTGTACTAAAACTTGGAAATGAGGTTTTGATATACTTAGAATTTGATTTTTCTAATATTTTATTTGGATTCAAATGGGGGGTTATTTGCTTATTTTCATTAAATAACTTAAAGTAAAAATTACTTAAATGTTTTGGATGAAAATAAGGCTGATGTCTGTGCTGATGGAGAGTTGCCAGACTAACTGTCTATTTTCTGCTGTATGTGTATTTCAGACAGCTGAAACATATTTCAGCCGTCTGAAATACAATTTTCAACCGGCTGAAAGTTCATGTCAGCTAACTGAAAATTCTAGAGAGGATTGTTTTGTGTTAGGCATTTTTAGCCGGCTAAAAATACTTGTCAGCCGTCTAAAAGTGTCGACAGACAGTTTTAAAAAAGGCTTGTTTGACGATTTCACCCCCACTTTCCCTTATTAAACCCATTCGTAATGGGTTTTTTACCCACTTTTCGGTAGAAAAAGAAAGAGAGGAGAGAGAGAGAGAGAGAAAGAGGAGCTCAACGATGAGGAGCGTGATCACGGGAGCTCGGGTCCGATCCCACAACGCATGGATCTTGTGATCTCCACCCTGATCTACACGTGTACACCCTTAGATTCACGTTTCTATCCACCATTTGAGAGGTAGGTGCATTTTTCATGATTGTAAACCATTGTATGCATGATTTGGTATATTGTTATGGGTTTTTTTGCATGTTTACATAATATGATACATGTTTACATGGGATTGGGGTTTGAATTTCTTAAAAATTCATATATTTGAGAAATTAGGGTTTTGTTTTATACCCTATGTAGTTATATTGGTGTTGTTTTGCATACCCTCACATGATTTGGAATACAATGGGTTGATTTTGAAAACATATTTGTTAAATCCTTGTAATGGACTATTTAAGGGTCACTTTTATATAAGTGTAGGAAATCCATTTTTCTAAAATTATAAATAAAAATGGATATGATGATAAGGGGTACTTTCCGGTTTTAATGACCGTAGTGTTCCCGAAATGAGGTTACTTTCTAGATCCATGTAGGATTCATAGTGTTTCTTCAAGATGAGTTTACTTTCTGGACCCATGTAGGGATCCATAGTGTTTCCTCTCATTTCCGCGCGCGAGGGCCCCACATGACCTAGGGAGGATTATTCAGTTTGAAAGACTGATGATGTTGTGAATTGCCAGATATTGCGGATTTATGTTATGAATGATTTTCATGTTCTCCTGTACTTGTTTTAAAATTGTGATATGCAACCCCTTATTATCTCATTTTATTTAATTGTTCATAATGGTTTTAAAACCTTGATATACAATTTTGAAAAATGTATCCTACTGAGTTTATACTCATGCCTATTTTCAAAACCTTTTGCAGACTTTGAGCAAAGTAAAGATGACTCTTATAAGGAGGCATCACATCGGATTTAGCATATGCACTGCATTATGGGTGTTGTGCAAATGCATTTTACAATTTTTATGGCTTGTATATTATTTAGACAGACTTATTGTATTATACACTGCCTGTATTGACAATAGAACTCTGTGAGAACTAGTATGCCAGCTTAATTTAATTACCTGTTGTGGATGGTTGAATGATTTTGATTTTAAATTGAACAAGTTTAAACTGTCGAGAACTTGGTATGTCCTATTTTCAGATAGGACCATGCCAGATTTTCTAAAAATATTTTATAAAGCTATAATTTTTATTATAAACCATCCTTGAACTTCATTTTATTTATTCTTCTTTCTATTGACACGTCATAGCCTATTTTCGGGTCGTGACAGTTTTTGTTTGTATTGAAGCATAGTTAGATTCATAGGCTGTAGAATCGATTAGGAAAAGTTTATGTTATACAATTCATTCCGCACTTTGTTTTCCTTCTAACTCAATTCCCAACAAATTTCATATAGCATGCTAAGTTAGGGTTTTTGAGTCGTTTCTTTTCATGATTGTTACATATGTTGTGCATGTAGAATAATCATGATAAGTATTGCATTCATATCAGTTGATTTCTAGGTTTTTGTGCATGTCATAGTATTAGGGTTGCATTAGGGTTTTTGTTATCTTATTATTCTTGTTATTTACATGATTAATAGATGAATTTAGGCCTTAATTCAATTCTGTCTAGATTTGTATTTTGTTCTTTTTACTTTGTTTTGAGCACGTGTAAGGGTGCAAATAGGTATGGTAATTGCCTTATTGCAAATAAGGTTGCTATTGCTTGGAGTAATTGCACAAGGTAAGTAGGGTATGAAAGTGCCGTAACTTTCTTTCTTTAATCTTTCCCTTCTCTCTTTTAAGGTTATTTCTTAGTATAGATTTATGGTGATTATTAGAAGTTTCCTTATAAAATAAGGTACCTTTTTCTTAAAGTTTCCATCTTGTGGAAGTTACTTTATATTCCAAACTTGGTTTATTCATCATATTTTCCATCTTTTAATAAGGAAATTTAGGGTTTTTACCGTAATTAAGTCTATATTAGGTTATAACCCTATTCTTTTCGAACTACGTGGACTTTGATCCATGTATTTCTATGCATGGTATGTAGGCACTTTGAGGTTCAAGTCCGCCCTAGGATCCAAGTTTCCTAGTTTTCTTCTTCTTTTCTTTTCTTTATTTTATTTGTTTATTGTGAATGGATGAATGGATCAATGAATGGATATTTGCATGCTACCTTGTGATGATATTTGCTAATTTTTGTATAGTAAGACCTTAATTTAGCCCAATTAAACTAAGAGACCAATTAGGGTGACATGGGTGCCTATAGTCTTTGCCTAGAACCTTCCCATATTATAACTTAGCTTCCAAATCCCTAGTTTCTTTAGTTTCCAAAAAAAGACTTTTTTGCCTTTCCTTTTTAAACATGGAGTCATTCAATTGTTTTTTTTTTTTTTTTTTATAAACAAAATGGTTTTTAGGGTTTTCCTTGTTTCCTTTAAAAAAAAAGGTGACGACTCCTTTTTCAATCTTGTGGGCCACTTTCCGAAGTTCATAGTATAAAGTGTCATTTTTTCACGCATGAGGGGTTAAAGTATTTGAAAACAAAATCAGAGATGTAAAGTGTTTTTGAGTGAAAGTTTAATTTGGAGGTGAAACAATAATTTTTCTTAAAAAATAATTAGAGTGGAAACCCTTTTTTTTTTTTTTGGGGGTAAATTATAGAGAAAAAAAACCCCTAAAGTATTTTTTTTTAGAGGGGTGTCAGCAGATTACGCCCCCAATGTTCAAAACCATGCAATGTGCCCCCAAAATTTTTAATTTCTTTCAAATAACCACATTGTTAATCATTGTTTAAGCAAAAAAGACAGAAAAAAGTCACGTGAACATCACCAGAAGTAAACTCTTTACTTTCTTTTTGCATAAATAGTATCTAACGTTGTTATTAATTGAAAAAAATTAAAAATTTTGGGGGAACTGTAGAATGAGAAAATTTGCAACCACTTACAAGTTGGCACGTGTCTTAAAGTCAACTAAATCAAGGCAAATTAAATTTGGCCACGTATCTTCTTATAAGCTGAGTGGGATATATTTATGGCAAATAAAGGTGTGCCACGTGTCTTTTATTACACAACAGTGGTGAATTACAAGTTGCCATGTGTTTCAAAATTGCTACACAGGTGGCCAAATCAAATATTGCCACTTGTCAAGTGAGACTAAATAAGAAGAGAACAAGTAATTCTTCCAATCAACCGTTGCCATGTGTTCTGATTAGGATGGCTATCAAATAATTAATATTTATCCTTTTATAAAAGATAAATAAGGGATAATTATTAAGAAGCTAGTTCTTATTAGAATATTCTTCCCACTACCACTACAAATAGGGGTAGCCCCCAAGGGTCAAAAAGGTGACATTCAAGCAATGAAGCTTTGTCAGACTAAAGCCTCAAAAGCTCTGTCGCGAGCAACATTCAAGCATTGAAGCTTGTTACACCCCATTTTTGCACCACCTTACTAGGGTTCATCATTTCATGTAGGTTTTTGTTTTGTTTTTGAGTCTAGTCACTTGCATTAGTTTTTTAGAGTCATAACAACAATGGATATGAATTTTGGTTCAATTTGGAGTTGATCGTGAGGGATAATAAGAGCTTTTGTGACTTGAGGGGCATAATTGTCTTTTTAGACGACAAACTTTTCATTTGACCTTGAAATGATCTCCAAATTGTCAATTGGAGTTCATATTGATGTATATGAGGTATTTCTAGGTTCAATTTGATGAATCAATGGCTTAGGGTTAAAATGGCTCAATATGGTTCATGTTGGTTAATCGACTCCTTTTCGGGTTAGCGCAAATTGACTCACAATTACCAACCAAATATTTTCAAATGGACTTTAATTAGTCATCATTTTACCCCCTAAAAGTGTTTTAGAAAGTTTAATTTTGATATAGAAAGCATTTGGCTTGATCCTATGTGCATACCTATGCTTTGCAAAGGTGGGGCATAGCAGTTAACCGCCTTTGTCAAACCTAACCATGCACCCATGGTTAGTGGTTTTTGTCCTAAAATGTTTAAAAATGTATTCCTCATTGAAACACAGTTGTTTTGGCTCTTATTTCATCAAAATCGGAGTCAATCTGACCCCTAAAACACTCTTAGAAGGCAATAGAGTCCAAAATAGGAGAAAAACTGAAGCGGGCTCGGGTGACCACCCAGCCCCGGGCAGCTAGTTGCCTGGGCCCAGGTGGCTAGCCGCCCAGGCTTGGTGGTCACCCAAGCACACTTTCCTAATTCTTTGCTGAAGCGGACTCTTACCTATTTTGATGGTTTATGACTCTTTTGGAAGAGTTTCCTTCTAATTTTTGGTAAATTTTGAGTTTCTTAAGCACCAAGGAAGTCTCTAATAACCCTTGGATTAATTTTTAGGGTTTTAATCTTAACCATTGATTTATCCTAATGAAACTCTATAAATACCCCCTATGCTTCATCACTAGGGGAGGCAACTAGGAGCCACTTTATGCATTAAACTTGAGTTTGTGAGAGAGAATAAGAGAGAGAGATCTGAAGGAGAGTTGAAGTTTTTGCTGTAGCTTTGAAAAAACTTGGTTCAAGTCATTCACAAGAGTAAGAGAGAGTTCCTACAGCACAAAGGAAGCTTTCCTAAGGTAAAACCTCCTTCTATCTTTATTTAAACTAGGGTTTCTTATAGAATAGGCCTATTGCATGCTAAAGATAGCTTTTTAATCATATATGAATACTTTAGTTAGTTAATATACATGAAATAATTGTTGTTCATGATGAGTCTAGTATGTTTTAGGTTTATTTCATAGGATTTTAAGCATGTTTGTGAGTTTAGGGTTTTCCATTGTCTTTATTTCATGGAAGTTGCATGTAGAATGACAGTATATGGTTTTTTATTTGTTTTTTTTTTTATAGTTTCTATATATGTATTGCATATAGAATAGTTATGATGATTTTTTTTGCATTCATATAGTGGATTTCTAGGGTTTTTATGCATGTTATGGCATTAGGATTGAATTAAGGTTTATGTTTATTCGCTATTTCTGCTGTTTGCATGTTTAGTGGATGATTTTAGGCCATGATGCCATTCTGTCCAGATTTGCATATCATTATTTTTGCACGGTTTTGAGCACATGTAAGGGTGCAAACATGGGTGATAATCGCTTTATTGCAAATAAGGCCATTATTGCTAAAGCTTGCTAATGCTTAAAGTAATTGCATAAGGTAAGTAGGGTGTGGAAGTGCCCCTAATTCACTTCTTTTTTCCTTAAACTCTTTCCCTTCTCCCTCTTTAGGGTTACCTTTTAATATGAATCTAAGGTAATTATTAGAAGTTTTCCTTGTTAAATAAATATCTTTCTATCAAAATTTCGCTCATGTGGAAGTTTCTTGATTTTTAAACTTGGTTTAGTTATCAAATTCTCTTTCAAATAAGGAAACTTAGGGTTTTTACTATAGGTTTGTATTAGGATTTAATCCTAATTCTTTTCAAACTATGCGGACTTTGATCCATGTATTCCGTTGCATGGTATGTAGGCGCTTTGAGGTTCAAGTCCGCCCTAGATCCAAGTATCCTAGGTTTTTTTTCTCTTTCTTTTTTCTATTTTATTTTCTTCTCTTTATTTGATTATGCATGGATGAATGAATGGGATATATGATATGCATACTGTCTTGTAGTGATATATGTTGATTTGTGTGTTGAAAAGACGTTAATTTAGCCCAAATAAACTAAGAGACTGAAAAGGTGACATGGGTGCCTATAGGCTTTGCCTAGAACCTTCCCATGTCATAACTTAGCCTCTGAATCCCCAGTTTTCTTTGGTTTCTAAAAGACTGTTTTTGCCTTTCCTTTTTAAACATGGAGTCTTTTCAATTGTTTTCTTAAAACAAAATGGTTTTTAGGGTTTTCCTTGTTTCCTTTAAAAAATAGGGTAGTGACTCTTTTTCAAACTCAATCCCTTTCCGTCAATCCTTGTGGGCCGCTTTCATGGGTTCACAAAGCTCTATTGGATTAAAGCCTTAAAAGTTCCATAGAACTTCTACACCAAATACTCAAGACGAAGAACTCACACCATAGCTCATAGTCTCTAATGCACTTAAAGCCTAGAAATTCATATAAGAGATCTATTCCGCCTACATCAGATGAGATTTCACCCGTTGAATCGAGAACAAGCTACTCAAGCCCTCAAGTCAAAGTTTCAAGGAGAGAAAAATCAGAGGATTACTCTTACTTTATAAACAAAGTCTACACAGAGATTATATTCCGCTTCTACAAATTAATAAAATTATCATTTGTCCACTTTTTTTGGTCTATTTATTTTTAGACACGAAATTTATGTGTACAAATTTCTGGCACGCCCGGTGGGACCATCTCTGCCTCTCATCTGTTCTCTTCGTCAACTCTCTACAAGTTCAATGGCTCCTAAGAAAGCTACCACTCAAGATCCCAAATCTCATGGATCAATCAATCAAGCCACAAATCAGGAATCAAGTTGTGACACTCTGAATTTGGGCCCAATGACTCGAAGCAAGAAAAAGGCAATTGCTGACTTGTACGCTCAAACTGCTGCACCCAAACCTGTAAGGAATTGAACTATAGGGAAATAAGAATGCGGAATAACTTGAATAACAAAAAATTTCCTATCAATTCCATGCAGTCCATGAATCTGATTGTGTTTCAATACAAAACTTTAAACCCTAACTAGAAGAAGGTTTTGAATACTTACAATTGGTTATGTCTTCTTCTTCTTCCTTCAAGCTTTGATTCCAGATAGCAATGGATGAGCAGCCCAAGTCTGCCTCCAATAGTATCCACACCTAGCAAAAACCTTCAAGCTTTCCTTAACCAATCCTTGTTAATGCTAGAAGAGGAGAGGAGAAGAGAGAGAGAGAGAGAGAGAGAGAGCTTCTCTAAAGTCGGCTAGGGTTTAGAGAGAGTAAAGTCTTGTGTGCAAGCCACATGCTAGTGTGGCTTATATAGCCACTAAGGAGGACCAGCCATAGGGAGGAGTCCAACTAGGGTTTGGACTTGCAGCTTTTTATAATTGCAATTAAACCCCTCTAACTTATATCAAATACAAGTATGGCCCTCTAGAACTTTTCTCATTCAATCTTGCCCTTTCTCTCAAAGCTTGAAAGTCCATCTTTGCATGATCAGTGTATGACCCATTGGGTTCACATCATCAAGTAGTAGGAATAGCACAAGCTGTGCACAATGGAACACTTTCCATTAAAGATCTAATTGGAACACCTTCCAATTCCCTAATTGATTATAACTCACTTATATCAATTAGGACTTCTACTAATCATGAGTAACATCTAGCAATGGCTCATGGTGTGGTCCTTAATGAGGTGAATAAATATCGAACAAAAAACCCTTCAGTTACATCTTAAGGTTACAATTACATCCTTCCATCTATATAATGTCTCTGATTCAACTAATAGAGCATGGAAATTTGTCAAGTCCTTAGTTTAATACTTTATACCCATTCATGAATATCAACTCATTGATGCACTATGAAAACTCCTTTCCATAATCATCCTACCATAGCCATGGACTTTATGAGTTATATTGTGAATGATATGTAAAACATTCTATCCCTTTTACTGAGAGTGTGGATTCCTTATTGATCACTCATATGCCTTCACACATATACCAATAGGGCCAATGAACACCTTTGTAAACCCCATAAGAATCTACACTTAGTGTTATCAAACTTCTAAGGCTATATACATAAGATAACTATGGTATCTCAGGTCTAAGGATTACTTGTACCACTGCAACTATGAGAAACTGATTGATAAGTAGTTAAAACTCCATTCAGTTGATCTCATATTCTATGGTCACATTCAGTGTACCCATTCATGTAATAGGTACCCACATGTTGGTTATAGTGTCTGCACACAAATATCTTGAGACTAACTATCCTCCTATAAAGCCAACCTAACATATGCTAATCCTATAGTTCATTATTGTCCATCACAATGAACCTTCAACAAGGAATGATTTAGGAGTTTAGTACAGAAATATATATACAGTCTCAAAATCACAACTCATTGTAATTTCATATTCTCAACTCTAACTCCATGGGCATATCATGTAAATATAAAGAATAAAATAAACATGATAGAATAAGCCTTTTATTAAAATAATAATAAATGTGACATGTAATAAATAAAATCCTATGATTGTTCTTTATCCGTAAAGCATCATCTCTATTATTGGTTGAAGGGCATACTACTAATAATCTCCCACTTGAACTATAACTAGTCCACTATGTATCTTATACCCATCAGGCTTCGGTGGAAGTCCAACTGCTCTTGGGTCATAATTTTAGTGAAGGGGTCCGCTACGTTCTTTGCTGATGCAATCTTCTGAATATTGATGTCACCTCTCTCGATGATATCTCTAATCGCACGGCATCGCCGCTCAATGTGTTTGGACTTTTGATGAGACCATGGTTGCTTTGCTTGAGTTATAGCCCCATTGTTGTCACAAAGAAAAGGTATGGGCGACTCAATAGAAGGAACTACTTCAAATTCTGTGATGAACTTCTTCATCTAAGCAGCTTCTGATGCAGTGATGTACTCAGCCTCAGTAATGGAGTCTGCTGTAGTGTCTTGCTTACAGCTCCTCCAACTTACAGCTCCACCATTTAAGGTGAAAACATACCCCGATGTTGATCTTCTATCATCATCGTCAGATTGAAAATCTGAATCCGTGTGACTAACCATATCCAAGTTTGCTCTTCCATAAACAAGGAATAAGTCCTTAGTTCTTCTCAAGAACTTAAGGACTGTTATCCCAAGTAAACAACCCTAGAGAGGGGTGAATAAGGTTTTTTGCCAAATTAAAAACAAATTATACTATTAAAATCAAATTATTGCAAAAACAAGAAATATCACAAATATGCAATAATAAGGCGATATAGAAAGAGAGAATGAAAACGATTTTAACGAGGTTCGGCTCCCCGTGTATGTCCTTGCCTCAAGAGCTCGCTTGAGGATTCAAATTCACTAAATCAATCTTCTTTTAAGGTGAAGACAAGACCTTTACACAACAACTAGTGTTCTTCCTAAACACTTACACAAAGCCCTTTTCAAGAGCTTCAAAGCTTAGGGTTTTCATAACCCTTTAGTACAAGATAATTTGATGATTGTTTGTGTACAAAAGAACTATCTCAAAGAGTAGATAACACTGAATTGAAAGCTTACTCAACTATGATTGATTTCACAATAAATGCTCACTTGAATATTTTTAGGGTTTGAAAGTAAATGAAAGTGATTTGTTTGTTTGATCTCAATGAATACAAATAAATGAGTTCAAGTAGTGTATATATAACCCAAGGGTCCAAAATGACTGTTCTGTAGCAATAAATACCGAGAAAAGAGGTTTAGTGGGCATTAAATGCTTCAAATGGCTATTAAAAAACTAGCTGTTATGTGTCAGATTCGAAGGTTTCGGACGTCTGAGTTTCAACTCGAACATCTAAAAATTTCAGAGGCAATTTTTAGTGAAGAGACACATATAATATCTTAAGGACTTGGACTTCTGAGTTTACATTTGGACATTTGAGTCTCATCTTGGACATCTGAGGGATTGTCTGTGAAAAACAGTGACCAAGGAAGAATTAGGTCAAACTATCTGATATTCATGGACATCTGAGTCTTGAACTTGGACGTCTGAGTTGCCATTCGGACGTTTAAGTTATCACTCGGATGTCTGAGTTTCCTAGTTATCAAAATGAGATATCTGTAAATGAAGTCAAATAATTAGGGATTCAACTCAAATGGCTTATAGGACCTTTTTGGCACTAAAAACTAAGTTCAATTAGTTTATTATCAAGTTGTTTAATCATGATTTAGCCCATATATCCTAAGTGAGCAAAGATTAAATCAATCTTACATAAGGATCCTAAATCCTTACAAACTCTCACAAAGGAGCTTGAATGCCTTCAGCTTGATTTCCATTATTGTATATGAGTTTGAATTATGCTTTTTTTGAAGTTCATGAACTGCATTGTTGCTTTCTTTTTTGAACAAGATTTCCAATTGCTACGGTGAAGTGTATAATGGATATAACCTGTTTTAAACACAACTTCAACTTAATTGGCAACTAAGCAAAACATACTTGCTTTGTTATCATCAAAATACATGGGATTGAACCCTTAGGTCCAACAAAGACTGCCTTGACTACCTCCCAGTGTTTCTTACCAGGGTCTGCCTGATATCTGCTAGTAACACTTACAGCATAACTAATATCAAGACGTGTACATAACATGGCATACATTAGACTTCCTACTGCTGATGCCCAAGGAATTGTCTTCATGTATTTAATCTCCTTTGGAATTTTAGGGCTCATGTTCTTAGACAATTTAACTCCATATCTAACAGGAATTAGACCTCTCTTGGAGTCATGCATGTTGAACATTTTCAACACTTTGTCTATGTACAATGATTGGGAGAGACCAAACAACCTATTAGGACTATCTCTATAGACTTTTATTCCTAGATGTGAACCACGGGTTTTGATCGGCCCTTTTAAAAAGATGTAGAGATTTAAATAAATAAAAATCTATTTTTAAAGGTTCACAAAAACAAACACAAGCAAGGAGTTGCCACCTCATTTTTTAAGGAAAATAGAAAAACCATAAAAATAGTTTTTAAAGGAAACCTTAGAAAACCAAACAAGTTGACTCCGATCAAGGAAAAGCAGTCTTAACAAAACAAGAGAGGATTCGGAGACTAAGTTACGATGTGGGAAGGTTCTAGGAAATATCCTATAGACACCCACATCGTCCCAAAAATGGGTCTCTTAATTTATATGGGCAATTTCAATCACTTCCTAATTAGTCACCATGCATATGCAAAGAATCATCCATAAACTATTCATTCATCCATAAACATCCATAAAGCATCATAAATATCTATGAACAAATAGGAGAGATATGGAAAGCAGTAGAGAGAGAGATAAAAGAATAAAAGAATAAAAGAAAAGAAAACCTAGGATACTTTGTACCCTATGGCGAACTTGAACATCAAATGAGCGCCTACGTAACCCACATGCAAAGATGTACGGATCAAAGTCCACGTAGTTTGATTGAGAAGGGGTTACTCCCTTTACAATAAACTATAAACCCTAAGTTTCCTTTTTAAGAAAAATAAGAGTTTAAAAGAAAAGAATTTCCAAAGAAGGAATTTAAGAAAAGACAAAATTTGAGAAGAAATAGAACTCTTATTCAATAAGGAGTTTTAGAAAAATAGGAAACTTAAGAATCATAGTTCAATGTAAAAATAATAACCTAAAGAGGGGGAAGAGAACAATTCATAACAAACTCACCATGAACCAAACTTACCATATGCCAAATAATTCCCAAAACATTAGGAAATCACCAATTAATCACCCTATGTATGCTATAGGGCAATCATTATGCTCAAACCAAACATATTCATGCTCAAATCATCATTAGAAAACCTAAATAAAATCTGGACAGAATATTAAACATCTCTAAATCACACTAATAACCATGCAAAGAGCAAAAATCAAAAGAAAAAGAAAACCCTAATATGTTCCTATATGCCCTAAACACCCTAACATGCATAAAACTATCAAAAACATGCCAAATATGAATTATTATGATGAAAATATTATATAAGAATCTAAAACATGAAAATAAAATCTAACATGATGCATTAGATAAGTATTTCTGTAAGAATGTGAAATAATCATCTTTACAACGAGCTTTCTTAAAAAAAATTATCTTGAGATAATTTTACATAGAAATCACTCCGCATGAATGATTTCTTCACATATCCTATGTAAAATATATACCTAAGAATGCAAAGAAACTCATGGCGTAGTTAAACACACTCCAAAGAGCACCTATGCACAACCACACCCTCTAAGGACAATAATTATCTTCTAAAAGAATAATCATCCATACACCTATGAAGATGAAGTTTTCACAAAAAGTGTCCTATACAAAAGATGTTTAAAACCATGCATATAATTTAACCATGAATAGAAAACAACCTAAACACATCAACTAATTTTCTGTGTAAATATACCCCTATTCTAGATAGAGAAACTATCCTACCCGCAAACAATTCACAATCCTACTCTATTAGCATGATTTTCAGATCATATGAATCATATACACTCTAAAATATAGAGCCTATATGATTCCTAATTCAATACTAAGCCATAACCATGCAGAGAAGGGGGTAGAAGAAAAAAGAAATGTAGAAGAAGAAGAATAAAGATAAGGAGGACTTACAACAAAGCAAAGGTCTTTGCTGCATTCTTCCTTCTCTTTGGACTTGATTGCTTTCTACTTCCTCTTTAAAATTGTAGTAGAATACTCTCTCCAAGTGGTATAGATGTGTGCCAATTTTTTCTCCCTCTCTCTCTTATGAATCTGAAGTGTCAAAAGTCCTTGATGCTGATGAATGAGCCTTTATTTATAGCCAACCAACCATAATGAACTAATAGTTGAGATTAATTTACCATAAAACTAATCTAAGGCTATTATTAACTCCCCTAGATGTTGGACAACTTAAAATCACTTCTTAATAGGTTTAAAACACTTTTGGAAGAAGGAAATTCGAAGTAAAAGAGTCAAAATCCGTCTGTAGACACCCCATTTTCACCCCCATGAGATCATAATAGCATTTGGTTAGGTTTAGAAGCATCTAGGAGTCCCTAAGCCTTAAAGGACAATTTTGCCCTTTTAAGCCTTAGGAGGATAGGTCATCATTGCATGCATATTTTTGTCTCTTTGTTGAGTCCCATCACTTGCATTTAGTTTCTAGGGTCATTTTAGATATGTGTGTCAAATTTGGTTCAATTCCAGATAGGTTTGGATAGCTAATTAGAACTTTTGCGACTTGAAGGGTAATTTTGTCTTTTACTTCGTATATTTTCCAATTAACTTCCAAATTTGCTCCGGAGAGTTCCATTGACCTTAGAATGATGAAATGAGTCTAATTGAAGTGACAATTTAATTTATTGATAGGTTTGGGATTGGTTCACCACATTACCCTATGCTTAATTGACCTTTTTTCGGGTAATCGCCTTATGAAAACCTAGCCACTTGACCGTGATTAGGGATTCTTGGTTCAAGAATATTCTAGGCTTATTCTACATTGAATCCTTGAAATTTTGGCTTTTGAATCACTCAAATCGGAGTTAAAATGAAGAATTTAAGTCCGTTTGAAGTTAGGAATCCAAACCGAGTCAGGAATCCTCAAAACCGAGGAAACCTGAGTTCACTCTCGGGTGACCCGTTCACCCAACCGGTCCAACCGGTTCACCCAACCGGTCACCCGAGCCCTTCGTCCTGATTTTTCTCTTTTTGAGTTTTTGACGAAATGGGACTCTACTACTCCGATTTTCTACCTTCTAAAGGACTTCTAAGCCTATTGGGAGGTGGTTTTGAGTTGTTTAACATTCATGGGATTTAATTACAGCCCTAGATTGATTTTATGGTGAATTAATCTCAACCACTGGTTCATATGGTTGGTTGGTTATAAATAGAGGCTCATTCATTAGCATTAGGGACTTTGGGGCTTATTTGACACTTCATATTCATAAGAGAGAGAGGGACCACGAATTTAAACACACTCATATCACTTGGAGGAGGCTTTCTACTGCAATTTTAAAGGAGAACTAGAAGGGAACCAAGCCAAAGAGAAGGAAGAACGCAGCGAAGACCCTTGCTTCATTGTAAGTCTCCTTTGCTTTCTTTTACGATTCCTTCTTCTTCTACTCCATTCTCTGGATAATTATGGCTTAGAATTGATTTATGAATCATATATACTCTATATTTTAGAGTGTATATGATTCAAGGATGATGAGAATGCATGTTAGTGGATTAGGATTGCGAATTGTTTGCTGGTAGGATAGTTTCTCCCTTAAGGATAGAGGTACGTTTTGCATGAAAAATTAGTTGATGTGTTTAGGCCGTTTTCTCTTCATGGTTCAATTATATGCATGATTTTAAGCATCTTTTGTATAGGACACTTGCTGTGTAAGCCTCGTCTTCATAGGTGTATGGATGATTATCCTTTTCGAGGATAATTATCGTCCTTAGAGGGTGAGGTTGTGCATAGGTGCTTTCTAGAATGTGTTTAATTGCGCTGTGAGTTTCTTTGCATTCTTAGGTATATATTTTACGTAGGATATGTGAAGAAACCATTCATACGGAGTGATTTCTACGTAAAATTATCTCCGGACAGTTTTACTTAAGAAAGCTCGCCGTAAGGATGCTTATTTCACATTCTTACATAAAGTACTTACCTAAGGCATCATGGTAGATTTTCTTTTCATTTTTAGGATTATCATATGATATTTTCATCATGGTAATGCCTATTTAGCATGTTTTTGATAGTTTTTGTGCATGTTAGGGTGTTTAGAGCATATAGGAGCATATAGGAGCATATAGGATATTGTTTTTCTTTTGATTTTTGTTATTTGCATGAGTTTAGGTCATTGTATGCATATTTAGTATTCTGTCCAGATTTGAATTAGGTCTCCTAATGATTATTTGAGCATGAATATGAGTGATTTGAGCTTAATAATTGCCTTATAGAATACATAGGGTGATTAATTGATGATTTCTCGATGTTTCGGGATTATTTGCATGAGTGTTAGGTCATTATATGCATATTTAGTATTCTGTCCAGATTTGAATTAGGTCTCCTAATGATTATTTGAGCATGAATATGGTGGATTTGAGCTTAATAATTGCCCTATAGAATATATGGGGTGATTAATTGGTGTTTTCTCGATGTTTCGGGATAATTTGCATATGGTAAGTGGTTCATGGTAAGTTGTGTATGAATTGTTCTCTTCTCCCTCCCTCGGGTTATTGTCTTTACTTTGAATTAGAAGTCCTAAGTTTCCAACTCTCTCAAAATTCTGTTTTAATTAGAGTTCTATCTCTTTTAGAATTCTACTTTTCTTAAACTTCTTTTTTAATTAGAGTTCTATCTCTTTTAGAATTCTACTTTTCTAAAACTTCTTTTTGGATAAGAGTTCTATCTCTTTTCAAATTCTACCTTTTCTCAAATTCCTTTTTTTTGGAAATCCTTCTTTTCTTAAAAACTCTTCTTTTCTTTTAATGGAAACTTAGGGTTTATAGTTCATTGTAAAGGGAGTAACCCCTTCTCAATCGAACTACGTGGACTTTGATCCTTACGTCTTTGTATGTAAGGTACGTAGGCACTCATTTGATGTTCAAGTCTGCCCTAGGATACTAAGTATCCTAGGTTTTCTTTTTCTTTCTTTTCTTTTCTCTTCTTACCCATTTGTCCATCACATATATGCTAGTGGATAGGATGGACCCATGCTTATACATTTATCCATCACATATTTGTTAGTGGATAGGATGGATTTGTTTGCTTGCTCATTTATCCATCACATATTTGCTAGTGGATAGGATGGATTTGTTTGTTCATTCTCTCTATCTCTCTACTGCTTTCCATATCTCTCGTATTTGTTCATGGGTGTTTACATGCTTTATGGATGTTTATTGCTTTATGGATGTTCATGGATGAATGTGGATTATTTATGGATTATTCTTTGCATATGCATGGTGACTAATTAGGAAGTGATTGAAATAGCCCATATAAATTCAGAGACCCATTTTTGGGGCGATGTGGGTGCCTATAGGATGTTTCCTAGAACCTTCCCATATCGTAACTTAGTCTCCGAATCCTCTCTTGTTTTGATAGACCTGCTTTTCCTTGATCGGGGTCATGTGTTTGGTTTTCAAAGGTTTTCTTTAAAACTGTTTTTATGGTTTTCCTCTTTTCCTAAAAATGAGGTGGCGACTCCTTGTTTGTTATGTTTTTGTGAACCTTTTAAAAACCAGATTTTTATTAATTTAAATCTCTACAAGTCTTTTTAAAAGAAGGGTTCTTCCTTCCTCCCCTAGATAGAAACCTGTGGTTCACACCGTCAAAACTACAAAATAGGGCAAACAAACACAGAGTCTTTGGGTGATTGGGCCAACCAGTTAGATTGGTTGGGTGAACCGGTTGGACCGATTGGGCCAACCGGTCACTCGAGAACAAGCTCAAGTTTCCTCATATTTTGGGATTTCTTGCTTAATTTGGACTCCTATCTTAAAATGGCCATATCTTGGTCAATTTAACTCTGATTTGAGTGATTCAAAAGCCAAAATTTCAAGGATTCAATGTAGAATAAGTTTAGGATATCCTTGGACCAAAAATCCCTAACCATAGTCAAGTGGTTGGGTTTTAACAAGGTAGTTAACTGAAAAATAGTCAATTAGCCATAGGATAATATGGTGAATCAATCCAAAACCTATTCAATAATTAAATTAGCACTTCAATTAGACTCATTTCATTATGTTAAGACCAATGGAACAATCCAAAACAAGTTTCGAAGTCAATTGGAAAGTATACGAAGTGAAAGATGAAATTGCCCTTCAAATCGCAAAAGTTCTAATTACCTATCCAAACCTATCTGTAATTGAACCAAATTTGATACACATATCCTAGATGATCCTAAAAACTAAATGAAATTGATGGGACTCAACAATGAGACAAAAATATGCATGCAATAATGAACTATTCTCATAAGCTTAAAAGAGCAAAAATGTCCTTCAAAGCTTAGAAACTTCTAAATACTTCAAGAACTTATGAAATGAGTTCATGAACTCTTAGGGATGAAAATGGGGTGTATACACCAGAATATAGGATGCTTCTCCCAAGTCTTTCATGGAGAAATTCTGTGAAAGCCAAACCTTCACTTTTGACAACATTCCTATATCATTCCCAATCAGTAGAATGTCATCCACATAAAGGACAAGAAAAGTGATCGCACTCCCACTAGCCTTTTTGTACACACATAGTTCATCCAAGTTCTAGAGGAAACCAAACGATTTGATTGCCTCATTGAATCGGATGTTCCAACTTTAAGAAGCTTGTTTAAGTCCATAAATGGACCGCTGTACTTTACACATCACCACTGGATATAAAGCCTTCCAGTTGCTGCATATTAATGTCCTCCTCAATGTTTCCATTGGAAGGCAGTCTTTACATCCATTTGCCATATCTCATAATCGTAGTGTGCAGCTATAGCTAACAAGATCCTAATGGACTTAAGCATTGCTACTGGCGAGAAGGTTTCCTCATAGCCTATACCATGTCTTTGTCAGTAACCTTTTGCCACTAGCCTAGCTTTGTAGGTCTCTACCTTTCCATCTAAACCTATCTTCCTTTTAAATATCCATTTGCAGCCAATAGCTACTATACCTCCTGGTGGATCAACTAAAGTCCAGACTTTGTTAGAATACATTGAGTCCATTACGAATTTTATGGCTTCTAGCCATCATTTTGAGTCGATATCTAATATCGCCTGTCCATAAGTAGTGGGGTCATCTTGGTATTCTTTATCACCAAGGAACAATTCCTCTGCATTATGATTGAGAAATCCATATCTCTAAGGTGCAACAGATACCTTACTCGATCTACGGAGAGGTTGTGGTATAATAACGGGTTCTATCTCAATATGGACAGGGGTTGGATCAATATTGGTTTGTGTCTCATTAGATAATTCTTTGAGTTCTATTTTCCTGTTGTTGCCTCTTTCTTGAATAAACTCTTTTTCAAGAAAGACTGCAAACTTACTAACAAACATCTTTTGTTCATCAGGATTATAGAAGTAATATCCTAAACTCTCTTTAGGATAACCCACAAACCAACATTTAATTGATCTTGACTCCAATTTGGTTGCCTGATGTGTTTTTACATATGCAGTACAACCCCATACCTTAATGTGTTTAAGGCTAGGTTTTCTCCCATTCCATATCTCATATGGAATTTTTGGGACAGATTTGGTGGGAACTCTATTTAACAAGTATGCGGCAGTTTCTAGGGCATATCCCTAGAAGGATATTGGTAGATAACATAAGTAAGGTTCTTAAAGTGTTAAGAAGCCTTGTTCAATACTATGTACTAAACCTTATATCTATTATATTGTAATTGTTACACATAGTTATCAGTCAATCCAAATTTGGAATATTGGATTGAATATAAAAATTGTAACTCATAATTGATGGGTATATGGATTTGGATATAATCCATAAGGGGTATACTTTATGCTCTCCTTAGTTGGTGAAATACTTAATGGAAGAACTGTATGCAGTATATAGTAGATTTCATTATTGAGGTGAATTAATTGTTGCATTTATAGTTGTCTAGGAGACTATTTAGATCTATAAGTTCCTTTTGAACTTGAGTCTCGTCAAAGATCTGAATATATTAAGCGACTAGTTCCAAGTGATTAAAGATATCATTGGAAGAGGTAATATATACATTACGGAAGATATTATTTGCATAGGTTTTTGTAGACCTATTGACTAAAGCTTTAGCACATATTAGGTTAGACCAACATCTTGAGAAGAAAAGTAAGCAATACTTGGTCAATTGGTTTCAATGCAAGTGGGAGATTGTTAGTAGTATGCCCTACAGCCAATCATGGAGATGATACTTTAGGGATAATGAACAATCAATTGATTTCATTTATTGTTACCTACATTTATTATTATTTAATAAAGGGTTTTATTCTATCATGCTTATTCTTTTTTATATTTACATGATATGTCCATGGAGTTAGAGTTGAGAATAGGAAATCACAAAGTGTTGTGATTAGGAGACTATATATATATCTCTGTACTAAACTCCTAAATCATTCCTAGTTGAAGGTTCACTATGATGGACAATAATGAACCATAGGACTAGCACATGTTATGTTGGCTTTATAGGAGGATAGCTAGTCTCAAACTATTTGTGTGGAGACACTAAGACAAACATGTGGGTGCTTGTTATATGAACAGGTACACTGAATGTGACCATCTTAATTTGAGATAAACTGAACAGAGTTTTTTACCTACCTTTCAATCAGTTTCTCATAATTGCAGTGGTACAAGTAATCTTTAGACCTGAGACACCATGGTTATCTTATGCATAGAGCTTTAGAAGTTTAATAACACTAACTGTATATTCCACTGGGGTTTACAAGGGTGTTCATTGGCTCTACTGCTTCATGTCTGAAGGTATATAAGTGATCAACAAGGGATTTGTCACTCTCAGGAAAAGGGAGAGAATGTTTCATAAAAACACTCATAAATATAACTCATGTAAATCTATAGCCATAGTAGGATAACTATGAAAAAGGGTTTTCATAGTGCATCTAATGAGTTGATATTTTGGGTAGGTTCATAAAGAATTAAATAAGGAACTTGATAAACTTTCATATCCTATTAGTTTAATCAAAACCATTATGATGATGGAAGGATGTAATTGTAATCTTAACTGTAACTGAAGGATTCTTTGTATGATTAATATTCACCTCATTTAGGATCACACCATGAGCCATTGCTAGATGTTACTCATGGTTAGTAAAAGCCCTAATTGATATAAGTTGGTTATGATCAATTAGGGAATTGGAAGGTGTTCTAATTAAACCCTTAATGGAAAGTATTCCATTAAAGCACTTATTGTACTACTGCCTACTATTAGATGTTGTGAACCCAATGGGTCACACACCAATAAGCAAAGTGGGACTTTAAGTTGTGAGAGAAAGTGCAAAAATATATTGAGAAAAGTTCTATTTGGCCTTACTTACATTAGATGTAAGTTAAAGGGGTTAGAGTGCAATTTAGAGAAGTTGCAACTCCTACACTTAGTGGGAATCCCCCTTGGCTAGCCCTCCCTTGTGGCTATATATAGCACACTAGCATGCATGCTTTAAACACAATTATTATCACTCTCTCTCTCTCTCTAGCCAGCCCTAGTTTGAGAAGCCTCTCTCTCTCTCTCTTTCTAGTTCTCCTCTCCTAGCAAACCCTAAGAAGAACCTGAAGAACAACTGAAGGCTTTTGCTTAGTGTGGATACCATAGAGGCAGGACACTTGTGCTACTCATTCGTTGTTCTAATCAATCATCTTAAGGACCTCTTGTAAATAATTACCTTCTTCTTCTAGTTAGGTTTTTGTTTTGTATGAACCACAATTAGATTCATGGGCTATGAGGAATTGAATTATAATTTTTGTTATTCCTTATGTTCCACTTTGTAGTTTTTCTCTACATCAATTCCTTGCACAACCGACACAATCATCGTGATTGACGGTCTACGCAATCGAGGCCGCCCAATTTGTCAACAAAGCAATAGTGCTAGCCGACCATTACAGATCTCAAGAAGATTAATTAATCCTTCATCGCATTGGATCCCCAGTAGTGCATTGGTTGTCAAAATATGCTTTAGACTCATGTGAGAACTGTTTTTCTTAAAAACCAGAGGTTGATTGCAGGTGTTCGAATGCTCTTCTCTAACCCTTCAGCCCTCAAAAAACTCATCTCCTCTAAATCTCTCTCTTACAAACTCATGGCCTCATCTTCTGCATCTTAAAATCACCTTAACCTAAACGCAATGCTAGAAGGGTATTTATAGAGTTTCATTAGGATAAATCAATGGCTAGGATTAAAACCCTAAAAATTAATCCAAGGGTTATTAGAGACTCCCTTAGTGCTTAAGAAACTCAAAAGTTACCAAAAATTAAAAAGAAACTCATCAAAAAGAGTCCTGGTACATCAAAATAGGGAAAAATCTGCTTCAGCACCAAAATAGGGAAGAGGGCCTCGGGTGACCACCCAAGGCTGGGCGGCTAGCCACCCAGGCTTGGGTGGTCATCCGAGCCCACTTCAGTTTTTCTCTTTTTCTGGATACTCTTTCCTTCTAGGAGTATTTTGGGGGTCAAATTAACTCTGATTTTGATGAAACAAAAGCCAAAACGACCGTGTTTCGATGAGGAATACATTTTGAAACATTTTAGGATGAAAACCACTAACCATGGGTGCATGGCTAGGTTTTACAAAGGCGGTTAACCACTATGCACTACCTTTGCAAAGCATAGGCATGCACATAGGATCAAACCACATGCTTTCTAAACCAAAAATTAAACTTTCTAAAACACTTTTAGGGATGAAATAATGACTAATTAAAGTCAATTTGAGAATAATTGGTTGGTAATTATGAGTCAATTTGAGCTAACCCAAAGAGGGGTCAATTAGCCAACTTGAACCATATTGAGCCATTTTAACCCTAAGCCATTGATTCATCAAATTGAACCTAGAAATACCTCATATGCATCAATATGAACTCCAATTAACAATTTAGACATCATTCCAAGGTCAAATGAAAATTTTGTGGCCTAAAAGATTATTATGCCCCTCAAGTCACAAAAGCTCTTATTATCCCTCAAAATCAACTCCAAATTGAACCAAAATTCATATCCATTGTTCTTATGACCCCAAAAAACTAATACAAGTGACTAGACTCAAAAACAAAACAAAAACCTACATGAAATAATGAACCCTAGTAAGGTGGTGCAAAAATGGGGTGTGACAGAGGACAGACATGAAACATTCTGAAAAAACCATGGTTGCAGAGATGTGGACCTAGAAGGTACAACAATGGACATTTATAGAACAAACCCCCAATGGCTAGGAATAGTACACCCCAACGGCTAGGAACAGTGGACATAAACAGTGGACTTCTAACAGCTATGAACAGTAATCTCCCAACGGTTGTACACAATGAACGCACACAGTGGACTCCTAACAGCTACACATAGTGGACTCCTAATGGTTACACACAGTGGACTCCTAATTTTCTGACAGATTTAAACCATTTGCAAGATAAATATTTTTAATTGGGCTTTAATTCAATAGACCTTAAACAATATTCGGCCTCGCCCACTACCCGCATCCCAAAAGAAAATAAAAATGATGCATATCACACATTCACACAAAGTTATACAAAAAGAATTTGGTTTTTATTTTCTTTTTAATTTTCTAAAATTTTTTGAATTTTTTTTGAATTTTTCTTTTGGAATTTTTTTTTTTTTTAATTTTCTAGAATTTTTTGAATTTTTTTTTTTTTTTTTTTACAGGTCAAATTCATTTGCAAGATCATTCCAATAATTAGATTTCAATTCAAAGGCTTTAAATAATATTGGGCTTCACCCCATACCCGCATCCTAATGATAAAAAAAATAATAATGCATGTCACACATTCACATAGAATTATACAGAAAAAGTAAATTTACCCATGTTTTTAACACGCAGGTCAAACCAAAGGTCTCCTTATATCCTCCGCCTTCAATAAGTTACCCAAGTTAGGATGCTCGAGAGAGTCTGTTAACGTACTCAAAAGCTTATCACAGGCTAGTGGCATAGGCCATGGGCTGATGAAACATCTACAAATTACCCCAGAAACGAGTAGAATATAGGAACCCTCACGCAACTACCATCGGGGTTTAGACACAAGTCGGTGTGTGTGTGCAATATTTTATACAAAATTTTATTTTTTTTTAAACTTTTTTTTTCTTTGGCTTTTTAGATTAAATTAAAATATTAAATATGGCCAATGAATACTATGAGATTAAGCTCATTAATCCACAGTAGAGTTGGCACTATGAGCGCACCGATTTTCACCACGCACTCGCTTTTACCTATATTTTATCTACTTTTGGTTCTGATGGTGCTAACCCCGGAGGATTAGCATATGAATAAGAGTCGCCACCTAGAAGGGTCTAAGACCAATTTTGTTGATCAGAGAAAGGTTCGGAGTTAGGGTACATGTTAAGAAGATGTTAGGCACCCAACAATGCCCGGTAATAAACTGACCCTCATTTTATATTCATTTACCATATTTAATATTTTAATTTAATTTGGATTGCCTTTGAATCATGCAACAATTAAAGACACATACAAATGCCAAGTTAACACACAGGATAACATATAAACACTTGATGACAAAATATAAAAAATAATTAAAACTAACGTGCGTACACATATTATATGTACACGCACATTATTAAACAACACATGCACAAATGTTAGATACCAAATTTAAAATATAATAAACTGAGGAATAAAAATAAATTAACAACATCAATAAACTAATAAAAATCAGGAGAAGAAGTAACATGCGTACACATCATATGTCACATCTTCTACACGATGAAAGCTCACTTGCAAAAGGGGTTAGTCCAAATAGATATTGTATGCAACAAAATCACAATCTAAACAATTTATGCAATCCTACTATCAAGTATCAAAAGAAATTGGTTAGTGTTCACATTGTCCCTCAAGTCTACTGTCAATTTGACAGCGTCTCTTCAGTTGAGCCAAGCAAGCTATTTCCCTTCCTCACAAGTCATCTCTCTTTTTTTTTTCTCTCAATGCAACTTTTCTTTTTTTTAGTATTTTCCTTACATGAACTCTCCTCCCCAAGTCTCTCTTTCTCTCTATTTTCTCTCCGACTCTCAACATTCCCTTTTGACCCTCTAATTTTTTAGTGTCCATGAACTCTCCCAAGCTCTTGCTATTTATAAGGAAGAATCAAAGTGCAAACTTATTCACTTACCTAATTTTTCCTGCCATTCCTCACTTCTATCCCTTCTTGGAGTGGGTTTCTCAATTAAAAAGAAAAGAAGCTATTGAAATAGTGAAGTTATCAGTCAATATGACATAAGTTGACAGTCAAAGAAGCGAAATTAACAGTTGTTTTGAAGCAAAACAGTAGCAGATTTTTATCACTTGACATAAATGGTGGATAAATCACTTGTGATAAATGGTGGATACACCACTTGGTAATGGTGGATGAATCACTTGAGATAAATGGTGGACACACCACTTGGTAAATGGGAGATGAATTCATCACCACTTTAAATGGTAGGTAAATGAGAGGAACTGAGTTGAAATGAATGAAAATGGTTAGAAGGGTGTATAGGGAGGACTCTATCCAATTGGTCTTATATACATATACACACACATATATATGCACCTAACCTAATTGCTTGCTTTGTTCACAGAAAAGAGACCCAGGTTGACAATAAATATCATAGATCTCATCATCGGGAACTCTCCATCAATTATAGGGACAAAATGGGGTGTCTACATGTACCCTTCAAATTGTTCCAAAGTATATAGAGTAGAGTTATTGACTTGTAAAAAATGCTCTTACCCTTTCCCTTGATATATTATAGATGAAAAGCTTAAGCAATGTCAAAGTATATGGAACTACTTAGAAACCATTAAATTAAGATGTTCACTATTTTTTGGAAAATGCCTATATATTTCAAATTTATTGTCATCTTTGGGACCTCAATAAAATGATCCTGCAACCATTACAACAAATTAGACTCTTGGCAACAAATTTTTAGGCAATAAACTAGGTGTACTAGTGGAAAAGAAAAAGAAATAAATATTGCACTAATTAATGAAATAAAAAATTTCGAACTTAAACAAAACATTCTACACTAAAGGGAAGGAAAAAAAGTTGCATTAAAATTTTTTTTTTTTTTGATCAGCACCAAAAGCTTTATAAATATAAATTGAAAAGTTATGAGCTGAACTGAAGTAGAGAAAACATACTCCAAACATATAGTGAGCAAAACATAACTTAGCAACCCCATACCTT
Source organism: Liquidambar formosana (assembly GCA_039720395.1). Lineage (NCBI taxonomy): Eukaryota > Viridiplantae > Streptophyta > Magnoliopsida > Saxifragales > Altingiaceae > Liquidambar > Liquidambar formosana. The sequence continues at coordinate 22,930,094 of CM077835.1, forward strand.
AGGAGAAAAAAAAACATAAAAGAAAAAAAAGAAAAGAAAAGAAAAGAAAAGAAAGAAAAATTAAAATAGTTATACTTGAAATTTGAATGAAAAGAGACAAATCAACCACTAGCTTACCGCCCAATCACAAATGTCTTATAATAACATAAAGTTCCATTACTGCAAAAAATTATCTTTAAAAATTAAAGTTTTACAAAAATTCACTTTTTCCAACACTTAGCCAAATTTCTACAATTTAAACCCCAAAGTTGCAAATGAAGCCAAACATGCACTTAGAACACTTAAGGCATAAAACAAGCTTCAAAATACATTCAATATCATATTGTCATACACATGCATGAAATACTTATACATGGGACCATCTAACAAATTACAGGATTAACAACGTCAACTATACATTAAGCCATAATCGTTCCTATTAAGAAAACATGTCCTTACAGTGCACTTGGTCATATCAAAGAGCCATGCTCTTGGTCATGTTGAAGAGCTATACTTGGTCATGCCGGGGAGCCGTTATTGGGGTCGCACCCTCGGCTGTGCTCCTTTGTTGATAATCAATTAGCATTCAAGGCTGATCTGAACTAACCTTTTGCTATGTTTGTCTTCTTAAGCTCAGACCAATCTGTATTGTTCTAGCCTTCATGATTAAACTCTTGTCGTTTGCACGCCGCTTTCTTCTCTCATGTAATTGTTATTGCTACAACCATCATATCAAACGTCTAACAGCTATAATTACTAACCCTCACAAATACCTTGTTTGTTGAGTCAGCCCTAAAGGACTGCTTTTTTTATAAAATATCGATTTTACCCCTGTTATTTAGCCATGTGACTACATGGGAATTTTTATCACCCACACTGACAAAAGAATGCGACATTGTTGATAGACTCGTACTCATACCCTGTCTATATAAAGTGGCTTTCGGGAACTCAAAGATGAGATAGAGAGCTATAAATTAATTAATATTGAAACTTTTAGACAGTGAAAAGAGTTGCACAAAAAATTTGAGAACAACTGTATTTTTTGTAGAGAGATTAAACTCTTCTTCCGTGGAGAATTGTATGTTTTTTTAGAGAGATTAAATCTACGCGTGTTCATCGATCACTCATAGTAGAGTACGTTCCAAAACCCCACACACACCATCATAATTGTGAATGAGACTCAAGGAGTTGAGTTAGTTAACTTCTGTGGAGTTCATAAGTGGAGTGCTGTGGAGTTCAGCATGGCAAGCACTTCCAGCTGAGTCGGATCATGGAGTTTGATTCGAGGGATTGACAAGTAGACTGTAAATCGAGAACTTGGAGCATCTCACGGTATAAGGCTTGAGGAGCATCACACGGAGTCAGGCTTGAGGTTTCGTAAGTTGGTATTTGGTAATTCTTGTAATCTCCTATTACTCATAGTGGATTGCTTATTTGGACAAGGTCCGTGGTCTTTTCCAAAAGGATTTACACATAAAAAATTGTGTGTCTTATTATTACGTGATTATTTAAGAGAAGTTTATCAATTAACTTCGATAAAATATAGCCTTGATATATTTTTCCAAGATATTAATTAAACTCATATCATAGAAAATAAATTTATAAGCTTTATTTTGTTGATATGAGTACATGCAATTAAGTTGAGAAAATTGAATGGACACAGACAAATGATTGGCAAAAAATTTAAGGAGACGTATTCATCCCCCTCTAGGTCTACAACTACAAGTTCATGTAATCAGAATTTCAATTATAATTACAATGAGGGAAGGACAAATGAAAAGTGATGAAAAGAAGAAAATATGGGGTAAAAACAAAAATTAAATGAGGACAAATGAGAAAATTTGTAAAAGAAAATGAGCAAAATCTAAATACAAGAGGGTAAAAAAAAAAGAGGCTTTGGCCACAAGTCCTTAAAATAATAGGACTCGTATAGCTGTAAATCTAAATGAAATTCTCATTCAGCCGAAAGTCCATCTTATATTTCCTCATCGGCGACCCACCAAACTACCCAGTCAACACGACCCTAACTAGCATGGACCCAGCCGAGAATCACTTTCTTTCTAATCGCCATCAAAATTAGTCAAGAAGACCTTTGCACCCCATTAGACGATCACCGTCTTCGGTCAAATCCAGCCACCAAACCACCGCTTTATGCTGCTGGCGACCACCAAAACCATCACCGTCGACTACCCCATTCCCTTCAGACCATCATCCCCCTCGAGCCATCACAGCAGCAGCAAAATAAATCAAATCTAGGTCTTATATATGAAAAAGGGAAGATCTCACATACCTGTTCCGATCCTCAAGGAAAAATTAAAAAAAAAAGGGAACAAAAATAATGAAAAGACTACCCAACCACCAAGACCCTGAGAACACACCCTTAAGTTGAGCAGTCAAGCTTGATGAACATCCAACTTGCTTTTTGAGCCACTGTAAATGAGAGTTGGAGAATGCAATGGGGCTCAGATAAGGGGGAAAGGTGTAATGATTCATGGGTATAATAGGAGGTATGGGGTTGACGGGGATGTGTTTGTGATGATGGCTTTGATTGATCTGTACGGAAGTGTAAGGAAATTGGGTGTGCTCACAAGTTATTTGATGAGATGTCCTTTAGAAATGTGGCTTCTTGGATCACCGTGTAAAAGAAGAAAAGAAAATCGTTACATGTGAAACAGTTCAATGCATTTAACTATTTTCAAAATATTCAAATTTAGTTACATAATATTTGAAATTAGTTGCTTTTAGTCACAAAACTGATTATATCTTTATGGATTAATTTAAAGTTAATAATTACATTTGGACATTGATCTAAACCAACTCATGTAACTTTTTTCAAAAATAGTTACGTAGTTTGACCAATGTAACTGGTTCTCTTTTTTTTTTTTTTTTTTTTTTTTTTTTTTGTGTATATACATAATTTCCTATTTATAATGGATGTTAGTTCAAAGGTCTCAAAGAATAGATTTCAAGTACATAAATTTTATAAAAAAACCGATGTGTAAAATAAGAGTTGTAACATTTTAAAGTTTGCAAATAAAAAATAACATTTAAGGGTAATAATGACTTTATGCATTTAACACTCTCACAAAACATTTTCATTTCATTTAAAAGTAGACTTATGATCGCATAAGTTTTTCGCGTGTACTCATGTTTCTATAAGGGGGCTTGTTTGGATGAGCTTTCTGGCAGCCTAAAATCACTTATATGTCCCAAAATCACTTTTCAGACATGTTTGGATGATTTTCCCATCAGTACTTATGGATTATAAAAGTGATTTTAGTCGAAGTAAGGTCCTCCTAACTTTGGCAGAAAAGCTGTGCGATAATCAAATAACCTTTTAATGAAACTTTTGGTAATGACGAGCATGTCCTCTATGTCATAATGCGTGAAAACAAAAATACTAATCATATGCTTTTGCTTTTCAGTAGCTTCTGATTTTCTTCAAATTATACCTAAAAGCTAAAGTTGCAGCTAACCCAAACAGGGCCTTATAAGTCTTGTAAAGGAGACTTCTCACTAATTTCCTCTAAAAAGAATCTAGAGGGTCAAACAAAAATTGAGAAGGGCTAAATATTTAATTAGTAGAAAAATTCTTAGTGTAAAATCAAAAATTAAAAAATTTAGCTGGGCCAGCCGAACCCCCTCAGGTCCAATTGGCTGCACCCCTATCCGTGGGTCAGGCCGGACTTGACGCTAGTAAGAAGACAAGCCAATATATCATCCATTTTTCCTTTAAAGACGGTAAAGTTCCACCGAGAAGGCACATTTTCAAAATGTGTGATTATGAGCTTAAGAATGCTAACTTCCAAGTAATTCAAGCAAACGTGCACATCACTCTCATGCAATGAATTCCGAAATCAAGTCTGATGACTGATGAGCGTTAGGAGGGGGGTTTAGGATTTGATTGGTTTAAAGGGTCTAGAAAATGTCAATGCGTGTGTTGAATTGTAGCATAACTTAGGAAACATATGGTACCCCTAGCTAAAAACTTAGGAGAGAAGTAAAAGTGAAATGATCGATCCAAGACTTGAGGTGGACCCCCTAAACTAAAGTTCAACATAATTGATTGTTATGGAACCAAATACAATTTAAAGACCCGTTTTGCAAGACTGCCATTTTGTGTGGATATGAGAGGCTGACAATTTATGCATGCTTGTAAAACCCTGCTAATATGAAAGGTCTCTGAGGTGATTGACTCTAAGAACATCTCCAAGAGAGAGTGCAAATTATCACATAGATCACCAAAAGACATTTGATATGAAAATTTCTTACCTCACTTGGAGATGGTGCGCTCCAAAGACGTAGCAAACTTGAGTATTTTATGTCAATCACCTAAAGATCTGATCTTATAAGCTAGCACGTGTTACATTGATGTGTTGTCATGACATCAACATGTTCGATCTTATGGTAGCAGAAAGAAAAAAACAATTTTTTTTAAAACTTTAATGCGTTTTTTTTTTTTTTTTTTTTTTTTTTTTTTTTTTGAGGCTAATAAGAAAAGATATTTTATATTGCTTCTTTCGAAACTAGATGACTTTTTGGTGGAGTGATGACTTTTTGGTGCGCCCTGCTTTCTTGGTTGAAACAATACGTCTAGATTTAGTAGTGGAATTTATTGCACGCCACGCGTTGATTGTCCCAGCCGGGCTATATTACCATGACTTGGCCTAGGTTCTGCATGTTACACTTTGGTATTCATTTTGTTCTCCAATTCTCCCACTTTGATCTTTGCTATACACTTCCAACCCATTTCCATGAAGAAAATTTGGTACCTCTGTATTGTTCCAGTGTTATTGGTGCACTATTTCATGGCCTGCTTAGCAATGCCTCCACTCAACCTCGCCACGGATCAATATACCCTTCTTGCTTTTAAAACTTATATTACTTTCGACCCACGCACTGCCCTGGCACATAATTGGTCCATTACTACCTCTTGTTGCAACTGGATTGGTATCACTTGTGGTGCTCGTCATCAAAGAGTCACAGCCTTGAATCTTTCCAGCATGGGCCTCAGTGGCTCTATTCCTCCACAATTGGGCAACCTCTCTTTCCTTGCTGCAATCGACCTTAGTGACAATAATTTCCACGGCTCTCTCCCTAAAGAGTTGGCATTTCTGCTTCGATTGAAAGTCATCCATTTGGAATACAACAACTTCGTTGGAGACGTTCCACTCTGGTTAGGCACCTTGCCAAAACTTCAACTCTTGTATCTCTCCAATAACAGTTTCTCAGGTACAATCCCAACTTCCATATGCAATCTGTCAAGGCTGGAGACTTTGGATTTACGCAACAATCATCTAAATGGATATATTCCTAAAGAGATCGGTAGTCTTATAAAGCTAAAGAATTTATTGATGGGTTCTAACCAGCTTTCCGGTTCTATACCCTCCACCATATTCAACATATCTTCTTTGCAAATCCTTGATCTCCGTCGTAATCAGCTTTCTGGATCTATCCCCTCCACTGTTTTTAACATGTCTTCACTGCAATACCTTTCCCTTGGTTCAAATGGCCTCAATGGTAGCCTCCCAGAAGAAATGTGTAATAATCTTCCTGAGCTATTCGTGCTTTATCTCTATGAGAACCTGTTCTATGGCCAGATCCCGTCTGGTATATACAGATGCAAACGGCTTGAACATTTGCAGTTGGACACTAATAAATTCACCGGAAGCATACCAAGGCAAATCGGGAACTTAACCATGCTTAAGGATTTGTATATTGGTGGTAACATTTTGAAAGGTAAAATTCACCCTTTTTTTCCCCTTCTTTTAGGCTTTATTTGGTTTGTGGATTTTATCAAGGAAAATAAAATAAAATATGAAAAATTGTACTTTTCTTTATTTGGTTGCAATAGAAAATTGGAAGAAGAAGAAGAATTTGAATAATTTTGGCTTGATATGGTTTAATCTTTTCATTTTATTTTCTTTCCTTCTCATTTTTTTTCCCTTCCATTTTTTTCCCTTGGTAGAATCCATGAACCAAATAGAGGGTTAATGATATCATTAGAATATCATTAGAATATCATTGAAATATATCGATTAAGATCCCTAATGCTTTTAGGAGGAGGAGGTTACTGGTACTCCATGAACTTTTAGGAAAGAGCAAGGCTCTCCTACGAAGGCACCCTCAATGCCTTGCTATAAACTCTCCCTTTTAGTCATGCCACTATTTAATGTCATAGCTAAGATCAATTTCCTATTAGGGTCTGTTCGTTTGGTGAGAGTTTGAATTCTTGGGAATCTTGAACTCTCAAGAGTTTAAATTCCTGAGAAAGTGAACTCTCAAGAGTTCAAATTTCATTGTTCGGATCACCATAAGAAATAAATTTTAAAACTCCTGAGAATTCAATTTGGGTTGTTCGGATGACTTAAAGACTTATGAAATGTTACTATTTTGAATTGTTACTCTTATTTGTAATGATGTCTTATCATTATTTTGAATTTTTTCATTTAATATAATCAATTTGTATTTTTCAATACTAATTAAAATACAAAAAATTTAATTAATTTCCATTTGGATGCGTGAACGAACCCGAATATTTTAAATGTCCATAATATCGAAAGAACCAACCTCGTGTTTTTAAACAACGGAGATCCATTGCCTCTTCCCTTTAATGTATGTCTTTACCATGATGGTATGACTCATAAAGATTTTGACACAGATAATAATAATTTGCAAATTGCATGTAAGAAATTCTTATGAATTGAATAAAGGATGGTAAAATTGTCCCTCAAACATGAGTACATAACTTTGGCTTCAACAAAATGGTAAACTTGCTCTATGTTTGTTGTACGTACAATTAAGGGGGGAATTATGATAATGATAAGGTCATGTAACACTTCACATACAAATTCAAAAGAAACACAAATCAAAGTCATGTTTTCTCTATTCCACCCCCCCCCCCCCCAAAAAAAAAAATAAAGGCGCAACGCATAGCCACTAATTCATGTAAAGATGAAATTACTGTTTACTATAATTAAAACCCACAAATACCCCTTTAAATTTAATTTAGAATGTGCCGATGACATGGTAGTCTAATGGCATATGTCTCACTTGTTAAGTGAATGATTTAACATTGATACCCATTTATTGATATCAAAGGGAGTTAGAAATAGGGGTAGGTTCAATCAATTCTCAAATAATAAAAATGAAAATAAATTTCATCACTTGGAATGCCAACGCCAACCTAATGGTATGTCTGGACCTAATAAAGGAGTGGGTTTGCAAAGATCTTGATTTTGACTTCGTGTGTGTGTGAATACGTGTTTTCCTACCATTTGACAACGAGAGAAAAACAAAAATCATTTAGAACAACTTATAGTTCTTCTTATGAGATGGCTTCACTCACCATGATGACGTTGCAGGTGTAATTCCCAAAGAGATGGGCAATCTTATGGTTTTGGAGACATTGAGCATGGAAGATGGCGGCCTAACAGGACCCATCCCATCGGTGATCTTCAACATGTCTTCCTTAAAGAGAATGGCTGTCACGAACAACAGCCTATCTGGTAGCCTCCAAGAAAATATCTGCGATAATCTTCCATTTCTCGAAGAGCTGTATCTTTCTGAGAATCATTTCACTGGTCCAATTCCATCAACTTTATGGAAATGTCGCAAACTTATGATATTATCATTGTCCGTAAATGAATTCACAGGAAGCATACCTAAAGAAATTGGGAACCTCACTGTTATTAAGGAGCTATACCTGGGAGAGAATAACTTACAAGGTAACATTTCATCTATTCCTTTTTCTTTTCGTTTTTATTATATTACTTTATTTGGTTAATTACTTAATTGCATGATGGTATTTTTTATATTTTATATTTTATATTTTGTTTTGTTTAAAAGATAAGAACTTCATTAGAATAAAATATTATTACAAGGAAATAGTGCATATATTGCATCTGAATTTTTTGACCGGGTTTTGAATGAGAGGCGGAGAGATAAAAAGTCAAGGGGAGAAAGGAATCGATGGGGATGCATGAAGGTGCGGACGTGAATTGTAGTTGTTCGGAAATAAGTCGGTACTGTTGTTGAGACCTATTGGAATTTGAAAGCTTAAACTAAACTTATAAGTCGGTCACTGCATAAAAGATTGTCACATGACTGCTCTAAACATTACATTTATATATGAAATATATGAGTAACGCTATATACAGCACCTAATGTGCAGCACCATTCATACAGCATCCTTATGAGGCACGATGTGTATAGATTCCCACAATTATTTGAACGGAGGTCCTCGTTGTTTTTTTTTAAGTAATGCTACCTTGCCCCACACTTTACCCTACACTTTGTCTTACTATATGCATTTGGAAGGTAAAGTTTATAGAATCCACTGATATGATTAAACCCTAAAAATTAAAACCCTCCCAAATGCGCTTAGTAGGGCAAAGTGTGGAACAAAGTGCGGGGCAAGGTAGCATTACCCTTAAACCCTAGGTAATGCTACTTTGCCCCATACTTTGCCATACACTTTGCCCTACTTAGTGTACTTGGGAGGGAAAAATTGTGGGACCCACTAATATGATTAAACCCTAAAAATTGAAACCCTCCTAAATACACTTAGTATAGGACAAAATGTGGGGCAAAGTAGCATTACCCTTAAACCCTCCTAAATGCATATAGTAGGGTAAAGTGTGGGGAAAGGTAGCATTACCCTTTTTTTTCCCCTTCTTCTTTCTCCTTTTGGCTTCTCTCTCCTTCCGTCATATTGTCACTTTATCACTCTCTCTCTCCTCCTGTTTCATCTCCTTCCATTTCCCCCTCTCTCACTCTTCACAAAAGTTCTTCTCCTATCGCAACCTTCTCTCTCCCTCTCTCTTCCTCTATCCCTACACAACAACACCAGCGACACTTCCTCTCCCTCGTCCCAACAACACTAGCGACATTCCTTCTCCCTCCATCCCAATGACACCAATGACACCAGTGACACAGTCCCTTGCCCACCGTCCCAATGCTCTCTTTGTCACTCCCTATCTTCCTCCAATGCTTTTGTGAACACCACGTCCTAATCTACGCAGCTCAGGAGTATGCCATTGACCAAGAAGGTCAGCGCAGAGAGGGAGTTACCACTCAATTGAGCTTTGAGAACTACTATTGACCCCTGGTAGGGTCTAACTCGTCATAACTAGAGAATTCGGGTTCGAAACTAGCTAGGCAACATTGCTGGGAAGGTGTTAGACAACCAACAATGCCCAATTGAAATTGCCCCCACACATAATTAATAACCTTAATTAACTAGATATCTAATTGGATTTAACCTTAATCATGCAAACATGTACCACACTAATGATGATGTAATGGATGAATAAATAACAAAGGGACAATATATACAAGATATCAGGATATACAAGATCAGGATACACAGAATAAATGAGCTACTAAAATAAGAAAACAGAATGAAATAAGAGACAATTGTCTGTCGTAATTGGGGTGCATATGCAACTATAACAGATGCGTACGCAACCCGTTGACAGTTCACTTGAATTCGAACAAAGGGACTACATATCCAGAGGGAGACAGAGAATCAGAAAACAACTATCTGCCTAAAAGGTAGTGCGTACGCACCAAGGTTAGGTGCATACGCATCCTATTGACATGTCAAAGAATCATGGCAGCTTATCATGTATGGCATGGAACAAACAATTGATAAAATAAATAGTTTATTCGTGAAGCCTATACATGTTTCTATCTTAAACAAGGACATGTGTAATTAAAAGAGAAGAGCAAAACGTAATCCATTAAACAGATTACAAAGAAACCTATTGATATTAAAGCATGCATATTGTCAGGATAAATTCCACAGAACTAATGAAGCTACCCATATTCAACACAATTAATATCATATTCATGCATTCATATCATTTAAATCCTCGTAATATGAATGGAACGAAGGAAGTATCTCAGGGTTATACGCCTTATTTCTTGCAAAGCGCTCCTTCCTAGCTCTGGAATTGCAACCTCTTCTCTTTCTAGGGTTTCTCTCTCTCTCTTTAAAGTGGTAGTCCTCTCTTAAAAGTGTCCCCCTTGACCTAGACCCATAATGTAGTATATATAGATAGAAATTAGGGTTTTTGGGAGTCCCTCCCGAATTGTTGGTTAAACGTAACCAAAAAATACTGTTTTTCATATATGTGGGTAGTCTTGGGGATCAAGGAGATACCAAATCAGAAAATACCATAAAAAAGTCTTAATATGTACGCATCACAATTAGGCGTGTACATACCCACTATGCTGCGTACGCAAGTCTACTAAAAAATAATTAATTCGCGATATTGGATTGCAATTTCATCGGTACGTGCAGAATTACCTTGTCATATATCAACACAAATTATAAACTCATCACCGGGAGCCAAAAGGGATTTAAAATCAATTAGGCGGTACAAAATGGGTGTTTACAGCTCTCTCTGTCACTCCCTCTCTTCCTCCATAGATCTCGCCGGATCCGAAGTGGATCTCGCCAGATCTGAAGTGGGTCTCGCCGCCGTTGCTCAAATCGGATCAGATGGCTGCACAACTCCAGATCTACAACCTGCAACTCTAGATCTACGCAAGACCACACTTGTGTGTTAATTCTAAAAGCAGATACGAAAGCTCGTGCTACTACTGTTCTTGTGATGCTCCGGATAGTCAACCACACCTAAAGTCTCGCACGTTGGTTAACCAGCCATAGCAGAAATGAATGAAGGGTGAAATAAATTCTTGCTCCTTCCTTATATTCCGTTCTCTATTTCTCTCTCTACTTTCAATATTTTTCTCTGTGTTAATTTAACAAATAAATTCTTGAATTTTGTCTCAGATAAATTCTTGAAATCGTAATTTTATCTATGAAATCTGCGATTTTATCTGTGAAATTAATTGTAAATTTTGTGAAATTATCTGTTCAATCTATGAAATTATCTGGGAAATTTTGTGAAATTATCTGTTGAAATCTATGAAAATATCTGTTGAAATCTGTGAATTTATATGTGAAATTACCGATAAATCATTAATTTATATCCTTCTCTTTTTTTCCTTTGTATTGCTCTGTTTAGAGTTGCTGGCCATCGTCAACCACTCTTTCACGTCTATATTTATCTCTGAAAAACGTATTCCTAGTAAAAGTAAAAAAAATAAAAAAGGAGAGGAGATCTAGCCATGGCTGCCATGGCCATGGCTCGCCCAATGTAATCCAATATATATATTTTTAAATAAAAAAAAAATATAGAGGGGAGAATGATCATCGGAAAGTTCATTGAAAAAGGGAGAGTTCGTCTGTCACGACCCAAATATATAAGTTGTGATCAATTAATAATAAATCTAATTTAATGAAAAAAAAAAATCATTTGAAAAACACGTGGATGACACATGTAAGAAAACCATCAGTTCGATAAAAATTTCAGGCATGACCCATGCGTAAATGGGATATACCATGATAAAAACGTGTATTAAATAATTATAAAAATTCTCTGTCATCCATCATTGGTATCATCACATACTAAATAAATCATATAAAAAAACCCACAAATATTAAATGTTACAAACCATAAGTTATTACGTGATGCCCGTTGGCCGAATACAAGTTGTTTAACTTAATACAAGCCATAATATTAAAGTTATAAAAGTCTAGAATTGTTCCAAATTACTTCAACATAAGGTAAATCCAATAATTAGTATAACACCTCAAGGTGAGATCTCCCCGTTATGAAATTATCTGAAAAGGTTTATAAAATATAGAGATGAGTATAAAACTCAGTAGATGTAATTTTCATATGAACATAGCCAAAGCATGATAATATATAACCAAATTAAATCATGCTTAAAATACAATTAAAATAAATGTAATGTCATGAATGCAATGCGACTAATGTCCATTTAATATATTCCATAATTACTAACTACTCCATAAGAGTCTTCGTGTGAAAACGGAAGATTTGAACTCACCACCAAGAGGACAACATAAGGGTTCTTACTTGAAACTGAAAAGTAACCTCTAATTCGAGAACACAAGGGTTCCTACCTAAAATCGGAAAATACCCAAGACAAAAGAAATGAAAAACACCACTAAGTCCCTTAACTATTAGTAATCCAAATCCAATGACCCTTTAATATACTTTTACCAAGTATTTAATTAAATCCATTTCATGCATTTTATACCAATGAATGCCATGAAAAGCATATAAATCCATATGCATGTCAATAATTCCATAAATCAACGATATATAATTATTTCATAATTATATAACATGTTAGGCTATATAAAACATGTAAAATATAGACCAACAATAATTTACATAGCATGTCGTACATTCAAAATAAACTACAATATAACAAGTATATTAACCCATATACTCCCAAATGTAAAATTCCTAAATATAGAGTTATGTAAACTAGAACCCCAGTACATGCAATATAAAATATACATGATAATACACCCAAAGATCATGTAAAACCATAAATAACACAAATATACATTTTATACAACATATATGGGCTTACATCCTAACCCATTATCACTCCTAAGGTTAAATCCCATGAAAATTACACATACCTCAAGTATGATGTGCAATACGTATAGAATATGTGTTGGGAGGATGAATCAAAGCCTTAAATGCAAGAATAAGCTCCAAGCTCCACGAATCACGCTTGATCTACAAACCATACGTGGTAAAAAGATGAATACAGCCCTTAGATAGCTTCCCCAAGCATCAAAGTGAGGTAAAAGAGTAGAAAACCCACATATGCAAGAGAAAAATGAGATTTTCTCTCTCCAAACAAGCCTTCTCTCTCCTCTCTCTATCTCTTCTTCTTCTCTCTCTCTCTAAAACACTAAGAAATTGCTGAAATGAGTGTTAGAGTCGAGCTAAAGGGGTACTAGATCCACTGAGGGGCATATGCGTCTTTTGGCGCAAAATAAAAAAATCACACTACCAACCCCAATCGATCGAGGTCTAAGGCCTGATTAATTAGCCTAGGCAAAAGCAAATAACCATTTCTAAAGCACCTCCGATCGATCCGCCTATGCTGAAATCGCCCAATAACGAGCTGAAACGTGCACAAATGCTATTTATGCTCAACTATCATGCACATGATGCAAAATGACAATAAACCACATGTCATGCATGAAAAATAACATCATAAATCTCATGTGTTATGCACATGCGAGTTATAAGCCGACAAATTACAAATTAATGACGTAATGAAACTAATTTAATGGGATGGGTGTTACATCGTTGGAGAGGTGAGTGGTTTGGGAAGGTGAGCCTTAGTAACATTGGTTGCTGTCTCAGGGTTTTTTATTTTTATTTTTAGCCGATTCATATTGGCTTGCAGCCTGACATCAACACCTTATGTTATATGAGTGCTGTATGAAATGTGCTTCCTATAGCACTGTCCATATATATATATATATATATATATATATATATATATACTAGATATAGCACACGTGCGTTGCATGTAAATATTCTTAAATACAAAATAATAAATACATAAATATTTTATATTTAAAGAGATTTTATTATAATAAAAAAAAAAGGTATTGTTGTCTTTAAGATTTCTAATGATTAGACGAATTATAGTTTCTTTATAATTCTTATTAAGGTATGTATTTTATATTGTTAATTTCCTATATATGTAGAAGGGTAGTTATATAGTTTTCTTAAAATTCTTATTAAGGTATGTGTTTTATATTGCTATATTTTCTATATATGTAGAAGGGTAGTTGTGTATTTAAAAATTAAAATAAGGGTATATTAGTCAATCAAAAGTTTTTCTCACATTCATCTTTTTATAGGTAGTATAGATATAGACTCCATCAGTTCCTAAATTATTGGCCTCCTTTCTTTTTTGATATGTTTCAAAATTATTGTCACATTCCAAAGTCAATGATTCTTGCTATTTCATTTCCCAAAATACCCTTAAAAGGGTATTCTCTTTTTCCAATGTTTTGTACACTTGAGGGCAAAATTGGAATATCGTAACGTATATATTGATATGAAAGCATTTAATAGGGTTCCTAAAAAAACGTGTTTTTTCAAAGGGGGCAGTCAATTACGAATAGAGGGGGTTTATCTTAGATTGAGGAGATGGATACGGTGAGACCTGTTTTAGGATTGAACTCGATCATTTATATCTTCTTATAAGAATAATATTTCACCAATCTGACTGTTTGATAAGCTACCCCTTTCATGCACATGCATGCCAAATTTCAAGTTAATCAAATATCGAAAAGCTTTTGATCTATAAACATACATTTCCTTTATAAATGAACCTATTGTTTGGGGCACTTTAAGGATGACATAACTCGTAATTTCTGATTAACTTAAAATTCGACATGCATAACGTGTGTGATTGGAATATCTAATTTAACGGTTGGATTGATGAATATTAAGTTTACAAAAAGTTATTAGCAAAGTGTCAATGGATCTCTCCTCAAATTTCAAGCTAATTGGATATGCATTTGATTTCTATAACTAAAAATTTTCTTATAAATAAATTATTCCTACATAAAGATATTGATGCAGGTGTCAATGGATCCTCCACTATATGGGGAGGGATCCATTGATGCATGTTGTAAAACTATTTATTCTTTCACCTGTCAATATCATTTTGTATGAATAATATTTCTTCAATCCAGTCGTTGGATTAGATACTCCACTTATACATGCATGTCGAATTTGAGTAAGACTTTAGTGTAACTATGACACGGCCATGTGGTGTCACGGGCCAATGGGAGTGAAGAAAAGTGGAATTGTGGGGTCAAAAAGCACTCTTGACAATCCCAGTTTGATCTACTCTCATTGGCTCATGATATTATGTCAGTCGTATCATAGTTACATATAAGTTTTTCTCGTCGAATTTTAAATTAGTCAGGGGGAAGCATTAATTTGATTTCTAAATTTTATATATATATATATATTGAACTATAATTTGAGGGCACTCTATGGATGACATAACTTCTAATTTTTTATTAATTTGAAATTCAACATGCATGGCGTGCATGATTGGAGTATCTAATCCCATGGTTGGATTGACGAAATATTATTTTTACACAAAAATATTGACGGGTATAAGAGTGAAAGGGAAATTTCATGGTATTCCATAAAAAATTTGAGGTAATCGGTCACATTTTGTAATAAATATGATCGATTACCATTTAGGATATAATACCCAAAAAGTACCATATAATTTCCCGGTAGATAATACTATATAATTTTTCAGAATTGTATTGATGAATGCTGCTTCCGGGTTGAATTGGTTAAGTTGCTAGACGTTTCCCATATCATTTCCCTAACTCCTATGCATTTTTATCCTATTTTTTCAATTTCCTTCATAAATGTGCCTAATTAGGGCAAAAAAAAAACTAAATAAATAAATGAAGGGGCCAGTATGTGAAGTAATTTTTACTTGATTTACATTTTGGCAGGTACAATACCAGATGAGATGGGTAACCTTCCTAATCTCGAGATATTATCTCTCATAACGTGCAACTTAACTGGCCTCATTCCACCTAAACTCTTCAACATCTCAACAATGAAAGTCATTGCAGTAACTACTAATCATCTATCGGGCCCACTACCATCAAGAATTGGGTTGTGGCTTCCCAATCTAGAAGAAATTTACTTGGGACAGAATAAGCTAGGTGGAGTAATCCCTAGCTCTATCTGCAATGCTTCAAAGCTTACTGTTCTATCTCTGTTTGATAACTCATTCACCGGTTCAATACCAAATAAACTTGATAATTTAAGACTCCTTGAGCGATTCTACCTAGGGAATAATTTTCTTACCGCAGAGTCTTCTTCCACGGAGTTGAGGTTCCTCACTTCTTTGACAAATTGCAAATATTTGAGAGAAATAGATTTCCCGTCTAATCCGATTGATGGCACCGTTCCAATTTCCATCGGGAATCTCTCGACTTCTCTTCAATATTTTACTGCATATGATTGCAAAATCAAGGGCTACATTCCCAGAGAAATTGGCAACTTAAGCAGCTTGATAGAATTAGACCTTGGCAGCAATGAGTTGACTAGTTCTATCCCACATACCATCGGAAGATCACAGAAGCTCCAAAGTTTAGATCTTGGGGAAAACGGATTGCAAGGGTCCATACCATCTGATCTTTGTCATTTAAGAAGCTTGGTTTACTTAATTTTATCTGGTAATGAGCTATCTAATTCAATTCCAGAATGTGTGGGCAATTTTACTTCGCTCATCTCTCTCTACTTGGACTCCAACAAAATCACTTCCATCATACCTGCAAACTTGTGGAGCCTTACAGATATCTTGAGGCTGAACTTGTCCACAAATTCTCTAGGTGGCTATCTACCATCAGATATTGGAAATTTGAAGGTCGTGATCATAATAGATTTGTCATGGAATCAGTTGTCAGGTGATATCCCAAGCACTATTGGAGGCCTCCAAAGTTTAGTCAATCTCTCCTTTGCAAATAATAGATTGCAAGGCTCAATTCCTCAACCATTTGGCAACTTGGTAAGCTTGGAGTTTTTGGATCTGTCAAACAACAATTTATCTGGAGTGATTCCCAAGTCCTTGGAGGCACTCTCGTATCTCAAACATTTAAACGTGTCTTTCAACAGACTAGAAGGAGAAATTCCTAATGGAGGACCTTTTGCAAATTTCTCCGCTCAATCATTTTTTAGGAATAATGCACTTTGTGGTGCACCCCGATTGCAAGTCCCACCATGCAAAAAGGGTATTCTTCGACAATCAAGGAGGACTACTCTGCTTGTTCTAAAGTATATTTTACCAGCAATCGCATCAACAGTTCTTCTACTGGCCCTCATATTTATTTTTATAAAATTCCGAAACAGGAATGTGAGACAACCAACTCAGGAAAATTTTTCACCTCTGCCATGGAGAAGAATTTCATACCAAGAACTTCAACAAGCAACATATGGATTTAGCGAAAGCAACCTACTTGGTATTGGAAGTTTTGGCTCGGTATACAAAGGAATACTTTCAGATGGGCTGAATGTTGCTATTAAAGTTTTCAATTTGCAATTAGAAGGAGCATTCAAGAGTTTTGATGTTGAATGTGAAGTTCTACGCAATATTCGTCATCGAAACCTTCTCAAGATTATCAGCAGCTGCACTAACCTTGATTTCAAAGTCTTGATTCTAGAGTACATGCCTAATGGGAGCCTTGAGAAGTGGTTGTATTCTCACAACTACTGTTTGGATATCCTGCAGAGATTAAACATAATGATAGATGTTGCATCAGCATTGGAATATCTCCATCATGGTTGTTTGACTCCTATAGTTCATTGTGATTTGAAGCCTAGCAATGTACTGCTAGACGAAGATATGGTTGCACATGTAGGTGATTTCGGCATCGCAAAACTCTTAAGTGAAGAGGAGTCTATGAAACACACCAAGACCCTTGCCACAATTGGGTACATGGCACCAGGTGATGTTAATTCCTAGCTTATAACTCTAATTTATGTTTTTTTTTTCTTCGAGTAGGATAATTATGCTTAATTTCAATTATTATTATTATTATTTTAACCATCATGCATCATAATTGGATATTTTATTAAGAGTTGTAATCTTATTTGTAGAGTATGGATCGAAAGGAGTTGTTTCCACAAAAGGTGATGTTTACAGTTTTGGTATTCTACTATTGGAAACTTTTACGAGAAAGAAGCCCACAGATGAAATGTTTGTCGAAGAAATGAGCTTGAAGCATTGGGTAAAAGAGTCATTACCTCAAGCAATAATTGAAGTTGTAGATACTAATATGGTGAAAAGAGAAGATGCACATTTTTCAGCGAAGAAGGATTGTACATCTTCTGTTCTGGACTTGGCTTTGAAGTGTTCTGTAGAATTACCCGAAGAGAGAATTGACATAAAAGATGTGTTAGCTACACTCAACAATATCAAAAGCAAGTTTCAAATGAGTATAGCAGGGATTTGAAATATAAATGATACTCAATCGCTTACGTAGGCAGTAAGCATGTGTATGCATTACACCTCAATTGCTAGTTAGAAAGCAATTACATAGACCAATGAAGGTTGTTAAAATAAAGCTTGTGGAATGCTGAGTATGTACCCTGAACCAAGCTTGAAGCTTGGTTACCCAGCACAAGTGCTGTGAGGATCTGTTTTCTTAATAGAGATTATTACGGCTTAATGTATGATTAGCGTAGTTAATCCTTGATTTGTTGGATGACCTCATATATGGGTAATCCATGTATGTGATGATATGATGTTATTTGTGATTTGATGATTGTTTTTATGCATCAAGTGTTTTAAATGTGTGTTTGGCCTTATTTGCAGCTTTGGGGTTTAAGCTGTTGAAATTTGGCTAAGTGTTGGGGAAAAATGAATTTTCATAAATCTTTGTTTTTAAAGATAATTTTTGGCGTAATAGAAGTTTATAATGTTATAAGACTTCTATGATTTTATGGGATTTTATTAGCATGTTTGGATTGAGTTCCTCACATGTTTGTTTTAGGAAAATCTGTTGGGAAACGGATTTTGTACTAGAACTTGGAAATGAGATTTTGATATATTGAGAATTTGATTTTTTTTGAATTCTATTTGGATTCAAATAGGGGGTTATTTGTTTATTTTCATTAAATAACTTAAAGCAAGATTACTTAAATCTTTTGGATGAAAATAAGGCTGATGAGCTGTAGCTGTGATAACCTGAGAATTGTGAAACAACATGAGTTTCAGCCTGTTGAAACTTGCATTTCAGCCGGCTGAAAGTTCATGTCAGCCGATTGAAAATTCCAGGGAGGATTGTTTTGTGTTGGGCATTTTCAGCCGGCTAAAAATGTCGGCGGACAGTTTTGATAAAGGGTTAAAATAACCCTTTTGCCCTCCTTTTCTATATAAACCCTTAACCCCCGAAAACTCTAGACTTTTATCTTGTTGGGAATCTAACTAGAGTGGAAAACTACAAAGACGGAATTAAAATTTTTCTACGATTCCCAATCCTATAAATCCAATTATGCTTAATACAAAACAAACGCTAACTAGAAGAGGGTAGAATTACTTATAGTTTGATATGGTCTTCTCCTTTATGCTCTAAGCTTTGTCTTCTCCTTTTTTGCTCCAAGATTGAACTCCGGGCAACAATGAATGAGCAGTCCAAGTGTACTGCCTCCAATGGTATCCACACCTAGCTTGAACTTGAAGTCCTTTCCTTCTTCTTCCTTGTTGTTGCTAGAGGTGGAGAAGAGAAAGAGAGAGAGAGCCTCCTTGCAAATTTCGGCCAGCACTAGGGGATTATGATTTTTGATGATGTCATCACACATAACAAGGCTATTTAAAGCCACTAATAGGGCCGGCCCTAGGAGGGATTCCAAACCCTAGAGGGTTTTGTGTAATTACTCTTAATTGCACAATAACCCCTCTAATTTGTATCTTATACAACCTTGCCCCTTAAGAACAATTCTTTTATTCACTTATGCCCTTTCTCTCATAGACATTCAAGCTCTCTTAGTATGATCAGTGTGTGACCCATTGGGTTCACAACATCAAGTAGTAGGGATAGCACGAGGTGTGCACAATGGAACCCTTTCCATTAGAGGGTGTAATTGAAACTCCTTTCAATTCCCTAATTGATTATAACTCATTTATAATCAAAGAACCCTTCTGTTCTACTAACCACGAGTAACACCTAGCATATGGCTCATGGAGTGGTCCTTAATGAGGTGAATAGTCATTTACAAAGAACCCTTCTGTTATAGTTTATAGGTTACAATTACATCTTTCCATCAACACAATGTCTCCAATTGAACTAATAGGACATGAAAGTCTGTCAAGTCCCTAGTTCAATTACTTTATACTAATTCATTAATATCAACTCAATGATGAACTTATGGAAACTCTTTTCCATATTCATTCTACCATGGGCCCACAAATTTAATTAGTTATATTCAATGAATGCTATATGAGACATTCATTCCCTTTTTCCTGAGAGTGATGGATTCCTTGTTGATCACTCACATGCCTTCACACACATAGCAATAGGGCCAATGAACACCCTTACAGACCCCTATAAGGATTTACACTTAGTGTTATCAAACTTCTAAAACTACATGTATAAAGCAACCATGGTGTCTCAAGTCTAAGGATTACTTGTACCACTATAACAATGAGAAACTGATTGACAAGCAGGTTAAAACTCCATCCAGTTTATCTCATATCTTTAGTCACATTCAGTGTACCTATTCTTATAATAGGCACCCACTTGTTAGTTGTAGTGTCTCCACACAAATAGCTTGAGACTAGCTATCCTCCTATAAAGTTAACCTATCAAGTGCTAGTCCTATGGTTCATTACTGTTCATCATAGTGAACCTTCAATTAGGAATGATTTAGGAGTTTAGTACAAAGATATATTTACAGTCTCAAAATTACAACACTTTGTAATTCTATATTCTCAATTCTAACTCCATGGACATATTATATAAATATAAATTATGCATATAAATATAATAGAATAAGCCATTTTATTAAATCAATAATAAATGTGACATGCATAAATAAAATCAATTGATTGTTCCCAATCCCTAAACAATCATCCTTATGATTAGCTCTAGGGCATAATCCTAACAATCTCCCACTTGCACTATAGCCAATCCACCATGTATCTCATACCCATATCCTATCGGTGGTGATCCAATACACTTAGGTCATAGCCTTAGTGAAGGGGTCTTCTACATTTTCTATTGTATTAAACTTCTATATGTATATGTCATCTCTTCCAATGATCTCTCTAATCACTTGGAATCGCCGCTTAAAGCTTGAACTTTTGATGAGACCGTGGATCCTAATCTTGAGCAATAGTCCCATTGTTGTCACAAAAACAATAGTAAAGGCTTCTCAATGTCAGAAACCACTCCTAGTTCTGCAATGAACTTAATCATCCAAACATGCAGTAATGCGCTCAAATTTACAGCTCCACCATTTAAGGTGAAAATATATACCTCAATGTTGATCTCCTATCATCATCGTCAGATGAAAAATCTAAGTCCGTTTTACCAACCATTTCAAGTTTCTTTCTCCATAGACAAGGCATAGATCTTTTAGTTCTTCTCAAGTACTTGAGGATAGCCTTGACTGCTTCCCAGGGTTTCTTACCTGGGTCTGCCTGATATCTGCTCGTAACATTTACAGCAAAACTGATATCTGGTCATGTACATAGCATAGCATATGCTTTTAGACAACTTGATTTCATGTCTGACAGGAATTAGACCTTTTTTGAAATCATGCATTTTGAACCCTTTCAAAATCTTGTCTATATACATTGATTGGGAGAGACGTAGCATCCTTTAAGATCTATCTCTATAGTCCTTTATTCATAGAATACAGGATGCTTCTCCCAAATCCTTCATGGAGAAATTCTGTGAAAGTCAATCTTTCACTTATGACAACATCTCTACTTTATTCTTAATAAGTAGAATGTCATCCACTTATAGGACCGTAAATGTGATCGCACTCCCATTAACCTTTTGTACAATCATGGTACAATAATGGGTTCTGTCTCAACTGGGACAGGGGTTGTATCAATGTCGGTTTGTGTCTCATTAGACAACTCTTTGAGTTCTATTTTCCTGTTGTTGCCTCCTTCTTGAATAAACTCATTTTTCAAGAAAGATTGCAAACTTACAAACAAAACATCTTTTGTTCATCAGGATAATAGACTTAGTATCCCAAACTCTCTTTAGGATAATCCACAAACCTACATTTAAGTTATCTTGATTTTCAATTCGGTTACATTATATGTCTCTACATATCGTTGTGCAACCCCATACCTTAACATTCTTAAGGCTTGGTGCTTCCCTTTACATATCTCGTATGGGTTTTAAGGGACAGCCTTGGTTTGAACTCTATTTCACAGGTACGTGGCAGTTTCTAGGGCATATCCTTAAAAGGATAATATTAGGTCAGTGTAACTTATCATGGGTCGGACCATATCCTATAAGGTCCTATTCCTCCTTTCTAACACACCACTAACTTATGGTGTTCCAAGAGGTGTCCATTGTGATTGAATGCCCGTTTGAACAAGTTGATCTGAAAATTCACCGGTTAAATATTTGCCTCCTTGATCCAATCAAAGAGCTTTAATACTTTTACCTGTTTGTTTCTCTACTTCATATCTGAATTCTTTGAACTTTTCAAATATTTCAGACTTGTAATTCATTAAGTATACACACCTAAACCTAGAATGAATCATCGGTAAAGGTTATAAAGTAAGAGAAACTTCTACATGCATCATTATGTATATCTTGTTCTCTTAGGTATGTTGGCATTCAATTTAGAACTATTATGCTCCTTTGCAATTCATATTTGCAATAAAGTTTAGAAAATAAAGGCTATAAACTCCAAAAGTAATGAACTCTTCATATTTAAATAGAAATCATTTATTAAATCAAACTAAAACATTGTTTAGATAAAACTGAAGTAAAGATAATGTTTCTAAAAACTTCTGGAATGCTAAGATAGCTTATTTATTCTAAACTACTCCTTCAAGCAGAGTCAAGCAGCAAGCCCCACAGCTAATGCAGCAACACTTTGCTCCATTCTCTACTCATAGGGTTACTACGCCTGCACTTAGCCTTCTGCTTCCCACTAGATCCTGTATGGAATTCAAAATTCACATTAGAATTTAGTACCCAAGTGAAAGCAAAAGTAACATTTAGTTTAGAGCATGATCCATACCTTCCAAAGGTCGGTTCTTTGGAATATCCAGATACTCCCGGCAGTTACGTTTCCAATGCCCATCTTTGCTGCAGTGAAAACAGGTTCCTTTAGCCTTGTCAGTATTACCTTTCTTGACGCCTCCCTTCGGCTTTAAGTTCTTCTTCTTCTTCCCTTGGGTACTTTTACCCTTGCATTTTCCTTTGCCCTTGGGCTTAGGTTTGGCTTTGGAAATAGAAGCTCCATCAAATGCGAGTATGGAACCTTTCCCTTTCTTCATCGTCTCCTCAGTCATCTTGAGTAGATTGTGCAGCTCGGGGAGAGTGGGCTCAAGCTTGTTCATATGAAAGTTCATAATGAACGGCCTAAATGAATCAGGAAGGGACTGCAAAATTATGTCTGAACACATATCAGCTTCAATGATCACATCAAGCTCCTCTAGCTGCTCGATATAGTTGATCATCTTCAAGGTGTGATCAGTCACGGATGAACCCTTATTCATCCTTGCCTTGAATAGATCCTTGACAATATTGTACTTCGCGGTCCTACTTTGCTCCCTATACAACTCTTGTAAGTGGAGAAAGATGTCGTGAGCACTCTTTATGGACTCATGTTGCTTCTGAAGCTCAGGGCTCATGGATGCCATCATATAGCATCTTGCCTTCAAGTCGTCGTCCATGCGCTTCTGATAAGCGTCTTTCTCCTGCTGAGTTGTAGCCTCAGCTAGAGCCTCAAGAAGTGTGCCATCAAGTGTGTAGGTAATCTTTTTGGAAGTTAAAATAATTTTTAAGTTCCTCAGCCAATCAAGATAGTTTGGTCCAGTCAAACAGTTGATGTCCAATATTTTGGATAGCGGGTTGAGGTGAGCCATTTCTATAAAGTACATATAAAAATTAAAATAGAGAATTAGATTTCATTTTTAATCCATAATGATCGGGTCTTTAATCATATGGTACCTCCCACTATTTTATCAAATTCCATACACCCTCTAATGGAATTCGGGAATCTCACTCCTAATGGGGATTGGGCTCCCACTGTGACCTAGAAGCCTCACATGTTAGTTTCTTGACTTCTAACCCACAGTAAGAAGACAACTCTTTGTCTATTGCTTCATAAGCAAATTCCAATCGTTTTGCCGGAATATACTCCTTACATGTTAGTTTCTTGGAATACTTCCCTAGTTAAGTTAAGCCCATCATTCACACAAGTATGTTTCACCAAATATATACCTCGCATGTTAGTTTCTTGGTATATACCAGCTTAGGCACCCCATGATATCTCATATATGATAGTTTCAAGTAATGTCTTTAACATGGGTAGCTCCTACATGTCTGCAGCCAGGTACCCACATTAAGGGACGTTAGATGATCCGATAATAATGGAAGGCAATGAAAAATCCATTCCCTAATGTATTATCCATTTTCAACTTAATATTAAAAGAGAGGGGTTTTAAGGGTCTCATTAAATTAACTAATTTAACATACATCTTGTGCATATAAATAAAATATAACAACATTATACATATAATCCACTTATTGATATTAGTCCCTGTAAGGTGACATATAACGATCTTTGGATTTGGAGATATCACTATTAATCTCATTAAAAGCTCCCACTATGATGATTATGGACTTTAAGAAGATTCAATCCAAGCCAATGAATTGAATCCAAGGTCTAAAGTGGGTGTAGGTGATCGTAAAACATTCATTCAAAACATAGCATGCTCTCTTGAAAGTCTTCTCCAAGCTTTCAAGTCCTTCAATCTCCTCCATAGGCTTGATGGTCTCCACCATAGGCTTATTGGGCTCCACCATGTTCCTTAGGTCCACCATGCTCCTTAGTGCGCTCTCAATTACATAACATTTACATAATTTAAAGAAAGTGATACATAAGGGGAATGTGGGGTACATAAGAGAATGATAGAAAGAGAGAAGAAGGTGGCATGCAAGCCCCAAATAAATAATTACATCACCAAAAATAAATTATAACTCTTGAAAAATTAATACAACCCATTCATAAGACGGCCAATCACAATTGGTTTAAGTGGTATAGTCCATAATCATCATCCATCCATAACCATACAATCACATTGCATAATAAAGGAAATAACTGTAAGCAATAAACATATGGGCATTATGGTAACTCTATTGATTGGTATTCATTAATCTCATTAATGTGTCCTAATCTCATTAGGATATGCATAATTTCCAGAATTAATTAAGTCTTAACATTGAAGACAATTAATCAAATCAATTGAAACATTTAAAGTCCCCTAATTAAACTCTAATATCAAATATTAGGGTTTTTTTAATTAAACAAAACAATTTCATTTAATTAAAAATTTCCATATTTTAATTTAATCCTAAATTGTGATTTAAACCATTTAAAACATTGTAAAATTAATCACCATTAATTAAATAATCAATTTCAGACTTAAATAAAATCAATTAATTAATCAATTAGTGCATTAGGGTTTCCTAAAACCCTAAACCCTAATTGTAACCCTAATGCATTAAATGCTTATGATTAGTCAATTAATGACCAATCATTTAAACCCTAGGTTTTTACGGTATTAATGATTAGGATTAGGGTTTAATTAATGCCACCTAGGATATTAATTACACCGAATTAATATGCACTAATTAGGGTTTCTAAAACCCTAAACCTTAAACCTATTAAATGCCAATGATTAATTACTAAACCTTTAATGATCATGATTGGTCATTAATAACCAATCATTTAACCCTAGGTTAGACACATTAATTACTAGGTTTAGTTATTAATTAATGCATTAATAGAATTAGGGTTCAATTAATACGAATTAGGGTTTCCTAAACCCTAAACCCTAGACATCATAAATGCAATTAATTTTGCCCTAATAATTAATAACCATGATTGGTCATTTAATGACCAATCATTAAACACTTTAATTAAGGTAATTAATAGCCTAATTAGGGTTTCAATTAATGCAATCAATGAATTAGGGTTTTTGTCATTAATAGAAATTAGGGTTTCATCATAAACCCTAAGGCTGCCGCCACATTTAGTGGGCTGCCATGGCTTAGCCAGGGGGCTACCATGGCTTGGCCACGGATAGGCCAGGGGGCTGTCAAGGCCAACATAAAGGGGACTCGAGCTAGGGTGTGGGCCAAGCCCATGGAAAACTTGTGGAGTGGCCAATAGGGTTGTCTTGTTCAAAACAAATTAGGGTTTCAAGAACCCAGTGCTGGCACCACCATAGGAGGACCTCCAAGGTCACAATTGTTTCTAAAACTCAATCAATTCGACTCCACCAACAAAACCAGCTTTTGTATCATGTCCCTACATGAATTACTAAGCTAATTGAAGTGGTTTGGATGATCAAATCATCCCCAATTATTCTAAACAATTCAAGAACAGTGGGCTGTCCAAAATTTGACAATATACTGTCTATGGTCACAAATTGATTTAAAACCCAGCAAGATGATTAATTCAGGTTACCAAATTATTTTTCCTAGTATCCTACATGTCTTAGGAAACTAATGAAAGTGGTTTCATGCAATTTGGAGTTCCCTAGCTCAAGTTATGAACGAAACTCCATTGATGACTTTCTGCAGAAAAACAGCCTGCTGTATTCTCCCAAGAAATCAAACTTTTTGATTCTTTATGCATCAAGACTCTTTTGAAACTTAAATAATATGATCTATACATCATATATCATCATCTATAATGATTATTTATCAATTTCATAGAAGTTTCATAACAAAACAGTAGCAAGAACCATAGGGTTCTAAAACCCAGATTCGAACTCCATATGTTCTTCCTAATCCTTTTGTTTTGTTTTTGATTCTCATGCATCCCTATGCTTGAGAAATCACCATAACAACTTTATGTGAATTTAATTACAGGCATCTCATGTTTCAATTCAATCAAAACAAAAACAAAACACAAAAGAGAGCAACCTAGGGTTCCAAACCCTAGGTTCGGCCTCCATAGAAGAAACCCTGGTTTCTTCAACTTCTAATTGCATCATATGCATTACGAAATTTCCAGAATCATTGTAAGAAGATAATTAGAAGAGGAAAAGAGGGAAAAACAGCCTAGGGTTCAAAACCCCAGGTTCAGCCATGAAGAGGAAACCCTAGTTTCCTCCTTCTTCTTCTCCAAAACTGGAACCTATTCAACTCTTTGAATTTCCAGCAGCCCTAAAACTATTTTAGAAAAGGAGAAGAAGACATAAACACTTAGGGTTCAATAACCCTAGGTTCGGCCATGAGGGAGAACACCAGTTAAATGCATAAACTGAATTCCAATTCATTAAACCAATCAATTTACCATAAATTACAGCCCATATGCAGTTTGTATTAGGCATAATCATGGCTTTGATACTACTGTTGGGAATCTAACTAGAGAGGAAAACTATAGAGGTGGAATTAAAATTTTCCTACGATTCCCAATCCCATGAATCTAATTATGCTTAATACAAAACAAACCCTAACTAGAAGAGGGTAGAATTACTTACAGTTTGATATGGTCTTCTCCTTTATGCTCCAAGCTTTGTCTTCTCCTTTTTTGCTCCAAGATTGAATTCCGGGCAGCAATGAATGAGTAGTCCAAGTGTACTGCCTCCAATGGTATCCACACCTAGTTTGAACTTGAAGTCCTTTCCTTCTTCTTTCTTATTGTTGCTAGAGGTGGAGAAGAGAGAGAGAGAGCCTTCTTGCAAATTTCGGCTAGCACTAGGGGATTATGATTTTTGATGATGTCATCACACATAACAAGGCTATTTAAAGCCACTAATAGGGCCAGCCCTATGGGGGATTCCAAACCCTAGAGGGTTTATATAATTATTCTTAATTGCATAATAATCCCTCTAATTTGTATCTTATACAACCTTGCCCCTTAAGAACAATTTTTTTATTCACTTATGCCCTTTCTCTCATAGACATTCAACCTCTCTTAGCATGATCAATGTGTGACCCATTGGGTTCACATCATTAAGTAGTAGGGATAGCACGAGGTGTGCACAATGGAACCCTTTCCATTAGAGGGTCTAATTGAAACTCCTTTCAATTTCCTAATTGATTATAACTCATTTATATCAATTAGGGCTTCTACTAACCATGAGTAACACCTAGTATATGGCTCATGGTGTGGTCCTTAATGAGGTGAATAGTCATTTACAAAGAACCCTTCTGTTATAGTTTATAGGTTACAATTACATCCTTCCATCAACACAATGTCTCCAATTGAACTAATAGGACATGGAAGTCTGTCAAGTCCCTAGTTCAATTACTTTATACTCATTCATTAATATCAACTCAATGATGAACTTATGGAAACTCTTTTCCATATTCATTCTACCATGGGCCCATGGATTTAATGAGTTATATTCAATGAATGCTATATGAGACATTCACTCCCTTTTTCCTGAGAGTGATGGATTCCTTGTTGATCACTCACATGCCTTCACACACATAGTAGTAGGGCCAATGAACACCCCTACAGACCCCTATAAGGATCTGCACTTAGTGTTATCAAACTTCTAAAGCTACATGTATAAGGCAACCATGGTGTCTTAAGTCTAAGGATTACTTGTACCACTATAACAATGAGAAACTTATTGACAGGCAGGTTAAAACTCCATTCAGTTTATCTCATATCTTTGGTCACATTCAGTGTACCTATTCTTGTAATAGGCACCCACTTGTTGGTTGTAGTGTCTCCACACAAATAGCTTGAGACTAGCTATCCTCCTATAGAGTCAACCTAACAAGTGCTAGTCCTATGGTTCATTAATGTCCATCATAGTGAACCTTCAACTAGGAATAATTTAGGAGTTTAGTACAGAGATATATTTACAGTCTCAAAATTAAAACACTTTGTAATTCCATATTCTCAACTCTAACTCCATGGACATATTATGTAAATATAAATGATGCATATAAGCATAATAGAATAAGCCCTTTTATTAAATCAATAATAAATGTGACATGCATAAATGAAATCAATTGATTGTTCCCAATCCCTAAACAATCATCTCTATGATTGGCTCTAGGGCATAATCCTAACATATCTATCTTTCCAGCCAAGAGAAAGAGAAAGAGAGAGAGAATAAGAGAGGGAGAGTGACGTGGGAGGTCGTAGGTGGCTCGCCAAAGCATGGCAATCCCAATCTGACGCCGGCAAGCTCGGATTTAGCATAGTTTGACCCGATCTACATGTATATAGGGATGGTTTGGCATTTGCATCACTCATTTTTTGAGGTAGGGAACATTTTCTCATTTTAATCCATTAATCATGGGGGTTGGGTATAAATCATGTAGTTTTACATGTATTTGGTTGTTTTTACATAAATATCATGCATAGGGTAT
Organism: Liquidambar formosana; assembly: GCA_039720395.1. Taxonomy (NCBI): domain Eukaryota; kingdom Viridiplantae; phylum Streptophyta; class Magnoliopsida; order Saxifragales; family Altingiaceae; genus Liquidambar; species Liquidambar formosana. The sequence continues at coordinate 22,959,081 of CM077835.1, forward strand.
ATATTTACTAGGTTTTACAATTGTGGAAAACGTAGGGTTGATTTACATAACCTTTTTTGTTATATTCTTGTTATTTACGAATTCTTATATGTTTAAGGGTTTAAATGAGTTGGTTTTAAAACCTATTGGACTATTTTTGTGTGGTCGAAATATTGGGAATCATTTTTATATACATGTTTTTGAAACCATTATTTTAAAAAATGGTTGCGGAATGATTACCATGATTTATGGAATTATTTCATATGGTTTTCAAAGCACAAGCCTATTGTGTGGTTTTTGGAAAATTTATAGATAATTTTTCGAATTATGTGAGAATTATGGAATTGATAAATGAATAGACAAGTGGTAATGATATGGAATTGATAATAAGGGGTACTTTCTGGTCTTAACGACCGTAGTGTTCCCAAATATGAGATTACTTTCTGGTCCAAGTAGGATCATAGTGTTTCCTCACGATGGGGTTACTTTCTAGACCCAGGTAGGATCCATAGTGTTTCCCCCTTATTTTCCTCGCGCGAGGGCCCCACATAACCTGGGGCGAATTTATCAGTTTGAAATACTAACGTTATGGATTGCCAGATATGGCGAATGATGATTATTGGCTTATAAGGCCGTGATATGGAATTTGGAAAGAATGATAATGAATTATAAATTACTTGAGTTATTTCTTACCTTTTTAAAAGAAAAAAGGAGTGTTGGTATAAAATGATTTAAACTTTTGTAGTTTATTTTTATACATGTATCAATTTTATTTACTGAAAATTTTATTGCAAACTAATTAATGGTTTTGCAAGGTTCTTGAAAAGTATATAAATTATGGTTTTTACAACCTTGGGTTATTTTAAGAAATGTTTTCCTGTTGAGCATGTAGCTCATACCCCCACAGTTTTTCTTGCAGGTCATATTTTTAAAGTTTAACTTGACCTGGGGTTAGGAAGTGCATCAATATGCATACATTCATCTTGAGGATGTGGATGAGACCCATGTGACTACAATACAGCCTATAGTTTTATTTATTTTTAGGATATTGTGTGGATGAACTGGAAGTATTTATAAATATGTTTTCCACATGTTTTGAATAGTCGATAACTTGGTATGTCCTATTTACAGACAGGACCATGCCGGATTTTCTAAAAAATAAGTTTCCAAAATAAAATATTTTTATTAAACATCTACTAAAATTGGTTTAAAATTGATTTTCTTACTACTTAACTAACGGCCCCCATTTCGGGTCGTTACAAATGCCCTTGTTAGAAAGCTCCAATAGCCAAAAATGCGCACCAGCTAACTAAGTAGAAGCATTTGAATTGCCCCTGAAAATTATGTAAAATTTTAAGAATTTACATTTGTGTGTTAATATACTAGCAGGTAAAATACTATAAAAGACAAGCAACCTTCTATTGGAGAGAGTGGAAATGCTAAAGTCTTATTATTATTATTATGGGTAAATTATAGAAAACCCCTTGATGTATGGGGGGTCAACAGATAACCCCCCTTATGTTTTAATTTTGTTAATGTCCCTCCTTGATGTTTTAATTTTTTCTAATGTGCCCCACCGTTACTATCCATCAGCAAAAAGTGACAGAAAATGGTCATATGCTATGCATGTAACGCTATAATTGTCAAAAATACCCCCACACTCTCTCCCAACCCAAACCCCCATCCACCCTCCCACCCACAACAGCCATGGATGTCAGCGATGGTGACATGCTCGTTGCCATGGCCAAAGAAGATGAAGCAACAGCAGCAGCAGCCGCCATGGCTACCCCCTTGCCGACATGATGCAAAGGTCCCCTTTTTTTCTTCTGTTATATGCTTCTCCTTCCATTTCTTCTTTATCTTATGTTAGAAATTTGGTCAATTATTGTTCATCTTTCCAACCATATATAATACATAAAAAATTGGAAAAAAAAAAAAAAAGTCCTCGAAAACGAAATGGGAGGTGCCATGGACAATCTCATTACCGCTAGGAGCTTGGATCTGAAGGAGCACCTCTCTCTCTCTCTCTCTCTCTCTCTCTCTCTTTACCGTCGATCCATCTCTGTAGCGTCGTCGTCGATCTCCTCAGCTACTAGAATAATAATAGGAATTCTCTTGCATGAAAACATTAGGTTACAACTGAAAAATGAGCACATACATAGTTTGATAGTCCAAGAAACTTGGTACAATTTTGATAGTATTGGGAAATACATATATATATATATATATATATATATTGAGAAAGAGGTGGGATTTCGATAGGTGAAATACACAAGGTAGTAGGGATTATGGTACACAAATCAGGGTCCATTTATTTTGTGTTGGGAAGGTCTGCATATTACTCTCTTTCGTTTGTGTTTTCATTTTCCTTCTAACAATTTAGTGAGAAACTTATGTTGATAAAGATTAGGAGACTATATTAGAAACTTATGTTGAAATATAAAAGAAGAAAAAACAAAGTAGACAAGCATTTCATGATTAAAATTATGTTCAAATGTGTACATAACATCAAATATGCATTTCTTAACTAAAAAACAATTTCATGACTAATATTTTGTTGTAGTGTGCATTCTGTTGCAAATGGCTGATCCGATGTCTAATAGCCTATAGGTTGTATATTTGATGTGAAATATATGTTATTTTATATACATACCAATAATTATGTATTTCTTATATAGTTATTAATATTCTACAGGTTGATCAAGCTAACGGGGATACAAATACAGTAGGAGATGAGAATACAACTATAACAGAAGATAGGGATACAAATATGGAGGTGTCACACCCCATTTTTGCACTTCCTTACTAGGGCTCCTCATTTCATGTGTGTTTTTGTTTTGTTTTTGAGTTTAGTCATTTGCATTAGTTTTTTAAAGTCACAAGGATAATGGGTATGAATTTTGGTTTAATTCGGAGTTGATCCTGCGGGTTAATAAGAACTTTTGTGACTTGAGGGGTATAATCGTCTTTTAGGTCACAAACTTTTCATTTAACCTTTAAATGATGTCCAAATTGTCAATTGGAGTTCATATTGATACATATGAGGTATTCATAGGATCAATTTAATGAATTGATGGTTCGGATTAGAATGGCTCAATATGGTTCAGGGTGGCTAAGAGACCCACTTCGGGTTGGCTCAAATCGGCTCATGATTTGCACTCAATTCTCACTCATTTGACTTTGATTAGTCTTAATTTCATTCCTAAAGATGTTTTGAAAGGTTGAATTTTGAATTGGAAAGCATTCGGTGCGACCCTGTGTGTATACCTAAGCTTAGCGTCGGTGGTGCATAGTAATTAACCGCCTTTGTAAAACCTAACCATACAGCCATGGCTAGGGATTTTTGCCCTAAAATGTCTTAAATTACATTCCTTTTCAAAACACGGTCATTTTGGCTTTCGTTTCACCAAATCGGAGTTGATTTGACTCTTGAAACACATTTCGAAGCTAAAAGGGTTCAAAAAAAGGCAAAACTTAAGGAAAGTGGCTCGAGTGACCACCCAAGCCTGGGCGGGTAGCCACTTGGGCCTGGGCGGCTAGCCGCCTGGGCCCAAGTGGCTACCCGCCCAGGCTTGGGTGGTCACCCAAGCCACTTTCCTTTTTTTTTTGCTGAAGTAGGATTCCCTTCCTATTTTTACGAACTTTTCCGCCTCCAACCGCCATTCCATCTTATTTTCAGCCCTAATTGACCTACTTGAGCCCCAAAGAAGTCTCTAAGGATCCTTGGATCAATATTTAGAGTTTTAATCCCAACCATTGGTTGATTCTACTCAAACCCTATAAATACCCCTCTATGTTTCAGCATTGAGGAAGGGGAACTAAGAGCCACTTTTATGTTTTAAGCTTAAGTTTTGAGAGAGAATAAAAGAGAGAGACTTGAAGGAGAGTTGGAGTTCTTGCTGTAGCCTTGAACAAACTTGTTTCAAGTCATTCACAAGAGCAAGAGAGAGTTTCTACAGCAGCAAAGGAAGCTTTCCCAAGGTATATTTCTGTTCTATTCAAGTTTAAATTATGGTTTCTTGTAGAATAGGCCTATTGCATGCTAAAGTTAATATTTTTATCATGTATTAATGCTTTAGTTAGTTAATATACATGAAATAAATATTGTTTATCATGAGTTTAGCATGTCTTAGGTTTATTTCATTGGATTTTAAGCATGATTGTGAGTTTAGGGTTTCCGTTATCCTTGTTTTAGGTTAGTTGCATATAGCATGATAGTTTAGGATTTTTTATTGGTTTTTCTTCACAATTGCTATGTATGTATTACATATGGAATAACTATGATAATTTTTGCATTCAAGTTAGTGGATTTCTAGTATGCATGTCATGAGATTAGGGTTGCATTAGGGTTTATGTAAATTCACTATTTATGTTGTTTGCATAATTAGTAGATGATTTTAGGCCTTAATGTTTTTCTGTCCAGATTTATATATCATTGTTTTTGCATGGTTTTGAGCACGTGTAAGGGTGCAAACAGGTGTGATAATTGCCTTATTGCAAATAGGGCTATTATTGCTTAAATTTGCTATTGCTTAGAAATAATTGCAAAGGTAAGTAGGGTATGAAAGTGCCCTAAATCTCTTCCTTAATCATTCCCTTTTCCCTTTTTAGGGTTACTTCTTAATATGAATCCATGGTAATTTCTAGAGGTTTTCTTGTTAAACAAAATCATTTTTTATCAAAGTTTCTATCTTATGGAAGTTAATTTCAAACTTAGTTTATTTATCAAATTCTCTTTCAAATAAGGAAATTTAGGGTTTTTACCATAGGTCCCTATTAGGATTTAACCTTAATTCTAATCGAACTACATGGACTTTGATCCATGTATTCCGTTGCATTGTACGTAGGCGCTCGTTTTGAGGTTCAAGTCCGCTCTAGGATCCAAGTATCCTAGGTTTCTTCTCTTCTCTATTTTCTGTTTTATTTTCTTTTTTCTTATTTTGATTGTGTGGATGAATGGAATATGTGACATGCATGCTATCTTGTGATGATATACTTGCTGATTTTTGTGTGGTAAGATCTTAATTTAGCCCAAATAAACTGAGAGACTGAAAGGGTGACATGGGTGCTTGCCTATAACCTTTCCGTGTCATAACTTAGCCTCTGAATCCCTGATTTCTTTGGTTTCCAAAAAGACTGTTTTTGCCTTTCCTTTTTAAACATGGAGTCTTTTCAATTGTTTTCTTTAAAACAATGTGTTTTTAGGGTTTTCCTTGTTTCCTTTAAAAAATAAGGTGGTGACTCCTTTTCAATTTCAAACTTATCTTTTTCAATCCTGTGGGCCACTTTCCGGGGTTCAAAGGAGGGAGATAAGGATTTAGAATGCAATGAGGATGAATTTGAAGAAGATGATATCGTCTAATTGATGTTGCTATATTCTTTAATTTTTTTAGTATTCAGGCACTCAATTTTATAACGTGATGAACTTTGGGGTATATTTTTGTTTTATATGGATTTTTGGCACACTAGAATCTTTATTATTTAATGAATATTTGATATTAGTAAACAGATGTTAGTTCTCAATGAATTATGCGTCGATATCCTAATTATATTGTGTATTAATATGCAGTATATTTTTTTTGTAACAACAAATTGTGTCGTCGCGATTCTTTAATGATACGAAAATTTTTATATGTTTTTTGCGACAACTTTTGAAATCGTCGCAAAGGTTGATAGTGATGACTTTCTCATCATTTGCGACGACTTCATGCCATTGCAAAATGTGTTTTTCTCGACAAATTGTGACTTTAGTGATGACATTAGCTCGTTACTAAAAAACCTTTTTGCGACGACTTAATGCTTCGTCGTTATTATAATTTGCGGTGATATTTTTAAAAAATTTGCAACAGCGTTTATAGTCGTCACAAATACTTATAGTGACGGCTTTTTAATTATGTGCGACGACATTTAATATTGCAATATTTGCTTTTTGTGACAACTTTTGATTTTTTGCTATGACATTTTGTCTTCACTAAAAAAACATTTTGCGATGACTTAATGGTTCGTTGTAATTATCATTTGCGACGGTTTTTTGCAACAACTTTTGAAGTTGTTGCAAATAGTTATAGTGACAGCTTTCTCAATATTTGCAATGACCTTTAGATTTCGCAAACGTTGAATTTTGTGACAACTTTTTTATTTTTTGCAACGACATTTGGTCATTACTAAAAAAAAAATGTTTGCGATGATTTCATTGTGTCGTTGCGATTGTTATTTGCGATGAGGTTTTTGCAACGACTTAAAAGTCGTCACAAATAGTTATAGTGATGGCTTCATCATTTGCGACGACTTTTGCCTATTGCAAAATGTATATTTTCTTGTAGAACCTTGAGCTAAAAGATTATATTCCTTTGCTGACATCGAAAGAGAACGAGAAATTGCGTTCAAAGTATGATTTGATTGCCAATATTGTTCTTGATGGCAAGCCTAGTGAAGGGGTCTATAGGGTATTTGTACAGCAAAAGTCAGAAGAACTATGGTAATTCTATACTTGATTTGCATAAATCTGGATGAAAATGCAACAAATATTTTGGCTAACAACTCTAAGATTCCATGTGTTCAAGTATGAGATGCAAGATCTGCATGTGTGTGAAACCCTTCCTCAGATGGTTGCACTCTCTGAGGCTTGCATGCAGATATACGAGTAGCATAAGTAATATGGAGACTTCAAGTTCTGTTGTTGCTTGTGTACTGGCTGAATTTAAGCTTATATGCTTATTTGAAATTTTTAAAAGTAGACAAGGAGGAGGAAAAACAAGAGAAATAAATGGCGACCTCTATAAGCAACATATTTGGTAATGTGGAGTCGATGATCTGAGTTTGAAGAAGTTGAAGTTTTTTCGAAATCAGGAGTAGTTGCTATTCAGCATCGGTGATCATCAACACCACCAATTCCTGTCAGTTTTGATTAAAAATTATCTATCATTTAGAACACAAAACTTAGCTAGAGATATAGTACTTTATCATGTTTTGGGGCATAAAGTACTATAAATGCAGTTCTAATGCTCAAAAGAATTCAATTTTATCTCTAGCATTAGAATTTCCCGTCATTGTTTTTGATGCAGGACAACCTCAAAACATGTAAAAGAGAGAAAGAAGTAGAGAAGTAAAAAAAAAGAAGCTTGAACCCTAAGAGTCGGCACCTAAGGGGTGTTTGGAGTGAATAAAACTAAATAATTATGGTAAATCCTTGTTCTTCAAGTTAATAGACCAAACTGAACCGTCCTGTTGAACCATGTGCGTGCTGTCCCCATCAGTTTTACTGGGTGTGATCATCAAACTGCAGCCTGGGGACAGCTTAAGGACAATGTGGCTCGGTGGCAACCTGATGATTGTGCCATTATTGTATGATGATTGTGAATTAGGTGCTTTCTGATGTGTCGAAACAAATGTAAATTCTTCTCAAAGTTTAATCTAGCAAACTGTTTGGATGATACACTGCAAATTCACCAAATACGAAACATCATTGAAATTGAATTGCTGCACTTCGTAAATTCTTTCTTAGGTTTTCACTTTTTAAATTGCTGCACCAATACATTATCACTTGCATCAAATTTTCTTGTGGCCTATTTTTGTGGAAATGGTACACAAGGTAGTTGTTTAAGAATCGTGCTGAACTCTTTGCAGGTTGGGTTTGATATGGCGCTTCCAATGGCGACCTTGATCTGCAACCACCATAGAAGGCCTTTGGACCATTGACCTCTGATCATCGATTATCTTATTTGATCACAAATCTGATTAACTACCTCTGATCAGGTGTGTTGGGTATCTCGTGGTTTATCTCTCTCTGGACATTCTCATTAATTTCCCAATCTTAAAACCCATATTTTTATTGTTGATTTTTGTTTTAAATTGTGTGTGAGCTTCGATCTATGTGGTTCTGTGTTGGGTAGAATTGAATTTCCTAATTTGTTTAATTGTTGATGTGGAAATAATTTGTCATTAGAAGAAATAATTTGAAATTAGAATGAGCCTACCAAGTGTTTGATAAAATTATTAAATGGGTTCAGACTGCAAGATCATCTGGATCCGCCATCACACATTGAATTGTTAAGCTTAAAGTGTCCTTATGTGGGTGGAGCCTGCACTAAGCAATTGTTCTCCAACCAAAGATGACACAACATACAGCTTTGTGGCATGCTTATATATTTCTTGTGTTGGCATGACCTGTTTTTTTTCACTTCGAATGCTTGTCTAGCATATGCTATTTTTTTTGGGTTTAAAAACCATGAGATTGAGACAGCTATGGAGCCTACTTTAACAGGAACGAAACAATTCTAGCCCATGTCAATGGCAGATTTTTTTTCTTTTTTTTTTCTCTCCCCTTTTTCTTGCCAATGAATGGCAGATCAATTCATTATTACCCACCTCCCTATCATTATTACCCACGATAAAGACCACCACTTTATTCATCATCAAACACCAAGTAATCTCCTAATTACGGAATTCCATTCTGTCTTCACACATATTATATTACATTGGAGCAACAACGTGAATGCAAAAGGTCCTTCAATTACCTCTTTCCACAATGTGGAGAGAACAAGCAGATAGTTCTCAGATAAATGCTAGAGATGATAGTAGTGAGGATTAATCACGGCATTCGATTTGGTGGTGACTAGTGAGTATAATTAATTTATTTTATACCTTATGCTCATTTGTGAAGTATGAACAATTGAACATTGTTAAATATTAATGTTCAAGTCAAGTAGTTTAACTTGAATTGTTTTTATAATCATGTTTATTAAAACTCATAAAATACTTTACTCAAATTCATTACAACTCCATCAAAACAGTTCCACTCCAACAATTATAGGTAATCATGACTTAAAAGACATCATAAAATGCTTTATTCATATTTAAAAGGGCTGTTAGGTTGAATAAAATTTATTAGAACTCCTTAACAACTTGAATGTATAGGATTCTTGAGTGAAAACATGGGTATCATTAACTTTGGGACATGTTGTGCAAACTTTGTTGTGATGTGTCAAACTAGTTCAATCAAGAGAAGTCACTTTGCAACAAGTGAGAAATTGATTTGTCTTAAGAAAGTAGTTATGGTCGTCACATGGACTAGTTTTTTCAAGTGAGTGTTTCATATTATGCTATTTTAAAAAATTGGATATAAATTTTACACATTTAGGGCTTGTTTGGGAACTTCAAAAACAGAATCAGACTAGATCCATTCCATAACTGTTATCTGGTTTTTAAATAAATAAACTCACAGTTGGTTTAATAAAAACTGTGTTTATACCTTATTTTCAAAATAAATCTGAACTGTTTAGTAGGAAAAAAGAGACTTACCAAACAATATGAAAATAAAACTAGTCAAACTTATCCTCAATTGACTAGATTTTCAGTTTTTCTAAACAACCCTTTAGAACCTGTCTGGGTGTCACACTAAAATTGAGTGACTCCTTTAATTTTTCAATAGCATTTGAAGATACAACTCAACAAGAAAACTGCCACTTTTTGCAATGGCTCCATTCATAGAGTTGAATTTGTATAAGAATTGCATGAGGCACAATGGGGCGGTTCAATTTTCGAGGGACATCCAAATGCGGGGGCATATTTCAATTTTCAATAGAAATTAAATTATTTTATTATATTTTACAATAATTTTGTGAAATACATTATTGTCAATAGGCCATTTAAAAGGATGACAGCCATTGGTTATGCTAATGCCTTCAACTGTTCAACCTTTTTGAATTGCTTCATTTGAAATGATAGATTTTTTTTTTTTTGAAATTTCTTACGCTAGTATATTAAGGCTCTATTTGGTTTGTGGATTTTATCAAGGAAAAAAAAATAAAATATAAAGAATTATACTTTTCTTTATTTGGTTGCAATGGAAAATTTGAAAAATAAGAATTTGAATAATTTTGACTTGATATGATTTTATCATTTTGTTTCATTTTCTTTCCTCCTCATTTTTTTTTCCCTACCTTTTTTTTTTTCCCTCAGTAGAAACCATGAACCAAATAGAGGGTAAATAAAGTAATAAATGCATAGAAAAATATGAAAATGCATAAAAAATTTGTGCAAGTAGCATAAAAAACATAAAAATATATAATTATGTAAATTACATAAAAATACATTTTTAAAAAAAATGTGCAAACCTTCCCATGTATTTATATGCTACTTCTTTAAATAAATCTTTACTCCTTCCAGGTATTCGTTGAGAAATCCAAAAAATTTTATTAAGTCAACCATTAAGTCTTTGTACTGACTGCCATTATGAGACTAAGGCTAGCCTAATGGTAAAGAAGGGTGGGATAAGAGATGGGATTATGATAAATTAAAGGTGCAAACCCCTTCAATTACACCAAAAAAATAATAATAATTCCTTCCAAAGTTTGACCGCCATTATAGGAGTCTAAAGTCTACAACAAAAACATAAAAATAAATATACAAATAAAAAAATCAGTTAAGGAGGCCATAGTATGGTGGATATGACTGTTTTTTTTAGTAGGGTGCATGGTTACGTTGGTTACTAATATATTAAGAGTAATTCATTAGAAAGAACCCAAGCCCGCCATTTACACCTAGAAAGCGATGGGTGGTGATGGCCAACACCGCCCGGACTAGTCCACATTGTCTAATATTCAATAGGGCCCTGGCCTGCCATACAAATACGTAAGATTGAGTCTACCATTAAGATGATTAAAAAAAAAAGGTCAACCATTAAGGCCTGGAAATAGATAGGCCTGCTGGACAATTCCTATGGGCCTAACATGATCCTACCTAATCTGTATTCTGTAATGCAGACCCTAGGCATCTATATATATATATATATATACATAGTCTTAATTAGGTCAGTACATATTAATATAAGTTATATTAGCACCATGTATTGGGAGTTGTACCCCATAACCTACTAATGTATAAGGTACAACTCCAATGCAAGTGTTGATATAAGTTCACTTAAACGATAGATTTTGGAAAGATTTTATTTTACAAAGTTGTTCAAAATGATGTTTTTTAGTAGACAATGCAACCAATTTTAATGAAAACGTTTTATATTTTCATAAAACATTGAAAATTTTAAAGTTAGTAAGGGTACTAAGGAATTTTTGTGGTGGTAATAGTCTACCTCTATATTAATGTTTCACTGTCCTATCGTATCCTATTTATTTATTTATTTATTTATTTATTTTTGTCATCTTTCTTTGTAAGATCTAGATATAAACGGTACCCACATTATGATCCAAATGTATCTATCGAGTTGGAGGTGATCAACGAAAGCACAAGTTAGGAAAATGCATAATGAGATGATGGGATTACACATTTACACCTTTGTTAAATTGAATTGAGTTCATGAGTAACTTGCCTATTTTGCCATTCCACATGTGTGTATTGTTTGTTTAAGTGGATGCTTTTGGTCATTTTTCTTAAAACCTTTTGTATAACGTGAAAGTAGGGGGAGCAACGTACGAGAAATCAAATGGCCAAAAAGTCCTCTGAAACAACATATTATGGAAAAACTTTTTATGTTCAAAATGATGTTCTTTAGTATACAACATGGCCAATTTCATGAAAACCTTTCTTTTATTTATCAAAAAATCCAGTGATGGCAATAACCAACTCTATCTTTTATTTCAAAAGCATAAATCCCTAGTCGTGTATTACAACTCACTTATGGCTTGTTTTGTTGTCCAATTCGAAATTAAATAATTTAAGAAATTTTACATAGTATTGAAAACACTCCATCATCTTGAATTAACAAATTTAAGAAAATGATAGTTATCATCACAAATAAAAGTAGTAATTTAAAATAATGGTATTTCTTAAATTCCTTAAAATTAATTCTATAACATCAACTATAGCGATAACTACAATATTTTAAAATATTCTAACTTAAAATGATAGATTTATGCCTTCATAGCAACAACTATAGCAATAATTATAGAGATAATTACAAATTTTTAAAGTTTTGGACTTTATTTGGTATATCCATCATAGGCCAATTTCTGTATTCCCACAGCCGCGATCAACTCACGGCCTTTTTGACCCTTTCCTGTTCCTATCATGCCTTACAAACAAAGTTTTGAATACCAAAAGAAAAATACAAGTTCGATTACTCCTTTCAAACTCGACCCCACTTTTGCGACCCCAAAGAAAATACAAATGTGCTTGCCTCTCTCTCTCTCTCTCTCTCTCTCTCTCTCTCTCTCTCTTCAATGGCAACAAAGTGCCTCAAGGGGTTGAGTTTTTTTGTTGGGATCAATTAAGAGGTGGCTACCACAAGCACAAACTAAGCACCTTTAACAAATGATCTTTCCATATAAATATTACAATGATTAATTCCCATCAGATCTGTGATCCACATATCCAAATTTGGGTTAGATTATTGTCAAAATCGGGTCCATAAGTAGAAATTTCTAAATTAATTAATTTTAAAAGGATTTGTAAAAAATAAAATAAACAATTTAAAAAGTTTGAATCAGGATAAGAAGTTTAGTATGATATAATAAGAAGTTAGAATCTGGATGCAACTTGAATTTGATGTGCACTTGATCTGGATTCATGTGCCTAAGATCCAAATTTGCAAATATTTTATATATCATATATTGGGTCAAACTTTGCTCCATTTCCTGACCTCTGGCAGAGCTTTTACGGAATACCTTACTTTCACCTTTTGGTCAACAAATTTGTCAGGTTTATTTTTTATTTTTTTAGTTTTTTTATATGGATAGATAACTCACACACACAACACATAAATTAGGAAGTCCTTAAATTTGGGATCAATTAGAGTTTACTCGGGCTTGATCCAAATCTAATTCCAAGTGTAACCAAATTTTATAAACCGAAATCTTCCGTTTTGGAACTAGTCTGTGCCCTAATCGTGATTTAATGTATTACTAGTTTTGGGAATTTCTTATATATTTTTTTTTAATTCAAGGATAAGAAACAAATGGATTATGTTGGTTCAAATTTTCTGTTTCCTCCCCAACCCTATCTCTTTCTAATCTTGATAGCATAGGTGGAGTGGTCAAATTGGTAGCCGGTTGGTATATATGATGGCTGAGGAAAAGAAATGATAAATTAACCCAAAAAGGAAAAATAAAATAAAATAAAATAAAAATCACTGCTATACCTAAACTCATTGATGAAGTTTCAAAGGGTCAAACTTTTCACATTTTTTATTCATGCACATTTCGGCCTTAGCTAATTTGGGAAACAGAAAAAGTAAGTATGCATGGTGGAACCAAATACAGGAGAAGATGAAACATGATTCAAGAAAATAGAATAAGATGTTCAAAAGAAACTCAATGTCTTTAAGGGATTTTATTTAAAAGGTTAAAGAAAAACCTAGTCCAAATTAACTTGAATAATGCCTAAGAAATTTTAATTGAAATTAACTTGAATAATGCCTAAGAAATTCTAATTGAATGTTAAAATATATTGATTTAATGCATTTTTAAAGTTTCAGAAACATTTTCAATTAGAAAAATTTGCATTTTCTAAAATTTTTTGAATGAAATCTGTTTATCTTTTTTTTTTTTTTTTTTTTTTTGTGAAAAATTATGATGTACATGATAATTTATTGTTGTGAATGACATCTTCAACATTCTGTTTTGGAAACAAGTGGAGTTCGTAATAATGTCTAGAGAACCTTTAATTGGTTTCAAATATATATAGTAATGTTCTAATAAGAGTGTGTTGATGAAAGTTGCATCAAAATGTGCATCAGGAGAGTTATATCTCATTTATTGGTGGACTATACATCACAACTCACCAATGCTTGGGGTACAACCTCCCTTTTATATATTTAATTATATATATGTATAATGGATTAAAGTCAACATAAACAATTTTTTTACACCAAATTTTAGATAATTCATTTCCAATTCAAATTTTGCGAAACTCATCGTTAGATTGGATAATCTTTCTAGTTCTATGTTTTTATTGAAACCACTTTTTGAATCAATCCCCCACTTCTCTAGCTATCCTTCTGCTTTCTCTTGTGCTGGTCAGCCTTCTGAAGCTCTTTTTGAACTACCGTCTGACATTGCCTGCTGTGAAAGATCAAGAAATGGCTTTACCGGTGGGTGCCCCCTGTCCATAGGTCATGCATGCAAAAAATCAAATTGATCCAAGACTTGTTGTCATTCCATCTAAAAATTTATTTTTTAATCATTAAAAATCTTGTATTTATGAATGAAGTGGCTCTTAATTCTGAATCAACTTGATTTTGTACATGCATGACTTATGTACGTAGGAGACTATTTAATCCAATAGTAGGTTTCGTAAAATGTAAATTAGAGATAAATTATCTAAAAAATTGTATATATTGATCATAACCCTAGGTCATGACATGTAGGAGACTATCCAATTATTTCCACGTTTATCACTTGAATAATGACATCATCCCTCCGCGTGCAAGTATGTCCTTAGCATATTCGAACATGCGTTTGGTCAACCTTCATTACATTGACGACACGAAAATGCTGGTCCTTGACTTTTTTGTGAGCGCAGCCAGACCACGTTAGAGAGTGGGAGGTTATGGTATTTTGGTGCTTTACTTCTCTTCTTGATTAAAGACATCATTTCACTATCATATTCATAATAATGAAAATTTATTGTAAAAATTTATGCAAAAAGTTTTTGGTGCTTTACTTCTCTTCTTGATTAAATAATACATAATACAAATGCAAATTGGCATAAATAAATTCAATGTCACTGCAACATCCAAATAAACCCTTACAAGAAAGTGATTCTTATGTCTTCTAACAATGTCATAACCTCTAAGAAGGTTAACCAATTCCTTTAATGCGGTCAATAGATTTGAAGCTGAATCTTGTTAAATCTTGTATTTGTACTCTCTATCTATTTACTGTGCTTTCAACATTTATGTATTTATTCATTCTTTGTTGATTCATAAAATTTTTCAAAACTGAAAAAGATTTCATATAAACCATCCTCGCCCCCCTTTTGGATTGTTACTTGGAACAACACTATTCCTTTAAAGTGGTTAACCAACTTGGGGCCCCTTTTAATTTACAACTTTTGGTGTGTTATCAATATTTTTATTTTATATTTAAACTAGAAAAAAAAAATTCTAAAGTTTTATTTTAGGAGAATTGAATTTAGTCAACTTGCGTAGATGCTGCCTAATAACATGATAAGTTGATGATAATTTTCTTGCTCGTTGAATGATTGATTTCAGGATAATACTTGTGGAAGAGCATTATACCTAGTTGTTGCTATTGGTGATTAAGGATAGGTGTAAACTCTATTAATTATTAAAAATAAAATAACATAAAACTAAAAACTAAAAATTAAACAATTAAAAAAAACAGTAAAAAGGTAAAAAGTGAAAAATAATTGAAATGATATCAAATGTGTGTTGTTGGTGGGTCCAATCTACTAAATGCATGAACCAGAAAGAGAGTCTGACATGTTTTACCATGAAAAACATGTTTGTCTGACCCATTTCCATGTCATTTTCAATGATCCAACTCCAATTTAATAGGTCGTACGTGTAACAGTGGTTTCACTTTCTTGGCTCGAATATTCTTTCTGGAACCTCATACAATCCACGGGTGTTGTGGTTGCAAAAAGGGTCAATTTAGGGAACAAGATTCCTAATTTGCACCTTATCTTACGGAGTTTTTCTTTTTCTTTTTCTTTAATTAATTTATTTATTTATTACAGTAATTTTCATGTATAAGAGCGAAGACGAGTTGATAAAATTTAGGATGATGTTATTCGCACTCCCCAAAAAAATATTTTGCATTTCATTTTGTGGGTGTATGAGCAATTTGTCTATTTTGCTTATGCACTCACCGGGTAGAGTGCATTTATAAATTCCCAAAATTTTTATTTTATGACAATAACCATTAGATAATAGGCAAAATATTAAGGAACTTGTTTAAGAAAAAAGAAAAGTGAACACACTTTAAAAAAAAGGTATATTAAGGGACTTGTATAATTATTGACATGGATACATTTAAGAGTGACAGGCGGTGTGGTTTGGACGGTTTGAAGAGGTTTACCCCCACTAAAGAGATAATTTTGGTTTCAATAGTGAGCAAACTAATACCGCATCAACACCAATACCACTTATTGGTCGACAACGCTGATGCATATGTTTGAAAGAGAACGAGAAATTATGATATAGCACGGGTTGATATAAGTTATATCAGCACCATACATTGGGGGTTATACCTCTTACTTTGGTCTAATGTACTTCATATCCCACTAATGCACAAGGTAAAACTCTCAATGCGGGTGTTGATATAAGTTATATCAACACGTGCTTACCTGATCATCATCCTATATATATATCGGTTATTTTCCATCAGCACTTATTGATATAAGTTATATCAGCACCATGCATTAAAATATATTGGTTATGTTCCCATCAGCACGTTTTGCATTGAGAATTGTACCTTTTGCATTGGTTCAATGTACCTCCTATTCTACTAATGCACAAGGCACAACTCCCAATGTAGGTGCTAATATAACTTAGCTGACAGGAACATAGCCGTGTATATATATATATATATATATATATATATATATATATAATCTTGACTCTTAAGGTTCGTTCTCTCTCAAACCCTCCTCTCTCTCTCTCTCTCTCTCTCTCTCTCTCTCTCTCTCTCTCTATATATATATATATATATATGGAGAGAGAGAGAGAGAGTGTGTGAGAGAGAGAGAAAAGGAGGGTTTGAGAGAGAACGAACCTTAAGAGTCAACATGCTGCTCGAAGTGCTCCCGGCAGTCAATTTGATGCGACAAAGAAAGGGTTGGGTTTTTGGGGCTGAGGGTTGGTGTAGTGGGTGATAAAATGAAATGAGGAATGTGGGATTAGGGTTAACGTGTGTATAACCTTATATGTATAGTAGGGCTATAAAACGACATCATTTACTTAATAAGTATAGGGAAAAAATAATATAAATAAAATCAGTTTGGTTTAATCGGTCCAATTTTTATCTAAACCGACACTGAACCGTAATTGAAAAAAAACATAAAATTTTAAACTAAACCACTCATTATTAGTTCAAAAACTGACCAAAAAGTGACAAACTGATTCGGTTCAATCTAGTTTAATCTGTTTGGTTAGTTTTTTTTTACCCTTAGGAAAAGAACTTCCATGCAATGACACTGGCCATGTGATGTCACAAGCTAATAAGGGCCAAGCAAAGTAGGATTTTGATTGTGAGAATCCTACTTTGCTTGGCCTTTATTAGCTTGTGACACCACGTGGCTCGTAACTGTCACGTATGGTTGCATAGAAGTTCTTTTCACTCTTAGATGCCTCTCTCTCATCTCCCGTCACTACTTGGCGATGGAATTTTGCACCTAGTAAACAAAGCATGCCACATGGCACATTGGCACCGGTGCCATAGATACGGAAGAATGCAGGTGATGATGTGTAGGTGCTTATTGGCAAATGTTGAAAATCAGTGTAGAAGTTAGGTCTCGCTTAATGAATGTTGGCCTGTTATCAATATGTTGAACTAAGGTTGGAGTGGGTCTCATCCCTTTTTTGGGTCGCATAAGAAAATATAAATGATAATATGATAAAATTTCGATAGGGCCTTTTATAGTAAGGGCATTAGAGCAAAAGCATAAAGTCTTAACCAAATAGGAAAGAGCTTTTATATATACTAGATATGGGCACACGTGCATTGCACGTGATTAATATTTAAATAATAAAAGATATATGAAAAATCATAAATTCTAATATATATATATATACTAGAAGGAACCCGCACGATGCGCGGGAATCGCAAACTCTAGGACAATGTTGCAGGTTTAACTTCTCGCTCCTTATCAGGACTTCCACTAATTACGTTTAATCTGGACGTTAGTTGATACCAAGTGAAAGTTATACCCTATTGGCAAAAAAGAAATGATAGCAACTCGTGTTCAAAAATATGAATATCTTAGAAAAATGCTATTAATCCATAATATAATTTCCTAACCAGTAAAGACCCGTGTGATGTATGGGAATCACAAATAAATATCACCAACTCAAATGCTTAGTAAAAGCGTGACAACCTATTTAAACAAAGGCGAAAATCCAAAAGAATATAAGTTGAAGAAAAAATATTTAATCATTAATTGAATTTTTGTCAAATACACTTTCAAAAACCCATCAAAACACAATAATTGTTTCTATAATGAACTAAGGCTGTGTTTGGTACGTGGGTTGAGGGGATAGAATGAAATACTTATTCCATTGGTAAAAAAAAAATGGAGTATTAGTTTGCCAAAGGAACGGAATCCTTATCCTTTGAGATTTTAAGCATTCCACCCCCCACAAGAGAGAACGCTCATTCCAGCCAAAGAAAGAAAAAAGCAATGCCCGTGGAACCCACCCCCTGAAAAGGTTAACAAAGGTATTCAGAGAGCCAAAGGGGAGATGTATACCATTCGGACTCTTCTGAACGTCTTATTAGAGAATCAGAAGAAGGTGATTACTAAGATGAAAAGGAGGAAAAGGTTTCGTTAATCATTATTCCCTTCTCTTCTCATCTCATCTCATTCCCATTTCTCTCTCTCTCTCTCTCTCACAAAAAATAATTTGCAATTTCATACCTTTGGCCATAGGAATTTTGTCACCGTCGCCGATCTCGTCGCTTTTGCTGATATCGTTGCCGGCGCGAAGGGAAAGTCATCGCCGTCGTCGTTCTCATCACCGTCCCCATCGTCGTCGCGTCTCCACAAAATGTCGTCGTCGTGGCCGATCTGATCACTGTTGTCGTCCCAGCATTGTCGCCGTCCTTGTCCTCATCTCCTCCTAGATCTACACCACTCCTCCAGATCTATAACTCATGGAGTATAGCAGCTCTCTTGGTTGTAGCAGCCATGGCAACCCCGTCGATTACAGCAGTTGTTGGATGGGTATGCCATGACAAAGATGATGAAAAAAAAAAAAACACAAGATTCAATCTTAATGATGATGATGACAGTGGCTATAAAAAAAAATGGGTATGGATTTAGGATTTGGGTTTTGAGTTCATAGTTCTTATTGATTTATTCTAGGTGGTTCTCTCCAGTTATGGTTCTCGTTATTGGCTAACTGTTTTTTGTGGAATGAAAATTATTAATTTAATCGTTTCTATAATAAACTAAAGCTCTCATATGGGTGTGAGGGGGATGGGGCAGTAGATTTTGAAATTTGAATGGGTTTCATATGGGCGTGAGGGGGAGAGAGGAGTTTACGTATCTGAAGAGAGAGAGAGAGAGAGGAGAAGAGGGGCATACGGGAAAAGAAGGGAAAAAAAAAAATGCTAATATCATTGTGTGGGTCCAAAGTGAATGAGAGAAGAGGATTTTGGAGGGAAGGGCTATGAGCTGGCCATGTCATCCGTTGATGAGGTTAGCAGAACTCCTAATTATAGTATTAGTATAGATACAGGGACGGAACCATAGCCAGGCCTGGGGTGGCCATGGCCCCCCCCCCCCCCCCCCCTCACTTTCACAAAATTGTCTTGGGAAAAATACCTTGGATGACTATATTTCATGCTAATACCAAAAAAAGGTTTTACCTGTTAACTTGTTAAAAATGGATTGTCAACCTAATATGAAATGACTACTGGTTATTTTGTTTTTGGTATTACATTGGGAAGTGGTCACCAAAACATAATTTACCAATTTCATTTTTTTTTTAGCTAGTGAGGCACAATGGACCAATGGTCCCTCCCAATCATCACAATGGTTCCTCACATGATCCCTTAAAAGTCAAATAGGCAACTTATATCCAAAGATAAAAATGCTAGAATTAATATACGCAAAAGGTAAAAAGTCCAAAGTAATTAGCCATAAACAAACACATTCTCCTATTGTTTCAACTTCTTTTTATCCGTTGGATTTATCCTAGACCTCTTTCAAACAAAATCCTTGAGCACACTAGAGAGTGACGTTTGGCGAAGAGCATCTTGTCGAAAAAGATCAATGCTCTATGTCTACATATTAAAGTACACTTTTTGGTTTTCTATCTTTTAGGTTTTTATTTTTATTTTTTAATTTTCTTTTAAACCTTCATTAGATTTATTGCTGTTGTCAACCCTTTTTTTTTTTTTTTTGGTCATGGTCTTAGAGAAGTATAAACGAGATCCAGTCGTTTACTTCCCATTCAATGTATTAATTTAATCTTGAATCTTAGTATGATTCTCATACTTGAACGGTAAAAAAAATATATTATTCATACTTTGGCCACCCCCGAGATAAAATCCTGGTTCCGTCCCCGTATATATATATATATATATATATATATATATATATATATATAACGTAGAAATCTAATTATTTATTACTTTTTGTTAATTTAAGTCATTAAAATGAACGCTCAACATAATAGGCCAAAATTCTTTCCATAGCCAGGAGTCATGGTAAGAATAAAAAGTTGAATAGGAGACATGCATAGCAGTTGAGCCTGTGTAGAATTCAAAAAGTAGACGTCATTATTTTTCTTTTTCCTTTTCTTTTTTCCTTCTTTTTTGCTGGAATATAAATATTCTTAATTGGTTAAATATGGGAGGCAAATAAATATTTAAAATTTAAAGTAAATGTATAATAGTCAATCAAAAGTTTTTCTAAGATACATACTTTTTTAGGTAGTATAGATATATATAGATATAAGATGATAATCAGGTGAGCACATACTAATATAATTATACTCCCTTCGTCCTATAAAGATAGGTCATATTAACTATTTTTTTATCCCAAAATATTTGTCAATTTTGAGAGTCAAATTATAATTTCTTCAACTTTCCTATAATATCCTTTGTTATTTTAAAAATTACTTTCAACATTAGTGGATTACAGGATACATTGGACTAATGCACTAGGTACAACCCTCAATGCATAGTATTGATATAACTTATATCAACACATATTGACCTAATCATGTATATATATAAGCAGTGACCTACGCAATGCACGGAATAGTATACATACAATATTTAAAATTTTTCTTTTATACCTATTTTGAAAATTCTTGAGTCAAACCAGTTTAATTAAGATATGGTAATTTGCGGTATTCAAAATTATCATACCTTAATTATTATCATTTTCCCTTTGAAAATTCTTAAGTTTCTTATTTAATTAGTGGTTCTTAATTCTTAAAAAAAAAATTTATTCAAAATAAATTAAGATGGCTAATAAACTAATGTCATATCAACAAGAAAGTGGGATCACAATAAATGAGAGAGCAGAATGAATGACAGAAGAGAATAAGAGAGAGAAGCTTAAAAAGTCATGCGTAGTACTCGTTGTATAATAGTATAGATACTTTGAATAAAACTTTTTTTATTCAAAATAAATTAAGATGGCTAATAAACTAATGTTGTATCAACAAGAAAGTGGGATTGACCACAGTTAATGAGAGAGCAAAATGAATGAGATAAGAGAATAAGATAGAGAAGATTAACGAGTCATGCACTGCTCTTTAAAATTGTAAAAAGAGTGTCTAGTGAACACCAAACGATAGAAAAACACATATATCCAAACACCCACTTATGTGAAATCAAAACCAATATCTCACAAACGTTACATTCTTAATTATCGAGGCAAGACATGTCGGTAAACTCAAGGGTCATTAGTTTTTCTTTTTCCTATTACTAGCATGTGTTTCGACATTTACGAAAATGATAAATTTTTTTGCAAGTGCTTCTCGTATTGGAAGAACTGCAAATAAAAGATAATATATGTACTGGAAGCAGGGGGGAAGCTTAATGCATCTTATCTTATTTTATTTTTCCTTTGAAAGTTAGATGAAATTACAGTTTTATCCTCTTAATTTCCCCTTGAAAACACTTTACACCTTCCGTTTTGGTTTCAAATGATTTGGTCCCCTCCTATTTGCAAAATGTGCTTAACCCTTACGGCGTTAATAGAAGGGATGATTTTGCGAATATGTTTCTCCCCTCTAGCTCTCTACACTTTTGTTCTGTCCATTTTTTATTTTATTTTATTTTTATTTTTATGGGGGATGCTAAGTTATTAATCTAGTAAGGGACATGAATACCCCTATCAGATCCCCCAGTATTAGAGTTAATGAAGATTCTAGTTTGACATGATTATGACCACATGTCATTTTTGTCTCTCTTTTGTGAAAACATCTACCACAATTGAAGGTGCAAAAACCAAAATACCTGACTAAGCTAGATTATCCCCACACGTCAAAATACCTAATTATGGCTGTGGACACACCTTGGACAGGCTTTATCTGCCCAATATGATAATTAAAGTCATCTAACTGGCCATTAAAGCTAATGGGAAACAAGTCCCAATCAAGTTCCAAACAAGATTGCAATAAGTGGGGAGCCAATGACCCATGCTTTTAAACTTTTAATATAAAATTCACTTACACTCAAGATGTTCGTTTCCACAAATCACAATCATAATTTTTTTTTAATAATAATTCAGTTAATTTTTTTCAAATAAAAACCAATTTTAAAATAACTCAGCAACATCAATCTGTTGAACTCACATCGGCAGGGGAAAAATTTTCTCCACTAAGTAAATAATCCGATTAAATTTGAATTATTGATACCACGTAAAATTTATATGATATATATGCTTTAAATTTTTCTTGACAGTTCATTGCAACGAAGAAAATCCTTATCCACATGAGCGGGTTAGGGACTTCGCTTTTGCTACGTTTAGGTTTCACTCTTTCTTACTTACGTTGGCCCCACAATGAAG
Organism: Liquidambar formosana; assembly: GCA_039720395.1. NCBI lineage: Eukaryota > Viridiplantae > Streptophyta > Magnoliopsida > Saxifragales > Altingiaceae > Liquidambar > Liquidambar formosana. Next base: position 22,981,725 of record CM077835.1, read on the forward strand.
TTACACCAACATGACATGGGGTCCCTCATATAATATCATTCCTCCCCCACATCTACCTACCCTTTCTTTTGTTCATTGTGGTGATGTCCAAAAGAGGAGCTCTATATCCACGCGCAACGGAAGCGCGTGGAACGCATTTCAATCTGCAAGCAACTGAGTGCAAAACGACGTCATTTAGGAAGGAACCGCCGAACGCTTCCCACCACCATGAGATCACCTTCATATGAGTTGGCGTGGAATAGTTAAAAGAAAAAAAAGACATTACTTCACATTAGTTGGCGCGGAATAGTTAAAAAAAATAAAATATCTTATGAAGAACTATCGATTCAATATTCCCCGAATATATGGAGAAAGTCGGCTTTTATTTTGGTCACTAACCTATGCATATGAGGTCCCCATTTTATTTTAATAAGGATAAATATCATTTTAGTATTTTGAATTTTTTTTTTTTTAAATCCCAATATAATGCTCAGATTTTTTTTTTTCAATTAAATATCTAAATTTTACTATAGTGAATCAATGTAATTCTTACCTCATACGCTGTCTAAATAGTTAATGGAATAATCACGTGTTATCATTCAAGTGAACACATAACAAGCTTATGTGTCAAGGGTAATTGAAAATTTAATTTTACTTAAACTTATGCTTAGACCAAATTGGTACATTTCAGTATAGTTTAGGTTTCAAATTAGAACTAAATGTAAAGTATAGGATGGTAAAATTGTTTATTTAACTATTGTATTTTAACTATTCTTGACATATAGACTCCACATAAGATGTTAATTCTCCACTCACATAACGGTATGTGATTATTCCATCAATTATTTGGACAACGTTTGAGGTAAGGATAACATTGATTCACGACAGTGTAATTTAGTATATTAAGGAAAAAAAATAATCTAGGTACCACATTAGGATTTTCGAAAAAGTTCGAAATACTAAAATGATTTTCACCCATTTTACAATTAGTACCATCAAGTATTGAATTCTAAATTTCTTTTTTCATATATCACTTAGGGTACAAGGTTAATGATTTCAAATTCGTTTAATCTGATTGAGATAAATTTATAAAATGATGTATATACTAAAAATAAAATTTAAATTGCTCAAAGTCATAAATTTTGATAATATGGACAACTTGCATTTGGACTAATTTAGTAAAAAAATCATTTCTAAGGGTATTAGAAAATAAAAACATTACTTTAGTAAAAAAACATTTCTAAGTGTGTGAGGAAAAAAAAAACCTTTTCTAACACAAAATATCATTACTAAAAAGCCATGCTAAGAGCATTTCTAAAGGTATTAGATATTTTAACTACTTTAGTAAAGGTGAAAAAAAAAAAATCATTTTTTTCAAAATAGGCAACTAACTATTCAAGTTAGCAGTCCAACAGGGCTCTCCATTTTTTTCTTTACTTCAACAAACTTTCAGATTTTAAGAGCAAGTGAAGGAACCATGAACGAACGTCTACAAAAATTGATTAAGAAGTATCCACTAATTGTGTGTGTATATATATATATTCTTCTTCTTCCTTTTTATTTATTTATTGTTTTTTTGTTTTTAACAGGAGAACCATCTCACAGTATGACCCTTTGAACCCATCTATGAAACTTAAATTTTTGAGAAAACCAATGCAGCAACTCACTGCCACGGCCCTCATCTTAAATCTTGAGTTGTCCTAACGACTATGTGTAGCCATATAACCAATTTGTAAACATTCACATGCCCACACATGTCACTCACATACGACCGTGATCGAATAAGATATTCAAGATATCCTGCCCATAATCAAAATTATATATATATATATATATATATATATATATTGGATTTGCTTTTAAAAATAGTTGAGGAGTTTGTATAACCAATCCCTGGGAGATGCTATGAAAACGATATAACATAATATCAACCGAACATAATAATTTCATTGAGTCCGGGTATAGTCTGTCCTAAAGGGCATATGTTAAAGAAATATTTAAGAACACATGTCCGAATTATGAAAGGCCACATATCAATCTTAAATCTCATAATTTAAGAGCTTGTTTGCTATTAGCTCGTACATTATTGGAGAATGATGTGTATTGGTTGTCTCCCTTCTTCTGTATTGGTTGTCTTTTCTTCTTTTTTTTTTTTCCATTTTTTTTTTGGGTTGGTAACCCACCAAAGGTGTCCTTTATTAACTTGAAAGTTTAATAATGAGGCGTTGCTAAACCGTGACTAAAGCATCTAATTATTGAGTTTCATAAATAAATAAATAACATATAATTATTGAGAGAGATATTTTTTTTTTTTCAAAGCGCGCAGCTAATTATTAATATTTCTGGAACCAAGATAATTAAGATGGTGAAATCCACACGCATCTCCCAACAAATCAACCAACATTTGTTTGAAAAAACATAACAAGAATGTGGGGCGAGCTCATAGCAAAAGAGAAAAAATGTTTACACCCTCTTCGTGGCCTTGCTTCGTTATGCCTTCTCACTCTTTCAATACTCCTAATGGAGTGATATGACAAGTGACACCCTCCAAGTGAATCACTAAAAAAAAAAAAAAAAAAAAAATGGAAAAAAAAAAAATCCACCACAAATATTGTGAAGTGTGTCATTTGCCATTCTTAATAACTCGACACCCATTTTTTTTTTTTTAAATTTATATAAGATACTTGACGCCCATTCTACCTTGTTCTTTAAATAATTCTTTCAACGGTACGTTGGATTGCCGTGAGATGAAATGCATGTGATAGGGCTTGTCTATGAAGCTAGGATGACCCTCGGAAGTTTTAACCCAGGTAAAATAAAAGTTATAATCTCCCTGTCTCACAAAAATAAGTCATTTTTATTATTATTTTTTTTTTTTATCCCAAAATGTTTGTTCATTTTGAAAAGTAAAACCATAAAATTTTTTAATTTCCTATATTACTCCTTATTATTTCAATAATTATTTTCAACACAAAACCCAATACCAACAAGAGGAGGGAACTTTTGGAAAGATATAGTTTAAAAATGATAAGTCAATGTAATGATGATTTTTCTTAAATTGCGAGTTTTGTCTACCTTGGCCTATCTTTGTGGGATGGAGGGAGTATGAATCCGTACACTTTGTATGACTTAATTTTTATAAATGGAGACCAAAACATGGCTTGATGTTTTATGATAGTTCTAATATTTACATAATTATAAAGAGGAAATAATTTAAATTTAGAGTAATGTTATATATCCTAAAAATCTTTTTCCTAAATTCAAGATCTCAATTGAGATGACTGTTGTTACTAATATGATTATATTAAAACAATAAGTATATAAATCGGAAATGAAACAAAATAAAATTTGGAAATTAACAAACTTACAGTACCCAGAAGTCTATTGAAACAAAAATTAAATGATCAAGGCTAGTGTTTGACGCTATGTTCTTAAGACAAATTTTGCCCCTTACTTGGTGCTTTGAGTCCCTCGGACGTCTGTTTCCCAAAATACAATGATTTGCACCACACAAAAAAAGCACTGCAATATGTGTATCTGGTGAACCACTGTGTATTTACTCTCTTTCTCTAATGACGGCTCAAAGTGATGCGAAAATTAACTCTTAGTCATACTCTAATTGTGTGTGAAATGCAATTTCATTTAGAAACTCTAAGTGACTCTCTAGAACAGTCAAAAGAAATGTTGATCAGGTGTGTCTTATAAACATGACTAGTAAAAAATTTGAATTAGTAAAATTAAATTTTGCTTAAAAATAATATACATGGGTTAGTCTTATTTGCCCCACCAAACCTAGCTTAGTGCGGGCAGGTGCGCACATGTGTTTTTGGTTCCAAACCCAATGTTAGCTAGATCTTCTCCTTCACAAAACTTGGGTGCCCCTTTGGACCCAACCTAGGCCCAATGTATGTGTATATGAGCTCACTAAGGAATTCATAGTTTTCTAATGTGGGACAAACTTTATTACCATTCTTCACCTAACTCTTCAAAAGTGACTTTAGAGAACAATTTCTCATTCAACCTTTAATGATTTTGGCTAATTAAATATTCGTTTTAATTCTCCACATAAAAATTAACAAATTCCAATATGAACCCATCTCAAATTATGCATGGGACCCACATTAATAATTGGACCAAATCTCTAACAATGACATCTTGGTATTGGATCGGACTATTCTTGTTCAAATTTCACAATTCAAATATGTGACTGTTATGTTGTCACATTATTTGAGATATTGAATTTGAGAAAATGTTTTGGGACGAAATCATAATCTATGTTTAAGCCTCTGAACCTCAAATCCATATATATATATATATATATATATATAGAGAGAGAGAGAGAGAGAGAGAGTTTCCGAACTTGTGTGTGTAATTATGAACTAAATGGAAAGAATTTAAAGCATAATGGAATGAACTAGAAGACCATCATTGCAAATAAAATTCATTTTGTGTTGTCCTTGATAAGGAAATGAAAGCTCATGTGCAGTTCTGTTCAAGAAAAGCTTTATTTGGCTCCATTTATAGTTGAGTGACTGCTTATAAATTTTTATTTTTATTCTTCTCCAAAGAAGTAATTGTTGATAAATTATAAAGCATCATGTGTGTACCTTCTTAATTACAACCAACTTATTTGAAGTCAGGATCTAAAAATTTTAATCTCCATCCTGTAAGTGTGTTTATTTTTTTCGGTTGTTACCCTTGCACCTTCATTTTGAAATAAAATATTCACCTACTTATTAGCAAACTAATTGGTCTGTAACAACACATGACCAAACCAATTTAATGGCAATGAAGGAAGTAAACCTATATTTTTCCAAAAAAAAAAAGTTATTATTCAAGAGAGTGATGATTTAAAAAGGTCATGCTTTCATCAACACAATCTTCTTCTTCCCTTTTTTTTATTTTTTTATTTTTTTTTTATAAATTTTAAATCTCCCACTTTGTCATTGCAAGTTGGATAGGACATGGCCTATATGCCTATATCTATATGAAGAATTTTGTATACTTTAATTTTCCGTTGTTAACAAAACTTCGAGAGTGTGAGACCAAAGGTTTCACCCATGTTAGGTTCCCTAAAGCAGCCCAAACCAACTCAATAAGTGGGTACGATAAATGAAAAAATGCCTTTGCGAAAAGGTAATTTAGACAATAATTTTTGTGGTTTATGGAAAAAGTACACAGAGTCCTTTCGCTATCCGATAAAGGGTGAATCAAATCTGGTAATCTCTGGCCGCCTAATGTAGACAATTATTTTCGTACCACTATGTTTTTCTTGTTTTCTTTTTTTCTTTTCTTGATAAGAAAAAACTTTCCAAAACGAAAGTAAATTTCGTAGTACTTTACTTTGGTTTTTTGGCTGTAAAAATTTGGAGCTTATATCTTGGGGGATTGGGGTATGATTAGTTTAAGGGTTAAATCCTCTCCAATATGGACAAAAGAATGAAACAAAAAAAATTCCATTGAAACTTAAGTGATATGACATTAGATTTGTTGTTGTTCAAGTGGTATGTCTTTAGATTTGGTGTTATGAAGTGCACAACACCAAACCCTTGCTCATATAGGGTGCAACTCAATTCTGTTTATGGTCAAAGTGAAATTGAATCACTTTAGATCAATTTTGTTAAAGCTGAAGTAAAACGCAATCGGCCCTATGATAAAACCAAACCAAACTGAATTAAGGTTATTTTGGTTCTTAGTTTGACAACATTGCTTAAATTTTCCTAAGTTTACATTGACAATGTACATCTCAACGAACAAAATTAATAACATAATAAAGTAAAAATATTTTATATGGAGTATAATAAATCAAAAACTTGTGCCCCAAACACCATCAATCAATCAATTAAGAGACCAAATACAGTAAAAAAAGGGGATTGTAGAGATTTTGAGGATTTTGAATCAGCCCGTTGCTCCACTCCCCACCTTCCCTCTTGACCACTCTCCTCCTCCCCTTTCCTCTCGATCTCGCAAGATAACTGCCCATTGACTGTCTTTACAAACACTACAAACACCCCATTTCCCCAATATGGCGGTTGTCGTGTGAGATCAAGAGGGAAGGGGAGGAGGAGTGCGATCGAGAGGGAAGGGGGGGAGTGGAGCAGTAGGTTGATTCAAAATCCTCAAAATCCCTACAATCCCCCTTTTTCACCGTGTTTGGTCTCTTAATCGGGTCAGATCCAAGCATTTGACGAAGAATCAATGTGAGCCATTAGATTAGATTAAATGAGGATCAACGGTTGACACAACAGCTGCTGATATAGTGGTATATTAGCAGCTATTGATAGGATCATTACCCTATATATTAGTGCTCAACTCGTGAAAAAAGATGCAATATTACCACTCGCCCCTTTTGGTTTGCGGGGATTTAGATTTTTTAAAAGTCGAATCTCCTCCAATGATATTTAACGTTAGCCATTAACATGTTTAAGTTTTTAACTTAAAAGCATAGACTTATAAGTAGAGGGCATAAAGCAGGTATATAAAGACATATTAAACTCGATATTTAATCGATATAGGATGTGAAAGTTTCCAATACTCCCTTTCACGCACAAACCTAACAAGATAGAAACAAACTTATCATGTGAACAATAAAGACGAGCTCAATAAACCCAAGAACGACATGCTTTGATACTATGTTAAATTTCTAACTTAAAAGTCTTAACTTATAAGTAAAGGGCCCAAATAGATACTTGAAGTAATGTCAAACCCAATATTTTGGCGATGTGGGATTTGATATATTTTCAACACTCTCTCTCAATAACCCCATTTAAAAGAATGGTTTTAGTAATAACCCCATCAAAAGATTTTTTTTAACCTTTTAACCCACATCTAAGTATTTTTATCAATAGTAACCCCATCTTTTTTTTTTCTTTTTTTTTTAAACAATCTCAATTTACCCTTATTTTCTTGTAAAGGTACTATTTTTTTTTTGTTATTAAGGGCACCTTATATAACTAACATATTTTTTAATTTTCAAACTTTTAAAAGCCTATAACTTACAAGATACATATCTATTTTTTATTAAACTTGTATTTTTAGAATCTATTTGTTATAATATTCAAAACAATACCCACTATGATTAGGTAATTCTAAAAAAAAAAATTATGTTACTTTTTGCTATCAAAACAATAATATGCAAATTATGCTGTTAAATAGTATTATGTTATTATTTGTTTAAAATTGTGTTACTTTTTGCTCTAAAAAAAGTAATATGCAAGTTAAATAGTAATGTGTTACTATTATGCTATTGTTAAACAATAACTTGTTATTGTTTTCTACATAAAAATGATATTTTTTTTTCTTGGGTGTGGAGAAGTTGTAATAACATGTTATTTTTCTCTACATAATTTTTTTTTTTATTTTTTTTTTTGGGGCACTGAGAGGTTGTAAAGGTGGATTGTGATTTTTATAAAATGTTGGGTGTTGGGACGAATATTGTTGGAGGTGGTGAAAAATAAGTCAACTCATTGAGTTGTGTAATTGTTGTTAGAAGTCAAAAAATGAAAGATAAGGAAAAAGATAAAATATGTTTTTGTGAAAGTAGGGAATTCCGTCAGTTTGATGATAAAAGAAGTTATGAGGTTAATGAGTTTATTTATGGAGTTATTGTTAAAAAAACTCTTATAACATGAAGCTATGATTAAAAAAACCCCTTAACTTATTACATTAAGTGATTGATTTTTTTTCTTGTGTTTTTTCTTTTTATGAAATTAAATGATTGATGAGGATGATAAAAATTGGAATGAGATTAACTTATTTTTCATTTGAGAAGGAAAAAAAAAAAATGCATAGAGTCATGAACACGTCTTATGGTTACAACTTACAATGGAAGGCTCTACTGGATTAAACACCCCCAATCAGTAGTGGTCCTACATTTTTTTAATTTTGTAGGTCCCACTCGTAACTAAAAAAATGTACTCTAACTATTAAATGCTGCCACGCCTTCCCCAGTCCAATATTTCCCCCACATCTATCTGTAGATATAAATATAAGTTTTACGGAGTATATTATATTTTACATTTAAAAAAAAAAAATTTTTTTATGTTGAAAGATATATTATATTATATTTTTCTGTACAAAAACATCAGAGATCCGCCAATGAAAGAAACGTGTCGCGTGGTGATTATCTCAAAGAAGCAGAACCACTTCCACCCTCCATTTTCTCTACAATGACAGGGTTTTGTCTGATAATGCTTGGGAGAAAGCTCTGTTTTCCCCTGCAGTAAAAACAGTAGGAGAGCCTGAAAACCTGCGCAAAAACGCTCATTTCTGTTACAGCCTTTGTCTCTCTTCTCTCCGTTCTCCATCTAAGAATTGGGTTTGTGTAGCTCTGGTGATAGTTTGTGTAGCTCTGGTGATATACACCGACCTTGAATGATCAAATTATGTGGACTCTTGAGTCTTGGCTTCATGGGTTGGTGATATTTTTTTTGGTTCTGTGGCTGAGATTGAGCTTCTCTGACTGAGCTGACCCCACTTGAGAATTCCAGTGCAAACCCAAGTAGAAACCTTTGTTTCCGTTTTTGGGGCTTCGTTTTCTCTTCCAGGTGTTCTTGAGCTGTTCTATTGGGTTTTGTTGACTTTGGTATATATGAGTTTTGTGGCATTGAATTGAAGATTTGTAGTCTTTAGTTTTGGTTTAACTTTCTATTGGTGGGTCTCAATTGAGTTTTAGCTTTACTGTTTTGTTTCGTTCCTTTTCAACTTTTGTTGGTTGGTTTCCAAATTTAATTCAATTTGGGTCAGAAATTGAACTTAAATTTAAATCTAGCAAATTGGGTTTTGTAACCATCCTTTGTTATTCAGAACTGGTTCAAATTGAGGGTTTTTGAATAGGGTATGTCAGTTGATTTTTTTTTGTTTTCTTTCCAGTTCAAAATTTTCTGGGATGGGTTTCGGTTCTTATTTCAAATTGGGCAAGGATTTTAAGTGAAGAGTGAATTTAAAATTTTGGGTTTGAATCGTTCAGAAGATTGGTTTAATTAGAGGGTTTTGGAATTGGGTTTGGCTGGGATATATGTGAGTTTGTGGGTGTCAATATAGAGAGAGAAAATCGAGAAGAGGGTAAAATAGAGAGGATAGCTGGTGAAAGGGGAAGAATCAGTTGAATCGGTTGAATTTGAGCTTCCAAATGGCTTCAAGAGTGGAGATAGAAGAAGAAGACAGTGATAACAAGGGCAGTATGTGGGTTTTGGATCAGAAGCTTGATCAGCCCATGGATGAGGAGGCTGGGAGGCTAAAAAATATGTATAGAGAAAAGGTATGATGCAATTCCCTTTTTGAGTCTCGCTCTCTCTCTCTCTCTCTCTCTCTCTCTCTCTCTCTATAAAAGCCTATATATGTTTATATCTATGCATGCACACACACACACACACACATATATATGTGGGTTGCACTTTATGTGATGTTTGGAATTTTCAATTATCATACAACTAATCCTTTTAGTCTTGTAGAGCGATTAGGTTTAAGGATCACAGAAATGAAACCACGGAAAGGAGTATATAAATGTTGCTGCTGCAAGCTTGTAGGATTATTGATTTTAAATTTGGGTATACTACATAGTTGAAGTAGTTGGTTGATGTGTAATGAATGAGATGCATGTACATAACCATCCCATAAACTTATTCTCCTGCATGTTTCTTTCATTATGAAGAAGTATAGAAATCATATTATGGGAAAGTACAGAATTTCTTGTTTTGTAGATATTATAGTAGTGCGAGTTTTCTAAACTATTATTGGATGTACTGTTCCTACTCCACTTGGAATGAGGAATTAGAGGAAAAGGGAATTAAACAAGGGAAATGAAAGGAAAGGAAATATGCTTCAACAGACTTCTTTTTCCTGATATAAAATAGATCAAAATAAAAAAAATTGCTCTTAAAGTGTTAAAAGTTCATATCCTTCCAAATCTCTCTGGTTTTGGGCGGAAATTGAAAGTTTACATATTTTTATTCTTTTTCCTCTTATTGCCTTTCTCATTAATGTTTCTACCCATTTCAAATGAGGGAAATATAAATTGAACTTAAATTTCATTTCCTTTCCTTGCCTTCCAATCCCCTCGCTCCAATTAGAGTGTCAAGTATGGCACCTTAAAGAGTTTTGGAGATTCTGATGATGCTTTTTATTAGAACTCTGAACTTGTTTTGTTCACTGATTCAGTTTTCTTACCTGCAGAAATTTTCAGCTTTATTGCTCTTGCGGCTAGCATTCCAGAGTCTTGGAGTGGTATATGGAGACTTGGGTACATCTCCCTTGTATGTTTTCCACAATACATTTCCCCGTGGAATTGAGGATACAGAGGATGTGATTGGAGCTCTGTCATTAATTATATACTCCCTTACTCTTATCCCGCTCCTCAAGTATGTTTTTGTTGTATGTAGAGCAAAATGACAATGGTCAAGGTAAAAATGATGTCAATCTATAAATTTGCTTCATTTGAAGTTCTGGGTTTTATGGAATTATAAATAAAGGAAGTGACAAGCTGAGATAATCATTATGCCTCTGTCTACATCTGATAGCATGAAGTAGATCTTTTCAAAATATATCTTATTATATTGCCTTTCCATTTTTATCTAGTCGGATTCACCTGTTAATGAAAAGAACAATGAGCTGGAGAAGTAAATTTCTGACCATGATTTAGTTTCTTGTCACCTTTGAGAAAGTTGGGGACAAGTTTTGTTTCTGTTTCCCCATCTCATTTGGTCACTTAAAAAGGGAAACAAAAGAATGGCTAAAGTTGAATACATACACATGCACATATGCTTATGCACGAATCATATGTCCACACATGCTCATGCACAACAGCACAACTCACGCGCATGACACATTACGTTTTACCTATGTTACATTGACTCGTGTACGAGGACGTCGGATGTGAGTGCTTGTCCAAGTGTCAGATTTGTCAGTTTTCGAAAGATCTTCCACTATTTTAACGCTTCCTGTAACCGTCTCCGTGCCATGTCGACATGGGTACTCTAGGGTGAATCAAAGGTTTGAAATAACATAGGTTTTACCTCCTATGTAGGAATCATTATTGGTATATTGTTTATAACATCCTATTTGAAAGCTAAAATGACCTCTTTGTCTTTTATGTGCTTCATTTATGTATATGCTGTTTATAGAGAGAAGTATAAATATATGGAATTTATTAAAAAATCTTGAACTCTAAAAAAAAACAGCTTGAAGTAGTGGGATTTGAAGTAGATTAAATGATTTTTAATATGAAGTGGTAGTATTTGCAATTGAACCTTCAATTTTCACCCCGTTTTACCAAACTGACGTGGCTGGTAAGAGTTCTCTGAATTTTGTTCCATTATTCACTCTCCAAGACATTGGATCAATCACAGCCACAAGTTCAAGGAGATGAAAATATACTGGAAGAAGTTATATAAACGAACCAAACTAAATATTTGGTGGCACATTTGCACTTATGGTATTATATTATATGAATTGGATGAAAAAGGTAATTTGTTGTATTCTCTTCCATAATAATATAAAGCAATATGTATCCTGTGCTATGTGTGCAACAATTTCAACTGCATGCCTCCAAATGGATTTATAAAGTAAAAACTGTATTATCTCCCTCTTGGTATTGATGAGGCAACGTTGTGTTCCACTAAATTTATCCTCTTCATGGTGCAGGTGGAACATTTGCTCTTTATTCTCTACTCTGTCGACATGCAAAAATCATAACCATTCCCAACCAACACCGTACTGATGAGGAGCTGACAACATATAGTCGTTCTACATTCCATGAACAATCATTCGCTGGAAAGACCAAGAGATGGTTGGAGGGATACGCATCTAGAAAAAATGCACTCCTTATTCTCGTCCTTGTTGGAACTTGCATGGTGATTGGAGATGGGATTCTCACTCCGGCTATGTCAGGTATACCTTCATTCTTGAACTTTCTCAGAGTATATATATTTGTGGTCTGCAAATGCATAAGCTAATATATAGGGAGAATTGGCAATAACCCCATTTAGAACAATGGTTTTTAGTAATCACCCGATCAAAAGATTCCTTACCCCCTTAGCCCACATACGAGTATTCTTATTAGCAATAACCCCATCCTTTTTTAAAAATCCTAATTTACCCTTATTTGCTTGTATGGGCACTCCCTTTTTTTGTTATTAAGAGCACCTTATGTAGCTAACTTGTTTTTTAATTTTCTAATTTTTAAAAGCCTATAATTTATAAGATACAAATCTGTTTTTTATGAAACTTGTATTTTGAAATATACTCGTCGTGATATTTGAAACAATACCCATTATGATCAGGTAATTCTAAAAAAAAAAAATTATGTTATAATTTTACTCTCAAAACAGTAACGTATTACTATTTTACAAATTATGCTTTTGAACAGTAAAATGTTACTATTTTATTATATATTGTTAAACTGTAGCGTGTTATTATTCTCTACATAAAGTTGAGTATTTTTTTTTTCCTTGGGCACGATTTTGCAAAGAGATTGCAAAAGCATGTTACTATTCTCTACATAAAAGTGATTTTTTTTTTTTTTTTGGGCGCGGAGAAGTTGCAAAAATGGACTGTGGTTCTCATCAAAGGTTTGGGAGTGAGGATGAAGGTTGGAGGTAGTGAGAATTGGGTCAACTCATTAAGTCAAGTAGTTGTGGCCTGTGGCTAGAATAAAAAAGATGGAACTATTGTTCGGTGGAGATGGAGACACCATTCGTATGAGGAGAGTGATAAGACAAATGATGTTTTGGTGAGAGAAGGGTAATTCCCTCAGTTTGGTGTCAAAAGGGATTATGAGGTTAATGAATTTTTTTACGAGGCTATTGTTAAAAAACTCTTATAACATGGGGCTATGGCCAAAAATCCCTAATATTTATAACACATTAGTGTGTTTTTATTAAAACAAACCATTGAATGAGACCATAAAAGAACACAGATTATGGATGTGGTTTAGGAGAGCACATGCATCCTCGGAAAGAGGAAAAAGTGATTAGCATCCGCATGAATAAGGTTGAAGTCTTTTTGCATGTTGCATTGGTGCAATTTCCACTGTCATAAGTGTAACACGGGTCAGTTGTTGAGAGTCAACAAAGTTAGTATTTTTTTTAAGACAATTGTTTATTTGGATAATAAGATACAACACAATTAATTTTCCTTATAAAGAAAAAAGGTACACCACAATTAATTTTTAAAAATATATTGGGAACCATTTAATAACATTTTGAAGGTACTTTTTTTAATTCTGAAAGCATAAAATAAAGCAAAAAAATAATAATAATAATAAAAAAATGAAGGTTTAGGGGAGAGTCATGTTTGGTAATGGACTTCGGATGTATTTTTGGGGAAGCAAAAAATTAAGAAGTAGAAAATTTACCTTTTCATCAAAGCAAAAAAATTTGCCTCTTCCTTATACCACTATCACAGTCACCAAGATAACCACCAACGATGGAATATGTTAAGTTTCCAACCTAAAAGCGTAAACTATTAAGTAGAGGCTATGTTACATGGACTCAGGTATGGGGTAGGGTATGTGTCCAGGCATTATATTTGTCTGCTTTCTAAAGGTTTTTCACTATTTTCAAGTGTTCGGCAGAAGTACCCACACTCACGTCACATGAGTCCGACACAGGTACTTCACACACTTTTAAGTGTCCATGTAACATGGGGTGGAGGATCCAAACAGTTATATGAAGCCATATCAAAGTCAATATTTGGATAATGTGGGATGTAGGACTTTCCAACACTCCCCTTTACGTGCAGACCTAACAAGACAAGAACGAGCCTGTCACTTGGACAAGAACGAGCCTGTCACATAAACAAGAGAGATGGGTTCACAAACGAAATGGATCCAGGAAGAACATGCTTTGATAGTATGTTAAGTTTCCAACCTAAAAGCCTAAACTATTAGGTGGAAGGCTCGAACAGGTATATGAAGTCATATCAAAGTTAATATTTAGATAATATGGCATTTGGGACTTCCCAACAGAGCCATGTTGCCTAAAAATCATCAATATCACCACCATAGTCGTGGTCACAGTGTAATGGGAAGTGGGAGCAGCAGACATTACGTAACATGATGCAAATACCAAGGCCATGAATTTTTCTTAAGAATGTATAGCTCACTAAAGATTTGGAGATAATCATGTTTTAACCCCAGAATCCAATCTTGCATATTAAATTTTATGATGATTTTTAGTGAATTTTATTCAATCTAAAAACATTTCTTAGTGCAGTGTATCTTATATTGGTTTTTAAGTCTTATTCGGCACTTTCTTTTTTAACTTTTAACTACTTTCACGACTAAAAACGCAATTAGAAATAAGAATCATTAAAAATAATAAATATATCATTAATCAAACAAGTTCATTGAGGTGATTAGAAATTCCCAATGTCACATGAATACTAGTAAAGACGTATAATTATATAATGAAACATGTGTTCATATAGTATTATCACATATACTATACATACTAATGATTATATTTAGATTTCAAAATCAATATTTAATATGTAATTATGCAAACAAAACTCACTAGATATAATTATGAAATATAGTACTCCTATCAGCTACCAACCCTTGAACATTTGACCTTAAAAATGGTTAGGTATACTTATGAAATTTAGTATTCAACATAATATTTAATAGGTAATTTGAACAAATAATATATATATATCGATATATGTCTGCAGAAGTAATAAATTTAACCAAAACAGTACCACAATGTGATTAACCAACTACATGTAATTTAAAGTTATTCAAGACAATATTCTATGTATAAACCAAATCCCCAACAGACCAAAAGGAGAAGAAAAAAATCAGCAAAAATAATAATAACTTTAACCAAAATTCACAGATATGATTAAGGGGAATTTTAGACTTGTTGGGCTACAGGAAAATAATTACAGTTCAATACAAATTACTACTAACTTCCTGGTAAATGACTACCAACTTAATTAGGAATGACTACTTACTGTAATTATTTACCCGTAACCCGTCCAATCTGTAATTCCCCCTATGATTAACCAACTACATAGAATTAAAAAACAATAACTTACACAATACAATATCCTTTGAATAATTACAGTCGAGATTTGACTTCAAATCTTGGTTTTTCTTGTTTAAATTTGTATGTCTAGCATGGCCTTTATGGTCATAAATTGATGCAACTCCCCTGTAACAAGGTCTAACCATAACATCTGTTGGATTTCCCGTTATGTAACAAATTGCAGCCAATATTTAAAACGATGGCGGTGGGGTATGCAATCTTCATTATTTTGTTAGTTTGATGCATAAAATGCAATTTGAGATCAATCTTTGTTCATTTTCAGTGCCTAATGTTTTAGGTCTTTATGAGTCATGAAATTTCTTGATTCCATTCGGAAGGTCATTGAGAGGTCAAGGGAATGGTTTCCTTCATGGGCCAGTAAGGCTGGGTTGTGCAAAACTTGGTTAAGTATCTAAAATCTAAATATTTAGCGCAGGGTGAAACTTTGTTGTCACTTGTCAGATGTTGGGGCTTGTCCTATAAATTTGGTTGTTGTAATTGACATACAAAAAGGAAATGAAAGAAAACTTAAAAGTAAATAACTAAAAGGATAGTAACAGTGTTACCTCTAGAAATTATAAATTATGAACATGTATGAGTAGATTGTCTGTTGTGCTTGGTCTTGGTTAAGTTGGGTCAATTTATGTCGGGTATTGCTCTTGTTTAGCCCGTTTTTACCCCATTATTGATCAGGTCCAAAACACAGAACCTTTGAGGTATATGAGTTGTTGGGTGCTGTTTGTGAACCCCTAATCTAGACATTTTTTTCCCATATTCAACTTTGGTCATTTACTTAAGTTATCTATATTAGGACCACATTTCATTTTTTTTATTATAAATTATTTCTTTAATATTCTGAAAGTGTTATTCTCTGCATTCCACTCCATTTTAAGGTGCTTAACCAAATTACTTTGGCAGTTCTTTCAGCTACCGGCGGGATCAAGGTGGACCACCCCAAGATGAGCAATGGTATATCCCCACTCCTGAAACTAAACATCTCTTCTATTTTCTTCTCTAGTCGACCTTTTTCCTATAATTGTTTTTTTCCCTATGCCACTTATCTTAATCCCTTTACTCTAACTGCTATTTTGTTTTTGTTGGTACAGATGTAGTTGTGCTTGTTGCGGTTATAATATTAGTAGGTTTGTTTAGTATGCAACACTATGGTACAGATAAAGTTGGTTGGCTCTTTGCTCCAATAGTGCTGCTTTGGTTTCTATTAATTGGCGGTATTGGAATATTCAACATTTGGAAATATGATAGCACTGTTCTAAGAGCTTTTTCACCTGTGTATATATATCGATATTTTAGAAGAGGAGGGAGAGATGGTTGGACCTCTCTTGGGGGGATTATGCTCAGCATCACAGGTATATATTATTATTATTATTATTATTATGTCAATTGATCCATATTCTTCTAAAACCTATCTAATGTTTTTAAAATTTAAGAAAAAACTAGTGACTTTAAATTCTGATTACCTACTTTCACAGGGACGGAGGCACTTTTTGCAGACTTGGCCCATTTTCCAGTTTCAGCTGTACAAGTCGCTTTCACATTAGTTGTGTTTCCTTGCCTTCTTTTAGCTTATTCTGGACAAGCTGCTTACCTAATGAAAAACAAGGAGCATGTGTCTGATGCATTTTATCGTTCTATTCCAGGTCTGTTCCAATCTTTAGTTTGCATATTTCTATTTAGTTGGCGGCTTTTTTGAACCATAGCTTTTAGTATGAGAAACATCAACGGAAATGGAAAACAATGCTAGATGCATAAACCTAATAATATGGCAAAGAATTTGTGCATAGCTTTGGGGAACCTTGAGAAAATGGCTATGAAGAGGCAAGGGAAGATATGAAAGAATTGATTACAGGATCTTACCTAAATTTTATGAAAAACATTAGGAAACCATCTTAAAATCTCCCAGAAAAAAAAAATTCCACACAATAAGTTTTGTTTCTTGAGTGTTTTCAGTAGTATAAAGTTTTAATTGAAATTTTTATAGAAGCTATGGGAAGCAGGAATCCCTTTGGGAAGCAGCAATCCCTTTAGATGCCAATTGTTGCAATGAGAATTATTTCCTGGAAAAAGGGCATAATATCAAACTATTTTTGAGAGCCGGGGAGCATTCGTGGAGGGTCATCAGATATTGGATGTAGTTTTGGTGGCTAATGAGGCTGTGGAGGAGTATGGGTATAGGAAAAAGAAAGGAATATTGTTTAAGATTGATTTTGAAAAGGCCTATGATCATGTGGATTGGGATTTTGGATTTTGTTTTGGAAAGGAAAGGATTTGGAGTCAGGTGGAGAAAATGGATTTGTGGTTGTTTGTCCTCAACCAATTTTTCTGTTGTGGTAAATGGTAAGCCTGGGAGTAATTTTTATGTTTCTAGGTGTTTGATGCAGGGCAATTCGCTTTCTCCTTTTTTATTCACTTTAGGTATGGATGTTTTGGGTAGGCTTATGGATAGACTGATAGAGTAAAAGAGGTGGGTTTGGTGGAGGCTTTTGAGGTTGGGAGGGATTATGTTTCTGTATCTCATTTGCAATTTGCAGATGACTTTTTTTTTTCTCTTCTGGGAATGAAGATAAACTTAAAATTTATAATATATATTAAAAGTTTTTGAAATTGTGTCAGGGTTAAAAGTTAATATGAGTAAGAGCTTTGCTGTTGGCCTCAATTGTGATAATAGTAAGATTCAGAGGCTTGCTACTATTTTGGGGTGTTCTGTAGGTGAATGGGCTTTAATGTACTTAGGAGTCAGGACTCCTTCTGGGAGGTAACCCCTAAAGCGAGAATTTTGGCAAATGGTCATTGATTGGGTGGGAAAGAGATTGGATGGTTGGAATAAAACCTTAATTTTGAAAGGGCGTAGGTTAATTTTAGTTAGGTTGTTCTGTCTAGCATTCTAATTTATTTTATGTCTCTTTTTAGGATATTAATTAATTTTGCAAAGACATTGGAAAAGTTGAGGAGGGATTTTTTATGGGAAGGTCTAGGGGAAGGGTATATGGATTATTTGGCTAGTTGGGATATTGTGTCTTGCCCAAAATCTAAGGGTGGGTTAGGATTGGGTAATCTTATTGAGAGGAATATTGTTTTAAGTTTTAACTGGGAAATCGTTAGAGGTTTTCCCTTGAGTCCAATTCTTTTTGGGGTGCTGTGATTAAGAGCAAATATGAGGTCCTTGATAATGGTTGGTACTCTCACACACAGGGGCGGAGGGAGGGGGGTGCCAGGGGGGGCAGGTGACCCCCCTCACCTATTGAAATTTTTTTTTTACTATACATATATATCTATATTTTTAAATCTGACCCCTCTGAAATATTTTTTTGACCCCTCTAATTTTATAATTGAACCCCCCTACTCTTTTCTCTTTTCTTTTTTTCCCCACTCTAAAATACTATCTACTTTTGACAACCAAAAATTAATTCGCCTTGCCCAATTTTATTCAAAAGAATTTTCTACAGCGCAGTTAGTGGCACTTGAGAATTAACTTGGGACTTATATTATTGATATGCATTCTAACAGTGAATTTTCGGGATTGAAAGGGATTGGTGATCTAGCTCAAAAAATGGTTCAAACTAAGAAAGACATAGTATATCCCTTAGTGTATTTCCTTGTGACATTGGCATTGATTCTACCCGTTGAGACTGTTACAGTAGAGAGGGTGTTTTCTGCTATGAAGATTGTGAAGAGTCAATTGTGTAATCGAATGGGAGATGAATGGATGAATAATAGTTTGGTTGTATATATTGAAAAAGATATTTTTATTATCAGTCAACGCTTTCAAAACATGAAGACTCGTCGGGAACAATTATAAAGTATGAACGTAAGAACTTTTGATGGGGTGGGAATTTTGATTTTGACCTCAAGTCATCTTTTGTAAAGACTCCTTTTTTGTGGTTTTGTTGTCACATATACTAGTACTAGTAGGTGTTCTTTTATTTCTTTTGTGCGTGAAGTTCCTAAAGTTTTAGTTAAGACTCTTGGTTAGTGCTTGTATATGTCTCATGTCCTTGGGTTATACCCCTTTGTGGTTTAATACATACATTACTTTATAAAAAAAGAAAAATAAATTGTCAATGAATATTTAAGTTTTTGTATTAATTATTAAGTTCAAAAAATTTTCTTTGTTCTTATTAATTTTATTGTATATAGAAGGCTACTTCAAATGATTATTTAATTTATAGAGTTAAAAAGAGGGGGGAAAAAAAAAAAAAAACACAGTTACGTCCAAAGAAAGTCTCCCCCCCCCCCCCCCCCCCCCCCTAGCATAAATTCCTAGATCCGCCACTGCTCACACAGGTTGTAGAGTTTCGACTAGAAGTCATCGGAAGTATATTTCTCAGGGTTTACCTCATTTCTTGGAGTATACTAGTTTTATTGTGGGAAGGAGCGATAAGATTCGATTTTGGGAGGATGTTTGGAGGGGGTATGTATCTTTTGCTGCTTTGTTTCCTCGGTTCTATAATCTGTCTTTGGCTTATAATGTGTCCATTTCTTCTATAGCTTCTTTGTCCTCTATTACTCATTCTTGGGATTTTAAGTTTCGTTGTAATCTAAATGATAGTGAATGTTCTGAGCTTATGTCTTTATAATCTTTGCTTGAGGGTGTTTGCTTAAGGGATTCAGTCCCTGACATGAGAAGTTGGATAGCTCATTCTTCAGATATCTTTTCTTGCAAATCTTTCTTTGAGATGTTTGTGGATGATCCTAGTGTTCCTTTGTTTCCTTCTTCTCTGATGATTTGGAAAGCGAATGCCCCTTATAATTCAGGTGTTAGCTTGGGTGTTAGCTCACAAGAGACTCAATACCAATGATATGCTTCAGAGGAGGCTAACTTCCTTCTGCAATCATCCTCATTGGTGTATTATGAGAAGACAGGAGGCTAAGACAGTAGATAATTTGTTCTTACATTGTCCAGTGGCGGTTGTGTTATGGAAGAGATTGTTCCATATCAGTGGTGAGACTTGGATGCTTCCAGGTTTTGCTACTCAGATGTTTGAGATCAGTTGCGTGGGTTTTGGGAGGGATAAGAGGGGAGTCACTTTGTGGAGGTGTGCTATGATGGCGCTTTTTTAGATTATTTGGTTGGAAAGGAATGCTAGGATTTTTGACAATAAAGAAGAAAGGCTTGGACGGGCTATGGGATAGAATCTATTTCTTTCTTCTTTTTGGGTTTCAGTTTAAAATTATTTTATTTTATTTATTTATTTTTTTTTTGGGGAATCCCATTATTTATCATTAGATGTGATTGGAAGTCGGTTTGTGCCAGTTAGTGCTTTCTTTGTTTTTCTTATTTTGTCTTTGGTGGACTTCTTGTTCTCCTTTGTACCTATTTTCATTTTGATTTTTCAATAAAATTATCCTTTTTGTCGATCAAAAAAAGAAAAAAAAAAAGAAAAGAAAAGAAAAAAAGATAGACTTCATGTGGTAACAACTACAAGTGGTTCAAGTTCTTCTCATTACACTTGGAAGAAGTGGTGGAGAATCAACCGTGGCCCAAATTTTTAAGGAAAAAATTTCTATATGATATAAAGACAAAACATGACAAAATTAGAAAAAGTTATCCTATAAAAATAGTTTTTGGCTCTGGTACATGTTCTTAAAAATGCTTGTTTATGTGCCTGACTAAAATGAGTTTCTAATGACCAAATGATTTCTGTTGGAAATGTACCACATCCCACATCAGTTAAATATAAATTTGATATGACTTCGTATAGTTGTTTGGGCCCTCCACCTAAGAGCCTAGGCTTTTAGGTTGGAAACTTGACAATTTCCATTGAGACGAACAAAGCCGAGTGCAAAAATAAATTTCTGGTAATTAAGGATGAACTTCACATGGAAATTAAATGGGTCTGTTCTGTTGAACACACAAGTTGGTAGTGTAGAATGGAGGTATAATTGTAGTCACCAAAATGAAATAGAAATAATGCCATTCATTGAAATGACAAAATGATCTTATTTTTAGCAGGCTTTGACAAAACCATCTATTTTAATTGCAATGCAAAACAAAATGGGTGCACTCCAATTTGGTGTGAACACAGTGGATTGATTCAATAACCACGGGATGGCATCTGGACACCAGATTGAATCATCTATGTTGATTTATGCTTCATTTCAAATGGGTCTATCTTGGTTATCATTGAAGTTGTAGTAAATACATATTGTTGCACTTAAAATGAATTTTTCCAAATATATTAGCCGATGAAGTTCCAAACTTGTCTACTAATGTTTTGTATTACTCCTTTTTACCTTATTTATTTATTTATTTATTTATTTTTGTAATAAATTCATCTTAAAGGATGGATTCGTGCTTTCAAATACTATTAAAGCAAAATAAAATGCACTAGCTAGCAATGTGATGTGTAAATTATTCAAAAAAAAAAAAAAAAAAAAAAAAAGAATTTCAGTAGTCATGTATTTTCTGGAATTATTCTGAAGTTGGTAACTAATCAGGGAAAAATGAATGAGTTAAATATTCTGGCATGAAGTGGAGTGAGAGAAGCAATGCATGTTGGGAAAGCAATAGTATATAATTTCATTTTGGGTTCAGTATAGTATAGTAATTTTACAGATCATTCGGAGTATTCGTTAATTATTTACAAATTATCTGATGTTATGGGGCAAAATTTGAGTAACTGCCCTTTGAAAAGAAATGGTTATAATTCATGCATTTCTTAAAATTCAGAGACCTTTTCCAGATGGCCACTTTTATTCAGTAAGTGGTTATTATCTGACGTGATAATTCCTTATTCTGCAGATAGCATATACTGGCCAGTGTTTATTGTTGCAACTGCCGCTGCTGTTGTCGCGAGTCAAGCCACCATATCTGCAACTTTTTCAATAATCAAGCAGGCCCTTGCACTTGGCTGTTTTCCAAGAGTCAAAGTTGTACATACATCAAAGAAGTTTCTTGGCCAGATATATATTCCAGATATTAATTGGATCCTTATGATTCTTTGCATTTCTGTGACCGCTGGATTCAGGAATCAAAGCCAAATTGGAAATGCTTATGGTGAGTTCATCAGTTGCATTTTCTGAAGCTTCATAATTCGATCTTCTTTCATTCTATTAAAATATGTTTCTAATTAGGGGATTACATGATTCTTTGATTTGTGCCAACATAAGACAAGGTTTCCTCGAAAATCTCAATAAATGTTTCTATATTGAGGTTTTTAACATATGCCCTGCATTTATAGGAGACAAAGGCTTCACCTTTATACACATATATGCATTTATACATACATATATACATACATAAATAACTTAAAAAGCAATGTTGGGAAGTCCCATGTCCCACATCGATTAGATATTAAGTTTAATATGGCTTCTATCTTGTTTGGGCCCTCCACTTAGAAGCTTAGGCTTTTAGGTTGGAAACTTAATATGGTATTAGAGCCCGTTATTGATGTTGTTTTTGTGCCTATTTCGTTTGTGAGCCCGTTGTTGTTGTCCATGTGATAGGCATATTGTTATCTTGTTAGGCCTCCACGTAAGGGGGAGTGTTGGGAAGTCCCACTTCTCACATCAATTAAATATTAAGTTTAATATGGCTTCAAATACCTGTTTGGGCCCTCCACTTAGAAGCTTAGGCTTTTAGGTTGGAAACTTACCAAGTAATAATATACTAAAAGTATTGTTCTCTAGTTTCCCTTTCTTTCCTTTTAAGTTGTCTTTTGACTTACCTTGTGTACATGCATCTATGTACTGGTATTAAAACAATAAGTAAAGAAGAAGAAGCATTGCAGGGAAGTGCGACCTGCAAGAAAAATGATTAAATTACAATCTCCTATTATCTCTGTTTTCATTTACAGGAGTGTTTATTCAAACTTTTGTAGCTGTGCAGATTGACATACTGAAATTTGACATTAGTTGTGACCTTTGAAAGATACCAATCAAACTCCTAATTCTCTCCTTCACACTCTTTTGGAAGTGGCTGTTCTTTGAAAATCCTTTCCTTCTATTTGCTCAAAGAACTCACAAAATTTTATCTGTACTAGAAACTCTTTATCACTAGTTGGTCATGTTTTTCTTCTCTCGCCAAAAAATAAATAAATCAATGCATTTTAAAATCAAATAAATTGTAAATCCAAGGACTTAAATATCAATATCGATGGATACATCAAGGGTCCAAAAAGACGGATATATCGATGGATGGATCGAACATTTCGATATTGATTCAGAGATATGACGGATATTGTTGGTTGAACGCATATACTTCCATTGAAACTCTGGGAACAATGATTAGACTCTAATAAACAGTTTAAAATCAAAATATTGTAATTTAAATGTGTATTAGACAAGTATGTATTATGTAGGGTATAAAAATTGTGCCACACTGAGCGAAAGAATGAATATTTTAACAAAATAAATGAAAGTTCTAATTTAAGCTATTAATATAATTGAAATATTTATATAAATCAATACTAAAAGAGTAAAAGGTGATAATTTTGACACAATAACAAGAAAATGAATATCTTGATATCATTGATATATATCCTTGATATAGTGGATATATTCAATATATCGACGATACCAAATGAAAGAAAGAAGATATTATGGATATATCGAGATATATCGAGATTTTATCAATAATATCGAAAATAGTGACAATATCGTTAAGATATTTTGTGAATAATATATGTCAGTTAGATATCGTATTGAGGGATACGGATACACTAATATATCATCGATATTTTAGTCCATAAGTGTAACCACTATTACCTCACATTAACTGTAATCAAGGATGTTTTTGGAAAGGTTTTTTGTTGGTTATTTATTATCATATTTTATTTGTCCACCAATTGTCTTCATTTTTTTTTCTTATTGCATCTCTCTTTCCGTCAAAACCCCTTCTTATTATGTTCCCCTTGTTGGTTTAGTATTCAACTCGAGAGAGATAGGAGGAGGAGAAGGAGGAGGAAGAGAGAGGGGGGGGGGGGGGTTATGTGTTAAATTGGGTTGATGCAAAATAAATGGAACCTTAAAAACTTTTGCAATTATAGTAAATATAAACACTGATGCAAACAACACAATTAATAAAAGCAAATAAGTAAATGAGGGTAGAGAAATCAAACAGAAGATATAACGAGATTCGGCTCTTCCTCCCATGTCCTTGCGTCAAGAACTCTGTTTGAGGATTTCAATTCCACTAATCAATTTACTTCCAGGTGTAAATTAAACTTTTACACAATCTTTTTCCGGGTTTAGATCAAATTGAATCTACTTGCGGATGTAGATCAAACCTTTACAACAAGCAAATCCCCTTTGCTGAACAAGTGTTATGCCCAACCCTCAATCTTTCTAAAAATAGATGTAAATAAAGTACAACAACAAATCCCTCTTGATAAGGTGAATAAAGAATTCAGCTCAATCTGATATGATAATGAACAATGAAAGATTTAAGTATATGGATCTAGGGCTAGATAATGGGTATGAGCAAATAGATCTTTTTTTCCTTTTTTCAATCCATACTCCCAAAGTGTTTGGAACACTGTATATATAGCCTTGGATGGTCTTTGAACATTGGGTAGCAGCCCATTTAAAAGTATGGCTGTTGGAGCTCTTTTTGGGTCAAAAATGCTTTTTGAAAACTAGCCAATTTTGTGTTAGAATTGCACATTCAATCGACTGATTTCTCAATTTAGTCGACCGATTCAAGCAAAATCAGAAGACATTTTGGTAGCTCTATGTTAAATTCAATTGACTGATTT
Organism: Liquidambar formosana; assembly: GCA_039720395.1. Taxonomy (NCBI): domain Eukaryota; kingdom Viridiplantae; phylum Streptophyta; class Magnoliopsida; order Saxifragales; family Altingiaceae; genus Liquidambar; species Liquidambar formosana. Next base: position 23,006,440 of record CM077835.1, read on the forward strand.
GTATATTTCAGTTGATTGATTTGTACATTTCAGTAAGCTGATTTGTACATTTCAATATAGTTTTCAATTTGAAGTCCATAAATGATTTTCCAAGTTTAGGACTTTTCTTAGGGTCATGATTTATGGTCTTTGGATCCTATAGTCATTGAGCTTTACCATTCAACCATTTTCATAAAATCTTAACTCTCACCCAAATACCCAAGTCTTCAATATCCTCAAGTCTTCTCTTCATGGGCTCTTCAGAGTTGGAATCTTCTTTTCTCTGAGGCTCTTTGCTTCTCTTGATCTTTTATTTGATTAAGCCTTTGATTGCCCTTTGATCCTTGACTTCTTCTTGTTTGCTTCTTGGCTTTCTTCTTATGATAGTACATTTGAGCATAGAAAGACCTACCTTATAATGATCAACTTAAAAGATAAATATTAGTCCATAATAATCAATGCTTTGTTATCATCAAAATCTTAATATATTCATGGAATGAAACTTTAAAGCTAACACCCCTATTAAAAAAAATAAAAAAAAATAAAAAATAAAAATATTAGAAGGGATATAATTAATTTGTTTTTTTTTTTCTTTTGCCTATTTGTTTTCCTTTATATGCTAATTACTCCTGAAGTCTTCAAATTGGTTATATCTTCTCCCTACTGTTTTCATATACTGCTTCACTTGCCTGATTTTAAGTTTCAACATTCTAGATAGCTTTGGACTCATAACCAAATCACAAATATAACACACATTCTTGTGTTTTCCATTTTACCCATTAATTAGAAATTAAAGTTTCATCAATCTCTTGCCCAATTGGTATATACTTATTCCTGTGAAACTTGCACTCATTAGCGCAATGTGATATCACAACAGGTACAGCAGTCGTGATAGTCATGCTGGTAACTACACTGCTCATGGTTCTGATCATGTTATTAGTGTGGCGCTGCCATTGGATCATAGTCCTGATATTCACCACCTTATCACTATTAGTGGAATTGACTTACTTCTCTGCCGTGCTTTTCAAGGTTGATCAAGGTGGATGGGTCCCACTTGTGATCGCAGCAGCCTTTCTTGTCATCATGTATGTTTGGCATTACGGTACAGTGAAACGCTATGAATTTGAAATGCACAGTAAGGTTTCAATGGCGTGGATTCTTGGGCTTGGGCCCAGCTTAGGACTGGTCCGGGTCCCTGGGATTGGACTCGTGTATACTGAGCTAGCGAGTGGGGTGCCCCACATTTTCTCACACTTCATCACAAATCTACCAGCCATCCATTCTGTTGTCGTTTTTGTCTGTGTGAAGTACCTTCCTGTCTACACAGTTCCTGAAGAAGAGAGATTCCTTGTTAAGCGGATTGGGCCCAAGAACTTCCACATTTTCCGTTGTGTTGCAAGATATGGTTATAAAGATCTCCATAAGAAGGACGAAGATTTTGAGAAAAAACTCTTTGATAACCTCTTCATGTTTGTGCGTCTCGAGTCCATGATGGAAGGGTGTTCAGACTCAGATGAGTACAGTTTATATAATCAGCAAACTGATCGGTCTAGAGATTTCTTGTTGAATGGTAATAGCAACACTACTTCCACCAATGTGGACCTCACAATTTCATCAGTGGACTCAATCGTGCCTGCCGCCAAATCTCCATTGCAAACAAATAATACCGTCAGATCATCAGGTCAGCATAGCAACCAAACTGAGACCGATGAGTTGGAGTTCTTGAATAACTGTAGAGATGCTGGGGTGGTGCACATAATGGGGAACACAGTGGTAAGAGCAAGAAGGGATTCAAAGTTCTATAAGAAGATTGCTGTAGATTATATATATGCATTTCTTAGGAAGATATGTAGGGAAAACAGTGTAATTTTTAATGTCCCTCATGAGTCTCTCTTGAATGTTGGGCAGATTTTCTATGTTTAAATTTTTTTCGATCCATTATGATCAGTAAGTGTAAATCAGTTTATTGTCTTCCATACAAGTGGCTTTGTTTTTTCTTTTTTCTTTTTTTTTCTTGCCGCCATCAATTTTTGCTCTCTTTTTGGTTTTGTAGCATGTTTACCCTTTTATTGGTTGGTGGAAACTGTCCAAAGGATTCAGGAAAAAGGGAAAATAAATATGAAATGAAGAATGCATGGTAGGGTGCAGATTGCAGGAAAAATAAATTTAGACAAAACACAAAGAAAGTAGTTTTAGTTGGGCTGGCCGCACTGAAAATGTGAGGTTTAATCGAGACGGAATGGAAATTAAAGGCGTTCAAAGATTTTAACCAAGAGGCTATGTTCTTTCATTTTTTTTTCTCCTCCGGCGAAACCAAAAAGGCTTGGTAAAAGAATAAAATTCATGGGGTAGCAGAACCAATTAAAAATTAAAATTTTTGGGGTATTACAAAAGAAATTAGAAACCCTGTCCATGAAATTAAAGTTTATGCTGTTTAACAATGTAGCTCATATAATGTCGCTAACTAAATATGCGCTTCTACGGGGTTAGTTGAGCAGTTAGGCCCTACCTTCAAAAAGGTCATTGTTTCAATTTCTTATAGTTATCATTGCTTATTTAGGTGTGGGCCAAGGAGAAATCTGGACCAAATTGAAGTAATTCAGTCCTTCAACATTTGAACTAGACCTCGACCGAAATTAGCATTGGACTGGAGAGAGAAAAACGGTCTTGTTTTTGCTTCTGTTTTTTTTTTTTTTTTTTTTGGGGGTAAAAGATAAGAAATTTATTGAATAACTATTATTATTCAATGAATAATACTTATATATAGAAAATTTAGAGTACAATCTAGGATGTGCAATACCGTAAGCATCTTCGCTATTCACCCACATATAAGAAGTCTATATAAATGAGTTGACATAGCGGGGAAATCCGCAATTTTATTAGCTTGCCTAACTACCTGCCTAAATCTAACATCCTCAAATTTGTCAACAAGTCAAAAATATTTCTTGAATAAGAATTTGAACCTCCCAAGGCCACAGTAATATTGTTTCCAACAGATATTCGAGATGAACCCTAATCGACCTTTGAATCTCCTCCAATTGCAGCTGCACCCACAAAAAGGCTTCGAGCTACCTACATACCCACGACGGGGATCAAGTCAATTCGGTTCGTTGAAAAAAATATTTGTTTGGTTCGATTGATAGTAAGAGTGTAGCATAATTAAAATGAATAATTCATGTTCTATGAACATATATAGATTACAAGGGTTTAAGATTTATAAGAATTGATTGGATTTGAGTTGGGTGAACTTGGGAGGTCATTTGAATTTGGTTGGGTTTGCGGTTGCGTCTAGTGTGGCTTCTAGATTGCCTACTTTTTCAAAGTGGGATCAAATCGAACGTAGTTTAAATAAAATGGTAAATTGTAGATATTCCCTTAAAGTATGGGGGGATTAGCAGAAAACCCTCCTTATGTTCAAAATCAAGCAATTCCCCCCCCCCCCCGCGTGCGCGCGCGCGCGAATGTTCAAAATTAAGAAATGTTCAAAATGACTTAAGAGGGACATTGTTTGATTTTGAACATCATGAGGTTTTTTTGCTAACCCTCCATACTTTAGAAGGTTACCTAAAATTTACCCTAAATAAAATGGTTTAATTGAAATTGATCACGTAACAACGATACCTTATAAACATTAAGCCATATTATAGTTAATGGATCAACTTGATTTGGATTTTGGGAAACACATTAAGTTCAAATTAGGATTTGAAAAGAATTGATCATGTAACACTTTATAGACATATAGCCATATTGTACAAGATTAACACGATTTAATTATTGGGTACGAACCATTTTGAGTGAGCCAACTTGATTGGGCTTAGCACGTATGAAAAATGTCGGCCTATTATTTTTAGGATGCCTAAATTGAATAGGCTTCTTTTAGATTAGGCCAAATTTTAGCTTGGTTCAAATAATGCACCTAACATTGGGAGCCGATATTGCAACCCCAAAATCTTGTTTGTACACTCCATTAATTTTGATTTTTTTAATATATATATATATATGATTTTTATGAAAATTGGTCGCATAATCCATTACGAAACGTCATTTTGAATAATTTTGCAGAAACAAGTTTTTCCAAAATCCATCATTTAAGTGGATTTTTTTACCATTTATCATCTTTGTTTCATTTTTTTCCAAAAAAATCAATTTAAACTATAGATTTTGGAAAAAATTTCCTCTACAAAGTTATTCAAAATAATGTTTTCAAGTGGACTTCCTGAACACTTTTCATAAAACCCTTTTATATATTTCTAAAACTTTAAAAAATTAAAACTAGTGGGGTGTACGAACAAAATTTTGGGGTTGCAATAACCAACCCCTTAATATTATCACCAATCTCTTATATACACACACATATACACACACATATACATACACACACACACACACACACACACACACACATATATATATATACACATATATATATATACGGTTATGTTCCCATCAGCACGTGTTGATATAAGTTATATCAACACCATGCATTGGGGGTTGTACCTCTTGCATTGGTCCAATGTACCTTAGATCCCACTAATGCACAAGGTGCAACTCTCAATGCAGATGTTGATATAAGTTATATCAACACGTACTTACCTGATCATCATCCATATATATATATATATATATATATATATATATATATATATATACGGTTATGTTCCCATCAGCACATGTTGATATAAGTTATATCAGCACCATGCATTGGGGGTTGTACCCCTTGCATTGGTCCAATGCACCTCACATCTTACTAATGCACAAGGTACAACTCCCAATGCGGGTGTTGATATAAGTTATATCAACATGTGTTTACCTAATCATCATCCTATATATATATATATACTACTTATAAAAGTCTGTATCTCATAAAAGCTTTTAATTGACCATTACACCTTTATTTTAAATTTTAAATACTTATTTGCCCCCCATATTTAATCAAACAATTAAAAAAGTTTATTTTCTAGCAAAAAAGAAGAAATAAAGATAATGACATTCACTTCATAAATTCTACAAAACCTCCATTACTATGGAAATCTCCTAGCCAACTTATTATGCCTGCCATAACTCTTAACTATGAGTCCATTTAACACTAATTTCTTGGTATGGTTCAAGATCACAAATTTTTACCTCTAAGAGCCCATCAAAGTCAAGATTATTCCCTATTCTTCTTCTTCGGGTGCAACATTCGGTGATCTCCAATGATGGCTCCATCTGTCCATTTTCCTAACGCTCTATTTCAATAGCGTTCTTCTTCTTCCCTATCTTTGGGTGATTCTTCTGGATTCATATCCTTTCACTCCTGGTGAGTTTCTTTGTTTTTTTTCTCCCTACCCCACTTCCCCCTCTTCTTTTTCTCACTTTATTCTCCCGACCCCATTCCTTTCTCTTTTCTCTTTTCTTTTCCCATTTGAGGGAACCTTTTCTATCTGACCATCTCTTTCAGTCCCCCTTTTCCCTCCCTTTTTCGGCTCTGTTTTTTTTCCCCCTTCCTTGTTCTTTCTTTTCCCTTTTTCAGCATACTGCCCCTACTATTTGATATAAGGTCTGAGTGACAGTGTTTGGTCACTTCTTTCTTTTTTCTATTTTTTCCCATTGTCTTTTTTGGCAGTCTATCTCTACCTCTTAGATAATTTGCTTATTTTATTCCTCCACCTATTCGAGTTATTGTCTATAAGAGGTTTTCTTTATTCAGGTATTCTATTACCTGTCTACATGAGAATCTTAGCTTGGAACTGTCGTGGGCTTGCCCAAGCCTCGACAATTCATCAACTTATGTCTATGGCAAGAGAATTTAATCCGGATTCAATTTTCATCTTGGAAACGAAAGTTGATGTGAATAAAGCTAGCTTGGTCATGAGTAGATTGGGCTTCATAAATTCTGAGAGTATTCCTGCAAGAACGGAGCGGGAGGTTTATGTCTTGCTTGGAAAGATGGAGTTGATTTGGAAATTACTATGGCTAACCATAATTTAATCTCAACTCTAATCTTTTCTGATCCAGTGCATGCTCCTTGGCTCCTAACATGTGTCTATGCTCCGCCCCTAAGACATGCCCAATATCAGCTATGGGATGCTCTTACTGTTATCAACAATACGGTGGATAGACCGTGGCTGTGCATTGGTGATTTCGATAATGTGGTCAACCAACTAGAAAAGAAGGGGGGAAGGCCTTTTGCATCTAGCTCGAGGGGTGGCCTGACGGGCTTTATTACAGATAGTGGAATAGTGGACCTTGGATTTAGTGGAAACCCGTTCACTTGGTCTAACAAAAGAGCTTGCCTTGCAAATATTAAGGAAAGAATTGATAGAGGGCTGGTTAATACAGCCTGGAGAACCCTCTTCCCTAGAGCTAATATTCCTCACTTACCAGCTATAACCTCTGATCATAACCCTCTGTTGCTTAACACAGAAGGGGAGTTTAATAATTTCTTCCGGCCTTCCAAATTTGAGGCGATGTGGATTAGGGATCAATCCAGTCATGGTGTTGTTCTTAATGCTCGGAATCCTTTTACTAATGGATCTCCTACCTTGAACTTTTGCCAGAAACTAAAACTTTCGTTGAGGAAGCTGAAGGAATGGAACAAGAATCACTTTGGAAACTATACACAGCAAACTAAACAACTTACAGTATATTGATGAGCTGCAGCAGCAAGATGAATCTGAGGACAACTTGAGGCTCCAACGAAACCTTGAATTTGAGTTAAATGAGCAACTTCAGAAGGAAGACATTATGTGGAAGCGAAAATCTCGTATCTAGTGGTTGCAGGATGGAGATTCTAATTCAAAGTTTTTCCACTTCTCAACAGTAATTCATTGATAATGTAATGCTATTGATTTTCTTAAAATGGCGGACGGGTCTTGGGTCTCAAATCTATAGGTATTGGTGACCAATTCATAAACTATTTCAAACCAGTTATTTTCATCAAGTAATCCCGTCTGCCTAGAAAACTTGGAGCATTTCGTCAACCCTGTCATTACTGATGAAGAGAATGCAATGCTTATAGAGATCCCAACAATAGAAGAGATAAAAGATATCGTGGATCGTATGCCTCCCCTAAAATCTCCAGGCCCAAATGGAATGTCAGCCATTTTTTATCATTCTTATTGGCACATTATTGATGCTGATGTTATTGATATGGTGTAGAGTTTTTTTCGATCTGGCCATCTGTTTAAAGAGCTCAATCAAACTTACATAGCTCTCATCCCTAAATCCCAAAATGCTAATAGAGTGGAGCACTATAGGCCGATTAGTTTATACAATGTGGGTTACAAAATCATTTCAAAGATCTTGTCTAACAGATTACGACCTTTATTAGAGAAGATGATATCCCCCCATCAAACGGCTTTTATTCCTAGTAGATGTATTGCTGAAAATGTGGTTATGACTCAAGAAATACTATATGTTTTCTAAAAAAAAGTAGGGAAGGGTGCTTTTATGGCAATAAAGGTGGACATGGCAAAAGCTTACGATAAAATTGAATAGGGATTTGTTAAAATAGTGTTGAAGAATTTTGGTTTCCATCCAACTTTCATTCAATGGATTATGCAGTATATTACTTCCCTAACTTTTGCGATTCTTTTAAATGGTGGCCCGCTAGGCCACATTGCGCCTAAACGAGAATTGCGACAAGGTGATCCACTCTCACCTTTTTTGTTCATTTTATGCTCTGAGATTCTCTCCAGATTTTTGGCTTGTGAAGAGGAACAGGGAGTTTTTAGGGTATCAAGATTACTCAAAATTGTCCTCCTATCTCGCATCTAATGTTTGCTGATGACTTTGTTATATTCTGTCATGCAAAGGAAAATGGTGATGAAGCCATTAAAGAATGCCTTGAATTGTATTGTGAATGGTCGGGTAAAGAGGTTAACATGCAAAAATCTGGAGTATATTTTAGTAAGAATATCTCTCAACATAAAGCTAGCCTACTACGATCAATGTTGAGAATGCAAAAGATCAAGAGAGATACTGTCTATCTTGGTCTACCAATGTTTGTGGGGTGTTAAAAAAGGGCAGTGTTTGGTCCTCTTCTGGAAAAAGTCTGTAAAAAGATTTATGGTTGGAAAAGGAAAGTTTTGTCCTTTGCTAGGCATACAACTCTTGTTAAATCAGTTGCAGCAGCTATGCCCTCATATGTAATGTCCTCTTTTTCTCTTCCGACAATTCTTTGTGTTGACCAGTAGAGTTCGACGGTTTTGGTGGGGGCATGCAAATAAAAATAAAAAAAAATAAAAAAAAAAGCCTCTTTGCCTCAAAGCATGGGATTCCATATGTGAACCAAAAGTTATGGGGGGACTGAAGTTTAGAAGATCTCGTGATTTCAATCGGGCTCTTTTAGTGAAACTAGGTTGGCAAATGGCTTCTGGGGAGAATAAACTGTGGGTATCTCAGTTTACAAGAAAATATTACACTGGGCATTCTTTTCTCCATGTAAACAAAAGTGCCTTTGATTCATCCATGTGGAAAGCAATTCTGGAGACGAGAGATATTATCAAGCAAGGGGCGTGCTACTTAATGGGTGATGGGAAATCTATTGACATCTGGACTCAACCATGGGTACCAAATTTGGCTACTTATTGTGTTCAACCAAAAGCTGGGTTTGATGAGGTTCCTGCCAAAGTGGCTTAGTTAATTGATACTCATCAAGGGATATGGAAATCTGATGTGATTTATTGCCTTTTTGAACCAGCAGCAGCCCAAGCTATCCTTCAAATTCCTTTAGCAACTTCCAATTGTTGGGATAAACTGGTATGGCTTCTCTCTAAATCTGGTAAATTTAAAGTTAAAACTGCTTCTTCTATGGACCAAAAACGGAGATGGGGAGATAGTTTAGTTTCCCACGAGCGAATTCGGAAGAAATTCTAGAAGACAAAATTGCATGAGAGACGTAAAGTGTTTATGTGGAGAGTTTTTTCAAATGCTATCCCTACCAGGAGTGCCTTGGCTTTAAAGGTTTTTTATTGAAGATCCCTATTGCCCTTTGTGCACTAAAGAGATTGAATCATCTGAACATTTGTTTTTCACTTGTCCGATTGCTCGAGCCTTTTGGTTTGCTAGATGGGGACTGATTACTGAACATCCACAAACCTTTCCCTAGTTGAATGGTTTGGAGTTGTTCTCAATGCGGGTATAGTTTTGTAGAAGGAAGATCTTAATGAACAAGAATTTATTATCTCAACAGCCGAACTTATGGAGATCATATGGAGATGTAGGAATCAGAAGATTTTTGAAGGGATATTACCAGATTTTGAGTTACTAACACAATAGCTTAATGCTCGAGTTCATGAGTACTCATCCATTATTTGTGCTGAGGAATCCATACCTGAAGTAGTCCATAGCATCCCATTCACAGAAGTGCCTATCCGATGGGAACTCCCCTTAGAGGAGTTCATGAAACTCAATTTTGATGCTGCAGTAGGGGCACATAATTCTTGTGCTGCTTGTGTTGCATGGAATAATCATGGAAAAGTTTTAGGTGCTTGGGCTATCCAAGTTATGGGTTCAGATCCTCTATTAGCAGAAGCAGAGGCTGCTAGATTGGCCTTAAAGGTTGCTAAGAGTATGGGTTGGGATAAATGCATCTTTGAAGGGGACGCCCTTAATGTTGTCACAAGTATTTATGCTCCACATTGTTGCCCTTGGGCAATAAAAGTTATTATTTGTGATATAGTGGCTAGTCTTAAGGATACCCCTTGCTCTCTCTTCCATGAGGTGCCAAAAAGGATTAATGGGGCCGCTCATGTGTTGGCGCGTTGGTCTCTGTGCACTGGATTTGATGGGTTCTTACCTTCCAATGCTCTTTCGGAATCACTTTTTGACACCTGCAATCTTGATAATTACAGTTGGGATTGATTTCCTTTTGTTTTGTTGTGGTTATTGTTTTTTTCTTGGGTGTTTTTTCTCTGTTTTGCTTGTGTTCTTTTTTTCCATAAAATAAATAAAAATAAAAAAAAAAGAAAAAAAAACTACGAAAGGAAGTTTGACCTATTATGTTAAACGTCCATTCTAATTATTTAAATGAGATTTATATATTAAAAATATAATATATATACATGTCTCTGAAATGAGATTTATCTTTTCAACAAAAAGTAACAAATAATTATATTTTCATGTTCTACATATATATTTAAGAATTTATGAATTTTCATATATCTTTTGTTATTTAAATATTATCTGCATGTAATGCACGTGTGCTCATATCTAATATTTTAAAAATACAAGGATGAGACCCATGTAAATGAATGGGATAAAATATTTAATAAAAAAAATACTACATAAAGGGCATAATATTACGGTTTTTTCCAGTAACATAAACGGTAGGGTCCAAGTCATACCCTCCCTTCCTCTCCCCCCCCCCCCCCCCCCCCCCCCAAAAAAAATAAATAAATAAATAAACCCCTGAAAAAAAAGAAATTTGTGTGCATGTTTGCGAGAGTGTGTGTGTGAGAGAGAGAGAGAGAGAGAGAGAAAGAGCAAAGGCTTTGAGAGAATAATTGATCTCTCTACGATCAACATGAACAGATCAACAGCTAACTAGACGAAACTCCATTGTTACAAACAAGAAACCAGAAGCCAAGTTTGTATTTACTATTGATGTAAATAATAACTTTACATACATTGATGATTTCTTTAGGTTTAGCACAAAACACAATCATGCTGTCCATTCATGATTTTGAAGCCAACCTATTATCTCACTCTCGACGGGAGGCTATTCTCCCCACTCATATAATACACACTACCTTGAAGAGGTATGTATAAAGGAAAAAACAACTTACATCGTATCTCCTGATAGGGGAAAGAAAAGAGGAAAGAGAAAGAGAAAGAAGGAGAGAGGTGGGGAATAAGGGGATCATCAGACACTACTTGGGTACCTGACCCTGTGGTTTAGTTTGGCATGCAGCTGACATCACACGTAAGCGTCTGGCAATTTCTGTGAATGACGGGCGGGCCACAGGATCAGGGGCCCAACACTGCTCCATCAACAATCTCCATTCAGAGTCACAGAAGCTTGGCACAGGTGGCCTTAATGTGTTATTCACAATGCCTCCTGCATGTAAGAAGAAAGGTCATCAATAGAAATAACACTCAGAACTAAGATATGGCCATTTTAAGCCTGCAAATCCACTGCAGTTACCAGGCCCCATTCTCAATTCAAAAACGAGCATGTAAAACTCTCATTAATAGCTCAGATATGGGTTAAAACATTTTGACATTGGTAAGAAGTTAATTGATCCAAATTCAATCACCAGATTGGTTGACTAAAAGCACAAGATCATCAAGCCAATCGAGTAAAAGCACAAGTACCAGTATGCGCATACTACTAAAGGGTAAGCCAGCTTCTTGATCGGAAATGGGAAGCAAATGGTTTGTGTGTGTGTGTCGGAGGGGAGTTGTCAAATTTGTTTTGGTTTGAAATGGTCACTTGGCAGAACCTTTGTGCCCTATTTGAGGCTTTCCAAGACACTATAACAATTTATTGCTTTCCTGGCTTCTTTACTATTTGCATACTTGAAAATTTGATCAGATGAGACAAGGAGATTGCTAGGCAGAGGTTTGGAACCCTACACCTATTATGCTAGTTTAGTCATTAACAAATAATTATTTGAATAGATGTGTTCTCTACAAGATTTGTATCTGAAGGGAGAAAACCAGAACCTAATACCGCCAGGTTTGATACCTAGACCTACAGTAAAAAATTACAAGCTGAGAAGAATCAGTGCTTAGCCCCTTAATTGATAGCCCTAAATTCAACTAAATTGTGTAGTACCAAAAGAGATAAAAATAAAAATAAAAATAAAAATATTAACCATCAAGGGGGCTAAAGCATCCATCATAGAGGGTCCAGTTTCTTTTGTGTTCATTGGTGTAGAAGTAGAATAAATTTTAGGGTAAATTCCAGAAACTACCCTCAACTTTAGGTCAGGTTTCAGTTTGCTACCTTGAACTTCCATATGCCTCCATTGAGTCCCCAATTTGTGCGTTGACCAAAAATTAGTAATGCCATTAACCAAAATCATGAAATGACTATTATGCCCTTCATATCGACAACGTCATTTTGATGCAATATTCCCTAAAATTATTTGCATAAACAATCTTCACGAAAAGACTGTTATGCCCTTGCATATTTCCTGAAGATCATACAGAATAGCCCAAATTCAGTCAGTCTCCTCTTTCTCATCTTTGAAGGGAAATAGCAAAGCTGCCGTTAGTTCTAGTGAGGATTATAAAGAAGATGAGCCTTTGGGTTTGCACGGCAACAATCCAACCAATTGTTCGATGATGTTCCTGTACTTCGTTTGCTCGATTAGTATTCAGACCATTTTGCAGAAGTTCTTGGGGTTCTCGCCGCCACATGGGGTGATTGGCTATGAGCTCTTCCCAATGCTGGATCCAAAGACCAGTTGATTGGTTTTTGTAGTTATTATTATTGTTGTTATTTATAGTTTTGAAATCATGACGAAATGGAATTGCTTTAGGGTTTTTTATTTAGTTAATTAGTACTATTTTTACGATTTTCCTTACAAGAACTTGATAAATTTGAATTCCTATGGAGCTCCTGGGTTGATCTAATCATAAATTCAGAAGTGTGTGTGTCATACATAATATAGATAGCAATTGATACAAATTTTCAGGTTTTATGCCTACAAAGTGTCGTGATCATTCTTGATTTCAGTTCCAATTTGCAAAAGTTATTTGGGTCTTTCTCTCTCTCAAAATACATAAACACATTCCTAGAAGATGTATACATTACGATGCTATGCTGTGGAATCTCTCTCTCTCTCTCTCTCTCTCTCTCTCTAAACATACAGAAACACAGTCCTAGAAGATGTATACATCACGATGTTATGCTGTGGAATTTTCCATACTGATGTTCATCAAACCCAAAATGATCTCGGCACATCCAACTATCCCATGGTTTGTTTCTAGGTTTTTGTTTTTATTAGTTTGAGATCATGAAGAACTGGAATTGTTTTTAATTTTGTTCAGTATTATTTGAATCAATATGGAATTTGTAGATTAATCTGATCATTGCTAGGATTAATAAAAGTCATTATCCTTTTCACTTTCTGTCATATGCATAATTGCATATATTATCTCTCTCTCTCTCTCTCTCACACACACACACATATATAGCTGATGGTAAGAGGATTTCACTAGTGATAGAGAGAGTGAAAGTTTGGTCAGACCTAATTTAAAGGGGGAGGAGGGTAAAGCAGATAATTCCTATATTAGTAGGGGCAAAATAGGGATTCCATATACACATTACGGCACTAGGCATATTATACCTGGATTTCACTAGTGATAGAGAGAGTGAAAGTTTGGGTCAGACCTAATTTAAAGGGGGAGGGAGGTAAAGCAGATGGTTCCTATATTAGTAGGGGCAAAAATAGGAATTTTAAAAGGGCAAAGGGGAAAATAGGGATTCCATATACACATTAGGGCACTAGGCATATTATACGTAAATATAGGTCATGTGCACATCACATGAATCTTCTCCGTTTGGCAAACAACGGCAGCTGACGGTAGGTATTCAATTGTAAAACATTGACTACCTTAGTGACTCAATTAATGCAATTGAAAAGTCCAGGGTAATAAGATAAAACCTAACCTGGATTTGAGGGTAGATATCTGCAATTTACCCTAATTTTTAAGACCTTAAGTTACAAGGAAAAAATCAAACTACAGATTCAAGACCATAAACCTGTATAACCAACTAAAAGCAACTCCAATCAAGACAAATCGAGAGAGAGAGAGAGAGAGAGAGATTACAAGCGCACCTATAATTGCTCCATAATGCATATTGGCATAAGGTTCCTCACCAGTGAGAATCTCCCAAAGCACAATACCAAAGGAGAACACATCAACCTGCCATTCAGTAAAAAGAAAGTAGGTAAAAAATACTTTCATGGACAAAGCGTTGAATTTGGACAAGGAAATATGAGAAATGTAAAACGTCAAAGGCACCAAGTTTAATGTTATTAGGATAAAGAAAAGGATACTAGTACTATTTAAAGCCATCTTCAATCAAACATATATATATAGCTTTAATCGTGTGTAAGATATCCCAAATATCCCATACGATCACAGTCATCCATAAGCGACATGCGCTTGCGCGTGTCATCCACGGACGGCCGTGATCGAATGGGATGGTCCAGGATATCCTGCACTTGAATAGCCCTATATATATATATATATATATATATTGATATATTGGTAACATGGATAAGAAATTCATTACATCAACAAATACCTAAACTATGACTCGAACTAGGACCTCCCCCCACATATGTGGGGGGAGGGGGGGAGAAGTGCCGCCATTAGACCACAAGGCCATTGGCAAACATGTATATATTAAAAGCTTCATCATGAAAAATAGAAGAAACAGCTTCGAGTGAGAACTTATTTAATATAAATAAATAGTATAAATGCATAAAATAGAACTTCTAAAAACTAATAGGTGCATAAGAAAGGTGTGTATTAGAGAGATCAATAGCAAATACTCTGGTTCACATTTTTCTTCTTATGCCTATATAAGTAAAATACCAATGCCACTACCCTACCTTTTCAGAAACCTTACTACTGCTACCATTCAATAGCTCTGGAGCCATCCACGGAAGGGTCCCCCTCACACCACCAGTAACCAAGGTATTTCTCTTAATTTTTGACAAGCCAAAATCACCTACCTGCGCAAAGAATAGCCCTCATTCTTAACTATTGGTTCAAGTGAACAATAAAAATTTCATCTCTAAATATGACAAATGACGCTATAATCCTATCATGTAAACAACATTCGTCATAATTACTGAAGGGTTAAGGGAACACAGTTCCTGCTAAGAACAGTGAAACAATAGAAATAACCTTGCAAATGGGTCGTAAAGGATCTTTTAAGTTCACAAGCAAGTTGTCACACTTCAAATCAAAGTGCACAATATTTTTTGAATGCAAATATTCCATCCCAAATGCTGCATCCATTGCAATAATGAGCCGCTTCCTACGATCAAGATGCCTAGACATTCACAAAATCATATGACAAAATTAAGAATTTAAATGAAAAGGGCTATTTGGTACAGGGGTACAGCTATGACATGGTAGAGAGAAATATGAAAAAAGATATTACCTGTCCTTGCAAAGTAAAACATGCCGAAGAGAACCATTCACCATGTACTCTGTCACAGTAGCTAGTGTTGCTCCTGGTCCATCTTGCACCACGCCATAAAATGCCACCACGTTGGGATGGTGAAGCTTTGAAAGAATATCAGCTTCACGCCAGAACTCCACAGTCTGAGAAGTATTACTATAAATTATCCAGCATGGAATTAAAATCCCAAGGCATACATCACTCTAGTCTCTTCAAAGAGCATACAACATTGAGACAACATTTTCCAATCAACTTGTACATTATTTTCCACAATCCCTCATCCCAAATATCATGGATTGGTAACATAGATTTGGTAAAATAGATCCTTCCTCGCATTGTCATACAAAACAGCCATCGACCCGTTCAGGTGGCCAGGTCCAGGGTCAACCAGTTCAACCACTGGTTGGTCCAGTCAAACCAGTCTGGGTCGCAAATAGTTAAATACTAAAACTTTCATTTTTTTTTTTTCAATTAACTCAAGAGGAGGTAGCCTGTTGATAGGTAGCTTCCCTACTTTATGCAAGGTTCTTACTTCAATTCCCACTGCTCCCAACCATCCCTGCTATTTTATACAATTTTATATAAATTTTGGTTTTATTGTGGAACCTAAACCAGTTGACTAGCTGCGTTACCGGCTGTGTTTGATAACACTGCTTGCTTGCCTTCTAGAATGCATGTTATCATCTTGTCACAGAAAGGCAATGTCACGTAACTGCATTAGGTTTGGTTATCAAAACTGAAACCTTTTGTGGGTCCTTATATGCTTAATCCACCAATTACAAGAAGAGGAATACTTAAATAGATCACTTGAATACAAAGAAAGCTCACCAATCTCTCTTGCTCTGATGAACGACCTGTAAAACAGCTTTTCTTTATTCGCTTGATAGCAACATCTGTTCCTCTCCATTTCCCATGATAGACAGTCCCAAAGGTGCCAGAACCCAGTTCTTTCAGCTCTTCAAGATCTTCATTTTTTATGATCTATCATGGCATCCAGGACAATAAATCAACAAGTTAATACATAAACTCCAAAATTTCCCCCAAACCAATTGAAACAGCTGCAGAAAATGGATTGAGAAAGCACAAAATTGGTACAATACAACTGCATGGTCAGTGGCATGAGTCCTCGAATGTTTTATCGAATACTGAAACTATATGTGCACAAGTAAAAATCAGAATCAACTTAAAAAGACCATAGCTGAAACTTATAGCCATTGCTTAAAGAAAAAACAAAGATAACAAAGAAACTAAGTTCAACAGGCCAACCAAAAAAACGACACACAGGAAAAGAAATTTTTTTTTTTTTTTTTTTTCATTTTTGTTGTAGCAGAAAAAGAGTCACTTCATGTGAGAACTAAAATACAATAAAAGAACAATATGGCTTCCGAAAATAAACCTTTTTGAAGGAGTTCATAATTGCCACTGCCCAAATAGGCTCCCTAGGGACCAATTTTATAAAGCCAATGACCACTACGGGTTAGATTAATTCCACTAGATCACAGCGCTCAAGCACACAAAACATGTCCATGAAAAAGATCCTGTGGAAAATCGCTAAGCTTTCTCTTCTCCAAGTTGTTCCTACATATGGCTGAGTCTGCTGCTTCAATCTTGGAGAAGTACAGCAGGGAACAGATCTGAACCGTCAATTTGGGATCAGTAAGACAGTAACTGAAGCGTCCAGCATGGAATTTAACTCATCTGATTATTTTGAGTTTAAGTGGGAGTATTTTCTAAAGAATGAAGCTCCTCATTCAAAGAGGGGTGGGTGGTTATCGAGGTTTGCAAACCCGGTTAACCAAAAGGCGATTAGTTATTATAAAATTGAACAAGACATTAACCTATACTTCAATCAACACTAGAAGAATTTCCTAAAAGATACCTACCAAAGGTTGGTTTATCATCACTAAATGGATCACAGCATTCAAATGCACAACACATGCCTTAAAATTATTGGTGAAAACAGAATAACCCAATGGAAATTCTATCCAACCCTAACATCTGTTTCAGCCCCATTGAGCTTCTCTCTTCACATGTTTCACTAATATTTCACAATTCAGTCCCAAAAAAGGGTTCATACAATAGTAAATTACAACAAAAATACAAGGTATGATCCATCTGCTGAGCAATGTGTATTTTTTTTTTTTTTTTTTTTTGATAAGGTAAATATGTATTGATGAACAAAAAAGGGCGTAGCCTATGTACATAAGCCATATACAAAGACTAACCACATATCCCTCTAAAACTTGAGGGTATCCACAAAGTTAACAAAAGAAAGATTATGAGTATTGGTATAACTAGAATACCACAAGAATAAAGACTTGACAAAAGAAGACTTGAGATCAATGATAGACTTCTCAACCCCATCAAAAGTTCTAGCATTTCTTTCCCTCCAAATGCACCACAAAATAGCATGCGGAGCCATATACCATATCACTTTTGCTTTTTTATTCCCCCCTTTAAACCACCAACCCACCAAAAGGTCGTATGTAGAAGAGGGAAGCACCCAATGGACTCCAAACATGTTGAATAAAAGCATCCAAAGACCCCTAGCCACAAAACAATGAATGAAGAGGTGATCTACCGATTCTGCATCTTGTTTACAAAGTACACATCTATTCGGCACATACCACCCTTTCTTAGCAAGATTGTCCAAAGTCAAACACTTATCACTACCCACCAACCAACAAAAAAAAGCAACTTTAGTAGGAACCGAGGATATCCATGTGGCTTTAGCCGAGAGAAAAAAATTCCCTAAGGGCCTTAAACAATTGTAGAAAGATTTTACGGAAAATAACCCTTTAGAATCCTTACGCCAAGCCAAGGAGTCATTCTCACCCACCAAAATCTTACTATCATATAAAACTTGAAAAAAAGCCACCACATCCTCCAATTCCCAATCATTAAAGTGACGTATAAAAAGAACATTCCAGTGATGACTACCAACTTTCCCTTCCAAGCAATCCATAACCAAAACTTCCTTGTTAGAAGCAATAGAGAATAAGGAAGGAAATTCCACTATAAGGGGCGAATTGGAACACCACAAGTCTTTCCAAAATTTTACCCTACTACTATCACCAACCTTAAACCCAACCTCTTTGATAAATTCACTAAAGCCTTGCATAATAGCCTTCCAAAGGCCCACACCATGAGGACCATAAACAACATTAGACCACCAACCCTCACTAGAGATACCATACTTCCAAATGATAACCTCCCGCCATAACCCTTGGACCCCCCCTACCAAACCTCCAAAGCCATTTACCCATGAGAGCTTGATTAGTAGGAACAATTGATCTAACCCCCAAGCCACCCATATATTTTGGAAGGCACACGGAACTCCAATCAACTAAATGAAATTTCCAAACATCTCCTAACCCATTCCATAAAAAGTCCCTTTGAAGTTTTTCAATCCTTAAAGCCATGGACTTGGGAATTTTATGAATGGACATGAAATAAATGGGAATGGAAGATAAGACACTATGTATGAGTGTTAGCTTACCACCCTTAGAGAGATACCCTTTTTTCCACCCACCAAGTCTTCTTTCAATTTTCTCAATGACGGGGTCCCAAACTTTAGGATCTTTGAAGCGAGCTCCCTAAGGAAGTCCTAAATAAGTCGCTGGTAATTTCCCTACTTCACAACTCAAAATGGTAGCAAGATTATTCACATTATCAACATTCCCCACCGAAATGAGAATGGTTTTCCCAAGATTGACTTTAAGCCCCGACACTGCTTCAAAAGACATACGTTCTTCCTCCAAACCACAAAAGATCAAAGCATCATCGGTGAACAGTAAGTGAGAAACTTTGCCCATTCCAAACCGCCCATCACCCACTATAAAACCATCCAATAAGTTTGCTTCCATAGCTTTGGAAATATAATTACTCAATACTTTCATTACCAAAATGAATAAAAATGGAGAGAGAGGGTCCCTTGGCGATTCCCTCTAGAACTTTGAAAAAAACCATAGGGGTTCCCATTCACCAACACCGAAAAAGAAGTGGTAGATATACACCAAGTAATCCATTTACGCCATTTCATCCCAAAACCCATCCTTCCAAGAAGATAAATGAGGAAGCGCCAATTTACATGGTCATACGCTTTCTCCAAATCAATCTTAGCCAAAATACCCGGACTCCCACTTTATAGTCTAGAATCCACACATTCATTTGCCACAAGAGCCGCATCCACTATTTGTCTCCCACTAATGAAAGCGAATTGTGAAAAAGAAATGAGCTTCCCAATAACTTTAGTAAGTTTCAAGGCCAACACCTTTGCAATAATCTTATACACACTTCCAACTAAAGAAATAGGATGAAAATCACGAACATCCACCACTTCCCCTTTCTTAGGAATGAGAGCAATAAAAGTAGCATTGAGACTATTTTCAATCTTTGCTCTCTCAAAAAATTCATCAAATACTTTCATTAAATCCTCTTTGATAACCCTCCAACACTTGTGGAAAAATGCAATAGAAATACCATCCAGGCCGGGTGCTTTATCACCACTCAAAGAATTAAGGGCTACCAAAACCTCCACTTCATCAAATTCTCTATCCAACCAATCGGCTTCCGCAAGATCAAGAGACTTAAAATTCATGTCATCGGTGAGAGGTCTCCAATCCTCCTCCTCATAAAAAAGATTCTCATAATAGTCAACAATTTCTTTAGAAAAAATAACCTCATCATCCACAAATGACCCATTTACCAATAATTTCCCAATGTAATTACCCCTCTTATGAGCATTAGCCATTCTATGAAAGAACTTGGTGTTTTTATCACCTTCCTTAAGCCATGAAACTCTAGATTTTTGGCGCCAACTAATCTCTTCCAATCGGGCTAATCTAGCAAAATCCGCTTTAGCCTCCACCCTCTTAGCTTTCTCTTCAACCGACAATTCCATCCGCCCTTCCTTCTTATCAAGAAAATGAATAATGTCCAAAACCCTATCCTTGGATTCCCTAATATTACCGAACACTTCCTTGTTCCATACTTTCAAACTTTCCTTCAAAGCTTTCAACTTCTTAGCAAACACAAAGCTAGGAGTACCGGAGAAGGAATAGGAACCCCACCAATCATTCACTATATCAACAAAACCTTCCTCCTCAAGCCACATGTTCTCAAACCGGAAAGGACCTCTAGCCGTTCTCATGCCTTCACTATCCAATAATAATGGAATATGATCAGAAAGTGGCCCAGGAAGAGCGGATTGTATAACTCTAGGAAAGTGCTCTTCCCATGAAGGCGAAAAAAGAAATCTATCCAATCTTGATAGACTAGGAGTGTCCCGATTATTCGACCATGTGAACCAGCCCCCATTAATAGGAGGGTCAATTAATTCATTAGACTCCACAAAATTTGAAAATAAACGCATAGCCGAAGAGAGATGCTCCCCACCTTTCTTCTCATTGGGATATCGCACTACATTGAAGTCTCCCGCCACACACCATGGAAGAGCCCACTTAGAATAATAGTTTTTCAATTCCAGCCAACAAGGTGATCTAAGGTGATCATCATTTGGGCCATATACCCCTGCAAGAATCCACTGAAAGCTATCATCCAAATTCTTAAAAACACAAGAAGCCGAAAACAAACCAACACCTTCATCAATTTTAGTAATTACCCTGTTGTCCCATATAATTAAAACCCCCCCGGACGTGCCTTGAGCTCCCAACTCAATCCAATCCACATAATTACCTGCCCACAGATCTTTGATTATATTTCTGTCCATAACTTCAATCTTTGTCTCTTGAAATACCACAACATCCCCTTTCCATTTCTTTAAAGCAGACTTGATCCTCCTCCTCCTCTCCCTACTGTTCAAACCTCTAACATTCCAACAAATAATTCATAACTTCATACAAAAACTAAATCCCTGATTAAATTCCCCCCACCTACCACCGGTGCATCTATAGAAACTTCTTTGCCCTCATAATTAATAGACCATTCCAGCTTTTTCAATTCCCTATTCCTCCTCTCAATAGGACTAATCAGTTTCTTCCTCGAAGATAATGATCTTCTCGATCTCTAGCTTTTTTCTATAGAAGAAAACAATGAGACCACTTCATCTTCATGACCTCCAAAAGAGGTACCCAAGAACCTACTCAAACCTTTAACCTTTGACTTCACCCAATCAGAAATATCCATTTCACTCGAGCCCCCATATTCAAGTAAAAGACACTCATCGACACCTACCCTATTAAAAATATCATACCCAGGTTCAAGAGAATCAATCGGAAGGCATGCAATAGGATCTGAAAAATTAATACCTGGAAAAATTCCATTCTCGCATTCGGATTCAGCATTCCTCGTATCACACTCCAACCGATCTTCTTCAGTTGTCATATTACGGCTGTCGCAGCTTGCACCCCCATTGGTAATCTATTTAGCTACCTCACTAACCAGCACAATCGGATAAAACCCTCCAGATTGAACCCTACCCTCTTCGCAGAACTCGTCATCACCAACAGCCTCACCAGCACCATTATACCTCACACCTCTGCAAACTTCCCCATATTCTGTCTGGATAGAAACAGGAGAAGTTGTCTTATGAAAAATACTAACATGGCCTTGAGATGAGCCTACCTTGTGAAGCCATAGTTCCAGCCCAGTATACCCATTTGCCTCTTTAATCCCAGAAGAAGATGGGTATTCATTATGAATAGAAGGTTGGGCCGTGATTCCATCCTGACTAGAACATTGGGCCAAGCCCAAAACCTTAGCCTGCTGCTCTTCTCGTGGAAAGCATACCCCCTTCTGCCCGAGATTATCACGTGCACCACCATCCCCCTCCTTGTCCTTCAATTTTGCCGAATTCAAATTCCTCTCACCCACCACCATACAGACGTCCAATCCCTTCTTGCCACATCCCCTCTCGCAGTGAAGCTCCTCCACTCTCCTCCACTGCACGTGATTGCCCACCCATCGTCTACCTCGCGTTTGGTGATTGGCTTCCTGAAATCTACCATCGTTCTTCTCCCAAGCTCCAATCATGTTGTGTTTCCCCTTCATACCAGTCCTATGAACAAACGTATGACCACTGAGCTCAGTATTAACCGGAACCAATTGGGGTTGAAGCTCTTCAATAACCTGCACCCTGTATCCAACACCAAGCACAAAAATGTCGACAAAAAAGGGAATTGTACCATTGTGCTTAACCAAAACTCGTGCTCTATCCCATCTATTTTCCCAGTCTGGTTCCATACAAATATAACCACCACAAAAATCACCGATAGTTTTAAACAAATCCAAACACCAAGCATGAATCGGCAGCCCCATAATCTGTGTCCACTTCTTACCATCGCCTTTCATTTCACCTGCGCAACCCGCCTTGAAACCCAGCGATCAAGATGGAGTCGGATGCCCCTTTTATCACACTGACCTTCGTTCAGAACTCGAGAAGCTTCTCTTTCAGAGGGAAGGCAGAAACACAATAAATCGTCGCATAAATAATGGACTGTAACACCAGTAGAAATGCCCCACACTTTGGTAGCCCATTTCTCGATATCCGAAATCGAGCCTCCTTCACCACTGAATCGACCCACAACGCATGATTTCAAAAACTCCATTCTTCTCTTCACTTCCAGATCTCGCATCTGGAAAATACTCTATTACCCACCGCCGTAACCTCACAAGCTCCATTTAGCAGCAACAGAGGTAATTTGGCCATTTGCAGGTATGAGATAGGAGATTCGAGGGGCAACACTTGCATCTCTGTGCAATGGCTGACAGAGTCGAGGCTTTCCTTCAACGACATCAACAGTGCTCTCTAACCATACGCATCCACACCTTCAAGGAAGATAACCATACTCTTGTTATGGTTGAACGAAAATTCGGAAACAAACAATGCTCTGCCTCTATGATTAGATCTCACCATCGCCACCATTTCCCTAAACACACCCTTCTCTTTCCAGTAGAGTTTCGCTCTGGTTCCATTACAAAGAATTCCATCGACGAAATCAATGAATTTCTTTACAAAAATTCTTTTGAAGAAGACGTTTCTAGAAAAACCTCTACCCCTTTCGTTGATTCTTAGAAATCTGCCCTTACTTTCATTGATCGTAGAAAACTCGAAGGTTTTCCCTTCAATCTGAAAAATTTTATCCATCGGACAGCTATGCAAATATAAACTTCATGAAACCCCCATGCAAAATCTTCCCATCGGTGACAAATCGATAATCTTCAACAAATCGCAGACCACAGCTCGCGAAGATCGCAATCGCCTCCAAACCCTAGATCCGGAAGGAGGTAGAAAGTTCCAGTCCCATCCGATCCGATGGAGGGGAACGGAGAGAGAGGAATGGCGCACGATCGTCTATGGAGATGTGTTCGAAAATCGCAGAGAAAAGAGATGGAAGAGATGCGGGAATGAGAGGCGCACGATAGCACACATAAAAAGCCTAACTTGCGCCGAGAGCTTCTCTCTCTACCTAGAGCCACAACATAGCAATGTGTATTTTTGAAACAGACTATGCACGCTTGCAAAACACTGATGATGAGAATATGAAATGGTTAATTTAAATATATCGAGTAAGCAAGTAAATCTGGGTTGTAAAAGTCAGAGGCTCAATTAACGAAAAAGTTTTTCAATCCTAGGCAAAAGGATGCTAGGTGGCTAGGTGAGCCCCAGCCTGGCTTTCCAACTAATCCCCACAGATTCAGTCATCAGGATACTAGCCTGCACAAGCTTATTAGCCAAGTGCGCACTTGTCTCCGATAGATGACAGCTTTCAAAAGGTAATAAAAATTTCATGAAATTTTAAATTTTTTAATAGGAATGAAAAGTTACATATAGTTATAGGAGTCTATATCAGATTAATATCCTAAGCAATACAATTTTACATCTTAGAATATAGATTAACTTCTTGAAAAAATCTGAATTTGGGAACATTCAGTTAGACAAAGGGCTAGGGAAGGAAAAGTAGAAGTGACCAATACTTCAGGAGAATCTTACAAAGTGTAACTCCTTAAAAATGTCTGGAATTAGGATGAAGGATTAGCTTATAGTGACCAGAATGAGAAGCAGAAGCTGGAAACCATAACAGAAAAGGTAGCGGGAAACTCGATTCAAAACATATAAGGGAAAAATGAGGTGGAAATGATATGAAATTGAATAGGATATGGAAGCTTATTAAGGGACATAGATAGGTTGCACTGGAGTCTGGAGACCAAAATGTAATCTTTATAGAACGGCTAAAGAAACTAGTAATAAGTTGGTAAACAATATAACCAAAAAAAAAAAAATTAGAAACATAAAAGGGTGGGGTGGGAGGGGGAACAGAGAGAGAGAGGGTGTGTATGTGTGTGAGTGTTTTATGATGTTTCTCATTTGGTCACAAGGAGTTTCCAAGCATTTCATAAAAGGCCCTTTAAGAGTTCCCCAAAAGTTATTAAAATATTTCCATAAAGTTTCCAAAATACTTTTGCATTTTTTTTTTTGAGCAAGCAACAAAATTTTATTAAAAATAAAATAAAAAAGGTACAAGGAGGACAAGGAGTCCTACCAACATGAGAATAAATCCATTAAAAAAAAATTTTAAAAAAAAAAAAGGAAACAAAAAATACACGCATATAAAAGGGATCAACAATCACAAATTTCTTCCTACCCAGCCAAAATCACAAAAAGTGGAACACCATAAAAAGCTTTAGTAACTGAAGCCCAACAAGAAGCTAAAAAAGGAAAAAAAAAAAAAAAAAAAAAAAAACTGCCGATCCCACAAATCTTCTATTTCCTCGAATTTATCTTAAAAAATCATCAGATTTCTTTTTCCTTCCAAATAACCCATATACAAGCAATAACTGCACACCTCCATAGCATAACTGCTCTCTTGCCAAACCCCAATGCTCAATAATCAACATGCTCGAACACAAAAGGGGAGGAACCCAACTCAAACCTGCCAATCTAAAAAGCCTTTGCAACAATGAAAAGTTACAGGGCAATGCAACAATAAATGATTCACATCCTCTGCATCTTTTCTACACATTACACACCATTGGGGAGACAAGCAAGATAGAGGTCTTCCTCTTTGAAGCAAATAATTGGTGTTAATTCTCCTATGAGCTACAGTCCATGCAAAAACTTGAACTTTGGGAGGAACTTTCACTTTCCAAATCATTTTACAAGAGGAAAAGGAAGAAATACTCAAACTCCCGACCAGCTTCTCGAAGAAAGATTTGCAAGAAAAAACTCCTAAAGAATGAATAGACCATCCTCCTCCTATCCTGAGCAGAATGTCTCAAAACAACCCATGAAGTAAAGAAAGAAGAGAAGATAATTCAACAATTCCCCTGTCATTAAGATTTCTGAAAAAATTGAAATTCTGGTCAATTGGATACAAACCCGAAGAAACCAAACTAGCAATTAAAGCATTGTGAGATAAGGATGAGGAATAAAACCTAGGGAATAAAGATGCAAATGATGAATCCCCTCTCCACACATCTTCCCAAAAACGAATTCCCTCCCAATGTTTTTGCAAATCTTCCCAATAAATTTTTCAAAAGCTTCTTTCCAGCTTTGGAACGGATTCCTAGGGAAGCAAGTTTCCATCTAAAACTAAGTTTTTCCCTCAAGGCATCAAGTATGGGTTAGCTAGCTTAAGGGTTTGGGAAAAATAATTAAAAAAGATGGATAATTTAGGAGAAGAGGAAGAAATTATCTTTCTTTAAAATAAATATCTCTCTCTCTCTCTCTCTCTCTCTCTCTCTCTCTCTCTCTCTCTCTTGAAAATATCAATGTTACTCAAGTTGATTGAGAGGGGGAGGAAAATGTATATCAAAAGGCTTTAACAATCTCTATTTGGGAAGAAGGATTAGATGAAGGGTTTAAGAAGATGAAGTGGAAATGATGAAGAACTTATTTTCCATTAAAATAAATTGCTCTCTCTCTCTCTCTCTCTCTCTCTCTCTCTCCCCTTTTTTTTTTTTTTTTTGATGAAGTAAAATTGTATTAAAAAGAATAGACTAAGCTCAAGTACATGAGACATATACAAGAACAAAGCAAAAAGAAAAGGTACAAATGAAAGACCCCTTTATAACTTTAGGGAATCAAGGAAGTGAACAAAAGAAGGACTTCTAATGTTAGCAAAACTAGTATACCACCAAAAAAGATTCTTAGTAAGCACGGACTTGAGCTCAATGACCGACTTTTCAATCCCTTCAAAAGTCCTAAGATTCCTCTCCCTCCAAAGACACCAAAAAATAGCATGAGGGGCCACTTTCCAAACCACTTTAGCTTTTTTATTACCACCTTTTAACCACCAACCTGAGAGGAGATCAAAAGTAGAAGACGGGAGGGCCCAATGAACACCAAATAAATTGAAAATGAGCATCCAAAGGCTCCTAGCCACCAAACAATGGATGAAGAGATGATCCACCGTTTCCGCCTTCTCTTTACATAAGATACATCTATTAGGCAAAACCAATCCTCTTCCAATAAGGTGATCCAGGGTCAAGCATTTATTACCACCCACCAACCAACAAAAAAAAAACCACCTTAGAAGGAGCCGAAGTAATCCAAATATTCTTAGCCGGTAAGAAAGGATTTCCTAACGGCCTTAAGGAATTGAAGAAAGATTTTACGGAGAAAAGTCCTTTGGAGTCCTTACGCCACACCAAGGAGTCATTCTTACCCACCAAAATCTTATAATCATAAAGCACTTGGAAAAAAGGTAAGACACTTTCCAACTGCCAATCGTTAAAACATCTCACAAAGATGATGTTCCAAAAAACACCACCATTAATAATCTCCAAATACTCCTTAACTAAAGCTTCCTTATCTTGGGCTATATCAAACAAAAAAGGAAATTCATACATGAGAGGCAAATTAGAGCACCACACATCCTTCCAATAACTCACTTTACTACCATCTCCAACTTTAAAACCAATCTCCTTCTTAAAGTCATCAAATCCTTGCATAATAGCTTTCCAAAGGCCTACACCATGAGAACCTCTCACTTCCTTAGTCCACCACCCTTCACTCGAAACACCATACTTCCAAATAACCACATCACGCTATAGACCTTGATCTCCCTTTCCAAACCTCCAAAGCCATTTAGCCATGAGAGCTTGATTAAAACAAGAGATAGGTCTAATACCCAAACCACCCAAATCTTTTGAGAGACACACAGTATGCCAATTCACAAGATGAAATTTACGCTCCCCACCCACACCATTCCACAAAAAATCCCTTTGAAGTTTTTCAATTCTATTAGCCACCAATGTAGGAATTTTATGAATAGACATAAAGTAAGTAGGGATGCTTGAGAGAACACTTCTAATAAGAGTCAATTTACCTTCTTTAGAGAGGTAGCCTTTCTTCCGCCCACTAAGCCTCCTCTCAATTTTTTCAATCACGGGATCCCAAATTTTTTTATCTTTAAAACGTGCTCCCAAGGGAAGACCAAGGTACCTAATCGGCAACGAACTGATCTTACAACCAAGAATAGAAGCAAGACAAGTAATATTATCCACCCTACCCACCGGAATAATCTCAGTCTTACCAAGATTAACTTTGAGCCCAAAAACCGCTTCAAAAGTCTCTCTCTCTCTCTCTCTCTCCACACCATGGTTCAAAGTCTCGTTCAAGATGGATGAGATCTCACCAGGTTAACCTGGTCTCGTTCAGGGGCAAGACAATATATGAGAACGAATCAAGTATATAGTATGGTTTTATTTTTTTTAAAATGAAGTCTTAATGAATGCACATCGATCAAAACCTATAGTTGATCATTGATATGTTCTCTTTATTTGTGTTATTTAGGATTATTTTAGGTATGTAAAACCTAATTATAGTATATTTTCAAATTATAGTAGCGGGCAACGACCTGTTTTTGATATTTTTTACCATATTATGTATCCCAAGTTATTTTTTTTTGTTTATTTAATGGTTCCAATATGATTGTCCTATTTTTTCTGATTTTTCTATAAATTTTTTGAATTTTTTAAAACATTCTTTAATGCGTAAAGTTACATCTCACTCGAAACACGACGAGATGGACAAGATCGAGATGACCAAGACTGAAACGCGACAACAATTGAGACAGAGACTTTGAACCATGCTCTCCACCTAGATCTTGCGGTTGGACCCTACACGTAGGTAGTCTGTTACTTAATATTACTCTAATTTTTCTATTTAAAAGCTTTTAAGGGTTTTTGGAAAAGAATTAAAGTCCTAATTTGTTACCATAAAGGAGAGGATAAATTATAGATAATTTCATGTGTATTTAGAGCTTTAGTAAGCCTATAAATAGGGCTTATTGTAGAATAAGGAATAGACACCAAGTCAAATAAAAACTGAATAGTTGGAAGAACTCTCTCTCTCTCTCTCTTCCAACTTTTTTTTATTATGAAGATCTCTCTTCCAACTATGGCATGCTTCTTTCTTCTTCTTAATCTCTTGTCTCACTATCTTTATCCATCTATTATTTTCTCTCTCTCTCTCTCTCTAAAGATTCTTATCTTATCCGATTCTCTATCCAAATTCTCTCCCCAAAATTCTCTCTAAAAACTTCTCTCCTTCTCTTTATTCTTCTCCTTCTACCTTGGCTTCTCAAAATATTATTTAAAATTAAAACTATAAAAATAATAATTTATATAAGTTTTTGTATTAGAGAAGTGCTAGATTGCAAGATTAAGAAATATATAAAGATTGTTCATTGTTCTAATGTTAAGGAACCACAAAGATTATTGCGATGATATGAAGACCTTAATCTTCAAGAATCGCAAAACTCAAGGTTGAGTTTACCCAACAAGATCAATGAATATATAAAGATTCATTTAAATTCAAGGATCTATGGAGATTATCAGGATGATATGAAGACCTCAATCTTTAAGAATTGTAAAACTCGGGATCCAGTTTTCCCAACAAGGGGATTAAAGCATCTAGATCGTCAAGCCAGACCCTAAGGATGGGTCCCATGGATTAGTTTAAGGCTTAAGTGAATTTTAAAATTTGACATACTGCAAATTTCTTATTTGACAGTTTTTAGGTTTTAGAAAAAGAATTAGAATCCTATTCTCTTACCATATGGGCTAAAGTTAAATTAGAATCCTATATTCTTAAGCCTATAAAGAAGCATTTCTTTCTTTTTTTTGATGAAGTAAAATTTTATTGAGAAAAGAAAAGGCAACAGTCCAAGTTCACACAACGTATACAAAAAAGCCCAAGAAAAACCAAGGCTACATCACAACTTCAAGCTAAAAATCTATTAAAGGGCAAATTAAATTGGTTTTCTGAAATTCCCCCATGCAAAAGGATAACCTATAAATCCCTCCTTTAACTGCCACAGCTTAATACCATCAAACGTCCTCTTTTTCCTTTCCCACCAAATAGCCCATGACAGAGCGCGAGGAATGATCTTCCAAAAAAAATTAAGAGTGCTTTTGAGAACTTGTAAGTTTCCAGGCTGCTTCTTTCTTTTAGTTATTCTCTTATTGCTCTCTCTATCCCTCTGTTATCTTCTCCCCTCTCTCCTCTCTCTCTCTCTCTCTCTCTCTCTCTCTCTCTCTCCTGTCTAAAAATTTCTCTCTTTATTCTTCTCTTCCAAGTACCTTATTTGAAAAACCCTAGCAGAAGTTAAGTCTCTCCATCTCTCTCAAGCAACGAACCAATATATCAATCAAGTTCTTCCATCTCATGTATGTGCTGTGAGTCTATGACAACACAATTGGTGCCATTTCATATTTAATAATAATAAAAAACAAGTTTCAAGAAGGCTTATACTCACTTAAATTTTTTAGTGCAGCATTTACCACCTCATTAGAAAACAAAATGGTGTATCATGACCCTTCAACCAACAATATAGATTTTTTAGTAACAATCATTGTTTTAAAATTCGCACGCAACTGCCCAGTTCAAACAGTTGGACCGTTAGTTGGACCATTAACCTGTTAGGTAGACAGTCCAGATAACTCGTCAAACCATTCCACAAATAAAACCAATTTATTTTTTAAAATTTGTTAAAACTGCCGATTCAGCTGGCAAACCATTCGAACCATTTCCAATTTTAGAAACCGGCCAGGTTTCTTCACATATCTAGATTTCCCCAAATGCATTCTTCCATTTTCAAATCAATCAGTTTAGGGCTTCTTCTCCCTGAGAGGGTGAGGCAGCTGGCTCTAGCTCACCCCTCAAACCAGGTATCTCTCTCTCTCTCTCTCTCTCTCTCTCTCTCTCTCTCTCTCTATATATATATATATATATATATATATATAGAAGATGAGCTGGATACAGTCTCAACCTTTATTTGTTTTTAAGATGACCACCCCAAATATATATATATATATATATATATATATATATATATTGAAAGCTTGACATCCTGCAAGGAATCAACCCCACTTGGGAGATTTCCCATTTTGAAATCAACCTTATTGCTTTAATTACATTATGTTGGACATAACTTTATTGTCGCATAAGTTACACTAAATTTTATTGTTTTCTTTGATTTTCTTTTCAATTCTTTGGCATACCAGTACAGCATATGGGCAAGTTAATTTTCATGTGGGTTTCAATCTGCAACTATCAAATGCTTTTACCCTTCTACTGATACTGTTGTTGCTACTGCTTCTTCCTCTTCTTTTTTTCTTTTTTTTTTTTTGGTTGGTTAAGGCTTTGAATCTTCTGCTTGTGTTCTATATTTACCAGTCAGAGGTCGGATGTTCAACAAAAAATACCAAAAGGTTTCCTATATATATATATATACACATATACATATATTATGTGCACATGTTGGTGCTAGGTTATTTTGGAACATATCCTAATCCCTTTTTTTCTTTTTTCTTTGTTTTTTTTTTTTTTTTTCTCTAAGAGGTCATATCCTAATCCCTAAGAGAGCTTCATCATGGTTCATCTTTAACAGAAAATCTCTCTTTCTTTCACACTCTCTCTATCTATGTCAAATATGTGATTACTTATCTTTTAACTTAGTGTGTTACAGGATGACTATTTGGATTTGATAAAAATTTGAACTGTATATGATAATACCATGTTAACATATATTATCTTGATGTTATGTGATTAAAAAGAGCATTGAAAATTGTTATAGAACGTGCTAAAAAAATAATAATTAGAAATAGTTAGAGATTGCATTTTGTATTGTTCTGTAATTTAATTTTGTCTTTATTGATAATAATTAAACTAACACATTATAATGGCATCACGGTTCATTTCTGGTTGACCCAACTGCTAAAACCGTGACCCTTAACCAACTCAGTTTTTCCAATTCAATAAAAAATCCGTTCTATAAAACATTAGCAACAGCAACTAGGCACCATGAAATTAAGCATTTTGAAAATCCTTTCGATTAACAAGAAAAGCAACTTAGAAAAAGAATAATAGCAAACATGGTAGTTGAAAACAAGGCCATAAATAGTTGAGTGGTTATGGAGATTCCCTTTAGAACCTCACTCTTTTTAGCATACTAAGACTGCTAGCAAGACTGGATGACATCAAATAGTCAGGACCCAAAAGCAATGAGGTGTGTCTTGCATCACAATCCTTGGAAATTCATTTTACAGTTGAGCCCTTTCTGAAACATGTAAGGTACAATGTAGGCCTAGGGAATTGTGCACAATTCTAGACAGATCTATGGAAGATTCTGCCCTCTCCTTTCTTTTCCCTAGATTATTCTCTTTATCCTTGTTTAAACATGCATGCACTAGTGACATGCTGGCTTTTTACAACAATGGTCCTAACCGAAACTTTGGACTTACAAGGAATCTTGTTGATAGTGAGAAAAATACATTGATAAGCCTTCTTTATCTCTTGTCTTTTTTCATATCTTTCCCCTCTTACCAAGTTTGGACTCTTCAACCAACTGAGATAAGCACCTGCAAATCCGTCACAAATTATTGGGTTTCACATACTCCTTTTGACTACTCGTTTTCTTCTAGATAGATATGGTTGGTGTAGAGGCTCCAAAGGTAAAAACTCTACCTTGGATTGTATTATCAGGAAAAGTAAACATCATTGATGTTTCTTCAAAGAAAGAAGAAGGATTGGAATTTGTCCCCAATGTTTGTGCTATGTGCATAAAGGCCAATGGGATGGTCGACAATCTCTTTCTTCACTATTCTTTTGCTTATTCTCTCTGGACACCTCTGGACGTACTTGCCATCTTTGTGACATGCTTTACAAACTTAGAAGGCAATAGAAGCAGGATACAATGAGGGCGTTTGTGCCTTGCTAGTTGCTACATATAGGATTTGTGCGATGAGAGAAATAGGAAGATGTTTGAAGATAAAAGGGATCCCCTATTGAGACATTCTAGACCGCTAGGTCCTTGATTCCATATGATCTTTGGCTACAAAAGAATTCCATGGGGTTTCCCAGTCCAATATTATAAGAGATGGAAGGCAGCCCATCTCTTTTATCCACAAAAGAAGTTCTCTCCCAACTGATGGGCTCCCCACCACTAAGAGGTCATCTAAAAATAAACACAAATAGATGCTCTTTGGGTAATCCAGGGTAGTTGGGCATTGGGGGAATGCACAAGGATCATGATGGAACTATTATCTTTCATTTTTCTCAACCAGAGGGAACAAATGATTCATCCTTGGCAAAAGCCTTAGCCTTTCTAAGAGGATTAAACGAGGCTAGGTCTCATGATATTCATTACTTCATTATGAATGCGATTCTCCTAATATCATTAAATGGATAGTACAATGATCCTCATGTCCTTGGAGACTCTCTCGCATCATTAATGAGATTTTAGAATTTGCCTCCTATTGGCAGTCTCATTCTCTTAGTTCCAAGAGAGTCTAGCCCCAAAGTGGATGTCTTCATAAAGAGGAGATTGATGTCACAGAAGTATTCTGTCAGGAATGTGTTTCATACTTAATGTCACATTTTCAGTTACTTTCGATTTTTCTTGTCATCTTTTTGTATACTTGGAGATCTCCACATATTTGGTGGACCGCCACACACAAATATATATATACAAACAGCTTTGATCATGTGCGGGATATCCCAGATATCCCGTACAATCACAGCCGTTCATGAGCGACACATGCCCGCGCATGAATGCACGCGTGTCATCCATGGACGGCTGTGATTAAACGGGATAGTCTAGGATATCCCACACTTAAACAGCCATATATATATATATATGTGTGTGTGTGTGTGTGTGTGTGTGTGTGTGTGTGTGTGTGTGTTTACCAAACATTGAAAAGAGTTGTGAACATAGTATTGAAGACAAATACAATGGTAGTGATAGTGGTGGCGGTGGCAATGGCGGTGGCGGTGGTAAAGACAGTGGCTGCAATAGTGGCTATGGCTGCAGTGATGGACTGCTGATGGCAGTCTTGACTAGGGAGTGGTCACCTTGATCTTAGCAGCAGAGATGAAGAGGCAGCGACAATGACAATAGAGGTGATAGTGGTTGGGACTAGTTGCAACATTAGCACTATCAGTTAGGTACAAGTGGTGTACCCACAGTGGTAAAGTTCATGGTGATGGTTGGGATGATAGAGATATCATCCATGCTGTGTTGGTAGTGGTAGTGGTAGTGGTGCAGCAATGTATTAGCAGTGCTCATGGTATCAGAGGTGAGACAGTGGTGCAGGTGGTGGTCATTGATGTGGTGGTGGTGGTGGTGGTGATGGCAGTGTCATCACTTGTCAGTAGTTTGGTGAGGGTGTTGGCATGTGGTGTGTTGGTGATGGTGGTAGTGCCACAGTGGTACGAGTATTCGGCAAAATTTTTGTTTTCAAAAGCAACTGATTCTGCATCGACTTAAATCATAACTTTTCTATTTATTCGGCTTCTGCAAAGAACTTCCGAAGTCCATTACCAAACTAACAGTTTTTTTTTATTTGCCTTTTTTTTTTTTTTTTTATTGGTTTTGAAACTAAAAAACTCACCTAGTTTTATTCCAGATGTGCAAGAAAATTAAATTCTATACTTCAACAAATTACATATTGCATATCAATAGGGCAAAAAACCTGTAAGCATCATACCTGCAAGGTACTGATATCAAAATCTTCCAAAGAAATATCGACAAGAGGTGCACCAGTATCCTGAATATCTAACTTCGCGTCCTAAAAATGATAAAAGCAATCAGGCCTCAGGCAGCATTTTCGTTAAGAACATGCATATTATTAAACAAAAATGCAGTAGATAAAAGTACCTCATAACCCGATTCTGGTGTTCTCATATTCACCATACCATCAGTGCCCTTGATCGGAGAAGAACTGTAATCTGGATGCAAATCTATTGGACCAGATGGCTCTTGCTGAGCATCCTCATCAAAATTGATATGGGAATTTATATGGCCCACGGAAACTCCATCAGCCTTTAACGGAGGAAAACTATAGTCTATAGGAGCCCCATCTTCAATATTCGTTAGAGGGGATGAGAAACCAAGATGGTCCTGATCCATAAGAGAAACATCTTTTCTAACAAACTCATCTTGAGCTAACTTCTGAAAAAACGACCAATGCTTAGGCTCATGATTCTCCATGTTCAGGCTCAAGCCAGTTCCATCACTGTGCAAAGGACTGATTCCAGAGAGATCCTCAGAGATTCTTGCTTTGGAGAATATATCAGAGAGGAAATCACGAGGGAATCGATCATTAATATCAATAAGAATATCTCCCTGCTCCGGATTGCCAACGCCAACAGCAGACTCCCCTCGAGAAACATTTCTAGCTGAGTTTTCTGTCCAAGCAAAAGGCTGTGCTTGCCCCTTAGCATCATTCCCATTTTTCTTGTTAGCAGCCCTCTCAACCCAATGAAACTCTGATGGCCTTGTAGCAGATTCCTCCAGGTGTTTACCAGAAGTTACTTTACTTACTGTTGGATGAATCAAACCAGCTGCCTCTTTATCATTGGTAGAGGAATCTTTGTAGTTATCTTTGACCCGAGCCATTTCATGTTCCACAGAAGGAAGTACTACACGTTTCAACTCAGATTTCTGTAACTTTGACTCAAACCCCTCTTCAGAAATGTTGGAATTCATTTTACTGATATTGTCAGCAAACTCCTTATACTTTTCAAACTGCGCCAGCCCATCTTCCACAGTTTCAGGACTTGTATACAGGGATTTTACAGTTGAGATGGACTGTTCAGTCTGGGAAGCCACATTCCCATCATGGGATTTATCAACTGATTCCATGATCGATTGTGAAGGATTGGAGCGAGCATGAGTTATCAGAAATTGAGAACCAAAAGAATCATCAGACTTCGACAAACGGCTCAGTTCTGCTTGCTCCCTTGGAATTCGCTCAGAATGAAAAACCCGCTGAGGAATTGCTGGTGATTCATGGTAGCTGAAGTCAGTTGATGAAGCCTCAGAGTCACCATACCCCGGAGTAAAAGCCCCAGCAGAAGTGTAAAAAATGTCATCTTCATCATCTTTATTTGTTTTCCCTTCATTGACAGCTTCAGGGGACATTGAATTCTGTACAGGTTCCTGTTGCTTTTTGTTACTTCTTGTAGGCAACAAAGTTGCTCCTATGTCTGCTGCAGAATTGGCAACTGATAATTCTTCCCTTGGAATATAACTTGAAACCAAACCATCATTTGGACTTGAAGAGATGTATTCATTTTCTAAAGACTGAATCTTTTCAGTTTCGGTCATTTTCTGAAGTGAACTATCTCTTTTCATTTTTGCCTCCTTCATTAAAACTTCTTTTTCCATGGATCGGATTTTCTCAGGATCATTTGTTTTTTGGACTGCGCTATCCCTCTTCAATTTTGCCTCTTTGATAGATACTTCTGGATCTTGCAAATGAAAGCCAGTGTATAGCTTATCTTCAGCCAAACCACCCTGTTGAGTCAGATGCCCATGGGGAAGCATCGGAACAAAATTTTCTCCAGGTAGTGCATAGTTAGAAGGGTGAGAACCATAACCATATTGAAATGGAACAGATGAGGGAACAATATTCTTCCCATCTATACCGTGGAAGCTCTCCATATGGTGGAAAGCCGATAATGGACGCTGTCCCGCTTCTCCATGAAACATCTTCTCACCTTGGTAAGGCTGTGAATTGGAATCATAAGTGCTTGATGAACTTGGAAGCACTGGTTGAGAAGATTGCATTGTTGGTGGAGGCACATTAACTATCAAAGGTGCAGCAGTAGCCCCAGCTGAATCTGCCACAACTCGACCAGTCTCCTTTTCAACATTAAGACTAAGTAGCTCATCCAGATTATTTCCTGAAGTGCTTGCCAAACCGATTGAGTCCTTTCTTGATCCTAGGTCCATGCCATTCACAGCAACTACATATTGAATCTCAGAATCACCCTCCATGCTTCCCAGACCAAACTGAGCATCATCCAAATCACTACTAGAAAACAGAAACATCCTAAGTTTCTGCGATCCTCCATCTCCTAATACACTACATTCCTCCATCATGTTTTGCAGATCCTCATCACAAGAGACAGAAACCAGTGCATCCAGATCTTCACCAGGAAGCTGATATTTGATTGTATGAGCTTGGTTGTAAATTGTCAACGTTTTCTGCATTAGCTCCTGCCAGGATATATCCTTGCTTATCCGAATGATACGTGTTTCACCTCCAACATACCTAAGCTTTCCATCACTGGGACGAGGCAGGATTTTACCTCCAAAGCTGCAGAGGAACTTCAGCTTTCCTGATGAGCTCTCGGAAGCTCCTGAAGAAGCATAACCATGAAGTCCTCGACTACTGTCATTTCTTGATGAGACTCGGGGTACTGATCGCGCGGTGTCAAAGTAACCTTTGTCTTCATTTACAGAAGAATCCTTCCTCTCATACTCCTGGACACGACCTTTTTCTGCTGAAGTAAGCATAGAGATATCTGACCCACTTTCTGATCCTGTATGACTGATTCCTAGAATGCCCTTCAGATCCATATATCCAGTTGCACTGTTAGGATCACCGGAAGCATTTGGAATAAAGTGCTGTCTAGGATTCACCCTCTCCCGCATAAATTCGAGAGCAAACTCCTCACCAGTCTGGATGGAAAAGTTCAGCACAGGTCTAGCCCCAACTGGTACGTTGAAATCCGGAGGTCTCATATTTGTATTGATGGAACTTGATGGATCATGAAGAAATCTTTGATTCGTGGACCCAAGTCCCTCATTTCTAGTTTCCACAGTATTGTATCGAACTTGTTCATAAGTTTTCTGTTGATCCATCGTACCTTTTCCCATATTTCTCTCCATTTAGTTCTACTTCACTGTGCACATGCCCAAAACAAGATAACCTGAATTTAGCACCAATGCCATGTATGCAAAAGCTCATTCCAGTATGAAACCAAATGCGAACTTGACTAGTATAGAACCACCTCCCATGCAGACAATCTCAGTCCTCAACCAGGATTCTGAAACAATAAACCAGCTTTCACTAATTTGTTAACTCAGTTGCCCCCACAAATGGAGAGCTTGAATATTATACAAGGAAAAAATATAAAAGTTTCCATAAGCTGTGCAAACTATCAAGTTCTATAACATTGGGGGAAAAAAATCACGAAAGATGACACTATATGTAGGAGAACGCGACAAAAAATCCTCTCCGTCAAAGATCACTAAACCCAAATATAATATAGTATCGGCAATATGAATGACGCATTAATATAATCACCCAAATCTTTAATAAACCATGTAAGTGTAAAGTTTTTAACCTAAAAGTCTAAGCTATTAGGTGGAGGACCCAAACAGATATATGAAGTCATATTAAACTCAATATTTAAACGATGTAGGATGTCGGACTTCCCAACACTCCTTTTTTTTTATCAACAACAAACCAATATCATTAATAACAAAAGAGGAATACAAAAGAAAAAAAGGGGGGGGGGGGTGTGGGGGGGGGGGGGGGGGGGGGACAAGGAGTTCACCCAGAACAACCAAAACAAAACAAACAGAGAACGAATATTATCCAAAAACTAAATACAAACAGCTCTCCAATCAGATTTTAATAAAAAGAAAGGAATATCAACAAACTCCTTCGATGAAGAAGCCCAAAAAGATCCAAGGAATTGCACTCTATCCCACATCTCATCAATGAAAGATTCCTTATCCTCAAAAATCCTTGCATTCCTCTCAAGCCAAACAACCCAAAACACAACCAGAAAGGCACAACTCCAAAGGATTTCCGCCCTCTTTCCCAACCTCAAACCCCAGAAATCAATATCAAAGAACCTTCTGACACAACCTGGCTTCACCCACTACTCAGAACCAAAACTAAACAAATTCTGCCATAGCTTGGAGACCACAGAACAATGTAAAAAGAGATAGTCAATGGATTTAGTTGCCCCCTACACATAACGCACCAGTGCACCACTGTGGACATGCAGAAAGAGATGGTCTCCTCCTTTGAAACCTACCATTGGTATTTAAGCGCTTGTGAACAACAGTCCAGGCAAAGACCTTAATTTTAAGGGGCACACTAAATTTCCATAAAGAATTAAAAGGGAAAGAAACAAAAATAGAAGAATCCTCACGTGTAGGCCTAACAAGACAAGAACGGACATACCACACATATAACAAATATGGGCTCACAAACAAAATAGGCCCAAGAACAACAAGCTCTAATACTATGTTAAGTTTCCAACCTAAAAGCCTAAGCTATTACGTGAAGGGCCCAAACAGGTATATGAAGCCATATGAAACTCAAGGTGGGATGTGGGGCTTCCCAACACTCCCTCTAACGTGTAGGCCAAACAAGACAAGAATGGGCCTATCATATGAACAACAAAGTTGAACTAATGAATGAAACAAGCCCAAAAACGACAAACTCTGATACTATGTTAAGTTTCCAGCCTAAAAGTATAAGCTATTACATGAAGAGCCCAACCGGGTGTATGAAGTCATTAAGCTCAATATTTAGACAATATAGGACTTGGTACTACCCAACATTAAGCACACTCACAACACCTCAAAAAAAGTTTTTTTTTTTTTTTTTTTGTTGGAGAGAGAGAGAGAGCGGGGGGGTTTGTGCTAATCTTGGATGGAGAAAATGTTCTAATTGTTAGATTTATTATTTTTATTGTTTTATAGTGTTTATTATTCCTTTATTTCCAGAAGAGTAGTTTTGTACTTGGACTTATCTTTCTTATATAAAAACAATATGTTAGAAGGTGAAGGGTTATTGAATAAACCCTAAACCTTTCTTTTTCATCTTCTTCTCTCTTTCTCTCTCTCATATCTAACCTAAACCCTAGTTTACGACTCAACTTGGTATCAAAGCCTCCTAATCGATTCTTGTGTGACAAATCTGAAAAAAAGAAGAGGAGCACAACAAGAAATCATCAACATAGATCTGCTGACGTCATCAACCTAGATGCTGATGACAGCATATGACGTCAGCAAGGTGAGTTGATCTCCCCAATCTGGTCGACTCACCTAGGGAAAATTTCTTGTGAAGTTTCGTTGCGATCCAAGGTCATTTGGTATGACTTTTGAATTTTCTTATATTTTTCCCAAATTTTAGT
The DNA here is from genome assembly GCA_039720395.1 of Liquidambar formosana. Classification (NCBI taxonomy): domain Eukaryota; kingdom Viridiplantae; phylum Streptophyta; class Magnoliopsida; order Saxifragales; family Altingiaceae; genus Liquidambar; species Liquidambar formosana. The sequence goes on from CM077835.1 coordinate 23,045,964, forward strand.
GCAATTTTTTGAAACTCCAATTTTTGGGACTTTGGCTTGAATTTGTTGCTTGGGGTAGTCTCTATGGGTGCCAACTAGGTGATTCTTGAGTGGATTTGGTGTTGTTTTGATGTTTGGATCACAATCGCTTGTCTTTTTATGTGATTTGAAGGGTCGACTGTGTGTTTCTTGAAGTTTTGGCTTTTGTTATCATGTTTTCCTCGTTTTCCTACCTTGGTATGGTGATTGTAGCTTTGCTCTAGTCATCTTGCTATGTAAAGAGGGCTGGTTATTTGATTTTCCATCATATTGTGATATTCTTATGGGTTTCTCAAGTGTTGTGGGAGGTTTGCTATTTCTCAAGTCTGTTATTGCTTCATTGACTGATTTAAAGGTCTGTTGATTTAGTTCCAAATCTGGTTTTGTTGTTTGAACCTTGTGTTTGAGATGGCAGAAGAGAAATCCAGTTATAAGACTGAAGAAAAACTCCCGGTTTTAATGTTAACAATGATTTGCCTAAATCTATCACTTCGAAAAAGTTGAATGGTCTAAATTACATGGCTTGGGCACATGCAGCTAGACTTTATTTACGTGCTCATTGAAAGTTGAAGTATTTTACTGACAATCCTCCTAGTGCTAGCGATCCCACTTATGAAGATTGGATTTGCAAGGACTCTACTGTTATGGGATTGCTATGGCATAGTATGGATCCCGATATTGCTACCACCATTGAATTTTGTGACTCCTCCAAGAAAATTTGGGACTCCATTACAGATTCTTTTTCTCATCATATCAATGTTTCTCAGTGTGTATGAGCTATATGAGAAAATTTTCATCACCAAACAGTCTGGGAATGTTTAGCTGAGTATTATAGCACATTTAAGAATTTGTGGGATCAATTATTGCAACATAGGCCTTTTACCACTGATTTAGAGCAACAGAAGAAGCAATGGGAGGAGTTTATGATTGCTAGTTTATTATCTGGTTTGGACTCTGATCTTCGTGACTTTAAAGATTAGATCCTTGCGAGTGAGACCTTCCCTACTTGCTGTTAATACCTACTCCCGGCTATTGCAGTCTTCCCTAGGACAGCATTCTCCTTTGATTAGTTCCACTGTTTCTTCTTCAGAGACTACTGCCGTGGTCTCTAACAGTGGAAGCCGTGGAGGATTTTGTGGTGGTTTCCGCGATGGCCGTGGAGGCTGTAATTTTCGTGGTGGTTCTTGTAGTAGTGGTGGTCGCCTTAGTGGATATGGTGACAGGAAGTGTAATTATTGTGGGGGTACAAATCACACTAAACCTTATTGCTTTCAGAAATATGGTAAGCCGAATCATGTGAATCAAGTTAGTGATGGTGTAGCACAGTCTAAGAATATGGTACAGTCACAACCCACATTTGTTGGATTTTCTTCTTCTAGTTCTGGTTCTCATGATACGTTTAGTACTCAACTTGGCAAGCTTCTCGTCCAATACCTGCGCACTGCACTTCCTTCTCTACAGCCTTCTTCCTCCTCTACTACTACCTTAGCTAATGCAGGTAATATTGCATGTGTAGTAGCTTCTCCCTCTTCATGGATTATTGATTCCAGTGCTAACAAAAATATATCTGGTTTATCATCTTATTTTTCTGATTTAACACCTGTTAATCATCATGTCGTGTTAGCTGATGGCTCTTCTCGGCCTATTCATGGACAAGGTATTCTCCATCCCACCACTCTCTCTCCTTACCTTCTAGTCTTTATGTTCCTAATTTTCCATTTAATTTACTCTCTGTTAGTTAGTTAGCAAAAGCCTTACAGTGTGAAATTGTTTTCACTCCTACTTGTATTTTTCAAGACCTCAAGACCAAGAAGAAGATTAGTTCAGGGCATAAGAAGGACGGTCTTTATCTTTTGGATCCCAGTGACTCCCTGTCTCTCAGTTCATCTCTCAGTTCATCTGCTTTGTCTACTACAGTTTCTCCTCTTCAATGGCACTTCCACTTGGGTCATCCATCTTTGGCTAAACTGAATAGAACTATTCCCTTATTGAGTCCATTGTCTAAATTAGAGTGTGAGGCCTGTCAACTAGAGAAGCATCACCATAGTTCTTTTCCTAGTAGTAATCATGAAAAGTCGGAGTCATTTGCTTTGGTTCATACAGATATTTAGGGTCCATCTCGTACTGCAACTTTGAGTGGTTTTCATTATTTTGTTGTTTTTGTTGATGATTATTCCCAAATGACATAGTTGTTTCTAATGAAAGAGAGGTCTGAATTGCCTAGAATTGTTCTTCAATTTTATAATAAAATTCTTGTTCAATTTAATAAGCATATTAAGATTTTTCGATCTGATAATGCATTAGAGTATACCCAAACCATTATAATTTCATTTTGCATTGATCGAGGCATCATTCATCATACTAGTTGTTCTCATACTTCCCAGCAAAATGGTGTGGCTGAGTGGAAACACCGCCATTTACTTGATATTGCTCGCACTTTAATGTTTAATATGAAAGTGCCTAAACATTTTTGGGGTGATGCTGTTTTAATTGCTTGTTATCTCATTAATCGAATGCCTTCTACTGTTTTGAATCATAAGTCCCCTTTTTCTCTTCTTTATCCTGCTCAGCCCCCTTTCTCCCTCACTCCTTGGGTTTTTGGTTGTGTTACTTTTATTAATGTGCTTGATTTGGGTTAAGATAAATTGTCTCATCAAGCTCGGAAATGTGTCTTCCTTGGGTACTCCGTACTCAAAAAGGCTATTGTTGTTACAGTCCTAATTCTCGTCGCTATTTTGTGAGTGCTAATGTCACATTTTTTTAGTCTACATCCTTCTTTTCCTCCCAAGGTGAGAGTCTATTTTCTGATCTCATATGTTGTTGTAAGGGGGAGCATTCTTTTCCCTCTCCTACTCTTCCAATGCCCATGTCTCCACCTATAGTCACTTCTCCGGTTTCCTCCGCTCCTTCTAAACCTCCATTGCAGGTATACTACCGATCTCAAGATAGGCGTGTTATTTCTTATGGCCCTGTTCCTACAGCTTCTCAGCCTGAGGATCCTGTTTTGCCTCCTTCTTCCTCAAGTACCAATGATTTACCTATTGCTCTACGCCGAGGTAAAAGGACTTGTACACAACATCCTATTGCTCATTTCTTGTCTTATAATCGTCTTTCACCTTGTTTGCAGTCTTTTGCTTGTTCCTTGTCCTTTATTTCTGTTCCTTCATCCTATAAACAGGCACTATCTTCTTCTGGTTGGAAACAAGCTATGGATGAGGAAATGAGCGCTCTTCACAAGAACCACACCTGGGAGATTACTCCTCTTCCTCCAGAAAAACAGACAGTGGGTTGTTGTTGGGTTTATACTGTTAAATATCTTCCTAGAGGTTCTATTGAACGCTTTAAAGCGTGGCTAGTTGTGAAACAGTATACCCAAACATATGGTGTTGACTACTTGGAGATTTTTTCACCTGTTGCTTGCCTAAACTCTGTTTGCATCTTGCTCTCAGTGGCCGTTAATTGTTCTTGGCCTTTGTATCAGTTTAATATCAAGAATGCATTCCTTCATGGTGATATTGAGGAGGAAGTGTATATGGATCAACCCCCGAGGATATGTTGTTGCTGAGAACATGGACTTAAAAATCACGATATATCGACGATATATCGCGATATATCGCCATATCGGAGGGTAACGATACGATATATTGTTGCGAAATTGAAGAATTTTCAAAAAAAAAAATATCGAACGATATCAGCGATATATCGAAGATATATCGCTGATATCGAAGATATATCGAAAATATCGAAGATATATCGCTGATATCGTTCAATATATCGACACTGCCATGTTTAAATGCCCTTTTGCCGATTGCTGGTGAAATTTTTACACATTAGAATAGGTTAGGATTCACATATATATGTACATTTTACTATGCTTAGTATTTCACATAATTTAAAAAATTATTTCAAACCAATGGCCTTTGGTCTAATAGCACTCTTTATTTAAATGTTACAAAAATCTATTTCAATGTTATATAACATTTAAATGTTGAATTTGCAAAATTTTCTATTATCTATTTACTTAGCGCGGTATATTTTTTATACCCTACGCAACACATACTTATATTATACATATTTAAATTGCAATGTTTTGATGTTAGATTGTGTATTAGAGTTTAAATCATTGTTTCCCAAAGTTTCAATAAAAATATCCATGTTTAACTCATAATATCCACTATATCTTTAAAACGATATCGATATTGTCGATATATCCAACGATATATCCGATATATCCACATTTTTGGACCCTCGATATATCCATCGATATCGATATTAAAGTCCTTGGCTGAGAATGCTCATCTTGTATGTCAACTCAAGAAGGCCTTGTATGGCTTGAAACAATCTCCTTGAGTTTAGTTTGATCGATTCAATGCTGTTATTCTGACTATGGGTTCCAGCGTTCTACCTCTGATCATTCTGTCTTTGTTCGTCATTCTACTGCTGGCACCATTGTTTTGATTGTTTATGTGAATGACATTATTATTTCTGGGAGTGATTCAGCTGACATTGCTGATTTGAAGCGTTATTTGGGCCAGCAGTTCCATACTAAGGACTTGGGTGCCCTTTGATATTTTCTTGGGCTTGAAGTTGCTCGGTCTTCTCGGGGTATTTATCTTTCCCAACAGAAATATGTCCTTGACCTTTTCTCTAAAACAAGTCTCTTTGGCTCACGCCCTGTGGATACTCCTATGGACTCTACTGCAAAACTTGATAGTGAATAGGGTGATCTGTTGTTGATGTTGGTCGCTATTGTCAGTTGGTTGGAAAGTCAATCTATCTCACTTTACTTGTCCTAACATTAATTATGCTGTTGGTGTCATTAGTCAATACGCATGCTCCTCGGCACCCTCATTTTGATGCTATCTATCGTATTCTCCGTTATCTAAAGGGTACTCCTGGTAGAAGCTTGTTGTATAAACCCTCTTCTTCTCTCTCTATCACTAGCTTTAGTGATGCTAACTAGGCTAGTTCTTGTTCTAATTGGCGGTCCACGTCTGGTCATTGTACCTTTGTTGGTGGAAATTTGGTTACTTGGAGAAGTAAGAAGCAAAATGTTGTTGCTCGTTCTAGTGCCAAGGCTGAGTATCGAGCTATGGCTCATACGGCTTCTGAAATGTTGTGGGTTCATGCTCTCCTTCATGACATTGGTATTAATGTTTCTGTTCCTTTGGAGATGTATTGTGATAATCAGCCTGCTATTTTTATTACTAATAATCCTATCTTTCATGAACATACCAAGCATATTGAAGTGGATTGTCACTTTATTCGGGACTTGTTGCTCTGAAAGGAGCTGATTACTCCATATGTTCGTTCAAGTGATCAGCTTGGTGATATCCTCACAAAGCCTCTTGCTCGTCCATCCTTCCAGCAGTTGTCTTCCAAGCTGCATGTTTGATTTGTATGCTCCAGCTTGAGGGGGAGTGTTAGAGTTACTATTTTTATTGTTTGATAGTGTTTATTATTCTTTTATTTCCTGAAGGGTAGTTTTGTACTTGGACTTATCTTTCTTATATAAAAACAATATGTTAGAAGGTGAAGGGTTATTGAACAAACCCTAAACCTTTCTTCTTCATCTTCTTCTCTCTTTCTCTCTCTCATATCTAACCTAAACCCTAGTTTACAACTCAACTCTAATTAAGAATGAAAAGGATGTTGATTATATAATTTCCAACACCACCAACTTCCATTTCCTTGAATCACTCTAAGCAAATCTCCGTCATTGGTATTTGAAACCCTACATCTTTCAAGCAAGATTCCCACCCACCCCCTCTTCCCTTTCTATAAGTTTCAGGAGATTCCAGCAAACTCTTTGAAGTTTTCTAATACCAGAAGCTTTGGTGATAGATTAAAGGACAATAGATGGACGGTAGAATACCACTTAACCCCAAAAGCTTAAGTTGTTAAGTATTTAGTTAACAATGTAAATCAAATTAACACCAACCCCCCACCTCCTCATATGCCCCATCCTGCATGTGGAGAGGCCAACAAACGGACAACCGAGAAACAGATAAACTAATGAGAGAATAAACAGATGGGGGAATAGAGGTAAGAAAACTTGAACACAGAACCTTCTTGAAACCAAAGCTCTCATACTATGTTAGAACACCACTTAACCCAAAAGCTTAAGCTGTTAGGGAAGGGTTAACAATGTATATCAGGCTACAGTAGAGAGTAAAATTTCACATATAATTACAAAAAATAACTAGAGTTAAAAACCTAAAATGAAAACATTTCAAGGGCATTGCAGTGTATACCATAAGGGAAACATCACTAGCCTCCAACAAAGGCATATTACGATAGCATCCCAACCCCATATGGTCTAAAAGGGCCCAATTGATTACTGATGACTGCTCAACCATTCTCTCTTATACAAGTTTTTGCTATAATGTCCTTTCTCAACCATCAAATGATTCATATTTTCCACAAATTTAAAGTACACAAACATTAAAATACATAACAAATCACAAACCTGATCTCATCAAGTGCCAATTAGAGTATTGCAAAAGCAAATTCATAGATTAAGGACAATGTTTTAAAAGGCGTGGGCGTAAGGTGGGGCGTTTTTCCTCTCGCAGGGCGGGGCGCAAGCCCCGAGGCGTGGGGCATAAGCCTCACAAGTTTTTAATTTATATATAGATATAAATATTTAAAAAATATAGTAATATCTAAAAATAGTGGGAAAAAATACATAACGAGTAAAATTTATTCAAAAAGTGACCTTTTTTTTTTCTTTTTTTTTACATATTATTAAATTGAAAGAATTATATAAATATATTAAATATATTTTTTTGCAATAGAAACTTACTATTGTCTTTCATGGTCCAACCAACCAAGATATAAAATGTTCATATAAACCTAAATTCAAATAAGTTGTGTTCTTGAGGTGAACACTACGAATAGTTGTCATCACCATCGTCGGTCAATTATCTTTTCCCTAGTCAAATGGCCAACCGTTAAGTTGATTGTGGTAAATTTACTAAATAAAAAGAGTTGTTCCTCTAAAGAGTTGCAATTTGGTCTAATGAGGTGTATTCCTATTACCATGGGGCGCCAAAGGTGTACCTCACATGCATAGGGCATGTGCACCAAGGAAAGAGCGTATGCTAAAAGGAGTTCTGCCTTTTTTTTAAGCCCCGGAGCGTTTTTGGCTTTGTCTGCCCTCAGGGCGTGCCCCGGGCGAGTTTTTTAGAACACTGATTAAGGAAGAACAAAAAGAATGGTCAATCAAGATGCATTGCTTTGGTCATAACTATAGGCTTCTAGCACATAATTATGTCAGTTATCAAATATGAAGTCAACCAATCAAAGACTAAAAGGCACAGAAACTTCCTCGAAGATATTATGGCAGTGTCGGACACAAGATTCCTCCAATAGCCTTAAACACAACACACAACACTCTCTTTTCGCCTTTGTCTCTTCTTTTTATTCTTCCTTTTCTTTTTTTTCATATCTACTATGTGAATAAATTAACTAGGATTTTCAAAAACGATACAAAGCAATGCATGTTGAATGATGTATGTCATGATACATAATATAATTATATGTATAAAAATATAGAATTTATTACTGTCATACCCAGCCATGTCGTATCCTAGATTTTGACAATTTGCTGCTTCAGTGTGTCTACTTCATGTTGTTACTGTTTGGTGTGTGTGTTTGTGCTAAACATCTCAAACATCAATAAAATGAGTAGAAGACATAATCCCTTTTTTAAGTTGCTATTTAACTTATGTTTTTTTTTTTTCTTTACTCTAAAAAGGTTAATGATATTATTATGATAAGCTGGGCTGGAACTAACAGACTATAATTTAAGTAAATATCAATTGCTCAAGCAAAAGGCTTGAGACCATGAAACAAGTACCCTAAAGACATTGCATCCTTCATAATATAGTGAATTCATGGAGAAAGCACTAACCTTCCATTTGGTTGCCAAGAAAATTGAGGAAAAAGAAGAACATATATTTTGAATCTTATATTCTATGTTGTTTTGGTTTCGATAAAATGAAAAACTCAACAAACTAGAAAATGGTATTACCCCCAGTTGAGAGGACATTTTTGTATTCTCGAGTCGTAAATTATGAGAAATTCAAAAGTCAATATTAAAATTTTGTTTTTTATACTATTTTCCTACATTTTCATGGCAATCCAACAGAGCATAAACAATAAGAAAGAAAGAAATAAAATCAAAACCAAGGTTAAAGTAACAAGCAATTCACCATAATTAAGGACTAAAACAAAAGAAGTAAAACAGTCACTGAAAGGGCATAATAAAATTATTTATTACTTGAAACCTATGCAAATACCCTTCCCCCCAACCAGTACTGAGCAAGAAACAAAATATACAATCATTCAATAGTTAGTGGTTTGCGGCCTCACGGGTGCCCAAACGGGAATTCTATCCCACTTTACCCATCTCACTTGGATGACAACATGTTCATATGCAAATATCTAAAACAAATACAATTAGGAGTTATTGTATGAAAATAATAATAATAATAATAATATAAGATATGTATAATGTTGTATAAATCTCACATAACGGCTATGAGTAGCCCAAGAAACAATGTTTCTAACAAGTAGTACGCACCAAAACCAAATTGATATCAGCCAAAGGTTGCAAAACCCTCTACTTAAACATAACAAATACATGGCCATATTTTCTAAAACCATATACGCCTATATTCACACAAAATTAAGCTTCCACTCCTCTAATTTTGATCCATCAATGAAGTCAGATTGCTCAAAATCGTAATCACAAATTCAATTGCTAATCCAATCACACCAAAATGAATTTCCTGAGAGATCGGACTCGAATTATACATGCATACATACATACATACATATATATATATATATATATATATGAGAGAGAGGCAATTCGATCAAAAACCTAATATGTATATGAGAGAGAGGCAATTCGATCAAAAACCTAGTATGTACCTGAGAAAGCAGAGCAGAGGACTGTGTGACCTTAGTCTCGAAACTCTTAATCAAGAGGGTTTAAGCGGATTAGCCATTACTGCTAACTTCCCAAATCTCTCTCTCTCTCTCTCTCTCTGAGCTCAAAAAGACCTCAATTCCCTGCTACTGATTTCTTTTATTTATCTCACGCAGTTCGAATACTCCACAATATATGTGTGTATGTGTATAATATTATTATAGTATTCATTATATACACCTCTCTCTCTCTCTCTCTCCCTGTGGGGGTTTCTCACTCTGGATCCATCTCTCGCTCTAATTTTACGACTTTTTGGACACGGTAATGATTTTTTTTTTGGGATTATTCATCTACAAAGTCGATATTTTCTCATTTCAGTCGAAGGGAAATATTAAAGTCACGTGTCCCGAGAGCGCCACAACGGCACGCACCAATTAGAGTAGGATATTCTTCTGTGACGTGGGTCTCACCTGGCAAACCGTAGTTAGCTGGTTGCAGCCTGCTAAATGGAAGCGTGCCAAATGGGATTTGGTAAAGTAGATTGATCTTCGTTAACTGGGCCAATTTGTTGGGCCTGACATCGCCTCGCTTTCAAGATGGGAACGGCTAAAGCAACCCCCATTTTTATCACCCACCTTTTTTTTTTTAATTTTTAAGATTTCATTAAAATATAAAAGGTTTTTACAAAAACCAATTACTTGGTCCATTAGAACACATCATTTTGAATTACTTTACAGAATAAAGTTTTTCTAAAATCTATCTTTGAGGTAGACTTTTTGGCAAAAAATGAAATAAAAATTATAAATGACTAAAAAATATATTTAAACGATAGATTTAGGAAAAACTTTCTTCTACAAAGTTGTTCAAAATTATGCTTTTTAGTGGACATCACGGCCGGTTTTCATAAAAACCTTTTATATTTTACATAAAACATTAAAAGCCTAAAAGATGGGGGGGTGGGGTGATAAAAATGGGGGGTTGCAACAGCCATTCCCTTTCAAGATAGTAAAGGTTGGGCCATTGGGGGCCTCTATTGGAAGAGTGTTTAGCTTGGTTTGTTAAAAGACCTGTTTCTTTATCATTGAATCGAGTTTTTAATGAGCCTAAATTATTGTAATCAAGCTCAGCATGGAAAAAAGTAGAGAAGTTGGAGAAGCTCAAGCTCAAGCTTAAGCTCGGTTTGGGTTCAATTTTAAGATCGTTAAAAGGATTTTGTACATACAATTTTTAACCTTTAAGTCTAGTGAGAAATATTTATAAATCAATAACCCCTACCTTAGCTTTTTCTTTTCTTTTTTTAATGATAGTTCAGCTATTTTAACCCCATTTATTTTTCTTTCCCTCCCCACTTGTTTTTATTTTTTTCCTCTCTATAAAAGCTCCAATATCTTATTTCGCTAAGAAAGACTCAAAACCATCTTTGACATCTTCCATTTAAGTACGATTTATCAATGGAATATCAAATTTTTAAATTTTTTCTACTTTAGAGTCACAAGATAAAAGAAAATTTTTTAACTAAAACTTCTTAGATTTTTTGAATTAAGATAAGGGAAAAGCAACCAACTAAAGTTTACAGCCCCTAAACTAAATTCCTAGCTCCATCCCGACTTACAAAGCAAACTAAAAACAAGAAATCTAACATAGCCAACTAAACAAGAAATGAATAATGACGAACCAATTAAAGAGCTCATGAATGAGTCTCATTTCGAGCCCTAAATAAGTTCTTTGTCAAACTCTTAACAAGCTTGTTCGCAAGCCTAAACAAGCCAAGCATTAGTTTGCTTGAGCTTGGCTTGTTTACTAAACTAGCTTAAACTTCAAGGTTGAGCTTGGTATGAGATACAAAAATTAAACCTTTGTAATTTGAAAATTGATTTTTGATTCACAAAAAGAAAACAAGGAGCCGCCATCTTATTTTAAAGTAAAAGGAAACCCTAAAATAATTTAAATAGAGAACATTTTAATTTCCAAAAAAGTGACATCAATTTTAAGAAAAGCAAGTCCATAAACAAGAGAGAGAATTCGGGACTAAGTTACGGTATGGGAAGGTTCTAAGAAACATCTCATGGGGGCACTGAGGTGCATAGCCTCATTGAGCTTGGAGCTCATATATTAAGCAACTTCAGCTCAGTTTTTCTTCTTGTTTCTTCCAGCCACATCATTATATAAATATGTTAAACTAATATTTTTAATATACACTTAATTACAATGTTTTAACCTCACATTAATTATGTGTAACCGAGCTATATATTATTGAAAAGAAAGGAATTTGAAGGGAGTAAGGGACATGTAACTCTTGAAGATTGAATCCTTTATTAAAAATATAAAAGGAAAAATAAAAGACACTTAAAATTCCTCAACCATTATATATGTTATTTGTAACTTTTGGGAAGGTGAGAGCCTCTAGAGATATTTATAACAGTAATTAAGGTGTCCCTTTTGTCACGACCCAAATATAATAAGCCGTGATCAATTATAATAAAACCAGTTTAATTAAAGAAAATCATTTGGAAAACATGTGGATGACACGTGTTGGAAAGCTATTATTTCAATAAAAATTTCGGCATGACCCATTCATAAATGGGATATACCATGATAAAACCTACATATATAATCATAAAAATTATCTATCATCCATCCATGGTATTATCACATGCTAAATAAACCATATAAAGAGACCTAAAGTGGTTTTAACAGCACTTTACTATATATATATATATCTATATATATATATATTAGATGTATATATATATATTAGATGTATAAATGACGCCATGTGCTCTCTTTTTTGCTTGAAATAGCTAGGCATGTGGGAGTTCCAACTTTGATTCTTTTTTGTTCTTGATGTTTTTCCATTTGCAGAAGATTCCATTCTTGTTGCTTTATTTTTTCCCTTTGATAATAAGTACTTATTATATACATGGTCCCTTATAAAACATGGAGACCCTATGCCATCAACTTCACAAAAGTAAACCATAGATCTACCATTCCAATGTTAAATTGAATCCACAAACACCATTTTATTATTATTGTTGTTGTTGTTGTTGTTGTTATTAATAGTTATTGTTATTGTTATTATTGTTATTGTTTTTTCACTAAATAATTTTGGTAAGCCTGTTATGAAGCAATCTTTCCAATAATCATTATAACAATCTGCTTAAAGGAAAACTCTACTAAAGAATACATCTTTGTACCATCTAAAATCTTCAAGTGTTGGACACCTTAAATTAGATAATATTTCACTTGCTTTATCGGTAATGGTTAATGGATTTCCTATCAAATGTTTTATGATTATATAAACAAGAGTATTAATGCTATCTGGTATTGTCTGTCCGTTAGAGTCTAATACTAGATTGTCATTGTCAACTATTTTTATGGCATTTGTAATGTATTGTCTATCAGTTTCCAAAAGATAATTATCCCACCATCCTTTCAAATGGCCAATAAATCCTATTAATAAGAAATAAAGGGCTGAATTTTCAGAGGCATTTTGTTTTTTTCTTGTATGCAGTGACTGCTATTAACATGTCATGCATTATATTTAAAACTTGATATTCAAACATTCCATCAATGTTTCATTCATAAATTGAATTACCACTGTATTCACTTTGAGTAAAATGTGGTCATTCTTCAAATTGGATATCTATTGGTATTGGTCTAGAATAATAATTTCTAGTTATTGGTCTTGGAGTAGAAAATGTTTTAAAATGAATTCCTAAGGAACTATCTTGGAAATTAGATTTTAGCTTTCTAAATCTGTTAATGGTGCAACTGTTTTTGATATTGTAGTTATCTGAGACAATTTTTTTGTTATTTCTTCATTTCTTATGTATTATTTGTGAATTTAATATCATTGGTGCCTTCTGGAATAATGTGAAGTTTAAATAATGGGATTGTTTTCTGGGGTTTTTGTTGAACAAATGTCTTAGATGTACTTGCTAAGTTAGAAGGGTGTTTTTCAATTTTAGAATCCATTTTATCCTAGACTATTTCCATTCTATTTAACTGTGTTCCTATTGTATGCAAATATTGATTAGTATAATTGTTTTGTTTTAAGATTTGTTTTACTTCTTTTGCTGTGCATGGATTTGTATCTAGTATCTTAGTTTCTTTAAAAAGAGAAGCTCTTATGTTGTTGTTTGTTATTGATATATGGATGTTTTCTAAAGGGGGATGCATTAACTGTATTGTTTTATCTTCTCTAGTTTTTCATGTAGTATAATCTTTTGTGGTTACATGCAATGTTTTCTGGGTTGGCAATGGAGTGTTTGCATCATAATTCTTTTGGGTAAAAAATTGAAACCATGTAAAGAATGATATATGAGCTTAATGCTTTTCACAATATTCATGATGTAATCTTTTAAATATTCTTCTTCTACATGATGAGTAATCTTATTATGATAATTTTGTCTTTAATGTCGTTTTTAATGGAATTAAAATCGTCTTCTAATAATTATGTATTTAATTAAAATTCTTTTGTAAACATGTATATAGCTGGATCGTATCTAGTGTCATTGATTTGTGATCTTGTTGGAGACATGTTTTCTTCATATTTTGTATTGTCTGAACTATAAGGATCAATTGTATAATATGGTTGTGTAATGTTATGTTCATTTCTAAGTCCTATTAATCTTTTTGAATTGGTCCTTGTAGGCTGAGATGTTTCTACTGGAGCTAATGGTTTTGGTATTGAATAGGATGACCTAGCCGGTGTAAATGGCCTAGAACTACTTGGTGTAAATTCATATATATCTAATGTTATTTTTCTAGAAGCGGTAAATCTAGTATTTACCTTTTCATCTGGATGTTGTAAGATTTGTTCTAGAAATCTATTTTCTAAATTTTTAGGTGGAATAATGTCACATAAAGACCAATCTTCTAGGTAATGTCAACTCATGTCATTCTATTGTTTTAGGAATAGTTACATTTGATCTCTGTTTTTGTGCTTGTATTAATTTTGTGTGTCCTCTAGGGCTAATTTTTAAAACTCTTGGGGTAATAGTGGTTGTCATAACCTTGTAATAAACTCTACAAACTAATGCTAATCCTACAGATCCTTTATCCATGTCATAACCATGTGTTTTAATGTTTAATGTTAATGTTTTTAAAATGTTCTTATCTCTTAACCAAACTGAATAATTAGGAAAGCAATTAAAATATACTAGACCATTACATAAACTAGATTCTACAAGTCCCAAAACAAAATCATTAAACTAATGATGTCTAGCATCTCTTAAACATATTAATGTTAATGTTTTCAAAGCATTTCTTGTTAAAGGTTTTATTGCTACTTGTACACATCTCTAAATGTAACTTAGATTTATTTATAGATGCTGAATGTCTGGATATCCAATGCTTTCAAGTTCAGTCTTTGTCTTTTTGTGTTTTTAGGAATGTTGTGGAAGATATCTAGAAAGCTGTAGAAGACTCTTAGACATCTGCATATGAATGCTTTGCTGGAAAGCTGAAATGTGGCTAATAAAATAAAAATCGAAATGATGTGAATAGTAAAAAGTGAATAGTAAGTTACTATAAAATTTTTAACTTTTGTTGAAATCTGAGCTGAAGAATATTCTATGCTTGTCTGAATGTGCTGAAAGTTGTTCTTTGGTGATAATGTTGCATGGAACTGTAGACTCATGTGCTGAAAGTGAAGATACTATTGGAATGTGCTGAAATCCAATGTTTTGAAATAGCTTAGCTAAGCTATAAACTTCTGAACTGTGAGTGTTGGAAAGCCTAACTAGGCTTAAAAACTGTTCCTGTAGAAATTAAATTTTGAGAATGGCAATCGTGATTGCATCTAGGAGAAGAAATCTAAACCATAGCAATCGTCTTCATTTTGTGAAGTATGTGAATATGATGCTTTATCAGATTCTTCATCGTAATCAATATGTGATAATGCTTCTAACAAATGTTGCTTGTATTCTACTTTGGATTTGGCTGCTGCTATTTTAGGATTGCTGTTTAGACTTTACTACTAAAAATTCATTAGTTGTATCGTCAATAGAGGGCTTCTTGCATAGTTTGGTATATTGTAAGAAAAACTGGAGAATGTTTGAAACATATGCTTTCTGAGCATGTGTCTGATCCCACGATTTGAATGAAAATCATTGGCAAAGATAGGAGAGTAAAAGGATGTGCTCCTATGAGGTAACATAATCCCATTTAAAGATCCATTGAAGTTGAAACTTGCCTAAGAAAATGAGGATAGGGGACTATGTTCTTGATTAGGAAAAGAAAAATGGTTAAATAAATATTCAAAACCATCTAAAACTAGAAGCAGAAGTATACGATTGTCTAGACCAAACCAGTTAAACCATTGGTTAAACCAAGATGGGAATTTAAGAACTGTAAAATGGTAAGAATAAAAGAACCATGAATGGTTGGTAGAACAATTACGAAAGAAGAATGTTTTGTACTACGCATCAATGTAATCGAAATAAGTATAGACTAGTGGATAATGTTCATGTGAAAATTTTCTAGGAGTATGGAGAGCTTAGCCCCAATCAGAAAGCGTAAGAACCCTAAAGATTTGACACTTAGAATGGTTGGCTACAGTGACATTTGGAACATGGGTAATTAATGCTGAATCTATGTCAACTAGAATGTATTCATAATATTGTTGGGATTTATCACCTATGGTAGAAGGTTGATGTCTATGTCACGACCCAAATTAATTAAGCCGTGATCAATATTAATAAATCCAGTTTAATTAAGAAAATCATTTAGGAAGTACGTAAATGGCACATGTTAGAAAACCGGTAATTTCAATAAAAATTTTGGCATGACCCATTCGTAAATGGACCATACCGTAACCAAATCCTGTATAAAATAGTTATAAAAGTTCCTGTCATCCATCATTGGTATCATCACATGCTAAATAAACCATATAAAGAGACCTACGAAATTAAAATATTACAAATCACGAGTTATTACGTGTCTAGCGCCCATTGGCCGAATACAAAGTGTTTAGTTAATACATATCCATAATATTAAAATTTGTTCCCATCAAAGCATAACCCCTCAAGGCGAGGTCTCCCCAGCTATGAAATCATCTGAAAAGGGTTTATAAAACATAGGAGTGAGTATAAAACTCAGTAGATATAATTTTCATATAGAAATAACCAAAGCATGATAATATAACAAATTACAATCATGCTTAAAATAATTAAAATCCATGCAATGTTATGAATGATATGCGACTCATGTCCATTTAACATAATCCATAATTACCGACCACTCCTGCAGGAGTCTTTGCGCGGAAACGGAGGATTTAAACCCACCTCTAAGAGGACAACGCAAGGGTTCCTACCTGGAACCGGAAAGTAGCCTCTGATTCTGGAACACAAGAGTTCCTACCTAGAACCGGAAAGTACCCAGGACCAAAGGAATGGAAAACACCGCTAAGTCCCTTGACCGCTAGTAGTTCAAATCCAATGACCCTTTTTAATATACTTTTACCAAGTAATTAATTAAATCCATTTCATACATTTTATGCCAATGAATGCCATGAAAAGCATAAAAACTCATGCACGTGTCAGCTATTCCAGAAATCAACAATATATAACTATTTCATAATTATATAACATGTGGGAGCTATGTAAAACATGTAAAATATAGACCAATAAGAATTTACATAGCATATACATCCAAAATAAACCAAAATATAACAAGTATATCAACCTATATACTCCCAAATATAATATTCCTAAATATAGGGTTATGTAAACTAGACCCCTCAGTACATGCATTACAAAATATGTATGATAATCCACCCAAATATCACTCAAACTCATAAATAACCCCCAAAATACATTTTTATCCAACATATGTGGGCTTATATACTAACTCATTATCATCCCTACGGTTAAAACCCATGAAAATTACACCTACCTCAAGTATGTTGCACCAAACGTAGAGCAAATGTGTTGGGAGGGTCGGATCTGAGCCTAGAATGCGAGAATAACCTCTAAACTCCACAGATCAGGCTTGAATCATCTCTAAGCATGTGTAGATCTTCAAATCCAGCTCCTAGAACGTGAATCCAAGCGTTAATATGAGGTGAGAGAGTCAAAAACCCATGCATGAAAGAGAAAATGTGATTTTCTCTCTCCAAACACTCCCTTTCTCTCTCCTCTCTCTCTCTCTCTCAAGCTCTCTTGGTGTAAAATGATGAATATGAGGTGTAAAAGTCGTGGGATGAGGGTTTTAAAAGGAGTGAAGGGCACTTGTGTCATTTGTTTTATTTAAAAAAAAACTGCCAGTCGAAGGTTTCAGACGTCTGAAAATTAGTTTCAGACGTCTGAAACTAAACCTCAGAAATCATCATTCTCTGGAATTTTCAGACGTCTGAAAATTACTTTCAGACATCTGAAATACCACTTTCAAACATTTGAAATGTGTTTCAGACGTCTGAAACACATAGACAGCTGAAAGTTAACAGTTAGTCAGGCTAAACCCCATCAACACAAACATCAGCCTTATTTTCATTCTTTTATTCTTCCTTTTACTTTAAGTTATTTAATGAAAATAAGCAAATAACCCTCCAATTTGAATTCAAATAAAATATCAAAAAAATCAAATTCCAAGTATATCAAAATCTCATTTTCAAGTTTTAGTACAAAATTCGACTCCCGACAGATTTTCTGAAAACAAACATACGAGTAAACCAATCTAAACGTGATAATAAAATCCCATAAAATCATAAATGTCTTATAATATTATAAACTTCCATTACCGCCAAAAATTATCTTCAAAAACGAAGATTTATGAAAATTCATTTTTTCCTAACACTTAGCCAAATTTTCAGCAGTCTAAGAGTGTGAAATCACAAACACATCAACATCATACCCATGCAATGCCTATGCGTGACAATACACGATAAATCAACTAATGTACATGCAAATCATGCATTAAAGGTGAAATTATCCTAATTAAATGATGCGGGCATTACAGTCTATTGGGAAGAAAGACTTGTTGTGCAATTTAGAATGCTGTTGCAACTTTAAATTTTGGTTCGACTGCTAAGATAGAGAAAAGATTGTTGTTATATATGTATTGGGAGGTATTCACGTTACTTGTGGTGATGAATATTCATCAAATTAGGCTGGATTTTTAACTGTTTTAGGTGGCTGGGAAGATGATGAACTGGCCACAACTTTAGCAAAAGTTTGTGGTTTGGACAAATTGGAAGAACTTGGGAATTTTAGATATTGTAATAGAGAAAATGGGTTTGGAGATGTTTTAATCCCAAAAGGGATAAAGAAGGCCGAAGGCCGTGCTGTGTTAGTAGAAATGTTGGTGATTCAGATGTTTTGGAAGAAGGAGATGCCGTCTTTTTCATAGTGTAATCTACTTTAATGATAGGTTTGGGTTTATCACCCATAAGAACCTTGCAAGAATTCCCGTAAGAGGAAATCAGGGAGGCTGATTGACTCTCCTTTTATAAATTCAATGTCAAAATAAAAAACTCTTAAAATGGCTTACCAACGGGCAAAAATCTATGTTGAAGCAATGTTTTTAACGTCTTTTTCTAAAACTGTTTTTGCACTTTTGCAATAGACCCTGAGTAAAAACTTTTTATTTAAAAGATCAAATTGGAATTTGGAAATGCATAAAATAATGCTTAAAATCTCTTTTTTGATAGTATTATAGTTTTTCTGGGAGGAGTTTCAAACTTCAGATGCAAAACATACTAAATGTTCCTTGTTAGTTTTTTGTTTCAGAATACTACCATATCTTATATCCGAAGCATCTGTTTCAACAATTTTAAAAGCTTGAGGGTTTCCAATATGTAATAAGGGTAAATATTTTATTCTAGATTTAATTAATGTAACTACTTTTGTATGTTAGCTTGACCAAGCTGGAAGATTTTTTTTAAGTCTATCATATAAAGGCTTACATATTTATGTAAATCTTTATAAAAATTTCTTACATAATTAAGACTGCCTAAAAGTCTTTATAACTGTGTTTTTTCTTTAATTTTGTCTAAAAATTTGCTAGAAAATTCCAAAGTTCGTTCAATTGAGATAATTGTTCCATAATAAATATAGTGTCCTAAAAAATCTTACTTTTGGCTAAAATAATTTAATTTTTGATTCTGAAAGAACTAAACTATAGTGTTTTATTATTTTGAAGAAAGTATGCAAATGTTTCTAATGTTTTTCTAAACCTTGAGAATATATTAGTGTAAGGAATTGAACGAGAAGGAAATAGAATGTGGAATAATTTTTAAAAACAAAAATCATAATTCAATTCCTTAAACCTATGAATCTAATTGTGGTTCATACAAAACATAACCCTAACTAGAAAAAGGGTTAGAGCATTTACATTTAATTCAAGTCTTTAAACTCCTTTCAAGCTTTGAATCCGGACAACAATGGTTTGAGCAACCCAAGTGTTCTGTCTCTAATGGTATCCACACCTAACAAAGGCCTTCAAGCTTCTCTTAACCAATCCTTGTTGATGCTAAAAGAGGAGAGTAGAAGAGAGAAAGAGAGAGAGAGCACTCTAGGTTCGGCTAGGGCTTAGAGAAGAATGAAATGTAGTGTGCATAGCACATGCTAGTGGCTTATATAAGCACACTAAGGGGGCCGGCCATGAGGAGAGAGAATTCTATATGGATTCTAACTTATAACTTCTCTAAATTGCAATTTAACACCTTCTTCTTATATCTCATACAAGTGTGGCCTTCTAGAACTTTTCTTATTCAATCTTGTCCTTTTTTCAAAGCTTTAAAGTTCCTCTTTGCATGTTCAGTGTGTGACCCATTGGATTCACATCATTGAGTAGTAGGAATAGCACAAAGTGTGCATAATAGAACACTTTCATTAAGGGTCTAATTGGAACACTTTCCAATTCCCTAATTGACTATAACTTATTTATGTCAATTAGGGCTTCTACTAACCATGAGTAGCATCTAACAATGGCTCATGGTGTGGTCCTCAATGAGGTGAATAAGTATCTTATATAGAACCCTTTTGTTATAGTTTATAGGTTACAATTGCATCTTTCCATCTACACAATGTCTCCAACTAAACTAATAGGACATGGAAGTCTGTCAAATCCCTAGTTTAATTACTTTATACTCAATCATGAATATCAACTTAATGATGAACTTATAGAAACTCCTTTCCATATTCATCTTACCATAGCCATGGACTTAGTGAGGTATATTAATGAATGCTACATAAGACATTCTCTCTTTTTCTTGAAGGTGATGGATTCTTTGTTGATCACTTACATGCTTTATGCACATAGCAATAGTGCTAATGAACACCATTGCAAACCCTTATAAGGATTTACACTTAGTATTATCAAACTTCTAAGACTATATGCATAAAACAACTATAGTGTCTTAGGTCTAAGGATTACTTGTACCATTATAACAATAATAAACTGATTGACAGGTAGATTAAAACTCCACTCAGTTAATCTCATATCTTTGGTCACATTCAGTGTACCTATTCTTGTAAATAAACACCCATATGTTGGTTATAGTGTCTACACACAAATAGCTTGAGACTAGCTATCCTCCTATAAAGCTAACCTAACATATGCTAATCCTATGGTTCATTATTGTCCATTACAATGAACTTTCAACTAGGAATGATTTAGGAGTTTAGTACAGAGATATATATACAGTCTTAAAATCACAACTCATTGTAATTTCATATTCTCAACTCTAACTTTATGAACATATCATGTAAATATAAAGAATGAAATAAACATGATAGAATAAGCCCTTTTATTAAATAATAATAAATGTGATTAATAATAAATGAAATCTTATGATTGTTCTTTATCCGTGCATCATTTCTATGATTGGCTGTAGGGTATACAACTAATAATTAGAAAATCATCAATGTCAACTATTGAACATTCTATATATGGATTGAAAATTTCATTCATAATATTTTGGATTTCTGATGGGGCATTCTTTAATCCAAATGGTATAACATTCCATTCATATTAAACAAAGGGAACATTAAAAGCTATTTTGTACCTATCTTCTTCCTTCAGTTGTATTTGCCAACGCTTGATTTCATATCAAATTTTAAAATATTCTAGCATTATATAATCTGTTTAGTAAATCTTGTTTGTTGGGGATTGGATATCTTGTTCATTAAAGTAATTTGTTTAATGATTTGTAATTAATAACTAATCTAGGAGCTCCACGCTTAACTTCTGCTAGCTTGTTAACATAAAATGCTAAGCAACTTCAAGGAAATTTACTTTTCATAGTGAGCTTTTTATCTAATAATTGCTGTATTTCTTTTTTACAATATTCTAATAATGTCTTGTTCATTTATACAGGTCTAACTTTTGTTAGGATATGTGATTCTTTAAAATCTGGTTCATATGGAAGGCTAACTACATGTTTCTTTCTATTCCAAAAAGCTTTAGGTAAATCTAAACATACTATTTGTTTATGCTGTGAATGCAACTAGTTCTATCTTGCTTTTTTATTGCTGTAGTTTCTAATGCTTGTTCTATTTTATTGTTGGACTTTACTTTGGAGATATGTATAATATTGGGTTTTTCTGGAAATTAAGTTTAATGTTGTGATTAGATGAGATTTAATTGTATTGATTTGTTGATTTCTCTAGTCTAGGGGTTGATCAATGAATTTGAATACTAGATCTTGTTCTAATAGTTTTGCATGAATACCATTCTCGTGAACACTA
The DNA here is from genome assembly GCA_039720395.1 of Liquidambar formosana. Taxonomy (NCBI): domain Eukaryota; kingdom Viridiplantae; phylum Streptophyta; class Magnoliopsida; order Saxifragales; family Altingiaceae; genus Liquidambar; species Liquidambar formosana. The sequence continues at coordinate 23,067,609 of CM077835.1, forward strand.
AACTGGGTGATTAATCTTAAAAATGGAGTACCTAAAATGATTGGCTTGGTTAAAGTCCTTTAACAATATCTGAGTCACATTGACTCACTCATTTGAATTTTAAGTAAAATGTATTTATTAATATAATATGTCAATTAAATTTAAAATATATAAACAAAAATAAAATAATTAATCAAAATAATCATTAGTGCAATGTTAGCGTAATGTATCTCACAAAATTTAATTATATTCCTAAAATAACAAATTATTTTTAAAAACAATTAATTTAATGATGGAAACTTGGGAAAAAAGGAAGGAGCCTTATGGTATTTGACTATTTGATGAAAAAAGATTAATTAAGATTCTTTAGAGTCTAACCCATCCTACAGTCATAGTTTTTTGATATTTTACCAACGGGGTTAGTTGCGTTGGTAAGGATCGAATTCTGCACTTGTAAAGCTTAAATTCGACTCCCGATACTAGCAGTCCTCCTTGGTGGGCGATCTTTAAGTCCAATATAAGTCCTTACCGAGGATTGCGGCTTACCTTGGCCTTGAGTAGCCTCCCCTCACCTAAACTTTTGTTTACAACCAAAAAAAAAAAAAAAACGGTTTTGACATTTTGGTACGTATCTCAAAATTCATCAGTGCAGATTGTAGGATGCAGGAGAAAAAAATAAGAGAAAGTATAGATCTTTTCAACTTTGGGTAATTAATCATCTTGAAAATTTTGATTAAAATAGTGGTTTTTCTTGTTTTTCATGTTTTTTATTTTTTTATTTTTAAATTTTGATTAAAATAGTGGTTTTCCTTGTTTTTGTTTATTGACAAAATGGAAGAATTTGAAGATTATGGCATGTTGCATTTTTTTTAAACCTTTATTTCCTCGATTTCTCTCTCTTTTTTATTATTATGATTATTTATAATTTTATACGTTCATTTTTGGGAAAGGAGATGAATAGGAAATCGAAGAAATATGGTATTCTATTAAGTTTGTGTTCAACAGTATGGGGTACTAGTAGAAATCATATGCATAGTAATTTTATCTAAAGTTTTTATATAGGCAATAAAAAAACCATTACATAGTATTAGTCTCGCTAAGTAGAATTTTAATTCCACAACAACCTAAATTAAAAGAATAGTGGCCTATTAGAGAATTTTTAACTGTTATCTAGTTTTTATGTAAATCAATTCACCATTGATTTGAAAAAACTTAAAATTTGAAAAATAAATATATTTTAAATGCCTCAACTAACTGAGAACATGAAAACTTAAGATGCTTTGAAAGGTTAGCTTTTTATAACCCACAATTCCACAAATAATTTGTTGCAACCCAAAAATCATATTAATTTGAATCCTTACAATTATGTTAATAAATACAAAAAGTCCAACAAAAGTACTGAAATCCCGGGTAATATGTATAGAAAATATCAATACAACAAATATTGTTATCAAGGAGGGGAATACAACTCTAATCTATCGATTTTTATTGGTGCATAACAAAGTAATAGTTCAGCTATCCTTCTATCTTTGTACTTGGAAATTCAAAGGAAAAAAAAATGTCCATTATAAAAAATTGATACACATTTCAAATCAAATACTGATCATTAATTATTTGTTAACTACAAAGTAAAAGGATGAGGGTAGAAGATGGAGAGAGTATAGGGAGTAAATTAAATTAAAAGTAGGGGAGAGAGAAGTACTAAGGTAGATGTGCCAGAAAAAGAGTATTAATTTGTATATTTTATACTGTTGTATGAACGTAACTGTACCAAGGTTAGAACGACTGACCTTAGAGTGATGGGAAAAGGTGTAAGTAGAGGGAGTGAGAAGCTGGGTTAGAGGTGTCATGTAGATATCTTTGACTTTATGATAAAGAGCCCACATTTTTAGAAGAAAAGAAATGTTTGGTATATCTCTTTAACTTTTATAATGAATGATGCCTTGGAATTGTGGCAATATCACCACCGACCCAAAGTATGATAGTTATGGTACTTTTAAATCAGAAGTAATCATAACTATAGTTTAAACGTAAATGAAAATATAAAAGTACCCTCTTTGGTAAAAACAAAGTAAGGATATAGAAAAAAAAAATCACATTTTAATAAATCCCAAAATTAAACTTTTAAAGTAATGCTAGTGCACTAGCACACAACTATACATTAATTTATTAATTAGTTTGGTAAATTTATGACAACATAATTGGTAAGCACGGCTCAAGACAATGAAAGCCTAGTTAGTAAACACTCTAACTATTTTAAAAAAACTCCCGTTTGCCGTACGATGTTCAAATATAATTAATTAAGAATATTACGGTCAATATTTAAAATATCTTAATTTTTATCTTTATTTTATTCAAGTAAGAGCAAATTTATAATTTTTATAGTATGATTTATTTTATCTCTTTATATAATTTTTTTTGAGTTTGTTAATATATGTCAATACATGTTGTCATCAACATCTTTACTCATTTTAACCCAATCTAACGTATGAAGAATGGCTGGAGTGCTAATGCATGTGCTTGGCAAACTAAATTGGTGTTCACTTGGTTCAATTATAGTTCAGTTCGGTAGAGTGTAAAGTTTAAATTGGGTTTTTATTATTTTAAAATCATACATTGGCCAGAGTATAAAGCTTCTTGAAGAAGCTGTCCAAACTTATTAAAGTTGATGTGAGATGAATAAAAATGGTTTTCTGATGGGATAGAATCAGGTTTGTCATTCAAGATTTTCGGGTGTGATGATAAAGTTGTACATAAATTTATTTATATATAAATAAGTTTGCTTCTGAGGGTGACTTCTTGCCCCTCTTATTACTAGCCCCGTCTCATCTCTAGCCTAGTAATATATTACGTAAATCTAGTAAATGACTATATAGCAGTACTATCTTTGGTAAGAACAAAGCAAGGATATAGAAAAAGAAGAAAAATCACATTTTAATGAATCCCAAAATTAAACTTTCAAAGTAATGCTAGTACACTAACACACAACTATACCTTAATTTATTAATTAGCTTCAAAACAATGCAAGCCTAGTTAGTAAACACTCTTACAATTTTAAAAAAACTCTCGTTTGTCGTACAATGTTCAAATATAATTAATCGAGAATATTACTGTCAATATTTCAAATATCTTAAATTTTTATTTATTATTTTATTCAAGCAAGAGCTAATTGTCACACCCCATTTTTGTCACCTTAACTAGGGTACATCATTTCATGTAGAATTTTGAGTTCTTTTTGAGTCTAGTATTTTGCATTGAGTTTTTATGGCATTGAATATCATGTGTATGAATTTTGAAGTGATTTGGAGTTTATTTCGATAGTCAATAAAAACTTTTGCGACTTTAAGGGCATAATCGTCTTTTAAGCCGTATATTTTTCATTTGACTTTGGAATGAATCCCGAGTCATTCCCTTGAGTTCATATGGTTATATAGAGTCTATATATAGGTTCGATTTGATGAACTAATGGTTTAAGATCAATTCGGCTCATAACGGTTCAGGTTGGCTAAAAGACCCTTTCTTGGTTCGCTCAAATTGACTCATGTGACCCACTCAATTTATTTCCATTTAACTCCAATTGGGCTTTATTTACATCATAAACATGTTTTGAAAGGTTGATTTTTGATTTGGAAAGCATTTGGCTCTACCTTGTGTGCAAACCTTAGCTTTGCGATAGTGGTACACCATGGCTAGCCACCTCTGTAAAACCTAACCATGAACCCATGGTTAAGGATTTTTGTTCTAAAATGTCTAAAAATGTGTTCCTCATCAAACCACGGTCGTTTTGGCTTTTATTTTGTTAAAATCGGACTTAATTTGACCTCCGAAAGACTTCTGGAAGGCGAAGGAGTCTAACCGAGGAATGCTGATGGGAGCCCTCGGGTGACCATCTAGGGCCAGACGGTCAGCCGTCCAAGCCCAGACGGTCAGCCGTCCAAGCCCGGATGGTCACCCGAGGGAATCCGTCTTTAAGTGGGATTCTACCTCTTCTTTCCTCCTGTGACGGTTTCCGATCCTCTGCCTTTGCAAGTTGTTTCCTTCTAAAAGTGAGTAAATTTGAGTTGTTTGAGCACCAAGAGAGTCTTTAATAGCCCTAGGATCATTATTTAATGAATTAATCTTAGCCATTGGTTTATTAGGTCAGTCCCCTATATAAAGAACATAATATTCAGCACATAGGGGGGCCACAAGTGCACTTTACACTTAGAGAGAGAGGGAGCTATGAGTTTGGAGAGTTAGAAGGACATCAAGAGAGGGCTTTTCAACCCTAAGCAAACAAGAGAACAAGGACTTTGAAGGCAAGAGAGGTTCTACAAGAGGTAAACATCCTTTCAATTGTTGAACTTAAGCTTTCCTCCTTCTTCTTCTCCTTCTTCTTCTATGATAGTTCTAGTGCATGTAGTAGTTCCCCATGTTAGGTTAACTCAATGCATTTGTGATATGATATGAATGATTTTAAGAGGATTTATGATTTTATATACCTGAAAAACTTTGGTTTGCTAAGGTTTTAAATGTGTCATCTTCTCTCTCTTCTTAAATCATGCATAGTTCATATAGCTTATTCGCTGTGATTATTGTCATGAATTGATGTTTCTGTTAGTTAATATATATGGTATGAATGATATTCATGATGATTTGAGCATGTGTTAGACTCGTTTCACATGTTTTAATGCATAGTTGTGAAATTAGGGTTTTGACAACCCTAAATTCACACAAGTTTCCTATAGCATGATAGAATAGGTTTTCTTTTCTATTTTTCTTCATGGTTATTATATATATGATATATATAGAATAACTATGATAGTTTTTGCATGCATGTAGTGGATTTTTAGGGTTTTATGCATGACATGAGATTAGGGTTGCATTAAGGTCTCTATTTATTCACTGTTTTTGTTGATAACATGATTAGTGGATGACTTTAAGCCTTAATACTATTCTGTCCAGATTGTTATGTTATCCTTTTTGATATGCATTGAGCACTTGTAAGGGTGCAAACAGGTACAATAATTGCCTTATTGCAAATAAGGTCATTATCGCTTGAGCTTGCTATCGCTTGGAGAAAATTGCATAAGGTAAGTAGGGTATGAAGTGACCCAATTCACTTTTCCTAATCTTTCTTCTTTCTTCTCCCTCCTAGGGTTATTTTCTAATAGAGGGATATGGTGAATTCTAGGGTTTCTTTCCACCCCTTTTCAAAAGTCTATATCTTTTATTGAAATCTTATTGAGAATCATTTGTCTTCAAAAATTGCTATGGAAGGAAACCTAAGGTTTACCATAAGTCTCTATTAGGGTTTAACCCTATTCTTTTCGAACTATGTGGACTTTGATCCGTGTATTTCGCTGCATGGTACGTAGTTGCTCGTTTTAAGGTTCAAGTCTATTCTAGGGTCCAAGTATCCTAGGTTTTTCTTCTCTTTTCTTTTTTCTATTTTATTTTATTTTTTTTGTTTGATTATGCATAGATGAAATGGATGGATGGGATATATGTTATACATGCTGTATTTTATTGATTGATACTATTTTGCATGTGATTAAGTTATTAAATTAGCTCAATCAAATTAAGAGACCAATTCGGGTGATGTGGGTGCCTATGGGCTTAGCCCAGAACCTTCCCACATCGTAACTTAGCCCCCGAATCCAATTTTCTGGTTTTAAAGACTTTTCCTTTCCTTTTAGAATGGAGTCATGAGGTTTTGGAAATAAAACATTTTACGGTTTTCCTCTTTTCCTTAAAAAATGAGGTGGCGACTCCCTTTTCGTTTATTGTCTTTCACACCTATCTTTTTGCCAAACCCTTGTGGGCCGCATTTTTTTCGTGGGTTCACACTAATTTATAATTTTTATAGTATGATTTCTTTTGTCTCTTTATATGATTTTTTTGAGTTTGTTAATACATGTTAGCATCAACATCCTTACTCATTTTAACCCAACCCAACGTGTGAAGAATGGCGGGAGCGCTAACACATATGTTTAGTGAAATCAATTGGTGTTCACTTTGTTTAACTATAGTTTAGTTCGGTAGAGTGTAAAGTTTAAATTGGGTTTTTGTTGTTTTAAAATCATACATTGGGCAGAGTTTAAAGCATCTTGAAGAAGCTGTCTAAACTTTTTGAAGTTGATGTGAGATGAATAAAAATGGGTTTCTGATGAGATCGAATCAGGTTTGTCATTTAACATTTTCGATGGTGATAATGAAGTTGTATATAAATTTATTTATATATAAATTGGTTTGCTTTGAGGGTGACTTCTCGCTTCCTTTAACTACTAGCCTTGTCCCATCTCCAGCCTAACATATATCACGTGAATCTAGTAAATGACCATATAACAGTACCCTCTTTGGTAAGAACAAAGTAAGGATATAGAAAAAGAAGAAAAATAACATTTTAATAAATTCCAAAATTAAACTTTTAAAGTAATGCTAGTACACTAACACACAACTATACCTTAATTTGTTAATTAGTTTAGTAAATTTATGACAACATAATTAGTAATCACGGATCAAGACAATGCAAGCCTAGTTAGTAAACACTTTTACTATTTAAAAAAAACTTTCGTTTGTCGTACAATGTTCAAATATAATTAATCGAAAATATTACTATCAATATTTAAAATATCTTAATTTTTATCTTAATTTTATTCAAGCAGGAGCTCTAGGGTGCCAACATAGTTGGGTTGTTAGACTTCTCTTTGATGCTCAAGCTCTTTTCTAAATAAATAAATAAATAAATAATGCAAGAGCTAATTTATAATTTTTATAATATGATTTCTCTTGTTTTTTTATATAATTTTTTTGAGTTTGTTAATACGTATTATCATCAACATCCTTACTTATTTTAACTCAACCCAATATGTGAAGAATGACGGGAGTGCTAATGCATGTATTTAGTGAACTAAATTGGTATTCACTTAGTTTAACTATAGTTCAGTTTGGCAGAATGTAAAGTTTAAATTGGGTTTTTGTTGTTTTAAAATCATACATTGGGTAAAGTGTAAAGTTTCTTGAAGAAGCTGTCCAAACTTATTGAAATTGATATGAGATGAATAAAAATGGGTTTTGATGGGATAGATTCAGGTTTTTCATTCAAGATTTTCGATGGTGATGATGAAGTTGTACATAAATTTATTTATATATAAATAGGTTTTTTTTTCTGAGGATGACTTTTCGCCCCCTTTTACTGCTAGTCTTGTCTGTAATACCTACATATATAAATATAGCAAGTTTATATTGCTTCTATAAGTCCAACCATCACATATTACATATATGCATCTATTACAATAGAGTTATTATCATAATTGTCCAAACTAGACGTTACTTAATAATTACATCTCATATAAGCTTAATGATAGTAATGTCAATCTGCTAAATCATCCTTAGCCTCTCCTGGAATTATAAACTTACATAAAAAGGTAAGCTATCTAGTTTAGTAAGAAATCAAATAAAATTTATTATTTCATGTGAGATTATGCCAATTTCATCAATACAAATAAATACTCAGTGCATGCTTTATGCTAAAACTGTAACGACCCGAAATTGGGACCGTTATTTAAGTAGTAAGAAAACCACTTTAAAGCCAAATTTAGTGGATGTTTAATAAAAATAATTCTTTTGAAAATATTTTTAGAAAAATCCGGCATGGTCCTGTCTGTAAATGGAACATACCAAGTTATCGACTAGTCATAAAACCTGTAGAAAACACATTTATAAGCTTTTCCAGCCATCCACACAATATTTCAAAAATAAAGAAATCTACGACTATATCGTAGCCACGTGGGTCTCATTCAGATATACATTCCACTACTCAATTAATTATTACAAGCCATGAAATTAAAATTAATACATGCCTAGGCTCAAAGCCTATCTCCAATATTCTTTACATGAATGCAAGCATGCCGACGTGCTCCCAAAACCCAGGTCAACTTAGTTTTGAAAATATGACCTGCAAGAAAACTGTGGGGGGTATGAGCTACACGCTCAGTAAGAAAACATTTCTCAAAATAACCCCAAGGTTTTAAAAACCACAGTTTATATACTTTTCAAGAACCCTGCAAAACCATTGATTAGTTTGCACTTTAATTTTCAGTAAATAAAACTGATAAATGTATAATGAAATAAACTGCGGAAGTTTAAATAATTTGATACCAATACCCCTTTTTATCTTTAAAAAAGGTAAGAAATAACTCAAGTTATTTATAATTCATTATCATTCTTTTCAAATTCTATATCACGCCTTATAAGCCAATAATCATCAATCGCCACATCCGGCAATCCATAACATCAGTCTTTCAAACTGATAAATCCTCCCCAAGTCATGCGGGGCCCTCGCGCGCGGAAATAAGAGGAAACACTATGGATCCCTACCTGGGTCCAGAAAGTAACCTCATGAGGAAACACGGCAAGACATCCCTACTGGGACCGCAGTAACCTCTATTCGGGCACGTAGCCCAGGACTAAAGGATAGGAAGACACGGCAAGACGTCCCGTTCCTTTGGGACCGCAGTAATCCTGTCTCCAGTAGTCCTCATCACCATATCATCATCACTTTTCTTTTCATTTATTAATTCCATAATTTCCATATAAACCGGAAAATTTTATATATTTAAAGTTTCCGAGAAAACCATATAATACGTGGGTTTATAAAAGTCACAATAAATAACCCCCATAAATCATTTCTAAAGGAATGATTTCAAAAACAACATTTTTATAACAAAATGATGTGAATCAAACCCTAGGTTTCCCACAATTTGTAAAACCTAGAAAATATATACCCCATGCATGATATATATATATATGCAAAACTACCAAATACATGCAAATCTACATGATTTGTACCCAAACCCCCATGCAACAAGGGTTTAAAATGAGAAAATGTCCCCTACCTCATGGATGAGTGATGAAAATGCAAAACTACCGCCAAAGAGTTGTAGATCGGGCCAAATAATGCAAGATCCACGCTTGCCGGCGTTGGATCGGAGCTCCGGTGCTCCGGCGAGTCACCGCCGACCTCCCACGGCACTCTCTCTCTCTCCTCCTCTTTCTCTCCTTCTCTCCTAAGTTGGGAGACATGAAAATGGGGTTTAAAGTCGAGTGAAAGGGGTTTTAAAACATATGGGGAGGGGCACATGCGTCATTTAACCCTTTATAAAATCTGCAGATCGCAACTTTCAGACGTCTGAAAGTTAGTTTCAGACATCTGAAACTAAACCTCAGAAATCATCGTTCTCTGGAATTTTCAGACGTCTGAATGTAACTTTCAGACGTCTGAAATGTCACTTTCAGACGTCTGAAATGTGTTTCAGACGTCTAAAACACACAGACAGCTGAAAATGGTCGGTCAGTCAGGTTAGACCTCATCAGCACAGACATCAGCCTTATTTCATTAAAAACATTTAAGTAAATCTTCTCCATTATTTTATTCTTCCTTTTACTTTAAGTTATTTAATGAAAATAAGCAAATAACCCCCCATTTGAATCCAAATAAAATATCAAAAAAATCAAATACCCAATATATCAAAATCTCATTTCCAAGTTTTAGTACAAAATCCGTCGCCCGACAGATTTTCCTAAAACAAACATGCGTGGAACCCAATCCAAACATGCTAATAAAATCCCATAAAATCACCAATGTCTTATAATATTATAAACTCCCATTACCGCCAAAAATTATCTTTTAAAACGAAGATTTATAAAAATTCACTTTTCTCCCACACTTAGCCAAATTTCAGCAACTTAAACCCGAAGCTGCAAATAAGGCCAAACACACACTCAAGACACTTGATGCATAAAAATGAGCATTAAATCACAAATAACATTGTATTATCATACACATAGATTACCCATACATGGGGTTATCCAATAAATCAAGGGATTAACTACGCTAATCATACATTAAGCCGTAATAATCCCTATTAGGAAAACAGGTCCTCACAAAAACATTGTAACACATAATTCAAATAACCCATACCTGACTCATTGTTGTGTTTCAAAACCTGCAAATATAATTATTAAAAAACAAAACTATACATAGGCATCATGCCAAATGTGTTCTACTGTTCAGCCATAGCACATATACCTCCTTGCAATATGTGTATACAAATCACAGCCTACTCGCTAAATGCGTTTGTATATTAGTGCACTAACTGCAGGATATACTCAATCCCGATTGTCTTACATCATCATTATCAACATTTTAATTTAACTAAATCAATAAATATAAATTCAACCATATAAATGTGCTACAATGATGCATCATAAAATCTCATGTCATACATAAATATCTCATACTCATTCATATATACATGATTGCATTAAAATAAACTCATTTGGGTTTATCTCATCCAAATTCAATGGTGTTTATAATGATAAATAATTTTAAAACTCAACAACAACGTTTCAAACGTTTATTTAAATAACTTTAGAAAGATAGGTCATAACTCAAGATGTTTAAGAATGATTTCAACAACTTCCACAACTTATTCGTAAACTTCTCACATTCCTCTTGAAAATTGGGATTAAACGGATTCAAAATTTGAGTTCATTCTGGTTTGTTTCAAGATTAGGGGTAAAACAATCTTGTGGCCCAAACAGGGGGGAAAATTCTGATTTTAAAGAAATTTCATAAATTTTTTTTAGAAAATAGTACCCTTTAACAGGAGTACACTGGCTTAAGTCTCACAGAAATCGGATTTAAAATAAAAGTTTTATAAGCTTTCAAAGTTAGTTATGGGATTAAAAGCTCAAAAAGATGGCCCATAATTAAAATATACTTTCTCAGCTTCTAAATAGAAAAATGACCCTTATAAAATTTTATTATTTCCATCTATGATTTTTACAGAAATTTTGACGTAAAAAAAGTCTCATTTGCACATTCAAATCAATGGTGGTGCACCAAGGGTGGGTGCACCCTGCCACACCAAAACCTTTTCTTCCTCTTATTCCTCATGGGTCTATTATTATTATAGAATTTTCTCATTTTAAATCTAAATATTTTAGAAATTTTGAACAAGCATATAAAATCTAAATCTTAACCAAATTTAACAAACCATATGTCCACGGAAATCTTATAAGGTCAAGTATTTATTAAAAATGCTAAACCTATGAAATTCTGAATAAATGAAAAGTCATCACCAAAAAATGATTTTTCAGTATTTGAATTATTTCTTTCAAAATACAAAGAATTTCGTCACAAAATTTTAACAGTATATTTTATACATTATCATCCATATGTAGTAAAACTTTTACAGCTTAATTCCATTATAAGACCAAGATATAAAACTTTTCACGTTTTGGGAAGCTATAGATGCAAAACCAATTAAGTTTTTCAAATAGGAACAACAACTACCAACATACAAATTCGAATTTACTAAATTAAAAGAAGTTAGGAGCAATGGTTCTTACCTAAGTCTTAAAATTTGAGTTCCATTCTAAGTTTCTTTCCAAAATACCCAAGTCTCTTACTCTCACTCTTGAAACTTTCTCTTATTTTCTCTTATTTTCTTTCACTTTCTTTCTTTTTGTTTCTACTGTGACATCTGTAGAAATCCCAGCCATCTTATACCCTTCTTGCATGAAATAACTCTTTGATACATAGCCTTTATGTCATGTCAAATGTCTATTAAGGGTGGCCATGTGTTCTTTACATGTAAGAACCCTTCCCATGACTGCCATGTATCCTCATGCCCCATTATTCATGCCACTTGGCATAACATGTGTGTGTGTGTGTGTGTGTGTGTGTGATTATATTGGGACCATATTGGGTCATTACACCGTCCCATTTTCAACCTAGCAATGTGTTACATGAATATGGTAAATGGTCATGTAACACTTTCTTCTTTGGTAAGAAGAAAGTAAGGATATAGAAAAAGAAGAAAAATTACATTTTAATAAATCCTAAAATTAAACTTTTAAAGTAATGCTGGTGCACTAACACATAACTATACCTTAATTTATTAATTAGTTTGGTAAATTTATGACAACATAATTAGTAAGCACGAATTAAGACAATGCAAGCCTAGTTAGTAAACACTCTTACTATTTTAAAAAAACTCCTATTTGCCTTACAATGTTCTAATATAATTAATCGAGAATATTACTGTCAATATTTAAAATATCTTTATTTTTATCTTTATTTTATTCAAGCAAGAGCTAATTTATAATTTTTATAGTATGATTTCTTTTGTCTCTTTATGTAATTTTTTTGAGTTTGTTAATACATGTTATCATCAACATCCTTACTCATTTTAACCCAACCCAACGTGTGAAGAATGGCAGAAGTGCTAATGCATGTGTTTGGCGAACTAAATTGGTGTTCACTTGGTTTAACTATAGTTCAGTTCGGCAAAGTGTGAAGTTTAAATTAGGTTTTTGTTGTTTTAAAATCATACATTGGGTAAAGTATAAAGTTTCTTAAAGAAGCTGTCCAAATTTATTGAAGTTGATGTGAGATGAATAAAAATAGGTTTTTGATGAGATAGAGTCAGGTTTGTCATTCAAGATTTTTTGTGGTGATGATAAATTTATACACAAATTAATTTATATATAAATAGGTTTACTTCTGAGGGTGACTTCTTGGCCCCTTTTACTACTGGCCCTGTCTCATCTCCAGCCTAGCTGTGAGGACCTGTTTTCTTAATAGGGATTATTACGGCTTAATGTATGGGTAATCCATGTATATGATGATATGATGTTGGATGTGTTTTGATGCTTGTTTTTATGCATCAAGTATCCTATATGAGTTTTTGGCCTTATTTGCAGCTTAATGGTTTAAGTTGCTAAAATTTAGCTAATGTTTGATTTTTATTGTTATTGAGATTGTATTATGGTTAAGATATGTTTTGGATGCATTATTATATTTGGTTTGGTATTTTTTGGAAGTTATAGTTGATTAGAGTTAATAGAAACTCCATTTTCTCAATTTTTGGGAGTTTTAGTCAATTAAAACATGATGTAGTTAATTATATGTTCCATGTAGTTGACTACTCCTCACATTTAGTCAATTTCATGGGCCAAAATAGCTTTATGGAATGCGTAGTTGACTACACATTCGATGTAGTCAACTAAACCACATGAATTTGGCCTGTGGGTCATGTTTTTAAGTTGTGAATTGACCCTTTTGCCCTTCCTCCTATATATAACCCTCAACCATGATTTTTCCATTCATTTGTCCACTTTCTTAGCCAAGAGAAAGAGAAGAAGAGAGAGAGGGGTACACGGCTTGGAGAGTGAGGGGATCTTATTCCATTTTTCCATGGATTTATTGCATTTTAGTCTTAAATCTCCTCATTTCTAGCTTGGATTCACTCATGGCTAATCTCTATTTCGATTTGAGAGGTAATTTCTCATGTCTAAAGTTAGGGTTTGCTTTCCTTTTGGGATTCAATCATAAAATACTTATATTTAGTGTTTATTCATAGTGTTTGTAAAGATTGCATTTTGGAATTGGAATCTCTATTCTCTTCTGGCATTTGGAAGGTAGGGCTTGCTTTGGGGAGCTTCCATATGAATCTTAGGCCCAATCTACATCTCTATGGTAGTCGTTTTATATTTTCTTTACACATCATTGAGGTAAAGGACATTTTCTCATTTAAACCATTGATGCATGGGGGTTTGGGTAAAAATCATGTAGTTTTACATGTATTTGGTAGTTTTTGCATAAAAATCATGCATGGGGTATATATTTGCTAGGTTTTGCAAATTGTGAGAAACCTAGGGTTTGATTTTACATCATTTTTTGTTATAAAAATGTTATTTTTGAAATCATTCATTTGGAAATGGTTTGGAAATTATTTATAAGTGTTATTTATTGTGATTTATATAAACCCACCTATTATACAGTTTTCTTGGAAAAATATAAATATATCTATATATATATATAAAATTTTATGGTTTATATGAAAATTATGGAATTAGTAAATGAAAGGATAAGTGGTGATGATATAGATATGGTGATGAAGGCTACTGGACATAGGATTATTGCGGCTCCAAGAATAAAGGATGTTGTGCCATGTCTTCCTATCCTTTAGTCTTAGGCTATGTGCCCGAACTAAGGTTACGTTCTGGATCCATGTAGGATTCATAGTGTTTTCTCATGATGAGGTTACTTTATGGAACTAAGTAGGGATCCATAGTATTTCTTCTTATTTTTGCGCATGAGAGCTCCGCATGACCTGGGAAGGGTTTAAGTTTGAAAGACTGATGTTATGGATTGTCAGATATAGTAGATGTGATTATTGGCTTATAAGGTCGTAATATGGTATCAAAAAATTATGGTTAATTCATTTGTAGAATGATGATTTTAATAACAAATAACTTGAGTTATTTCTCACCTCTTTAAAAAAGAAAAAGAGGTGTTGGTATCAAATGATTTAGCTTCCGCAATTTATTTTATTATATCTGTATCAGTTTTATTAATTGAAAAATTATATTTCAAACTAATCAATGGTTTTGCATGACTCTTTGAAAATATATAAAGTATGGTTTTTAAAACCTTGGATTATTTTGAGAAATGTTTTCCTTTTGAGTGTGTAGCTCATACCCCCATAGTTTTTCTTGCATATTATATTTTTAAAGTTTAGCTTGACTTGGGGTTGGGAAGTGCATCAACATGCATACATTCATCCTGAGAATGTGGATGAGACCCATGTGACTATGATACAGCCTGTAAATTTATTTATTTATGAAATATTGTATGGATGAACTAAAAATGTTTATAAATGTATTTTTTACAGGTTTTTGAATAGTTAATAACTTGGTATGTCCTATTTACAGATAGGACCATGTCGGATTTTTTAAAAAAAGGTTTCTAATATAAATATTTTTATTAAACATTCATTAAAATTGGTTTAAAATTTATTTTCTTACTACTTAACTAATGGCCCTCATTTTGAGTCATTACACTAGCAATGTATCAAGTGAATCTAGTAAATGGTTATATAACAGTATTATCTTTGATATGAACAAAGCAAGGATATAAAAAAAGAAGAAAAATCATATTTTAATAAATCTCAAAATTAAACTTTTAAAGTAATGCTGATGCACTAACACACAACTATACCTTAATTTATTAACTAGTTTGGTAAATTTATGATAACACAATTGGTAAGCACGGATCAAGACAATGCAAGCCTAGTTAATAAATACTCTTACTATTTTAAAAAAACTCATGTTTATCGTACAATGTTCAAATATAATTAATTTGGAATATTACAGTCAATATTTAAAATATCTTGATTTTTATCTTAATTTTATTCAAGCAAGTGTTAATTTATAATTTTTATAGTATGATTTCCTTTATCTCTTTATATAATTTTTTTTTTAGTTTGTTAATCCATGTTATCATTAACATCTTTATTCATTTTAACACAACCCAACGTGTAAAGAATGGCGGGAGTGCTAATGCATGTGTTTGGCGAACTAAATTGGTGTTCACTTAGTTCAAGTATAATTCAGTTTGGCAGAATGTAAAGTTTAAATTGGGTTTTTGTTGTTTTAAAATCATACAGTGGGCAAAGTGTAAAACTTCTTGAGGAAGCTGTCTAAACTTATTAAAGTTAATGTGAGATCAATAAAAATGGGTTTTTGATGGGATGGAGTCAGGTTTGTCATTTAAGATTTTCGGTGGTGATGATGAAGTTGTACATATAATATGTTTACTTCTGAGGGTGACTTCTCACCCCTTCTTACTTCTAGCCTTGTCCCATCTCCAGGCCTAACAATATATCCAGTGAATCTAATGAATGAGTATATAACAGTACCGTCTTTGGTAAGAACAAAGTTAGGATATAGAAAAAGAAGAAAAATCACATTTTAATAAATCCCAAAATTAAACTTTTAAAGTAATGCTGAGGCACTAACATAGAATTATACCTTAATTTATTAATTAGTTTGGTAAATTTATAACAACATAATTGGTAAGCACGGATCAAGACAATGCAAGCCTAGTTAGTAAACACTCTTACTATGTTTAAAAACTCTCTTCTGCCATACAATGTTCAAATATAATTAATTGAGAATTACTGTCAATATTTAAAATATCTTAATTTTTATCTTTTTTTTTTTTTTATTTATTCAAGTAAGAGCTAGTTTATAATTTTTATAGTATGATTTCTTTTGTTTCTTTCTATAATTTTTTTGAGTCCGTAAATACATGTTATGATCAACATCCTTACTCATTTTAACCCAACCCAATGTGTGAAGAATAGTGGGAGTGCTAATGCATGTTTTTGGCGAACTAAATTGGTGTTCATTTGATTCAAATATAGGTTCAGTTCAGTAGAGTGTAAAGTTTAAATTGTGTTTTTGTTGTTTTAGAATCATATAGTGGGCAAAGTGTAAAACTTCTTGAAGAAGCTATCCAAACTTATTGAAGTTGATGTGAGATGAATAAAAATGGGTTTTTAATGGGATGAAATCAGGTTTGTCATTCAAGATTTTTGGTGTTATTGATGAAATTGTATATAAATTTATTTATATATAAATAAGTTTGCTTTTGAGGGTGAGTTCTCGCCCCCTTTTACTTCTAGCCTTGTCGTATCTCCAACCTAGCAATGTATCACATGAATCTAATAAATAGTTATATAACAATACCCTCTTCAGTAAGAACAAAGTAAGGATATATAGAAAAAAGAAGAAAAATCACATATTAATAAATCTCAAAATTAAACTTTTAAAGCAATGCTAGTGCACTAACACACAACTATACATTAGTTTATTAATTAGTTTGGTATTTTTTTACAACATAATTGGTAAGCACAGATCAAGACAATGCAAGCCTAATTAGTAAACACTCTTACTATTTTTAAAAAACTCCTATTTACCATACAATGTTCAAATATAATTAATCGAGAATATTACTGTCAATATTTATAATATCTTAATTTATTCAAGCAAATGCTAATTTATAATTTTTATAGTATGATTTCTTTTGTCTCTTTATATAATTTTTTCGAGTTTGTTGATACATATTATCATCAACATCCTTACTTATTTTAACCCAACCCAACCTAACCTGTGAAGAATGGTGGGAGTGCTAATGCATGTGTTTGGTGAACTAAATCGGTGTTCAGTTGGTTCAATTATAGTTTAGTTCGGTAGAGTGTAAAGTTTAAATTGGGTTTTTGTTGTTTTAAAATCATACATCAGGACAATGTAAGGTTTCTTGAAGAAGCTGTCCAAACTTATTGAAGTTAACATGAGATGAATAAAATGGGTTTTTGATGGGATGGAGTCAGGTTTTTTATTCAAGGTTTTCGGTGGTGATGATGAAGTCGTACATAAATTTATAGGGTAAATTGCAAAAAACCCCCCTCTATTGTTACCCTTGTTGCAGGATACCCCCTTTAAAAAAAAAACTCAACAAAAAACCCCCCATATTGTGCTAGGGGGTACACCGTTAATGGCGATGCTAAATGTCTATTATACCTTTGTCCTTTTTTTTATTGTTAAAAAGTGATTTTATTAAATTCATGAAACGATGCCGTTTTGATGTTGCTCCTCCATTTCTCCCTACTGTTGCTATGAAAGTGCAACGGCATCATCGTTAGCAGTTCGCCGACTCCCCATCGACGGCAACTCATGCCTCTCTCTTCTCTCTCTCTCTCTGGTTTTCAAATGATAAATTCATCTAAATTTCCACTATGGAATTAGGTTCGCTGGAGTATGGATTGAGAAAGGGGATCGATTTGATGCTAAGCTCAATGATGATGGGGATGACGTGATCTAAGATATACTCGTTGGCGATGATGGGGTACTCTCACCGGTGATTGACTGATCGTTGACGATGGGATATGAAATGAGAATCAGCAATCATCTCCGACGAGGGTGGACGTCGGCATCCACCGCCATCTGCAAACCTCACACGGCGTCGTTGCAAACCCCACACATCGCCGCTGCTACAAACCTCACACGAATTGAGAGATTGATCGTGTATGGATCCGATGACTGATGAGAATGGAGACGGCGATGGCGAGAATGGAGATTGAAGTTGGCGGTGAGGTGCTCAGGTTTACAATTTGGGTTTTGGTACCCATTTTGCCCGGTAGTTGAAGGTTCCCTTTCTCCGATCTCTACTTCAGACCTTCCACCCTAACCCACTACAAACCGTCGGCCAAGGAGGTTCTCTCTTCCCACAGTCATCGACGAAGATGAGGAGAGAATGAGGGCCGTGATCAGGCCATGGCTACTTGCGGGGAGCCGTCGGACTATGGCTGCTTGCTTGTGAAAGAGATAGGCAGCGAGAAAGGGCTGGAGTGAAAGAGCAGATCTGATATCCCCCTAAACCCGTGAAGAAGAAGGTGAGGGAATTTTCATTTTTCATTGAGCTTGGTGAGGGTATTTTCGTCTTTTCAAAATGCTGAGGGTATTATAGTCATAAAAGTAAATTTTCTTCGTCACGTGCCAGTCACATGCTGTTTGGCTGTTAACTTTGCTAACGGATTGTGGACGGAAAGGGGGTATTTTCCAACCCTACACAATATAGGGGGTTTTTTGTTGAGTTTTTTTTTAGACGGGGGTATCCTGCAACAAGGGTAACAATAGAGGAAGGTTTTTTGAAATTTACGCTAAATTTATTTATATATAAATAGATTTGCTTATGAGGGTGACTTCTTGTCCCCCTCTTACAATTATAGTCCCATCCCATCCCTAGCCTAGCATTTTATCCCGTGAATGTGGCCATATAATAGTACTATCTTTGGTAATAACAAAACAAGTATATAAAAAAGAAGAAAAATCACTATTTTAATAAATCCCAAAATTAAACTTTAAAAGTAATGCTGGTGCACTAACATACAACTATACCTTAATTTATTAATTAGTTTGGTAAATTTATGATAACATAATTGGTAAGCACAGATCAAGACAATGCAAGCCTAGTTAATAAATACTCTTATTATTTTTTAAAATTCTCATTTGCTGTATAATGTTCAAATATAATTAATCGATAATATTACTGTCAATATTCAAAATATCTTAATTTTTATCTTAATTTTATTCAAGCAAGAGCTAATTTATAATTTTTATAGTATGATTTTTTTTTTTAATCTCTTTATATAATTTTTTTTGAGTTTGTTAATACATGTTATCATCAACATCTTTACTCATTTTAACTCAACCCAACGTGTGAAGATTGGTGGGAGTGCTAATGCATATGTTTGGCGAACTAAATTGGTGTTCACTTGGTTCAACTATAGTTCAGTTTGACAGAATGTAAAGTTTAAATTGGGTTTTTGTTGTCTTAAAATTATACATTGGGCATAGTGTAAAGCTTCTTGAAGAAGCTGTCCAAACTTACTGAAGTTGATGTGTAAAAATGAGTTTTTGATGGAATGGAGTCAGGTTTGTCATTCAAGATTTTCGGTGGTGATGATGAAGCTGTACATAAATTTATTTATATATAAATAGGTATGCTTCTAAGGGTGACTTCTCATCCCCTTTTACTACTAGCCTCGGTCCCATCTCTATCCTAACAATAATCACGTGAATCTGGTAATTTTAAAGACACATTGACTCCTCATCACCTGCAATAGCCCATAAATCATCCACTTTATTAAAAGTACACCTTTAGCACACTATCGAGCACCTAATAAGTGCTATGCACACATTTTAGCTCAACATTAAGATGCTTTAGTAACTATTGGTTAGCAACTCAGGCTTGAAAAAAATTTAGTAAAAGAAATATAGGTTCTCATCATCATCATTGTACAGCAACTAAGAGTGAACCTTACAAACCTGGTTTTAGTACGTTTTAAAGCCCAATTGTTGTTTCTTTCCACCTCGCCACATAGGGCACATCCGATCGCTATAGTACCTTCTATAAAAGCACCCTTACGGGCTACTGATATGGAAAAGCTAATGGCGTGATTACCCCCGTTGGCGACTAGGAATACATTATGTTTCAATGGTAAGTGGGCGGGCATTTTCAACTTTGGTCAATCAACTATCCATAGGCATCGAAAGTTTCTCAAAATCTAACAATACAGATTGTAGGTAATCTAACAGTGCAAATTGTAGGATGCATGAAACTGATGAATCTTGGCCTTGCCACATTTGAGCAAAAAAAGTGGAGAGAAAAGTTTGGAGAGATAAAGAAAACTCGAGAAGAAAAGAAGGAGAGAGAAAAAGATAAGTGAAAGCACAGAT
Organism: Liquidambar formosana; assembly: GCA_039720395.1. Lineage (NCBI taxonomy): Eukaryota > Viridiplantae > Streptophyta > Magnoliopsida > Saxifragales > Altingiaceae > Liquidambar > Liquidambar formosana. The sequence continues at coordinate 23,087,724 of CM077835.1, forward strand.
ATTTTCTACTTTGGATAATTAATCATCTTAGAGAATTTTGATTAAAACTTTTTTTTTTTTTTCCGAAGGCAGATTGAAAGAATTTGAAGAAATTTCAATATGCTTTTTTTTTTTTTTTTTTTTTTAACCTGCATTTCCTCAATTTGTCTTTTTTTTTTTTCCTATTATGACTATATTTATATTTTTATATGTTCATTTTGGGAGAAGAAATGAATAGGTATAAAGAAATCAAAGAAATATTGTAGTCTACCAAGTTTGGCTTGAACATTATATGATGTCGGTTTTTCAATTCACGGTATTAACTTGGAAATTACTTTTTGGTGACCACTTTCTCACTTAATGCGCAAAAAATAAAATTAGTAGCCACTTTTAAAAAACGTGTACAGTCTGTTTTTAGCTTGTTGACAGATTGTATTCATTTTTTGGTATCAAGTTGAAAACTGATCACCAAAAAGTACTTTTCTCAAAAAAAGTTTCTACCTCGTCATTCCACTGTTTGAGCATGTGATTTAGAAAAAAAAAGGAAAAAAAAATGAAAAAAGTCTCATGTGTAACATGTGGCACCTTTATAAGGACCCATCCCTTCGTTTTATATATATTAGTAATTAAGCACATACGATGTATGTGCAACACATCTTTTCAAGTTTCCACTCCATTAGTAGGAACTGCTATGCCAGTTTCCAAGTTTTTAAAACCGCATGTGTATATGGGAGAGAATTAAGGGGAAACATATTGTAGCAGGTTTTTTAAAGTTAGTAAAATTATCAAATCGACTCTCAGTTTTATTAACTTGTAAGGGTGTTTTAGTATTTTCATGTGCAATCCAACCACAAAGGGAATTGGTTTTAGATAGTAGTATAGATAGTATATTAGTGGAAACCTCGGGCGATGCTCGGAAGCTAGATAGTAACTTTATCTAAACTCCTTATATAAACAATAAAAAAGATATTATCAATTGTTGGTCTCATATGATAGGACACTTGTTATATTAAAATAATGAGACTAATTATCCAATAATTCCCCAACGTAATAAAATTATGTTTAGTCTTACCAACTTATAAGATTGTAGCAAAATAATTTATAGTGAAACAAAATATTCACATCTTTTAAATATGTACACAAAATGCTTGCTAAAATATGTCATTTACCAAATTAAAAACCCACGGTGCAATAAGTCTCACTATCTAAACTCAATAATATAAAACTTATTCAATTTTGATTAGCTCATAGTAAAGTAGTAAGATATTCGACTATACATATACCTGAAAAGCCACAAAAAATGAAAAGAAAACATGTCAAACTATGAAAGTAACACATTAGCAACAAATTTAAAAAATCACATTGATTATCAGTGGCATGTCTAACAATAGTTTCCTTTTGTTTCCATATAAGCCAATTGATCTCACCAAAGCATTTGTCAAGGAGTGATTAATCAATTTATATTCAAATAGTATACATAGAATATTTTGATGATCTCATACCTATCAATAAATAATATACTTTAAAGATCACATTAGAAACTACAACCAACTATATAGAAGTAACAAAAAGAATAAAAATTCGTAATTTTAATTGTTTTCCTTCCTTTTTCCTATATGTTCTCATTAACAGAATAAATCTAATAAGAGTTTAACTTATTATTATTATTATTATTATTGTTATTATTATTAATAGTTATTGTTATTGTTATTATTGTTATTGTTATTTTTATTGTTAATATTATTATTGTTGTTATTATTATTAGTAGTAGTTTACAGAAGTAGACAATACTAATTAAAGTTTATATTGGAGATGAAATTTGGATTGTTTGGATTAACCAGTATTAATTTGGCTCATCTTCAATACTTGATCATCCACATTATTTGTTATTTTAAAAAGTGACCTTTTATTTGATGGTCATGATTCTCCTTTAATATTTTTGCGTTTAAAAAAGCTTAACCTAACCATTAAACTTTAAGCGAATTGATTGTATAAAATATATTATAGTGAAATGAGTGCATTTTTATTGGTACCTAATGTAAAAAAAATTGATTTTTTTTTTTTGATGAATGTAAAAGAATTGTATTTTTATTCATGAATAAAAATTATAGATGATCAAAATTAGAAAAAGCCTAAATTAGAAATTTAAAAAGTAAAATAAAATACTCGATGGGACAGAAATGCCATACCTTTGTATCATTTTAGTCTACCCTTCTATTTTGTCATTTCAACGAATATATGGTGTAATTTGTACAGCAACACTATCACTATTCTTCCATCTCTTGCACTTGACAGTGTAAGCACAAACTTACAACTGTCTATCACATTGAGAGAGAGAAAGAAGAAACCCTATCACCACCTCCTCAAAACTCTATAGTTTTTCTTAAGGAAAGCCCTAGAAGCTAACCATTTCGCACAACTTATTGGAGTTGCCTTTCGATTATATTAGATATAAGTTTATATAGTTTCTAAACATTGTGCTCATGTGTATATTGTATTATGATGTTCTAATTAGATTTTTGTACTCTTTAGTCTCTGTGAGTTTCTTATTTTGAACTATAGCCTGGTGTGTGTATATATGAATCGCTACTCCCTTTCTCTTTTTTTTTTTGGTTAAGGGAGAAGTGGATGAGAGCCCAGATTTCTTATGTTGATTGGTGGTTTTGTGTTTTGCCCTCGAGGTTTTTCTAATTGTAGATAATTCCAATCTTCTTAAGGTTTCATTTTTAATAGAAAAGTGGATGGGAGCCCATATTTTTTATTGTATTTTTTTTTTCTTGTGATAAGTACTTCTTATATCCATGGTCCCTTATAAAATACTGAGACTCTAGACCATTAACTTCATAAAAGTAAATCATGGACTTACCATTCCAATGTTAAGATGGATAAACAAACACCATGGCTTTTCTAGTCTTTTTTGTTGAGTTTGGGGAATACATAGGGTTTGTGTTCATATTTATATTTAAGAAAAACTATCTTAAGATAATTTTACGTGAAAAATACTACGTAAGAAAGGTTTCTCTACATAACCTACGTAAAAGTAGTAGTGCACTTAAACACATTCTCTAAGACTCTCATGCAAACACCTACCTTTTAAAAAAGGTAATCTATAGACCTATGAAGGTGACCATTATGCAAGATGAAAAATACTAAAAGACATGCATAAAAACAAACTAAGAAAAGAAAAAATAGCCTAGGGGTTCAACAACTATGCTACATATGAAGAATACACCAATTCTAGAGAGCGAGAGTCACGTATGATTTCAATATAGAATATCATGCAAAAACTACTATGCATTGATCATAATATATATAAATCATGAAAAACTACTATGCAATGATTATAATATATATGAATCATATGAACTCAAGAATATCAAGCAAACATGATAATTACATTAAGAATTTATTCTAAGCTTGTTTTGAACAACCCACAAAAGAATAAAGAGAGAAAGGATGCTTACTAGTAGTAGAAACCCTTTCGTTGCACTTCCTTCCCCTTAGGCTTGATAACCTTGATGTTTCTTTTAAAGTGTATGAATGTGAAATTTCATGTTCTTTCCCTTTAGGGAATTAGGGGGTGTCCAACCCTAAAATTGAATGACTAAGATTAGTTTACCGTAAAATTAATCAATGGTTATTAATGAATCAGTTGAGCCTAAAGTAACTCAGAGTGATTAAAAAACAAGGATGGAAACCATTGGAGTAAAAATCAATTTTGAAGGTCAAAATCGTGCAAAAATAGAATCAGGAAAAAATAGGATAGTAAGCTCGATTGACTTTTTAGGCCAACTAGTTCGATTGGTTGGGTGAACGGGTCACCCGAGGGTCCTTTTTTGGTTTCTTTCATTTGTTGCCTATTCTGGTTTTTTTTTTTTTTTTTTAATTATTAAAAAATGGCCATAACTTAGTTAAATGAACTCCAAATTGAGTGATTCAAAAGTCAAAATTTTCATAATTCAATGAAAAATAAGTTTAAAATATTTTTAAGTTTAAAATCTCCAACCATAGTGTGGACTTATGAAAGAGGCCCACGTAGATTGAAAATGAGTCGCTATCTCATTTTTTTAAAGAAACAAGAAAAACTCTAAAATGTTTTATTTTCCAAAACAAGTGACTCCATGTTTAAAATGGAAAGGCAAAAAATCTTTTGGAAAAACCAAAGATTGCGAATTCGGAGGCTAAGTTACGATATGGGAAGGTTCTAGGCAAAGCCTATAGGCATCCATATCATCCTGATCGGTTTCTTAATTTAATTGGGCTAAAGCAAAGTCTTAATCATGCAGGAAATCCACAAATATCATCACAAGATAGCAATCATATCATTCATTCATTCATCCACATAAGCAAATAAAAAAAATAAAAAAAAAAAAGAGAAAAAGGGAGAAGAGAACCTAGGACACTTGGTATCTTAGGACGGACATAAACCTCAAAGTGAGCTCCTTTGTACCATGTATGGAACAAAGTCCACGTAGTTTGAATGGGAATAGGGTTATAACCTAATAAAGATTTATGGTAAACCCTAAGTTTCCTTCCATAAAATATAAGAATTTCTAAAGATAAATGATCCTCAAAGGATCTTTAGAAAATATAGTATTTCAATAAAGATACAAACTTTTTATTTAAAAGGGATCTTTTATGAAAGGAAACTATAGAATCTACCATATCCCTCTATTAGGAAATAGCCCTAGGAGGGAGCGGGAGGGAAAGTTTAAGGAAAGAAAGGAGTATTTTCCATACCCAATCACACTTACCATTTGCAACATTAACCTATCAAATAATCACCCTATTTCATAAGGTAATTACTCAATTTGCAAGATCTCTTTTTGCAATAGCCAAAAATAATCACCCCACTTTTGTAGGGTAATTGCACCTGCCAAACTTATACCCCACTTTCTATGGGATTGGTACCTGCCAAAGTCACTTGCAATTTGCATGCAATAACCAAGAAATAACAAATAATTGATCCTATTTTCAGTAGGGTAATTATCATGCTCAAGAGTAGACTTTATATGCTCAAAATATCACCACAATGATAATAAACAAATCTGGACAGAGTTGAATTAAGGTCTAAAATCATCCATAAATCATGTAAATAACAAGAATCATGGACTAATTAAGAAAAACCCGAATACAACCCTACATGCAATGACCTAATTAGTATGCATGAAAACTAACAAAACCTACTAATAATCATAAGAACATCCAATAATATTAATAAACATGATAACAAAGCCTATTCTAACAAAAAAGATAATATTATGTAAAATATGAAAAAAAAGGTCTTCCTACAGCGAACTTTCTTAAGCAAAGTTATCCTAAGATAATTTCACATAAAAAAACTCATTATGGGGAAGTGCGATCATTATATCCTATATAAAATATATATCCTAGAACACAATAGAAGTGATTTCATAATTAAACACATCATAGAAAACTCTCATGCAAAACCCTACCTAAAAAAAAGGATAATTATGCTTTGAAAATGATAACATCTCCAAAACCCTAGAAAATCAACTATATGTATGCAACAAACCTCATAGTTATTTACATGTGTCACATATAGTAACACATGAAGAAAAATCAATAAAAAACCTTAACCTAGCATGCTATATGAAACTTACCCAAAATAAGGATAATAGAAACCCTAGAATCACAATTATGCATTAAATTACATGAAATAGCCCTAAAAGATGCAAAACTAATCATGAATAACATTTAAATCATGTATATTAACTAATGGAAGCATCAATACATGATAAAAACCCTAACTTTAGTATCCAATAGAACTATTCTAATAAAAAACCATAATTTTAGCATCAAAGAAATAGAGGCATACCTTGGATGAGCTTTCTTTTTGCCGTAGAGACTCTCTTCTTCTCTTCTAATTAACTTGAAACACTTTCCTTTAAGCCTCCCACAAAAACTCCAGCTCTCCTTTGGAACTCTCTCTCTTATTCTCTCGTAGAAATTAGGTTTAATGCATAAAAGTGGCTCCCCTAATGTTGAAGCAATTTATAGGGTTTTAATGGGATAAATCAATGGTTGAGATTAAAACCCTAAATATTAATCCAAGGGTCATTGAAGACTCTCTTGGGGCTCAAGTCACTCAAATATATCTGAAAATATGATGGAAAATCGGGTGAAAGCAGAAAAATTCGTCAAAATAGGAAGGGAATAAAAAAACCCTAAAAAATGATAGAGTCCCTCGGGTGGCCTAGGCAGCTAGCCGCCCAGCCTGGGTGGTCACTTAAGGGCCTTGTCATGTCTTGCCTTTTTTGCACCCTTTCGAGTTCCAAAAGTGTTTCGGGGGTTAAACGAAATCCGATTTTGACGAAACGAAAGCCAAAACGACCGTATTTTGAAAAGGAACAATTTTAAGATATTTTAAGACAAAAATCTTTAACCATGGGTGCATGGTTAGGTTTTACAAAGGCGGCTAATCGCTATGCACCACTGTCGGTAAGCTTAGGTATGCACACAAGGTTGCACCAAATGCTTCCCAATTCAAAATTCAATCTTTTAAAAAAACTTTAGGAATGGAATTAAGACTAATTAAATTCAAATGAGGGAGAATTGAGTGAAAATCATGAGCTAATTGAGTAAACCAAGAGAAAGTCTTTAACCAACTTGAACCATTATGAGTTGGATTAATCGCAAACCATCAATTCATCAAATTGAACCTATAAATACCTCCTATGTATCAATATGAACTCCAATTGACAACCTGGAGATCGTTTCAAGGTCAAACATAAAGTTTATGACCTAAAAGACAATTATGCCCCTTAAGTCACAAAAGCTCTAAATGACTATTGAGATTAACTCCAAATTGAATCAAAATTCATACACATCATCCTTAAGGCTTTAAAAACTTAATGCAAAAGATTAGACTAAAAAGGGAAACAAAAAGATACATGAAATGATAAAACCTAGCTAAGGTGACAAAAATGGGGTGTGACACATAGTTACGTAGATGGATTTAACAGGACAGCTAACCGATAGGGTCACTTGACCAATGTGGGGAAAATATAGCAAATTAATCGTAAAGCAATTCAATCCTTAAATTGAATCTATAAATGGATTCTATACATCAACATAAACTCATTGGAATGTCCTGGGATGAGTTTTGAGATCAATTTGAAAAAATACAAGTTAAATGACGAAATTACCCTCCAAGTCGCAAATGTTCTTATTAACCATCCAAATCTATTTGAAATTTAACCAAAACACACCAACATATCCTATATATACCTAAAAACTAAATGCAAATGAAGAAATACAAAAATAAAATAAAAAGATGCACGCAATAATGAACTAACCACTAAAGCTTAGAAGAGTAAAAGTGTCATTCAAGGCTTAAAAACTATTAGATACATCAAAACTTTATCAAATGCTATCATGAACTCATAAAGGATGAAAATGGGATGTCTACAAAGGTTGTGTTTTCTCAAAAAGATTTTTTTTTTTTTTTCACCTGTTAAAGGTTTCACATATTGTAAATTAAAGAAAACAAGATGTGGATACCGGACCATCAACGAGGAATTAGTGCTCTATTTATTAACGAGTTTGATGGCAAGCCTTTCGAATATAGAATATATATGTACTAAAGCTAATTAGGTGATTCAAGATCAAGAAGGCGAGCAGATTTCTTTTACAATGCACTGATATATAAAGAATAAGCTGGTAAAATATTGATTACTTCTATTGTATAGCAGATATATGGACGGAATGAAATAATATGGGGGTGAAGAAGGTTTTACCATAACAGCCTCCATAGTCATCATGCTTATCCTATGATTTAATTATCGAGGGCTTAGCTACCCCCTAATAGTTAGGGCTCTCGATCAATTGTTTTGAGATAAAAGGCTAAATGTGTTGTTTGTTAAGAAAAATAATACTTCTACGGAGTGTGTATAATGCAATCTCTCTCATTGAAGATATAAGTTGGAACAAAAATCATAATAGAGAACATAGAACATGGACGAATGCATTTCATCCCCCTAGAGGTGCGATAGCGCTGTAGTAGAATAATAATCTTTATTCTCTCTATATTCATTTAACCTCGAAATCTATTGCTTTCAACAACTAGATTGAGATGGAATCTCGCGAGCTTCGTTTGGATATTATTTGCAAGATTTATACTCGAACTTCACTGAACACTTTTAGCACGTGTAGATTGGTTTGCAAGGAATGGAACCATATTAGGTACAAGTCAAGTTTTATGTATTTTCATTGTGAAAGAACGTAGACTATATTTAGTTATTTCATTTGGCCAGGAACAAACGTACAGCCACATTTGTGTCCATCGATAGATCACCAAACTCAGTTTTCCATATGTCCCTCAGTTTTCTACCTAGATCCGTGGCTATAGAGGCTTTATTAAATCAAGGAATTTTGTATTGTAAAAGCCAAGAATCACAAAGTCTTCAAAATCCAAAGATTCCCCAGTATTATATGTGTAAGCCTTGTAGAAAACAATGGCAAACCATATCAAATCCAAAAACACATTACTTCACATAGAGAATTGGCATGACAGTATTTGGATCGAACCCTTTGCACTATAAAATAGTTTGATTCTCGCAACCCAAGTTTATGTAAGCTATTTTTGTTCATTTGTGGGAGTTCTTTTTAGTGATAAAAGGAGGTAATCCTCGGTATCTTCCTCCGGGGGTATAGAGTGTCTATGAATTTGTCATAAGAAGTATTGGACAAATTAGGTTCTAGCATGGGTATCGGGCTCATATGAGGAGGTGAAGTCCAAGTCTGACACATCTTGTTGAATATAGGTGATCCTCCTCTTCCTTGATGAAAAGGTTGAGAGCGAGTCCGCTTTGGCGATTCCTCTTTTGGTCCCAAAATAGAGAACATAGAACATAGACAATTACATTTCATCCCCCCAGAGGTGTGACAACTCTGTAGTAGAATAATTAATCTTCATTATTTCTATCTTCCTTTACCCTCGAAATCTATTGCTGTCAATAACTAGATTGAGATGGAATCTCGCAAGCTACCTTTAGATATTATTTTCAAGATTTTGACTCGAACTTCATTGAACACTCTCGGCAACTGTAGATTGGTTTGTAAAGGATGGAACCATATGATATACAAGTCAAGTTTTATGCGTCTTCATTGTAAAAGAACTGAGACTACATTTTGTTATTTTATTCAATGGATAACTAGGAACAAACATACAGCCACGTTTGTATCCATCGATAGATCACCTAAACTTAATTTTTCACATATCCCTTAGTTTTTTACCTCAACCCGTAGCCATAGAGGCCTCATCAAATCAAGAAATTTTGTATTGTAAAAGCCAGGAGCAGCAAAGTCTTCGAAATCCAACGATTCCCTAATATTATGTATGCAAACCTTGTACAAAACAGCGGCAAGCCATACCAAATCTAAAAACACGTTACTTCACATAGAGAACTGGCATGACTGTGAACCCCAAAAAGTGGCCCACATGATTGAAAAGGGATTTGAAAAGGAGTCGTCACTTTATTTTTTAAAGGAAACAAGGAAAACCATAAAAACCATTTTGTTTTAAGAAAACAATTGAATGACTCCTATTTTTAAAAAGGAAAGACAAAAATGGTCTTTTTGGAAACCAAAGAAACTAGAGATTTGGAGGCTAAGTTATGACATGGGAAGGTTCTAGGCAAAGCCTATAGGCAGCCATATCACCATAATCGGTCTCTTAGTTTATTTGGGCTAAACTAAAGTCTTTTCCACACAAAAATCAATATATATCACCACAAGATAGCATGTATATCATTAATCCATCCATCTACATAAGCAAATAAAAAAGAAGAAAATAGAAAGTGAGAGAAGAAAACCTAGGACACTTGGTGTCCTAAAGCGGACTTAAACCTCACAGCACCTACGTACCATGCATAGAAATATATGGATCAAAATCCACGTAGTTCGAATAGAATAGGGTTACATTCTAATATAAACATATAGTAAAAACCCTAAGTTTCCTTATTTGAAATGATAGAAATTTGATAATTAACCAAGTTTTGAAATTAAGAAACTTCTACAGGATGGAAACTTTGAGAAAAAGATACTTTATTTTATAAGGAATCTTCTAATAATTAGCATGTGTCCATATTAAGAAATAACCCTAGGAGGGAGAAGAGAAAGATTAGGGAAGAGAATTAGGGCATTTTCATACCCTACTTACCTTGTGCAACTTACTCTAAGCGATAGCAAAATTGAGCAATAGCAACCTTATTTGCGATAAAGCAATTACCACACCTATTTGCACCCTTACATATGCTAAAAAAAAAAGCAAAAAGAAGAACATAGAAATTTGAATAGAATCATATTAAGGCCTAAATTCATCCACTAGTCATGTAAACAACACAAATAATAAATAAACATAAACCCTAATGTAACCCTAATACCATGACATGCATAAAAATCCTAGAAATCCACTAATACGAATGCAATAATTATCATAGTTATTCTATATGTGATACATATATGATAACCATGAAGAAAAACCAAACAAAAATCCTAATCTAACATGCTGTATGAAACTAACCTAAAACAAGGATAATAGAAACCCTAAACTCATTATCATGCATTAAATCTTATAAAATAACCCTAAGACATGCATAACTCATCGTAAATAGCATTTATTTCATGTATATTAACTAACTCAAGCATCCACACATGATAAAAATGTTAACTTTAACATGCCATAGGCCTATTCTATAAGAAACCCTAATTTAAGCACTAATAGAGAAGAGAATTACCTTAGGAACTGCTTCCTTTGCTACTGTAGAGACTCTCTTATTCTCTTGTGAATGATTTGAAACAAGCTTCTTCAAGGCTACAGTAGGAACTCCAACTCTCTTTTAGAAGTCTCTCTCTTATTCTTTCTTATAACTTAGGTTTAATGCATAAAAGTGGCTCTCCTAATGCTAAAACATAGTGGGGTATTTATAGAGTTTAATTAGGATAAATCAATGGCTAGGATTAAAACTCTAAAAATTAATCTAAGGGTTATTAGAGAGTCCCTTGGTGCTCAAGAAACTCAAAAGTTACCAAAAATTAGAAGGAAAGTTGTCCAAAATAGCCTAGGTCTGTCAAAATAGGGAAGGAGTCCCGCTTCAGCAAAAATAGAAAAGTGGCTCAGGTGACCACCTGGGCTTTGGCGGCTAACCACCTAGGCCCAGGGAAGCTAGCCACCCAAGCTTAGGTGGTCACCCGAGCCCGCTTCATTTTTCTCCTATTTTGGAAATCCTTTTTTTCTAGCTAGGAGTGTTTTAAGGGTCAAATTAACTCAAATTTTGATGAAATACAAGCCAAAACAACTGTATTTCGATAAGGAATACATTTTTAAACATTTTAGGACAAAAACTACTAACCATGGGTGCATGGTTAGGTTTTACAAAGGCTGGTTAACCGCTATGTACCACCATTGCAAAGCATAGGTATGCACATAGGATTGAACCAAATGCTTTCCAAACCAAAATTAAACTATTCCAAAACACTTTTAGGGATAAAATAAAGACTAATTAAAGTCAATTTGAAGAGAATTGATTGATAATTATGAGTCGAATTGAGCTAACCTGAAGTGGGTCTTTTAACCAACTTGAACCATATTAAGCCATTTTAACCCTAAGCCATTGATTCATCAAATTGAACCTAGAAGTACCTCATATGCATCAATATGAACTCCAATTAACAATTTAGGGATCATTTCAAGGTTTAAATGAAAAGTTTGGGACCTAAAGGACGATTATGCCCCTCAATTCACAAAAACTCTTATTAACCCTTAAGATCAACTCTAAATTGAACCAAAATTCATATTCATTATCTTTAGGACCCTAAAAACCTAATGCAAGTGACTTGACTAAAATACAAAGCAAAAACCTATATGAAATGACAAACCCTAGTAAGGTGGTGCAAAAATGGGGTGTAACACATGACAGTACTTGGATTGAACCTTTTGCACCATAAAATAGTTTGATTCTCACAACCCAAGTTTAGGTAAGCTATATTTGGTAGGAGTTCCTTCTGGTGATGAAAGGAGGTAATCCTTGGTATCTTCCTCCTGGGAATATAAAGTGTATGAATTTATCATAAGAAGTATTGGACAAATCAAGTTCCAGCATGGGCATCGGGCTCATATGAGGGGGTAGAGTCCAAGTGTACGTGACACATCTTGCCGAACATAGCTGATCCTCTTCTTCCCTGTTGAAAAGTTTGATAGCAAGTTTGCTTTAGCGATTCTTCTTTTGGTCTAGAATAAAGAACATAGAATATGGACGATTGCATTTCATCCCCCCAGAGGTTGCGACCTGCTCTATAGTAGAATAATCAATCTTTATTCTTTTTATATTCCTTTACCCTCAAAATCTATTGCTGTCAACAACTAGATTGAGATAGAATATTGTGAGCTTCCTTCAGATATTATTTTTGAGATTTCTACTTGAACTTCATTGAACATTCTCAGCAAGTGTAGATTGGTTTGCAAGGGATGGAACCATATGACGTACAAGTCAAGTTTTACGCGTCTTCATTGTGAAAGAACGCAGATTATATTTGGTTATTTTATTCAATGGATAACTAAGAATAAACATACAGCCACATTTGTATCCATCGATAGCTCACTAAACTCAGTTTTCCATATGTCCCTCAGTTTTGTACCTAAACCTGTGGCTATAGAGGCCTCATCAAATCAAGGAATTTTGTAGTGTAAAATCTAGGAGCTGCAAAGTCTTCGAAATCCAAGGATTCCCCAATATTCTATGTGTAAGTCTTGTACAAAACAATAGCAAGCCATACCAAATCCAAAAACACGTTACTTCACAGAATGAACTAGCATGACAGTACTTGGATCGAACCCTTTGCACTATAAAATAGTTCGATTCTCGTTGAGTCACTATCTTCTTCAACATCTTCACAAGCTTTCATAGTGAGCTCATATGTTGTGAGGTTACCACTTAAATTGTTTAGGCTCATATTGTTGAGATCCCTTGCTTGAAGAACGGAAGTGGTCAAAGAATCCCAAGCTTTAGGAAGACATCTAAGTATTTTTCTCACCTAATTCATCATTAGAATGAGTTTATCCGAGAGAACTCAAAGGATTAACAATAAAACGAGTAAACAATTTAGAAATACTCTCATGCTTCTTTATTCTAAACAATTCATATTCACATACAAGCATGTTAATCTTAACTTCGTTAACTTGAGGTATTCCTTCATAGGTGTAGACACCCCATTTTTATCCTTTTCCATTTGACCTTTCTACCTTAAGAACATTATCACATGTAGGTTTTTGCATCATTTTGGCACCTAAATCTTTTTATTTAGACTCTATACATCCTAAAGAATCCATGGTATCTTCTGGGGTTCAATTTAGTTGAGTCTTGATAGGCTAATAAGAACTTTTACGACTTAGGAGGGCATTTATGTCATTTCACTTGCATAGCTCTTGTTCAGTATCTAATTTCCCACCAAATTCATCCTGAGATGATCCCAATATCCTTAGGATGTCATTTGTAAGCTTAGTTTAAATTTTGGTTAGTATTGGAGGAGGTTTGGTTGAGAATGATCCAAAGTAGGCTTCGGTTTGACTCTGTTCATCGGTCCTTCTGATAATTACTTCTTAATTTGCTCTAATTGATTCAAATTAATGCTTCATTAATGTTAATTGAGTCTTAATTAATGTGTTTCAATATTTAAAATCATCTTTGGAAGAGTTTGGTTGCAACCATGACTCCATTAGGGTTCAAACCCTAGTGTTGCCTTAATGAACCCAATCGACTCTAATGAGCCACCTAGGCTTAACCCTGACTAATTAACCAAATGTGGTTTAATTAGAAGTATTTTAAGCTGATTTTAAGTAGGTAATTGAGCCATAATCGTTTTAAGTCTAGAATAAATGAATTTGGACTTAAAACGGATCCGATACATAGCCTTAAATGGATAAGAAAACACAAAAAGAGGCAAAAGAAGCAAAAAAAAAAAAACCCTTGGTGGCCGTATGGTCACCAAAGGCAGCCCAAATGGCCACCACTTGGTGACCAAATAGCGACCCAAGGTACCCAAACAGCCACTAAAGGTGCCTAGTTGGTCACCCAGGTGATTTTGGCTTATCTCTTCCTTTTTTTATATTGTCTTCGAATTAACTCAGATTTTCTCCGAATTTTTGAAGACTGTAAGATAGAAACCAACTCTTGAGGGTCATTTTGAGCCTTTGGATAATTCCTAACTAGATTTAATCCTAACCCTCCATTTTACCCACCCTTAGCTATAAATAAAGGTCATTTCCTCCCTAATTAGACACGAAGTCTCAGTAGAGTTTTCCTGAGCAACTGAAGAGCTTGAGTTTTTGAGTGTGGGGCTAACATTCCTTATTAGTACACCCTTACTTGAAACTCATTCTAAGAAGAACTTGGGCTCAATAGTTAATCGAGAACATTCCTTATTAGTACCCTTTAGTTAGCGACCCATTCTAGCAAGCTAGGAGGCGCCAGACCTCTGCCCAACTTTCGACTCCCAACCTTAGGCTCTCAATAGAACCCTACCTTAGTTCTATCAGGTATAACTCTTAACTTTTGTTCATGATGTTCTAGTTTATGCCATGATGTAATTGCTAAGGTGAAATTGCATGCTTCCCTTGAGTTTTGTTAATCGTGGGATATTATTAGCTTTCAATCCTAAATCAAACTAGTTTATCAAACCAAAGTTGTTTTTATCAAAGAAATTTGTTTTCAAAATAAGAGTTTGATTATGGATTGGATTCTAATAGAATCCTACGAGGAGTGAAACTCTCTCCCCTAAATGATTTGTTCGAACTACGTGGGTTTTGATCTTCGTAAGAAGTACGTAGGCACTCACTTGAACCCAAGTCCAACTTACCTTTGATTTTATATTTTAATCTTCTTAATTTTTAGTTATATTGTATGGTTGAAATTAATTAAGCCCAATTAATAAATGAGACCAATTTATCAGGCGAAATGGATGCTTTCGAGCCGTGACTCAAAACCTTCCCATTTCGTAACCTAGCCCCCAAATCCTTATTTTTGGTTCAAGACTTGCCTATTTTCCATTATATGGAGTCAAACTTGTTCTTATAAAATAAATCTTTTAGTAGTTTCTTCATACCTTAAAAATGAGATAGCGACTCCTTGCTTTTTGAATACTCTTTTAAGACTGGAACAAAACTCAATTCCCTCGAGTCAATTTTCGGTGTCCACAATAGGTAACCTCTAGAGCATCCTATATCTTTTTGGTGCTAGTGCACCTAGAGATTTTATTAAATTCATTTGGGGGCAAGTGCACAATATAAAAGATTATAGCTTTAGTATTGATTTCAATGAGTCTCCTGTTACTGTCATCCCATTCTTCTTGGGTCTTAGTGGGTGTATGGGGTTCATTTTTAATAACCTTCCATACTTCATTGTTGAAAGCTTAGATAAAAATTCTCATTTTTATTTTCCAAAAATTATATAGAAAGCCATTAAACAAAGGTGGCTTTAGGGTCAATTGACCTTCGATACTAAAAGTCCTAAAATATTTTGATATGATCTTAACTCTAATGAAGATTTTAAAACAAAATTAGAGCACTACTCTGATACTAATTGTTGGTCCAAGAATCAACCTTAGACGGGAGGTGAATTGGGTTGATGCAAAATATATAGAACTTTAAAATCGTTTGCAAATATAGTAAATATAAACAATAATGCAAATAGCACAAATAATGAAAGCAAATAAATGAGAGAGTTAGAAAAATCAAACATAAGATATAACAAAGTTCGGCTCTCCCGCCTACGTTCTCACCTCAAGAACTCCACTGGAGGATTCCAATTCCACTAGCCAATCTACTTATAGGGTGTAGATTAAACCTTTACACAATTTCTTTCCGGGTGAAGATCAAATCCAATCTACTTGCAGGTAAATTAAACCTTTGCAACAAGCAAATCCCTTTTGTTCAATAATGGTTCTGAAACCCAATTCCTCAATCCCTCCAAAGATAGATGTGAATGAGATACAATAATAAATCCTTCTTGATAGGGTAAATAAAGAATTAAGCTCAGTCTAATATAATATAAACAATGAAAGCTCAAGTTTATGGATTTAGGGCTTGATAATGGATAAGAATAATATAATCTTTTTCCCCTTGTTAATCTGTACTCTCAAAGTGTTTAGAACACTATAAATATAAGCTAGAATTGTTTATGACTGTTGGGAGGAGCCCATTAAAAAATAGAGCCGTTGGAACATTTTTTGGGGCTTAGAAAACTATCCGTTATTATGTCAAATCGAGGATTTCAGACGTCTTAAATCATTTCAAATCATTTCAGACATCGTATTTAGGGCATCTTAAATCCAAACAACAAGATATAGGCTATTTTTCAATTCTAAGTCCATAAATGATTTTCCAAGTAAAATTTAGGACTTCTTAGGGTCATGGTCTATGGTATATAGATCTTATAGACATTGAGCTTTCACCATTCAACCATTTATATAAAATCCTAACTCTCACCCAAATACCTAAGTCTTCAATATCTTCAAGTCTTCTCTTCATGAGGCTCTTGAGAGTTGAATCTTTTCTTCCTTGAGGCTCTTTGCTTTTCTTGTTCTTTTCGGCTTTCTTCTTATGATAACACATTTGAGCATTGAAAAACCTAGCTTATATTGATCAACTTCAATGATAAATATTAGTGCATATTCATCAATGCTTTGTTATCATCAAAATCATAATATATTCATGGAAAGAAACCTTAAGGCTAACAGATTGTATTTTGGTTAATGAATGATTTGGGTGTGCTATTATAGCTTGGTTTCGAGTATTTTGGAAGTTATAGTTGATTAAAGTTGATGAAAACTCCATTTTCTCAAATTTTAGGAGTTTTAGTCAACTAAAACTTGATGTAGTTGACTATAAATTGCATGTAGTCAACTACACCTCACTTGTAGTTGACTACACATAGCAGAAATGGCCTTGGATATGTTTAGTCGACTACACACTTGGTGTAGTCGACTACAACTCTTGAATTTTGGCCTAGTTATGTTTTATGAAGTAAATTGACCCTTTTACCCCTCCTTCTATATATAATCCTAACCTATGATTTTTCCATTCATTTTTCTCCACTTTTTCAGTCGAAAGAGAGAGAAAAAGAGAGGGAGTAGGGGAGAGAGAGAGAGAGAAGCTTGGGGAGAAAGAGGAGGCCGTGGACAAAGCACATGACTTCGAGGGCTCAGATTCGACCTCATAGATCCTCAATCTTGCAATTTCCACCCCAATCTACCTGTGTGCACCCATAGGTTTGCATTTCTAGCTTTCGTATAAGAGGTAGGTGCATTTTTCATGGTTGTAGATCATTGTATGCATGAATTGAGACATTCTCATGGGTATTTACATATTTATGATATACCACATGTTTTATATGGGAATGGGGTTTAAATCTCAGAAATTTCATATGTTTGAAAATCTAGGGTTTGGTATTATACCCTATTTTGTTAAATGCATGTTGTATTTCAAACTCTTATATGATTTTGGGTACAATGAGTTCATTTTGAAACCTATTGAGTTAAATGCTTTACAATTAAACATTGGAGGTCACTTTTATACAAATGTTTGGAACTCGTGTTACTACCATTAAAAATAAAATGGTTATAGGAGATTAATATGTAAATGCATGTGATGATAAGGGCTACTAGAGATAGAATTACTGCAGTCCCGAAGGAAAGGAACCTCTTACCGTGTCTTCCTATCCTTTAGTCCTGGCTACATGCCCAAATAGAGGTTACTACAGTCCCATGTAGAGATGTCTTGCCATGTTTCCTCTTGAGATTACTGCAGTCCCAGGTAGGGATGTCTTGTCGTATTTCCTCTTATTCCGTGCGTGAGGGCCGTGCATAACCATGGGAGAATTTATCAGTTTGTAATACTGATGTTATTGATTATCAGATATGGTGGATGATGATATGGATTATTTACATGTTCTCCCTTATTTTAAATTTGTGAAATGCAACCCCCATTAAATCATTTTTTTTTTTAAATGTTCAACATGGTTTTTAAAACCTTGATATATAGTTTTGAAAAATGTAACCTACTGAGTTTTACTCACCCCTCTATTTTTAAAACAATTTTGTAGATCTTGATCAAGGTATGGATGATTCTTTTGAGGAAGCATCCAATCAAGGATAGCACGGGCATTACATGCATTGTATGTAGATGTGTGTGGACTTGTAATTATGATATTTTGGGTATGTATAATATTATGAGTATGGACGGTAGAACCTTGTGGAACATTGATGCCATTTTAAATTAATTGTTTATTATTGTGGATAGTTTCTTTTTATGTTTAAATTATACAAGTTTAATAAGTCGATAACTTAGTATGTCCTATTTTTAGATGGGATTATGCTAGATTTTCGTAAAAATACTTCTTTAAAATGAAAATTTTATTTATAAACCATCCTGTACTTTTTATAGAAACACATTTTATTATTAACACATTATGACCTATTTTTCGGGTCGTGACAATATTTCATATATTATATGTCTTTATCCTCTGACCATGTCACCATATAATATATAAAATGACAAAAAAAAAAAATTCCTACATTAAATTCCCCAATCGAGCTAGTTTTATAAATCCTTAATCATAAACAATCAAACAACACATTTCTTTTTTGTTAATACATTTAAGAATTTATTTTAAAAAGATAAATTTTGTCTTTTGTATCGGTTAGTGCGGGTTAAAAAGGTTTACATGGGTTGACTTGAAACAAATTGTTTATTATTTGGGTTATGCGGGTCCACCTGAACACGATTACAATAAACCCAAACCTGCACGCTAACTCTGTGAACATACACATTGTATCATCAACGCTAATAACCCAAGCGTAAGGTATTCATGATGCCTTAGGTTGAAGGACTACTTATAGGATATACAATTAATAGTTTCGTTATGTGGATTGAATTTTAAAACATTTTTGGAAGCTTATATTACCCATAAATGTGTAACATCTTTATGAAAACTTTTTCATAATGTGTTATTTAGGGATGGAGCATAAGAAAAGGCACGTGACTTTTGATTTTGTGTGTCCATTATGTCACCATAAGTAGGAGAATTTCAAACTGTGGCCATTATTCGATGGTGGTTCCCATATGGGCCACATGCTAGTTGGGGATTTGGATGGAGGCAATCGAGGATATTTGACGATGTTATAAGATCTTAATGCGAGAAGTTTTGTAGAAGTTTGGCATATTTGGTGTAGAAGGACCAAGTATGTGTTTTGAAATAAGATGTTTGACCTAGGCATCATTTTGAGATAGACGGAGAGGCTCTACTAGCTTTATTAGCGGGCCATTTACGTAAAGAAATCAAATTGGGTCGGGAGTCAGTAATTTTACTGGCTTGCCCAAGTTATTTTAGGAGCCTCAATTTTTAGGTGGAATGCCCAATTGATACCTTTTGCGTTTGTACAACAATGGGGCATGAAAAATGGAGGAAAGTGGGCTGATGTGGGGTGGGTGTCATATATAATAGGGCGAAGGTTCGCCTGTGGCTGTAGGAGCTATGTCCTGGAGAGCTCAATCAGCTCTTCATTAGATAACAACGTAATGGACAACCCAAATGTATCAGTTTCTCATTTGTGAAAGTCTGTAATGGTTTGTTAGAACTTCTAAACCAACTAAAATGACCTAGGATGTATTAAATGAAGTAGCTAATTTGTTAGTGGATGTTAGATTTCTTGTGGTAAATTTCCAAATCCAGTGACTTTGATTTGTTTGCACCATTTTGTCATCGATCACTGCTATCTCCATTGGTGAGTCACCCCAAGGTTTGTGTGCTTACTAAAGTGTCTTGGGACTTGATGGTGGAAAGCCCATAAGAATGCTACTATGGTTAGAGGTAAATTTTGTAATATTATATGGATTTTTTCCTTTTGTTAAAATTCTAGCTATTTTTGAAGTTCTTTCCTTAAAAAAAAAAAAAAAAAAAAAAAGATGAAAAAAATATTTTATACTGCTTAATAAATTAAAAGAATCAATTTTATTTAGATGATTACCAGCTTCTTAAAATTCAATTAGTAATTATGAAAAGTTGTTCGGTAATAGACTTCCCCCCTTCTTCTTCCATAAAAAGGAAAAATCTAACAAGGCTAGTTATCTACGTCATCTATTTTCCAAAAAAAGGTCCTTAAATCTTAATTTATTCGAAGGGTAAATGGGTAAAACCGTAATTTACTTGAAGGGCAAATGTGCAAAACAGTTTGAGCAGTTAGTTTCTTGTTACCTCCATTGGATGTGGTAACAATCACTCCACGAGTACCTCTGAAAAACAATTAGGCAAGTCTTTAAAAATATGATGATGAGAATCCTTATTTTGTTCAAAACTAACAACGTGACAAGTTAGATAAGCTCCAAAAGCACTTACCTGATTCAGCCCTTACTCACTTTCTTATGTGAAACCTTCTTTTTCACAGGATTCTCAATTTTTGATATTTCACAAAACATTTTACATTTTCAATGTGTTGTTACAAAAAAACATTAGTGGTTGGTCATTATTACAAGGATACTCAGAAGTGTTGGAAACAAAAAAAAAAAAAAAAAAAAAAGGAAAAGAAAAAAAAAACAAAGGCTGAGCACACTCCATCAAAATCCAGTATGCGAATGATGGCGGCGATAATGAGAACGGAAAGGGCTCTCTCTCACTCTCTCTCATCAGGCATCCCCACTTTCTCTCTCTGTGCACAAAGAAGACTTCGGGAAGAGTGAGAAAGCAAAGGGAAGTATGGAGAAGAGAGAGAAAAAAAATTGGGCGAGGAGTGAGGAGAGAGAGAGAGAGGAGGGAAGGGGAAACATGCGTACTCGGGATGCCACGTGGCGTGTTCCGAGTGGTTTGGTGCATTTTTCTCAACAACACAAACACAACACAAACCCCTCCTGCCATGTCAGTAACCCCGTCCTATGACCCCGGCGAATCCGTATCGTATGCCTCTCTCTCTCTATTTATTCATTTGTCTCCCCTCTTTTCTCTCTCTTCTTCGTATCTCTCATCCCCATGCGTCCATGCCCTAATCTCCCTCTCTCGCCCTCCTCTTCACTCTCCAATCTATCAATCTGACACTCTGTCTATCTACCCATCTATTCATTTGTATATTCAGTGTTGTTTGATCCATGGATAAGATTGGTAAGCTTCATATTCCATCTGGGTACTATTCATTTTTGTTTCTTGATTGTATATTGGTGTGCTGGGTGTTTCATTTTCTGCAATTTCAGCTAATTCATGTGTGTTTTGCTCTTCATTATCATCTCTATAATGCTTGATTCTTACAAATTTTGTGTTCATGTGTTCAATTTTTTTTTATAGAAGTTGATATTTTTATGGGTAGTTTGGTGATTGGGTTTTGAAGTAGTTGGTGTGATGAGTTGTTACTGAAATGAGGTTTTGGGCTCTGTGTGAGTTGAATGTGTTTGGCTGCCTTAGTTCCAGTAATTTGATTGTTCAATTTTAGCGGCTTTTGTTAAGGTCTCTCACACATTTGATCACTAATTGTTTTAATAATATGGTTTGCTGGATTTGATGATGGAGGTAAGGATTTCTGATTTGGTAGTGATGTTTTTATTCCAGTAGTTGGGGGCATGGCTCTTTGCATGGTTCATGTTTATTTTCGGATGCTATTTTGGAACGGGTATTTAGCAAATGACTGCCAATCCCATGTTATACAAACAAAATATAAACTTGGGTTTTAGTGATTGAGTGGAAAACTTTACTGGTTTGATTAATTGTGTTGAAGTAGTCAAGAAGTCATTGATGTATTGTCCAGTATCTCAGTATGACAGGTCTTTCTGTAAATTTAAACCTGTGTCATGATGATTCAATTAGCTGCTTCTGCTATGGGCATAGTAAACTGTGGAGTGAAACATTTGTGAGAACCACAGTTAGTGAGTTTGATGTTTTGGCAGTTTCTGTTGATGTTTAATCACTAGTTCTGGTTGATGATTCGTGAACTCATATAACACATTTCATTAAAGAAAGCGATGCCTTTTATTTTTTATTTTTGTCGTTATTTATTTCGTTATGGTATTCATTCCTCCAGTTTGAGTCATTGTGATTCCACCGATAATTTTGCTGCACAATTATTATGATTCTGGTTATAATTGAAAGAACTAGGAGAAATCGTACCAACTTGCATGTTTTTGTCCTTCCAACTTCTTTTTGGATGTCGATTTTGGAGCTAATTGGTGATCCATAGTTGAAAACAAATATTTGAAGACAAGGTTTGGCTCTTTAAAGCTGGAATGAGGGACACTTAGTTAGATCGAGGTCCTTGCGCTTGCAATTCATTGGATTACTGGGATTAGGGGAATCTTGAGGTACTCTATGGCATCGTTGGTTTGTTAAACTCCAGTGAAGAATAAGCCAATATTTTATAGTTTTTTGCTTGTAGTATAATTGTTGAGGCTCACTCTGATAGAGTGAATGCTTAATAACTGGGAATTCTGGATGTTTGTGGAGGTTGCAAATGCCAAAGATCACAGTAGAGGCTCTAGTGTGAACAATGTTTTCAGAGGTGGAGGAGTAAGGTGGGGTATTTTATCTCCCATGAGGCGAGGTGTAAGCCCCAAGCTGTGGGGCATATGCCTTCTGAATTTTAAAATTTTGTACTCAAAATATATAAAAATAGTGATAAATCACTCAATAAAGTAAAAATTTATGTAAAAAATTAACCTAATGTTAAACATTTAGAAATTAGAAACATAATATAAACAGACAGCTTTGATCATGTGCCGGCAAATGCACGCATGTCATTCACGGACGGCTGTGATTGTATGGAATAGTTCGGGATATCCTGCACTCGAACAGCCCTCTATAAAAAGATTAACTATGATTGATATATAGCACTACAAATTCACTATTGTCTTTCATGGTCCAATGAACTAAAATATAAAATATTTATATAAACCGAATTCAAATATGTTGTATATTGGAAGTGAAGACCACGAATAGTCACTGTCACCATCGCTGCCCGATCGTCTTCTCTTCAAGCACTAGCAGTTGCAGTCTTGCAGCTTCCTCTTCCTTTACTTTTGTTTTCTCCTCTTCATTTCTTCCTTTTGTTTGAACTTTGGCTTAATTTAGATTTTTACTAATTGTGGTAACTTTGCCAAATAAAAAAGAGCTGACCCTCTTAAGAGTTGCAATTTGGTCCTGTGAAGCATATGCCTCTTACCATGGGGAGCCAAAGTTGCACCTCACATGCATGAGGTGTTTGCACCAAGCAAAGGGCATACGCCCAGAAGGAGTCCCACCTATTTTTTATTTTTTTATTTTTAAACACATTGGGGCCTTTTTGGCCTGTCTTGCCTTGGGGCAAGCCTTGGGCATGCCTTTTAAAACATTTGAGTGTAAAGATATGTATGAAGTATGAACTTCAATTCAAAAGGGTTGTCAGTTGTCCCCAGATGGCAAAGTATGCTTTAATGGAAACTAATGAGAGTGTTTTATGTTACAGAACTAGGAGTGTTTAATCATATCAATAAACGAGTTAAAAAATGGAGTTAATAAATATATCTGCCACTGGAATGATTAAATGAACTTAAATTCTTTTATGAGGCACTGTTTTGGCACAATGTGACTGGGGACTCAGCCCAAGTATACCAATCAGTGTTACCTTTTCAATGTTTAATTTTTAAATTACTTTTAAACACACACACAAGAGTGCAAATGATGGTGATGATCAATTGGTAATTCCCCCCCCCCCCCCCCACACGCACCTTATATTTTCATTTTAACTTGAAAATCAGTGTTTGACCTAAAGTTGAGGAAGTTTAAAATCTTGTTTAGAAAAGCAGCTAAACAGAATCTGATTCCGACGGTATCGCTAATCCTTTCTAGCTGCTCTCATTTGGGATCTTGCTTTGCCGTGGTTCCTACATTTTTTGTTACGGCATTTGGTTTTACTTTCAATTTTCAAGGTACTTGTTTGAACAATTTGATATCTTCTGGTTTATTCGTTGAACTTTGTTTTGTTATTTTGGATAATCTTCATCCATCTGTTTGCTTTGATTTTGATGCCTGGACACACATATGCCTAAAGCTCTGACATCCAATACAGAATGATATAATTGCATTGATTATTATATGGTGCCGCTGATATCAATGCTATTGGCCGCTGTGGTTGAATCTGCATTTTTTTTGGGGGTTGGGGGGGAGGGGTTGTTAATTTCTCCACTGATTAATTGTCTTTCTAATGCCTTTCATGATGTTGAAGTGTAGGAAGACAACTTGGAGGCCTTGCAGTGGCTAGATTGCCATCCTGACTTCATTATTGACTCATGACATGCTTCCTGTCACTGTGAGTCATAAATGTAAGACCTAGGATCCAAAGATGAGGGAGAATGCCGATCAAAAAAAGATGAGGGAAATGAGGGAAAATGGTTCAACGACTAGTAAGATGATTAACAGAAACTGGGTTCTGAAGCGCAAACGTAGAAAACTTCCATCTGGACCAGATTTATCCAATGGTAAAGAAGATAATTCTGTAGCCTCAGAATCTCCTAGAAATAATTCTTCAGCCAAACGCAGGCTGAAAAGTGTAATAAGTTCTGATCGGTCTTCAAGCAAGAAGAAAGGGAATGATGGGGTGAGTAAATTTTTGTTCTCTTTAACATTTTTATCTGTTCTTTCTGGTGCTCATCATCGAAAAGTCCTTTTCTATTTAAGATATTTGTTTCCCAGTTATGGCCATGCTTCTTCTTGAGCTAGCAAGCATTTCAAGAAATCTCTGGGTGATGGCTGCTTTCCGAAAATATCTGTTAATTGTTATTTAATCTTTTACCTCCCTTTATATTTGAATAAGTGTTGTAACATCAACTTTCACAATATTATGTGCTTGCTGGAAGTTCAGTTCTGAATCACAAATAAAGCAATTCAACATTACATGTTTGATATCATCTCATTTTTTTTTCCTGAACTTGAAGCATTTAAAGTTGAAGTGCTATTGCTGGAGTCAGTTCTCATGCTGTTCTATAATGTTAATTTGACTTCAATATGTTTATGTTAATTCTCAGATTCCTTTCTGTCAGATTTTTGGCCTCTTTCTTTATATGAGTTATGTTGGTGAGGTGACATGTTTTTCTAAGAACATTGTGAATGCCTGGCTGCAAGTAGGTGAGGTCACAATGTTTTTGTGGCATAAAAGGATTCATGTAGCTGACCCCATGTAGTTGGGAATAAGGCTTGGTTGAGTAGAGTAGTAGGGTAGTGGGCTTTTTGAAGTCTTTTTCTGGGTGCATGCTTGTTTTTGCACTTGCATGATGATTATGCTTCCATAGGCTCACATATGGTGTGGATGGGTGGGGTGCTTTCTAATGTTATGTTGACGTATTTCAGTTACTACTGACAATACTGACTAGGATTGTCAGTGTTGAGGTGTACTTGTCAAGAGGTGAATATAAAACAATGATTATGCTTCCATAGGCTCACATATGGTATTTGTACTTGCATAAAGCTATTGAATGTTATAATTTAATTTTTATGTAGAACAGAAAGTAGGTAGTTTGTCCAACCATCATCTAAATGGTACTTTTTGATTTTGATTTGATTCCTGGGCATGTATATACAATAGATGGAGGCAAGTAGGCAACTATGTTAGGCACGATAAGTGTAGGGGGTTTAATTAGCCGAAAGGGAGGTGCTCTTTAGTAATGTGCTAAAGAGTGATCCACATTCTCCTCATCCCTCTTAAACTTTATGCACCCCGGAGGACAAAAACAAGGAAAGGGTCTTCTCTTTCGCAACATATCATTAGTAATTTAGTATTAATCTTCTTATGAGCAACAGTTCATGCAAACACTTGTAACTTCAAAGGCACTTTTGCTTTCCATATCATCAAAGAGGGAAGAAAATTTGGAACACTAGGAGCATTAACCTAAGCATTAAAGAAATACTTACAAGAAAAAATTCTAGAAGTATCTGCTTTCCCCTTTCTTTAATTGGAAACATCTTGTCGTAATACTACCCCCTTGAGCAAAGATACCAAAGAAATAAAATTCAACACATTCCCTAACATTAAGATTTTTAAGGAATTTAAAGGCCCAAGTATGAGGATGAGAATGAGAAGATACAAATGAGAAACAGGAGCATTGTGAGCCAAAGATAAACTATACAAGCGAGGAAAACGAATAGAAAAAGATCTCTCTCTCTCTCTATATATATATATATATATATCTTATTTTATTTAAAGTATACAAGTGAGGAAAACAAATAGAAAACAATCTCTCTCTCTCGATATATATATATATATATATATATATATATATCTTAATTTATTTTTTGTTGGATCTGAGGCCATCAAATCTCTGTCAATTTTTTTTGTTGAAGAATTCCTATTCCATAGGAAAAATAGAGATTAATTATTTTTTAATAATGTTACATATCTTCATTAATTCTTGGGACAAACAAAGTGGTGGTGGGCTTGCAAATAATTAAGCAAGGACGAAGTTCTAACCAATTGCTGGTATCAACCCAAGTTAACTTTGTCAATTCAACACACTAACCGCATTTGTTTATTAGAAGCACTATTTTGTTTAATATGTATTTCATGATAACATGAGCATTTACTTTTTAAAAAGTTGGTTTTTAGTTTTGCCAAGAGTTCGCATGCCACCGTATGAAGGCGTCTTCTTATTATAAATAGCTCATTTAACTTGCTTCTTTTGCTTTGTTTGTCCATTACTGCAATATAAAGTTTATTAAGCATTTACTAACTACTTTTGTCTTTTTAACTGCTTAATTCTTTTGTCTTCCAGTACTACTTTGAATGTGTGATCTGTGATCTTGGTGGCAACTTGCTGTGTTGTGATAGCTGTCCCCGAACCTATCATCTCCAGTGCCTTGACCCGCCTCTTAAGGTATGTTTAGTTATTTAAGAAAATATCCCAGCTAACTTGTTCATGTTCCCTTATTTCTTTTTGTTAAGTGTTTCATTATTTAACGCTTAGATTTGTTTCATTTCTTTATTTTTCCTTTTAATTTTATCTTTTTATTCATCACCTGAAGCGCATTCCAATGGGGAGGTGGCAATGTCCGAAATGCTGCCAAAAAGGTGATATGCGTGAGTCTATAAGCCATCTAGATTCCATTTCAAAACGAGCAAGAACAAAGATTATTACTTCGAAATCTAAAACTGGAATCAAGTCATGTGGCACCTTCAAAGTATCCGATATTTTTTCAAGCTCCATTCTTGGAAAGAAACGATCCTCTGCCAAAGTAAAATCTGCCTCGTCTCGCAGAGTCCAATCTATTGAGAAGGAACTTGATTCTTCCCAAATGGATGAATCTTGCAGCACCAAGCCAATTCATCCATCCCATGGTGGTTCTGTGGAGGGCAGTTCATCATGTGTGAATGTTGATATTGAAAAGAAAGCTGACTTGTTTCCAAAAGACACACCTGCAGAAAGGAAATCAATCTCTCCTGCCAAGCAAGTCTTGTCTATATCTAGGATTTCAGATTTGGAGCCAAATGATGAAGCTTCCGAGAGGAAGCCCAACTTGTCCTGTAATAGTGGATCTCCAGGAAGCAAATTCATTCCTGCATCCGGTGCTGCCACTAAGAAAGCAAGGAAAAGAAAGCACAAAATTAATAATGATGACATTCAAAAGAAGTCTAGGAATGATAAGGGAAAATCTGTTGTAAATCCTTCTCAGAAAAGTGGATCCAAAGCAAAGTCTGAATTCCATGGAACTAGCAAACTGCAGCGGAAACGTAAAACTGTTCATGGGGATTCTGTGTCTCTGTCAAAAGGGGATGTTGAAACCAAGAGTTTGGATGTCCAGCAGAAAGATGAGGTATCATTTTATATTATGTTATTTTTGATAATTGGTGCCTATTGAAATGGATTATGTAAATTTTTCTCTTGAAATTTAGAATAATAGCTAGATAGAATTGCATTTACAAAATGATAACCTATGCTTTTACAACCTTGGCACTTAGTGTGTGTCCCCCCACCCATTTTATTTTATTCTTTTATTTTTTTTTTTTGGGGGGGGGGGGGGGGGTTTCTCCTAACTTGTTATTATGTATGTAATTTGCTTGCACTGATTTTGGGAATTTGATTTGTTCCCCCATATATAATGTGTTGATAATTTAATAGTTAGTTGTAAACAAAGCATCTACATACAAATATATGGAGGAACAACTGATGAGATCTCAAATGCCAGAGGTTAGAATCAACAATTGTGTTTTTTTTCCCTGATTGTCTAGAAGGGATACAAGACACTCAGTAGACAGTCGATTGTTCTTGTCATCCTCATCAAGTTCATTCTTGGAGAGATTTCATTGGTGGGATCATTGGACCTTGGATAGATCTGTTTGTGAGTTGAGTTGCTTGTTTGTCTAATGCACTTCATGTTTTGGGGGCTTTCCTTGCATTGTATGGGTATCGACTTACTGGTTGGTTAGTACACATTAGCATGTGAAACGAATATATTTATTATGGAAAACATGTTAGCTTATACATTATACTGACACCTTTGAACTATCAAATGATATTATATAGAATAATTTGATTTTGTGAGAGATTAGGTATTGACCCGCTGCATACTTTGACATTTTGAGTTGTGAGATGCCTTTTTTTCTTCAAATTATGTTTTTTTTCTTCTCCTTTTCCTTTCTAAATGGAAACATCCCTGTGATTCCAAGAACACATACACTGTTTGCCCTCCCTTTTGTGAACATTTGGCAAGACTACCTTCTTGTTTCCCCTTCATACTTGGTTTGTAACTTTTTATGTTGTTTCCTATGTTGTATTTCCATCTCATATCGGTTCATTAAATGTTCTTAAATCCTGCTGTTTCTTCCAAAAGTTGTATTGACCTGTAAGTTGGGATATGTATCATGCCATTGCTGTTTTCACTACGTTATTTATTACTATTATTATTTGAAATTTATATTTTTACAATTTGTTGTCATAATCATCATTATCTTCTTCTTCTTCTTATTATTATTATTATTATTTTATTGTTATCATTTGTTGTTTTCTTTCTTGATGTAGAAGCTTCCTGTTGAAGCAACACATTCATCATATGGGTTAGATAAAGCAGGACATAATGTGGTTGAAACAGTGACATGCGAAGATAATGTTATTGATGAACTTCAACAGGTATATCAACTGTTTTAATTTTTAGAAGTACTTGTATCAATGTTGTTATGTCTTGAACATAGACATTATGAACAAATTCTCTGATAAAGTCTTAAAATTACCACATTAGATCTATATCATATACATCTGCATCACAGGTTGATCGGGTTCTAGGATGCCGAGTGCAAGGTCACAACGCAAACTCTTCACATCACATCTCTGTAATGGTTGCAAGTGACCTGCCTTCTGATGATTTACTAATTCCAGAAAATCAAAACAAATTATCGGAGGAAAATCATGGATGTGATATGGATATTGATGGAGAAGCTGCTGAAAATCTTACTGAGGGTTGTCAGGGTATTGATGGGGAGAAAAACAGTAAGAGTGATATCAGAGAGGATAAAATACATGTATACAGAAGATCTGCAGCCAAAGAAAGTAGAGAAGGGAACGCCCTGGATTCAGTGAGGAAAGGCATCAAGAACTTGGGTTCTGCAGTCGTAAATGGAAAAGATCTGGCTGTAACTGCAGAACATTCTGGTCAAGCAGTTGAAAAAATGGCAACAGAAGAGAGCGCAGATGTTAGTTTGAAAAGTCATGATAATGATGAAGTTCCAAAAATTTCTGATTCACCTGCCTCTCATGAAACCAAAGAAACAAAAGAAGCAGATATAGAGTTGATAATCAACAGCAGTGCTGAAAACAAAATTCAGGAGCCCACCTTGGCTGGATCTGCATCATTTGATGGAGGGCTGTTCTTGTATGAATTTTTAGTGAAGTGGGTGGGGAAATCTCACATTCATAACAGTTGGATTTCTGAATCCCAGCTGAAAGTCCTAGCAAAGAGAAAACTAGAGAATTACAAGGCAAAGTATGGAACGGCAGTAATTAATATCTGTGAGGAACGGTGGAAGCAGCCTCAGCGGGTTATTGCTATCCGTCCTTCGAAAGATGGTATAAGTGAAGCTTTTGTGAAATGGACTGGTCTCCCTTATGATGAATGCACTTGGGAAAGATTAGATGAACCTGTGGTTGAAAAATCTTCACATCTGGTGGAGTTGTTTAATCAATTTGAACGGAAAACATTGGAAAAGGATGCTGCACCAAAGGAGATGGGTGGGAATCACCAAAGTGAGGTAATTACTCTCACAGAGCAACCTAGGGAACTACAAGGTGGTTCATTGTTTCCGCATCAGCTAGAAGCACTGAATTGGTTGCGTAAATGCTGGCATAAATCCAAAAATGTGATACTTGCTGATGAGATGGGGCTTGGAAAAACGGTATCAGCTTGTGCTTTTATTTCATCACTCTTCTTTGAATTCAAAGTGAAGCTGCCCTGTTTAGTCTTGGTTCCTCTCTCCACGATGCCGAACTGGCTCTCTGAGTTTTCATTATGGGCTCCCAACTTGAATGTCGTGGAGTATCATGGGTGTGCAAAAGCAAGAGCAATAATTCGCCAATATGAATGGCATGCGAGTGATCCAAATGAGTTAAATAAGAAAACAGCTTCTTATAAGTTTAATGTTCTTCTAACTACCTATGAAATGGTTCTTGCTGATTCTTCTCATCTGCGTGGAGTTCCTTGGGAAGTTCTTGTGGTTGATGAAGGGCACCGTCTGAAAAATTCGGGAAGTAAGCTTTTCAGCTTGCTCAATACATTTTCTTTCCAACATCGTGTTCTGTTGACTGGTACCCCTCTTCAGAATAACTTAGGTGAGATGTATAACTTGCTAAATTTCTTGCAGCCGGCTTCATTTCCTTCTCTAACTTCATTTGAGGAGAAGTTTAATGATCTTACTACTGCGGAAAAAGTGGAGGAACTGAAGAAACTTGTTGCTCCACATATGCTTCGTAGGCTTAAAAAGGATGCCATGCAAAACATCCCCCCTAAGACTGAAAGAATGGTTCCTGTTGAGTTGTCATCCATCCAAGCTGAATACTACCGTGCAATGCTAACAAAGAACTATCAGATTTTACGGAACATAGGAAAAGGAGTTGCACAGCAATCAATGCTAAATATTGTAATGCAGTTAAGAAAGGTTTGCAATCATCCATATCTCATACCTGGTACCGAGCCAGAGTCTGGTTCGGTAGAGTTCCTTCATGAAATGCGGATAAAAGCTTCGGCCAAGCTGACTCTGCTGCATTCTATGCTTAAGGTGTTATATAAGGAAGGCCATAGAGTCCTTTTATTTTCTCAGATGACAAAGCTTCTTGATATTCTTGAAGATTATTTGACTTTTGAGTTTGGGCCCAAAACGTTCGAGAGAGTGGATGGCTCTGTTTCAGTGGCAGATCGTCAAGCTGCAATCACACGCTTTAATCAAGATAAAAGTCGATTTGTTTTCCTGTTATCAACACGCTCTTGTGGTCTCGGGATCAATTTGGCAACTGCGGACACTGTGATTATTTATGATTCTGATTTCAATCCTCATGCTGATATCCAAGCAATGAACCGAGCACATCGAATTGGACAGTCAAAAAGACTTTTGGTGTACAGGCTTGTTGTTCGTGCCAGTGTTGAAGAGCGCATCTTGCAGCTTGCGAAGAAGAAACTAATGCTTGATCAGCTTTTTGTGAATAAGTCTGGATCTCAAAAGGAAGTGGAAGATATCCTTCGTTGGGGAACAGAAGAACTCTTTAGTGATTCTTCGAGCATGATTGCGAAAGATAGTAGTGAGAATTGTATTAATAAAGATGATGCAACTACAGATATAGAACATAAGCATAAGAGGAGGGGTGGTGGTGGCTTGGGAGATGTGTACAAAGATAAATGTACAGATGGCAGCACCAAGATTGTGTGGGATGAAACTGCAATTTTGAAATTGCTTGACCGTTCAAACCTTCAGTCTGGGTCACCTGATATTGCTGAAGGGGATTTGGAGAATGATATGCTTGGCTCAGTAAAGGTGAAGTATGAAACTTATGTCTTTATCTGTGCAATTAAATTTTATGTTAAACTATTCATCAGTGATTGGATGGAATTATGGTTATATTCACAATTATATTTCTGGAAAACCTATGCAAACCTGTGAGTTGATGCGTTTGCTGTAGAAGACCTTTTTTTGGAACTTTTTGGTGCATTGCATTATCACTATTGTTATATTTTTCCCTCTTTTTTTTTTTTTTTTTGATCAGTAACAAAAAGATATATTATTAAAAATAAGAAAAGAAGTACAAGAGGAGGACAAGTAGTCCACCTAAAGACCCACAGCAAAAGGGAAAACAAAGACACCAAAAAGGCAATCAACAACAAACTGCCCCCCAATCCGACTTTAAGACAAACAATGGAATATCTCCAAACTCCTTAGAAGCGTGAGCCGAAAAAGAACCCAAAAAATGCACCCTATCCCATAAACTATCGAAGGAAGACTCTCTATTCTAAAAATCCTTGCGTTCCTTTCAAGCCAAATCACCCAAAAGATCGCAAAAGTGGCACATCGCCAAATAATCCCACCCTTCTTGCCTCTGCCAAGACCCCAAAAGTGGATCTCTAGCAAACTCCCAACACAGCTCAGCATCACCCAACTTTCACCACCAATGGAAAAAGGTTTCTGCCACAACCAACTAGCCATATCCTTGCACAAAAAACACCATTGTGCCATTGCAGGCAAAGATAAAAGGATGGCCTCCTTTGAAGCACATCAATGGTATGAACTCTCTTGAGAACAACAGTCCACATAAAAACCCGAACTTTGAGGGGCACCCTCAACTTCCAAATCAACTCCGAAGAATGAAAGGAAGAAATATTAGGAACCACAACCAATTTATCAAAATATGACTTACAAGAAAACAATCCTGAAGAATCAGCATTCCACATTCTCCTATCTGGGGTAGATGCATTCAGAGAGAAACCATCCAATAAAGATAACAGATTTGACAATTCCACACACTCCCTATCATTGAGATTTCGAAAGAAATTGAAGTCCTAACTAATTGATTGGATCTTCTAGAAATTCTGCTTATGTAAAGCTGATTTAATTGAGTTGGAAGCTTTAGGGGCTGCTTTTTGTTAACTGTGAACTGAACCTGCATGTGCATGTTATCAAAATTGATTTTTTGCATAAATCTTGTCATTTCTATGTAGACTAGTGGATCAAATTAAATGTCTCCACTTGACACATGCATTTGCAGAGAGTAATGCATCTTGCTGTTAAGCATGAAGGATCTTATACTATCAGGTTC
The DNA here is from genome assembly GCA_039720395.1 of Liquidambar formosana. Lineage (NCBI taxonomy): Eukaryota > Viridiplantae > Streptophyta > Magnoliopsida > Saxifragales > Altingiaceae > Liquidambar > Liquidambar formosana. The sequence goes on from CM077835.1 coordinate 23,121,010, forward strand.
CCATTGTGAGCATGGTTTCAAATTGCGAGTTGCAATGCAAGGGAAAGCAGGTGTAACGGATCGTGGATATTGGAACCATGAATATTTTTCTTCTTAAGTTGCGCAGCATAGACCCATGTTTTCACCTGAGAATCCCCCATATCAAGGTCCTCAAAAGCTATTTTTGATATTATTCAACTTAGGAACCTTTTTTGGCATGGGTAAAATATTTTGTGTTATTTTTTAAGTCTTTTTTGGCTACAAGAGTAGGGCTATTCCTCTCTAAGTTTTATCCCTAAATTCCTTCCCTAATGATGTGGTTGTTGTCACATCAGTATATGAATTTTTGTTGTTTTCTAAATGCATTCCACATCAGTAGTCCCATCATTTGGGAAAAAACTTAGGGAAATATTTAGGCATTAGTAGCATTTTTCTTGGCTATAAACACTGTCTTTTTCAAAATTTTATTTACTTGCGAGTTACTTATGGCTGTAAAAGCAACTAAAAAGGAAAAATAATTGTCAATGCAAAATATCTTCAGTAAAAATGCTCATAAAAGTAATTAGAGTAAAATGTATAAACTTTCCCCGTTGCAAGTCAACATACCAAAATTATTAGAATTTTTTAATATAAATTTATATTCATTATTGGAACGACCAAAGCAATAATAATAAGAATAATAATGAACAGAAAAACAAATATTAAACTTAAATGAAATACAAACATATTTACTTATTTAATAATGTTTAAAAATATCAAACCCAAAACAGAGTAACAAAAATGTAATTAAAAGAACTCAAAACAATTAAAAGAACAAAAGTAATAAAAATCTGAAAAATAAATAGTAAACACGATCAAAATTGAAAATATATTTAGGTATTTGGTAAATAGGATTTGCGAATATAAATATTCAATAAACCAAAATATCAAACCCAAACACGTGCATAATAATGAAAAAGAAAACATATTAAATTTAAGCAAATATTAATTACGAAACTCATAATCCATACTAAAATTTTTAAAATTTTTACATGAATTATAGATCTAGGACTTACAGATTTTTTAAAAGAAATCAAAATATACAGAAGGTTACAACTCAAAAAAAAATTCAAAATATTCTTACCTTAAGAAGTATTTAAATATTTGGATTCCAACTCTGAAATGCAGATTTCCCCTTCAAATCACTTGTTTTATTCTTCCAAGTTGTAGATCTTGGGTTAGACCATCATAGATCTAACCTTATGCAAGCAAAAAATTGGAGAGAAATTCAGGAAATGCCTTTGGAGACTTGGTGCCCACTCTTGGCTTTAAGTTTTGGCTTGAAATCATGACTTTAAACTAGTAGATCCGGGAGAAAAAGAGAGAAAAGGAGAGAAGTGAGGGAACCGAGAGAAAATGGAAGAAAGTGACCAAAAAGCCTTATTTATACGCTACAGGACTTTTATGGCTGTTATGGAATGGTAACGATATTTCCACCCCTGAATTTTTGTAAGGGTATCGTAATGAGACCCTGAAGAGCTGTTATGAACACTGATTGTGAGGATCTTTTATTTTTCACTAGTTTTTAATCTAAGAGACCTTAAGCTTGTGCAAGAAGATTCCATTTTGCCCTTGGTTAATGATTTGCACCTTCTCAATTTGGTACGTATATGTATGGTTCTTGTTTTGATACATAGGATACACCGGTATGTGTAATCAGCAATTATTAAAATAAAATTATTAATGCAGATCAGAGTACCTTCCCTCCATTATATTTATTTGGAAAATTTCTCTGTTTTGCCAGATTGCCTGGAATAATCAGGTGTGGAATGAGTACTTTTTAACCCAACTAAAATTGACTTGAGCCACTCCTCTTAATATGATTGCATTACCAGCTCTGTGTTCACATGATACTCCTATAAAGTAGTCTCCTTATAGTTTTTTTTTTTTTTTTTTTTTTTTTTTTTTGCTTTTTAAAATTTTAATAATTAATTAATTATGTTTAATGAGAAATGAAGATTGTCTAATTATTCTCTTTATAGTGATCAAAGGCTTCAAGATTTTTAGATTTATAAGCTAATAGTTCTTATTTTTCTGTATTTTTTCTTCGTCTAGCGCAGAAAACTGTTTTGGTTCCTTGGGTTTTTCATGATAAACTTGTATAACTCAATCAAGTAGATTGATAGCTTATGGGGATATTCTATTTTCCTTTGAGCTATTTTCAATTTTACTTCAGTCAATTGTATTTGTATATTTCTTTGATCTTTTGTTCTAGTGTCTGATGCAACCCAGTTTTGATGTTTCAACTGTTTCTTGTAGTTGAAAAGTTCAGTTATTTGATTACTCTGTATTCTTTTGGGTGTTCTGAACTTCATTTTTGGTTGAATGCGGATTATATATATTTATATTTTTGTCAGGAATCTTTTATCACTAACCTCTAATCTGACAAGCATTACTAAGAATCTAATATTTTGTCCAATTTTTTTTCATGTTTAAAATTTCTCAATCATCATCAGTCCCTTGAATGGAATGAAGAGTCAACAGAAGAACAGGTGGCTACTGAATCACTTCCTGTTGAGACTGATGATATCTGTGCTCAAAATTCTGAAAGGAAAGAGGACAATTTGGTCACTTGTATTGAAGAAAATGAATGGGACAGACTTCTGCGTGTGAGGTAGGTAGCTTCTTCTTGTGGCCACTCTTTTTATTGGTTTCATTGTGTTATTGAGGTAATGACATTTGTTGGAAATATACCACATCTCACATTGGTTAATTATAAAATTTGGCATGGCTTGATATACTTGCTTGGGTCCTCCACCTAATAGTTTAGGCTACTAGGTTAGAAACTTAATATGGTATTGGAACATGTCGTTCTTGGGCCGTTCATTTGTAAGCCCCGTCTTTGTTGTCCACGTGACAGGCCCCTTTCTATTTTGTTAGGCCTATACGTGAGGGGGAGTGGTGGAAATATACCACATCCCACATTGGTAAAATATAAAATTTAACATGGCTTCATATACTTGTTTGGGCCCTCCACCTAATAGCTTAGGCTATTAGGTTGGAAACTTTAACAACATTTTATGTGGTGAGCATGTCATCTAATCCTAATCCACTCCACCAAGACACCAATGCCTAATGAATGTTATTTTTGTGTGATGTGTTATCATGCAATCAACTGTTTTTAACCACCGGCCCTTGTGGCCTAGCAATGGTCCTAGGGTGGATAGGGGTTTGGGTAGTGTTGGGTCTAGGAGTCGATTCCCCTCCATGTAACCCATAAAAAATAAAAATCGACCATTTTAAAAAATCTCTCAAGAATATCTCTCTCAGCCTAATTTTTTTTTTTCTCCCTGATGGTGATCAATGATAGCAGAGGAAAGTGTACTTATGTCATTTGATTATGCATTCAACCTTTTGTAATAGCTTCCCATAATATCCTTCTAAGCCTTCTAATTTCGTACTCCCTGATGGGGACCAATGGCAGCATCAGAAAGTGGACAAAATAAGGCAAACACTTTAGTAGTATATTCTTTTGGACTAATGACTATTGCCAGCTGTTCCTCACTGGAGATTTTGAAAACCCAGTTGCATTATAAATCAAGACTTTTTGAAACAATTTAAGATAGTAATTTAGGTAACTGTGATGAATCTATATATTAAATTGATAATAGCTTAAGTTTATTTTTATAGTTTACCCATTGAGCTTATCCCAAAATTAGTTTCAGGTTGCTAGTGATCGGTTTGTAGAATCATAAGAAGAGAGAGATTAGAGAAGAAAGAAACGGCTGCACAACCTAGAATAGGGAGACCAGCCACTTATATATTATAACCTTTTGAGAAAGTACAAAAATACCCCTACTAATAGCTCTTAACACTTCCCCCTCAAGCTGGAGCATAGATATCTATCATGCCTAGCTTGTTACAAAGATCATAAAACAGTCCTTACTCACAGCTTTAGTAAATAGATCGCCTAGTTGAGCACTCGACCTTACATAGGACATAACAACCTTCTTCTGCATTACCAAGTCTCGAACAAAATGACTATCAACTTCAACGTGCTTAGTTCTTTCATGAAACACTGGATTACTGGCAATATATATAGTTGCTTGATTATCACAAAACAATGGTCATAGGCGCTGTCATTAGAAAAACCCAACTCTCCTAAAAGAGATTTCACCCATAACATCTCACACGCAGTATGAGCCGTGGCTCTATATTAAGCTTTTGAACTAGATCTCGCCACCACAGTTTGCTTCTTACTCTTCCACGTAACTAGATTACCACCTACAAAGGTACAGTAGCATGACACTAACCTCTTATTTAATTGATCTCCTCCCAACTAGCATTTGAAAAACCAACTATCTCCAAATTATTTGAGGGCCTAAAAAATACGCCTTTTCTAGGAGCACTCTTTAGATATCTCAAAATTCTACACAGCTTCCTAATGGTGTTGTTTAGGATCCTGCATAAATTGACTCACCACTCCCACAACAAAGGTAATATCTAGGCGTGTTACAGCCAATTAAATTAATTTCCTCACAAGTCTTCTATATCGATCCAGATCATCAAATGATTCACCATCATCTCTACTAAACTGAGTATTGGAATCCATAGGAGTATCCACAGGTCTAGTTCCCATTATTCCAGTCTCATTCAAAAGATCAAGTACATATTTCCTTTGATACAATGAGATTCCCTCCTTGGATCTAGCCACTTCAATGCCCAAGAAATAACAGAGTTGTCCGAAGTCTTTCATATGAAAATGCTTACTCAAGTGATATTTTAAAGACTGGATACCCTCATAATCACTGCCTGTAATCACTATGTCATCAACGTAAACTGCAAGAATGATACTACCCTGCACACTGTGTTTCACAAACACCGAATAATAAGACACAACACGCTTCAACCCATATTTACTAGCTACTTGACTAAATTTGTCAAACCACGCCCTCGGGGATTGCTTAAGCCCATAAATTGCTTTCTTCAACTTGCATACTCTATGTGACTCCCCTAAGCAACATACCTCGGAGGTTGCTCCATATACACTTCTTCTTGAAGATCACCATGAAGAAATGCATTTTTGATTTCAAGTTGATAAAGCGGCCAGCCTTTGACAATGCAATTGTTAATAGCACATGAACATAAGCAAGGCGAGCGATAGGTGAGAGTGTCTCAAAGTAATCGACACCAAATGTCTAAGTGTACCCTAATTGAGCTTTTAAATGCTCAACAGTACCATCCGGATGATATTTAATCACATAGACCCATCGACACCCCACAACATGTTTCTCGGGAGGCAAGTCAGTCAACTCTCATGTACCATTATGATGTAATGCGGACATCTCTTCATCCATAGCACTCTTCCAACCAGGAGAGGTCAATGCCTGAGTGGTGTGAGCGAGGAATAAAAACAGAAGACAACTGTCTAGCAAACACACGATAGTTAGGAGAGATGAGAAAAAGAAACAACTTTCTCAATAGGATGTTGATTACATGTACAAATACCTTTGCGTAAAGCAATGGGAAGGTCAGAATTAGAAGGGACACTGAATGAATCAGAATTATAAGGGACACTGGATGAGGCATGAACCGCAAATGAAGGTTGTTATGTCCTATGTGAGGTCAAGTGCTCAACTAGGCGATCTATTTACTAAAGTTGTGGGTAAAGTACTGTTTTATGATCTTTGTAACAAGCTGGGCATGATAGATACCTATGCTCCAGCTTGAGGGGGAGTGTTAAGAGTATTAGTAGGGGTATTTCTGGGTCATAGAGTAAACGACAATGTGAAGAGACCTACTAGGTCCAAGGTATCATGTGTCAATCGAAAGACATCGTGCGTCAAAGTTGAAGCTTAATCGAGAGCCTGAGCCTTAGTCGAAGGATGCTATGGTATGATCGAAGCTTGATCGAGAGCCTAAGTCTGAGTAGAAGGCTGCTATGGCATGATTGATTGGTGGTTGAAGCTTGTGGTTTGTCGATTGAGTCGGTGGAGGTAGGTCGAAGCTTTTCGGGGCTGATCGAGGCTTGTCAAAAGTCTTGAAGCTTGTCGAAATGCTGGATCTGGATACTTTTGATGTTAAACACGATTAGGTTTGTTAATTCTGATTATATGGCTCTGATGCCATGATCGGTTTGTAGAATCATAAGAAGAGAGAGATTAGAGAAGAAAGAAACGGCTGCACACCCTAGAATAGGGAGACCAGCCACTTATATATTATAACCTTTTGAGAAAGTACAGAAATACGCCTACTAATACTCTTAACAGCTAGGTTGTAGTTTCCTTGCAAAAGCCTAAACTATTGAGAATTATAGGCCAACATGAATCAACATGTCTGATGGGACACATTATTAGTAGAGTTATGACTTATGAATACCTGAAATAAGCTAAAGTGTGCTTGAAGGATTTGTATCCCCGTGCTTCTTTGTATAGGGAATGCATGTTACTTTTACATTGTAAAGCAATTCCATCATTATGCTGTAGCTCATGAGGGTTACCCTAGTAATTCACCATGTTGATCTAAAACTCAAGAATCTTCCTATAAGACAGTCTTTCAATTATGAGACCTTGAAATCCAATTAATGAAGTGCAGCACTAGATTGCTGCTATATATGATTGTTATGGCGGGCTAAGGCTTGTAATTTTAGGTTTTGAAGGGTGATAAAAGGGTTCTGGGCTTTCTATATGAATTAGGGTTGGAATAGTTCAAGGTTTAAAGGCAATAACTAAAAGCTGCCATTCTCGTAAAGAATAGAGGTTGTTGATGTATTTGCTTGTAGTTTTCTTTTTAGAATAAAGATTGGCTTGGTGTTTCAGTGAACTCTAGTAGATTGGTACAATAGGAGATCTAATTAGAGTATTGAATAAATGATTCACTTATCTTTTTCTCTCGGTGGAGTTTCCTCTTCTGTAGCTTCTTCAAATGCTTTTATAGAGGAGGGGATGTATGGAAAGTGACAACCGAGTCTAAGAGAAGCCGAGATCAGCTTTCCCTTGGCATGGTCAAGACTCAAGACCTCCCATTACTTTTCAAGCAACTGTTAAAGACTCTTTCTCTATTACTTTGAGAATAGAATTGTTGGTTTGACCGACAGACTACGTGAGAAATAGGAGATCTAGGCAAGTTGCTACTCTCTCCCCTTACCCTTGAAATCCTACATGATGCCGATACATGGACACCCCCTGGTATTCCTGTTAATACTTCGGTTTTCTAGACCCATCAAGAGCTCTCAGCCCTTGGTTAGTTCAGGTAGCTAAAAATATGAAGAACTAATCTAATGTGATCACTACTCTATCTATATCATTCGGTTATCTCCCTGACTGAAGGAATACTAAAGAAACTTGAATTTTCTCTTTATTGTTTCTTTTCCCTCCCCACCTTTTCCCACTTATTACATGCTTGGTTTCCTAAATGATTTCTCCACAGCCATCATCCCCCCACCTTGACCAAAAAATAACTAGAAAGCCAAGTCCCGATCGTGAGATTGCCTGTTGAACGTTTGACAGTGCGATGCTGAGCCTGTCTATGCCTCAACGACGCCGCCATTTGCTAAGTGTATCATCAGATTTGACTACGAAGGAAGGAACTCGAAGTGGGAGGGCACCGTTTTGTGAAACACTACAATAGTTGGCCCTCTATGATTCAAAGTGCTATATCCATGGCTACGGATAATAAAAATACTAGTACAAATGTTAATTATTACCATTTAGAAAGAACAGAAGAAACCAAGAGAATGCTTTGTGTTTTCTTATCTTCTTCTCGGGACTAGGGAAGCCCCTCTTCTTCATCTTATAAGACCTTGAAATCCAATTGATGAATTACAACCAATGTTTTAAAGAACGCATCAGGGGTGTGTTTCGGGGCGTTTTGAGGGGTGAAGCATTCTTGGGTGCATTATTTGGGCGGTGCTCCTATTGGGCGTAAGCTTTTTGACTAGAACGCATGCCTCGCATGTGAAAAACACGTTCTTTTTAACACTTTTGGCACGAGGCATATGCCCATTGTGCCTAAAAGATCCTTAAGAACCAAACACAAAACGCAGCGTTTGATGTGTTCCTATTTCCTTCCAATTCTTTTCTTTTTTTTTTTTTTTCCTTTTTTTTTGCTGTGATATTTCCTTCCAACTTAAAAGTTGTAACCCCAAACCCTATACCCATCAAAATCGTAAACCAAACGACGCAAATGATGGCCAAGAAGAAGAGGGAAGAAAGGAGACAAGACTCCATACCTTCCAATGACCCTTTGCCTGAGGATATGACAGCATGTTGTCAAGCTGGACCTTTCCGACATATGTCAGTAGCCTTGCAATGAGGGTTTGAGAGTCAAAGTCGACCGGTGATTGTGATCGTCATCGTTGAAGTCACAATCTCTGAGACTCGATGCGAACCAGTGAGCAAGTGCAAGCGTTTCGATCGTCAACCCTAACCCCCTTGCTTTATGAGATATGCCCTATTGAAAGAAAATAAATATTGATCCCTCATGAAGATCTTAAAAAGCCTTTCGATTTTTTTTTCTTTTCCTTTTTAATGTCTCTTGGGTTTTTTTACCGTTATTTATTTTTAATGCCACTAATGCTTTATATTCCATATAAGCTTGTGTCTTGATTTTATTTATTTTTTCTTTTTTAAACACTATTATTAATTTTTTTTTTATATAAAAATTAAAAAGCTTGTGGGGCTTACGTCTCACCCCACAATAGGAAAAACGCATCGCCTCATGCCTGCGCCTTTTAAAACATTCATCACAACACGGGATTATTTCTATACATGATTGTTAGGGTAGGCTAAGGCTGTTAATTTTAGGTTATGAAGGGTGTGGTAAAAGGGTTCTAGGATTTGTGGATGAATTAGGGTTGAAATAGGTCAAGGTTTAAGGGCAATAAATGGTTGGGATTTGAGAAAATTGCTAGAATTTCTGGACAACAACTATTTTAGGGCGTAGGATGTTAGGGTAAAGGCTTAAGGGATAGCAATAGGGTTGGGGTTATGGGAGTCGGGTTTTAGGTTGAGAAAAGAATGAAAGTAGGAGCTGGTTGTGGGCTACTAATAAAACACAGCAGTGTAGTGAATTAAAGAAAAGAGAAGAAGAAGAGGATGAGAGAATCTAGGCATACATGCTTTCAATAACCAAATCAAAGCACTCAATATTCCATTAATCAAAGTCTAAATTCATTTTGGTTCAATGGCCCTTATTTATGGACTCTAAAAAACTTGCTAGGCAAGTAAAAAGCTTTTAAAATACTAAATAAAAAAATTTAAAAAAAAAAAAACTTTTTAAAAAAATAAGACTAACCAGTATAGAAACCAACAAGAAGTCAAATTCTTCAAAACTAGAAAGTTTTTGAACTCTTAATGACTCAAGAAATTATTCCTAATTAGTGTCAAATTAGAAATGGAAACTCTTAGAAGGTCCAACCAAAATAGGGGGAAAAAAACCTATATAAGATAGAAAGTCTATAAAATTACTAAAATACCTCTAAGTCCCTAGCCATGAAATCATTCCCATTAAAAAAATATTCAAAATAGACCCTAATCTTTCCCTTCTTATATGCTCTGCATCACTACTGCCCCTTTAAATGAGGAATGTTGTTTGTCATTTTTGATAAGGTGGAATGTTGTTTATCATTCAAAATTTTAAATCAAGTATGTTATAATAGAATCTATAAAAAATGATGTACAAGATATACACCTTTTACAACCACACCCAAAAAAGAAAAAAAAAAAAAGAAAAAAAGAAAAATGATAAGGGGCACAACAGAGGTCAAAATAATGCAAAATCAGATGTCTCCCAAATATATATATATATATAGATGAAAAGGAATTTCTTTAGAATGAACGCATGAAGCAACCAAATTAACAATTTTCCTAGCTGTAATTTCTTTCATGTATTCCATCTTTGTGAAAAATAGATCATTGTTTGCCCAGGAATTTCATAGAGCAGGATTCTTCCATGAATCACGGCCTGATTATAATTTGAGGCTCATGTTATTGGTAGTTTATAACAACACCCTATATAGAGAAGTCTCCATAATTTTTGGAATCTGAGTCCAACGGGGCACCTTAGACAAGCTTTGTGGCTGGTTTATTTTCTATCTGAAAAAATTGATATACATCTGCTTGTAACAAGTTTGACTGGTGACCAAAAACCAAAAGATTGCAACCAATAAGGGAATTATTGCAGTAAGTACACCAGCTAACAAGTTTGCTCTTGGAGGGCAGTGATAAAAGGTGCATGAAAATTAGTTATAAAGTATAAACATCAGTTAATTTCTATACCAACTCTAATAAGAGTAAATTTAAATATAAAAGTAAACTATAGCAAAGGATCCTCCTCCATGACAAGCCAAAGCTGGCTAATATACATGGCAGACATAAAATTTTCAAAACATAATGAATATATATGAAATGTATACAGTGTAATGATCTTAAATTATCTGATATTTTATATTATGTTATATTTATTGCGTTTGTAGATGGGAGAAGTATCAAAATGAGGAGGAAGCAGCTCTTGGTCGTGGGAAGCGCCAAAGAAAGGCCGTTTCTTATAGGGAAGCATTTGCTCCACACCCAAGTGAAACTTTGAGTGAGGTAAAATCATTTGCATTCTGCATATAACCATATTATTTTCGGAGGCTGTTATCTCTGTCCTGAAATTTTATCTCTGTCTGAAATTTCAAATTAAAAAATCAATGAATGCCAAACTTCTTTTATCCAGGACTAATCTTTTCATTTTGAAGAATAAATTCTTAATAAATTAAAACTTCCCTTTTTCTTTTCTTTTTAAAAAATAAAAATAAAAATTTTGACTAATAGTATGTATTTGATCATTTATTTTGCTAATGAAGAGGATATTGGGGAGGTTGTCTTTTGTGAGATGACAAATAAATTCTGGACACATTTTTCTTAATAAAATGGTAAATGCATGCTGTATCTGATTTTTAATTGGTCTTATTCTGGATAAGCTTGTTAACTAGCTTTTCCTTTCTTGTATTCATGCATGCGTTGCCCCTTTCCCCATCCCCATTTCCCTCCAATTATGGGGAAGAATATTTTGAACCGACAACCGTTTGTTCTTTTTTCTTCTCTCTTTGTTAGATTTTTTCCCTTTCTCCGCCTCCCTCCAAAAGACAAAACTGTTTTTTTCTTTATCATCTTTCTTATATAATTTCTGGTATTGATGATATTGTTTCATTTCATCGTTGAATGATCTTAGACAAAGCAGATTTGACAAATGTGTATGAAACTTTGGAAAGTGTTATTGATGTTGAAATGGTTATGTTCATTTTAACTCTAAATTTTTTTGAACAATGTGGTGCTTCTCTAATGAACTAGGGTCAAACTTGTATTTTTAATATTTGACTGTAACTTATGGTGCTTGTGTTTGCTTGATCACGAGCCTGAGGACAGGTTTTGTTTCTCCTATGATGAATTTGTTACTGCGTTCTCTCTTTTTTCCCTTTTGGAATTATTTGCTCTTTGTGGAAGGAAAGGAATATGATGATATATGACTGGATGGATTTGGGAGTGGATGAGATCATTGTTAACATGTTGGCTTTTGGTTCTCCTTTGTTCCTTGGTTTAAAGGAATTCATTGTACTGACTTCTATAGGACTTGGACTTCCTTGCTACCGTGTTTTTGTTGCTTTATTTTGGACTCAGAGATTACCATGTAGAATACTGATTCACTGTTTTTCTTTTTTCGTTTCCGTTCTCTAATTTTTGGCGTACACCATGTAAATTATACATATAAGTATCAATGAAACTTACTATTACCCATCAAAAAGGTTTTATGTGAGAGTAAGAATTGGGTTTGATGTTAGAAGTTCATGGTGCTGTAATATGCTGGACTTTCATACATTATTGTTTGCTGGAAGATAACTAAAAAGAGTCGTAATTGCAAGAAGAAACAACATGTCTACACAAATTTGAGCCATAATCTAGTATTTAGTGGTTGCAACCACCAGAACCGTTTAGTTTGACTTCTAGAGTCTTGAGTTTATATAGGAAAGAAGAATGCCTACAATAGGTGACACCCGGAATTCTATTCTCTCTCTCTCTTGTGGGGTGTGGGGGGTTAAAAGTATTGCCATTGTATTCAAGTCTATATCTGTTGACTTGGTGATTTAAAGAGATACAGATACTGAACCTGAATGGATATGCTCCTAATTTGACCAAGATGATGCAACAAATAGGGCCTTTTGGGGTTTTTTTTTTTTTTTTTTTGTGGGGGGGGGGGGTTGTCTATATAGAACATAATGCAGCGTATCCATGTGTTGGCAACTAGGTTTCGTTCGTCTTCTCAGATTTTTCTACTCCTAAGAAGCACAGACATGACATGGGTACGATACGACACAGGAACCCCGACCTGGCAAATGCTAAAAATACTAGGACACGACATAGCAGGGATGCGGTAATAAATAAATAAATATTATAGATAGTTGATAGTTCCATTATACATATTAAAAGCATTAAAATATAGGGAGATAAAATTTAAAAGAATGTCAACAAAGTTCATCCAAACAGCAACATATGAAGTGATGGAGGTCGGCTTTCAAACAGCACACAGTTCACCCAAGGAGAAGAAGGTGAAGAAGAAGAAGAAGAAGAAGAAGAAGAGGAATACAGCAGCAAAATTAGATGGAGGTCAATACCTTAGTTTCAAACAACACACAATTCACCCAAGGAGAAGAAGAAGAAGAATAAGAAGAGGAAGAAGAGGAATAGAGCAGCAAAATTAGATGGAGGTCAATACCTTAGTTTCAAACAACACACAATTCACCCAAGGAGAAGAAGAAGGGGAAGACAAAGAAGAGGAACAAAGCAGCAGAAATACTGGTACTTACTTTCTTCAAACCCCAGCTTTCAAATGGATGAAGGTCGTTGTTCACCAGCCAAGGTTAAACGAAACCCTTGATTTTGATTTCTCTTTCTCGGTCTCTTGTTCTTTTCAGTCTCAGGTGAGAATGGGTTCATACACGAGTATTGAGCCCTTTTCCCCATCATAACGTTGTTTACAAAAAGGACCTCATAGTTTTTATAATAACATCGTATACCCCATTTTTTGTTTAAAATTTTACAAAACCAGCCTCGCTGTGTCTCGGGAGTGTCCTGCGTGTGTCGATGGCGTGTCCCTGCTGTGTGTTGACTGTGTCAGGAAAAATGCAATAATTAAAAATGTAGACACTGCCCAGGTGTGTCGGACACATATCTTAGGCATGTTGGGCAGTTGTCCGTGTTTGACACTGCATTTGCCCAATTTGTGGAGTGTTGGTGCTTCCTAGTTCTCTCTCTTCTCCTCTTTGATTTCACTCTATTTTCTTAGTTCTTCTCTTCTCTTTTAAGATTTCTGAATCTTCTCTATTTTCAAATTTCTCCCCCCCCCCTCTCTCCACATTTTAATAAACAATTTATTTATTTATTTAAATCTCTTAAATTCTTGAATTTTTTGAGAAACATTATGGTCCATTTTGCCAGTTTTGACTGAAACATTTCATTTTGGTCAATTTCAACTGAAACGTCGTTGTTTGAGTCGAAACCAAGGAATTATGAGATTCCTATGGGGTTTCATTTTGGTGAGCTAAAAAACAGAAACATTTTGGCTGTTTCGAGGGAAGAGAAGAGATTTCTTATTGCTTGCTTTTGTCTGACACCATTTAAATTGTGTCCTACCCGCTGCTTGATCACTGCAGCTGCTGTTGTACGCAATGTTCTAATTTCTGCCTTAGATGAATCTTACTTTGCTAATGATTCCATTGTGTGTACTTGCAAAAAGATAGTGAGGAATTCACCCATTGATGTTGCTTTCACTAAATTAGGCCCTTGTTCGGTATTTGGTTGTAACTTTTTTAATTGATTATTGTTTTATTTGTCATCAATATGAACTGTAAGAAAGTTCTTGCAACAAAATGTGGTTGGGAGAAGTTTATATTTTTCTGAGAACATGTTTACTATAGCCAAGTTCATGCCTTTCTACCTCAAAATTTCATATTTATGCTTGTTCTTTTAGAGGACATCAGGTGTAATTACCCTAGTGAGAGGCCATAAATGTTAGAAACTTCTGGTTTCATAAAAGTATCGTTTCTTGTTTCTTTCAATGGGTTTCTGATGGTGTGCTATCTTTCAGGAAATGCTGATAATTCCCATGTTCTGAATTGGTGTAAATCATAGGATTGGTAATAGAGGATATCAAATAGCTTTGTAATACAACTTGACTTTTATGAACCATTTTTTTTTTTTTTTTTTTTTTGGGCGGGTTATGGTGATGATAGGAATTTATCTGACACCCCCCCCCCCCCCCCCCCCCCCCCAAACATGCCATTTCTACACCACTTCGCTACAATGGCTTTGGCTCAACTTATGTTCTAGACTTGGTAAATCTAATCTGTGAAGGGTATATTGTGACTACTTGGTGCAATTCACTGGTAAGGTCTGTCAGACATAGGTTTGCATTATTGTGGGCTTGAGCAGTCTTCACCTTTTATACTCCCCCTTGTATCCTACCTTTTTTTCTTTCTTTGTTGATCTTGTGAACCTCTTTGGGACCTCATAGTTGAAGTTTGTGCATGTGAATTTTTCCTTGTAACTATACTTATATAAGGAACCATTTTTTAAAAAATATAATATTTTCTGCCGAAAATTTTTACTGTATCACTGCATGGAGGTCTCTCTTCAGGTAAGCTTCTAGGAAGAATGTGTAGATCACCTTTCTTGCAGCTTGATTGACCTACCTGTTAAAAATCTATACATACTCTGCAGGATAGAAATATTTATTGAACCCGATTACACTCCCTTCTAGTTGTTGGTGTTGAAAATCTCTATATATAGGATTGACTGCTGAGCATGTTGAATAATTGTGGCTGAAGTTAATGATTTGACAGAAGAGTTGATACATTGGATACAAGATCTATCTCATTTTTTTTCGACGATCTTATAAAAACTCTTGAAATATACTTGCACCTAAGCGGATTCAAATGTTTCAAACTGCATCCTGCTTCCTCAAAAGTGGTTATGATTATTAATATGTCAACGCAGAGTGGCAATGAAGAGGAACGAGAGCCAGAGCCAGAGCCAGAGCGGGAATATACACCAGCAGGACGAGCTCTAAAAGCAAAGTTGTAAGTTCATATAGTATTTCCACCGCAATTGTTTTCAGTTAAGAATGCCACCATAAGGACAATATCGAGACTCTAAACTTGTTCATGGCTGGTGATAACAAGTGGGGATTAGTTACATAAGGTATTGTAATTGAGGTGGAAATTTTTTGAGAATGGACTTGATTGAAAAAAAAAGAAAAAAAAAAAGTGTTTTGAAAAAGAAGTGTTCCTTCTCTATGTGTAGTTTTTTTGGATATCCATAAATTATTTGCAATGAATCATGATCAAATCGAGTTTACCAAAATAAACATGTTGATCATAATTTTGACTCATATTTCATTGTCACCATGAATGTGAATTTACCATCATTTTTCCATTTAACAGCTCTAAGCTCCGTGCTAGACAAAAAGAACGGCTTGCTCAGAGGAATGCTTTTGAAGGATCTTGCAATATCGAGGGGCGGTCTAGACCTGAATCATTCCCTCAACTACCTTCTATCAATGTCCAAGATGGGGATCAAATGACTAAATTAAATCAACCAGTCAGAGAGAAGGCTCCGGCAATTGGATTGGAGGATAACAAATTCGGTCAGCCATTGGATGCAGGGAAGAGCAAGAATGACTCGACTTTGAAGCTGGGCGGACTATCAAAGCATAAAAGTCATCAGGATCTTTCTGTCAGATCTCTTGGCCATCCTTCTGACATTTTCCTACCAAGTCACCATTTCCAGGGCACAAGCTACACAAATTCAATTCATGCCAACAACTTGTTACCTGTTCTAGGACTATGTGCTCCCAATGCTAATCAACCAGAGTCTGGTCATAGGAACTTTTCAAGATCAAATGGCAGACAGAGCAGGTTGGGAATCGGACCAGAGTTTCCATTTCGTTTTGCTCCTGGCTCTGGAGCTTCAATTGAGATGGATGTAAAAGGTCATGAGACTACCTCAGACAAATTAAGTCTGCCTGATGTATCTGCAGAAGTTTTTCAACAGCGGATGAAGAGTAACATTGCAGATAATTGTCTGCCATTTGGTCCGGTATCCTCTCTCTCTCTCTCTCTCTCCTCTCTCCCCATTTTACATTATTAGCTCCATATATGTATATGATCCAAGTACTTATTTTATCTGCAGTATCCTCCTGCTGTCCTGCAAGAAAAAGTGGCTGAACGTGAAAGTTTTGGTGCTACTTTCTCTGATTTTCAGGAAAAGATTGCTCTGTCCAATTTACCTTTTGATGAAAAGTTTATGCCCAGATTCCCACTGCCTACTAAAAACATGTCCAATTCTCATTCTGATTTTTTACCTAGCTTATCGTTGGGAACTGGAGTTGAACCTGCAAATGACCCTATGCAAGAGCTTCCCACGATGCCATTGCTTCCCAATTTTAAGTTCCTCCCACAAGATGCACCCAGATATAATCAGCAAGAGAGGGAGCTGCCTCCCATGTTGGGTCTGGGTCAGATGCCAACAACATTTTCATCATTTCCGGAGAACCATAGGAAGGTTCTTGAAAACATAATGCTGAGGACTGGGTCCGGACCAAGTATCTTGTTTAAAAAGAAATCAAAAGTAGATGGCTGGTCCGAAGATGAACTTGATTGCCTCTGGATTGGTGTTCGTAGGCATGGACGGGGCAACTGGGATGCCATGCTTAGAGACCCCAGGTTAAGGTTTTCAAAGTACAAAACTTCAGAAGATTTGTCGGCAAGGTGGGAGGAAGAACAACTCAAGATCTTGGATGGGTCAGCTTTTCCAGTCCCAAAATCAATCAAGCCTACAAAATCTACAAAATCTTCCTTATTTCCAGGCATATCTGATGACATGATGACACGTGCATTGCATGGAAGTAGACTTGGTGCACCCCTGAAATTTCCAACCCACTTGACAGACATGAAATTGGGTTTTGGTGATCTGGCATCCAGCCTGCCACCTGTTGAACCATCTGATCAATTTGGTTTGCATAATGAGCATTTTTCACCTATTCCAACTTGGAATTCTGACAAATTTCAGGCAAATTTTTCTGGAGATGCAGTGGCCTGGACCCTCTGAGAAGCCATATCTACTCAATCCTTTCGGATCAAGTAGCTTGGGTTCTCTTGGTTTAAATTTTTCAAGCAGTTTACAGCAAAAGGAGGATGAACAGGGTTCCAGTAAGTACAGAAAATTGCCCAGTCTTCTGGATAGATCACTGAATTTGTTGCATGATTCCCATAATAATGTGGGAAGTGGTGAATCCTCCAGTTTGGGAGTGCTGCCTGACTCTATTAAAGGGCTGAATCCTTCCCATTCAAAGGGGAAGGAAGTAGCTGGAAGTAGCTCTTCAGAGAACAAGCTACCCCATTGGCTTCGGGAAGCTGTTAGTGCTCCTGCAAAACCACCAAATCCTGACCTGCCACCCACCGTATCAGCGATAGCTCATTCTGTTCGCTTGCTCTATGGGGATGAGAAGCCAACCATTCCTCCATTTGTCGTCCCAGGTCCACCTCCTCCACAACCAAAGGATCCACGTTTGGGTCTGAAGAGGAAAAAGAAAAAGAAGTCGCATATGCTCAGGCGAGTCCCAGCGGAAATTGCTGAAACCAGCCAGAACATTCCAAGCAGTCTCCATGGTGATAATATTGCTTCAAGCTCTCTTCCGTTGGCTCCGCCATTTCCACTGCTTCCGCAATCATTGACGGGATCTTCGGGGCTTCCTTGGATTGAATCTGATCTAAATTTGCCTCCTCCCAATCTAAATATGGTGAATCCATCGTCCTCATCTGCATATATAAACACCCAGAAGAAAACAAGTGCTGGATTGTCCCCCTCTCCTGAAGTGCTTCAATTGGTAGCTTCTTGTGCTGCTCAAGGCCCACGTTTATTACCAGTTTCTGGCATGACGAACTCAAGCTTCCTTGAGAGCAAGATTTCCTCCCTGAAAACTGTTGATGGAGGAGGATTACCAGACACACAAGGCTCATGTGGAAGTCAGAAGGCTAAGCAGAGCTCACATCTTGGTATGTGGGGTCCGCTTCCCAAGGAGAGACTAGATCACACTGAAAGTGGGGATTCTAGCAAGACTCATTCTGATCCTTCTCGGACCGAACGGCCTGATTTAGAGGAAATATCATCGGAAGGAACCGTATCGGATCATCCTGCGAGTGACAATGAATCATAACTAAAATATGAGAGTGAAAATGGGGGACATTTATTCTTTCCAGGCTACCTGAAGTTTTTTGGCCCGTCGCCAATGTGCTCGAATTTTTGTAGGCATGCTGCAAGTGAGTGTTGAACTGGCAAATATAGGATCATCTAGGATTTAGGATATATATGTCTCGTGTAAAGCTTCTGTAAGTGAAAAAGAAATATATAATGCTTCCTGCTTGGAACTGCTTCTTATATCATCTCTTGCCCCCTATCTATGAATCTTTCTCCCTCTTTGTTCTTTGAGGGATGGCTCTGTTTCTTCCCTGGCAAAGATCGCCCCAGGGGCTCACTGAAACAAACTGCAGGTGCTGGTCCAGGAGGAAGATTTGGTAAGTCATTGTTGCATTAGAATTCAGTGAACTTATGCTTTCATAATGGTGTAGGGTGCTGATGCTTGATCCCAATGCTCTTTAAGTGGAGACTTTAGAATCTCAACCAAGCTGTGGCCCATGGCTTGTGGGATGGCTGGTAGTAAGCTTCTGCTTTCTTTAGAGACAGAAGACGCCTTTGAAAGGTAAGCATACAAAATTGCGAGTGGAATGGTTGGAATGAGCTGGTCGTAACTGCTGCCGGGTGGTGAAAGTACTTGATCACTCAAATATTCACCTAGTGCAAGAATCTGATGAGGTTGGAATGAGCTGCTACCCACTCTGAGAGCAATAGTTGAGATTCTTTCTCTCTCTCTCTCTCTCTCTCTCTCTCTCTCATTATATTTTCAATTTTTGCAACTGATCTTTTGTATTTGTATAGAGCCTGTTCTTTTGAGGTTAGTTGTATTGTAGAATTCAAGCAAAGACTGATGGAAAAAAGAGATCGTTTACGGGTGAATATAACGTTTAACTTCATTTGAGCTGTTGCAGAAGAAGCATTAACTTGTGGTGAAACCATATATTTTCGATGTTTAAAATCTGAAAAATGCCGAATAGTGGATGCAGAAAACAAGTGCAATTGCGGGAGTTTCTACTCCCAGATTTGTGTGGTTTTCTTTTTTGGGCTTTGCCTTTCAATGTACCAAAAAAAAACAAAAAAACAAAAACATAAACAAGTGCAATTGCTTTCCCATAATCTCCCTACTAGTGTCTGAAAAATCAAACTCAAAACCTCCACGGCTCCACATCATGAGAAGTGAAGAGACAACCACTAGGCCACGAGGATAGATTTTTTTTTTTTATTTAAAAAAATATATAATTTTTGGGTAGAAGTAAATGATCCATTAATTCATGTTGTTAGCTTCCTCCTAATACTAGTATGCTACAAAAATGCTACAGTATTAAAAACAACAAAGGGTGAATCAGATATGTGTAAATGATAGAACACACAAGAAACTGCTTGGTAATGTCAAAATAACTATAGGCATGCAACTTGGTTAGGGTAGACTTGAGGATTGGATCGGTCCAATCAAGTTGGTCCGGTTTTGGTCCGATTCAAACAGTAATCGGTTTGGTTCCAGTTTAAGGGGTTACAAAACCGGACCGAATTTCTGAATTTTGAAATTTATATATATAATTTGATGTTTATTAATATATTAAACTTCATATAAAGTATTATTCAATGGATAATAAGTATTAGACCATGGACGACATAACCTTACAAGTAAACATTGCTGAAGGACACTTGTAGCCTTGGAAGGAAAATTGAGAAATAAGTTCCAATGGTAACTTCAAGTTCTAGACTTAAAAGCACCCTAATCCAACAATTTATTTACTAAATATTACGAGCACTCATTAAAGGAAATTTAAGGCACTTATTGCTGTTCAGGAGTTACCTTCTTATATATTAGGTTTGTTGTTAAGGGTCTAGTAAAAAAATAAAAATTGTAGAAATGCTTCTTTGTCATTGATGCACAGGTCAGATTTGTTTTGTTTAACAGGATGGGACAAAACATATGGTAAATTTGTTGCATCCTTTAATGACAGTTTATCCATAGATACAGTGTCGTGAGGCATGAGTTCTAATCCTCTAATGGCGGTTTATTTATTTCATGTACTATCTTTTCTCACTTTGGAAGCTAATCTAGAAATTATTATTCACTCTATAGAAGTGAATCTAGGCATAATGAAATTGATCAACGACATTAAAGTTGGGTTTTTTGGAGAATGCTTCTCAATTCTCATATCATCATTTAGAGTATTTAGTATTACTTCCGGCCTGTTTGGTTGTCCAATTCAACCTAAGACAATTTAAGAAAATTTACATAGTATTGAAGGCACAAATCCATTATCTTGAATTAAAAAATTCAAGAAAACGATGGTTATCATCACAAATAAGAATGGCAATTCAAAATAGTGGCATTCAATGAATTCCTTAGAATTGATTCCACAATATCAATTATAGTGATAACTCTTGACATTTTAAAATATTCTAACTCAAGGTCATGGATTTTTACCTTAAACCCTATGTAAAATTTAATAAATTCTTTAATTTCAAATTGGACAACCAGACAGGCCAGTTCCTTCCTCGACAGTCATTTTCATTTCTGTGAATCAAGACCCAAGCCTATCGATGAGGTCTTTCTAAAGTTGCTAGGGAAACACTTTCCCAAAGGGCACAAATGTGCGCCTGCCAGTGTTTGGGATAAGGCTTAATGTACCTTTTTTTTTACTAGGTATTATTATATTTTCCATTTTCACCTTTCACACACTCCATTTGCAGCGAGTAATAACTGTGAAGCAGTGGAGTTGAGAGAAGCCACTTAGGTGAGCCAACTAACTTCATGGTTGTCTCAAGGACAACTCCTATAAGGTATCTTGGTTGCAGTCACATTTGAAGCAACATATTTGAGAAGACCGCCACTAGCATTTTTTTTTTTTTCCATTTTCAAGTATAAGAAGAAATCAACACCATCTAATGCAAGATCTACAAACTAAATCTTCCCAAGTAAGGATAGGATAAATTCATCCACTAATTGACTAATTTTGTTTTGATCCCATGTTTTATCGGATCAAAAAACATCAGTCCCTTTCAGATTCCAATAAATACTAAAAAACAATCTTTTACCATTCTATGAAAGAAAACACAAAAGAGCATACATGCATCAACTTAACAACAGGCCTGAGACGTGCATTTCTCAAATAATAGGATAATTAAAAGGAAAACTTTCAACACATGCTCTCAACGTGACTCCCAATCCTTCAACTTCTTGCTTCCTTTGGGTTTTGCTATAGGTGCATTCATTCCAGCCATTTTCGCATTGTACTTTGCCCGAAGAGGATCATTGTATGTCCACCTGAACAACAACCAATCATCAATATCAAGGATTTTTAAAGAGGACCAATATCACAAATTAAACCAGACTTCAACATGTCAACCAACGATTGTTAAGATGTAGTAAAACAATTTCCTGAATAGCTTGGCACCAACTAAGAAAATATTTTTGGGAATCAAATCCCCACATCCCACCAGAATTTAAGATTGTCAAGTGGAATCAGCCACAAACTGTCTATACATACACTAATAGCCACCCAAAATTTATCACGGATGTCTCCCAAATGCGCCCCCAAAATTTGCCCCAGTTCTTTCCCCAATCCCTACCCCCAGAAAAAACCAACCACAAAACCACCCCTGATAAATATACAAATAAACGAACGCACGCACACATAGAGACAACCCTGCAGTTATTGCATGCAAGTATATTTGCTTTCTATCAATTTCCTTGGTGGAGGAATTCAAATTCCCATCATTGTGGTTTGTACCCAGGTGCTCTAATCCTCTAAGCCATAGGCCCCATCCCGTATCCACTAAAATCCCCCCCCCCCCCCCCCCCCCTCTCTTCTCCTTTATTCTCAGGTGTAAAGTGGGAGAGAAGGAACACCATAATTAGGGTTTTGAATAGACAACCTTTTCAATTTTTAATTTTGTCTTTTTCCAATCCTCTAAGCCATAGGCATCTTCTTTATTTTCTGGTTGCTGTATTTTCCTTAAATAAAAAAAAAGAAAAATAAATTTTTTTAAAAAAAAAGAAAAGAAAAACCACCAATAATCCTTATTTTCAATCCTTATAATCCTTAAAACCCTGCCTTTTCTAACCCTAACCCTCTTTAAACTTTAAGCCATAACCCTAGCAATCAAAACCCTAAAGTAAATAGCTGCTGTCCAAATTTTCCAGCAGCTTATTTCTAGAGTTCTAGCAGATTCCAACCTTCAAAGGCTTAACCAATCACCACCCTAAACCTTTAACAAGCCTAATACCCTCAACCTTAATATTTTCCCTTATCTATCCTACATCAATCTCTATGACTAAAACCACTAGAGATTCTAAAAGATCCGCAAGGGCTTTGACTTACCAAGATTGAAAGAGAAAATTTATTTATTTATTTATTTTTGATAACGAGGGAACCATCCCCACAACAGGCCCTTAGACCCACCCATGGAACCTAAACCCTTAGGGAAGCTAATGCAGCAACCCACCGCCACGGCCCCCCACTTAAATCTTGGGTTGTCCCAGTAGGGAATCGGACCTGTGACCGTGCGCCTAACCACACAATCAAAAGTTCACCCTTACCAACTAGGCTACCCAAGGGTGGGTTAAATTGAGAGAGAAAATTAAGAGATGAATATATTGATCCAACAATCCAACACCTCCAGTTTTCTTTAAGGCAGATACCTTAATTCACATGATCATGAGCCTTTTTAGTTTTTACTATCCAATTTACCTATAGTCCGAACTCCTGACAAACCACTTCTAATACAAGAATCCAAACACTCATCAGCAAAAACCATCTCGTCAAGAATATTCCTTCTTCCGCAAAAGCATTTTGACAAACACTGATCACCATCACAACCACTTCTCTCAGTCTCTCTGCCAGCACCTTTGGGATTACTATTTAGAAGCTACCCATAAGCCTAAGGGACAAAAGTCTTTTGTATCTATTGTCTCCACATTTTTTTACCTCCCCTTTTTTTGGACTGGGAGGGGTAAAAGAAGCATTTAAGCGCTGCTAAAAATATATCTATCTATCTATCTATCTCTCTCTATATATATATATGTATAGTTGATCATGTGCGGGATATCCCGGAGTATCCCGTTCGCTCATGGACGGTCGTGATCAAACGGGATATCCTACACACGATCAATGCTTTATATATATATATATATATAATAGAAACATGAAATAAGAGTTTCAAAAATTGAGAGTGAGGCAGAACACTAGGAGCATACAGCAAAGTAGTTAGTTCTAGGTATGGGTAAGATTTTCCAGATCTAAGGGAAAACTTTTGAGACCTCAGTGATTGACGAGAACAAGGGAAGGTTTGTAAGAATCAATGAAAGGGGCAAAGGTTTTTCCAGAAACGTATTTCTAGAAAGAATCTTTGTAAAGAAATTTATTGATTTTGTTGAGGGTATTCTCTGTAATGGATCGAGAGCGAAAGTTTATTGGAAGGAGATAGGTGTGTCCGGGGAAGTGGTGGCGATGGTTAGATCTAATCATAGAGGCAAAGCTTTATTCGTTACCAAATTCCCGTTCAACCCCAACAAGATTATGGTAATCTTCCTTGAAGGTATGGAAGTGATCGGGTGGAGAGCCTTGTTGATTTCGTTGAAGGAGTGCTTTAATGACGTTTCTGTCAGCTTTCACAAAGAGGTGCAAACGCTGCCTCTTGAATCTCCTCTATCCTACTTGCACATGGCAAAATTACCATTGCTACCGCTATCGGGAGCTTGTGATGTTAAGGTGGTAGGTAACAGAGTGATCTTCCAGATGTGTGATTAAGAGGTGAAGGGCAGACTAAATTTCTTAAAATCTTGTATTGTGGGTCGTTTTAGTGGAGAAGGTGGATCTATTTCGGAAATTGAGAAATGGGCTACCAAAGTCTAGGGCATTACTAGAGGAGTATCGTCTCTGTGATGATCTACTATTATTTTGTCTTCCTTTTGATGTCAAAGCTTCTCAGGTGCTGAATGAAAGTCAGCAGTGTTAAAGGGGGATGTTTGTATCCATCTTGATGGATGGGGGTTTAAGGTGGGTTGTACTGGTGTGATGAAAGACGACGGTAAGAGGTGGATACAGATAATGGGTTTACCGATTCATACTCGCTGTTTGGATTTATTCAAAACAATCGGTGATTTTTGCGGTGGTTACATTGCTATGAAATCAGTCTGGGAAAAGAAGTGGGAGAGAGACGATGCCACAAATAAGAGCAATTGGAGAATTATCCAACAAAAGGCCTTGAAAAATTGATTACACAACCTTGGGGTAATGCTCCACCCAAGACAGTAAGAAAAGAATCTATTTAATCTAGACCACGTGAAAGTACCCCCACCAGAGGCAAGTCGAACCATTCATTACTGTTCAAAGACTTTGAGAACTCCAAATGAGGAGAAGACAAGAGAGCACACCCCTTTTCCAATAAAGAAACTGAACCATATTAAAATCACCTCAAACACACCAATGCACATACACATTCATTCCATTTCCAAAAGCATACAAGCAAAATATGGACTCAACCACACTAGACTTGCATTGGAAGATTTGTTTAGTTTATAAGTATCTAGATGACTGTTGAGCCCTAGTTCATATCATTTTGGATAGTAATTAGTTAAATGTGTGGCTAGTCTTGAGTTCATTACAGTGATCAAAGACTCTTTTAGTCTTCCAATGCAAGTCCAGAGGACTCTCTGACATAGTTATTAAAGGCACAAGGCGCACCTAAGGAGCAAAGGACTAGAGGGGCTAGGTGCAAGGCGCAAGAAAAAGCACGGGCTTCAGGGAAGTGAGGCGCACAATTTAAAAAAAGAAATAAAAACTATTTTATCAAATGCAACTAACAAAAATAACCAATTTAAACATATAAAATTAAACACTTATCTTTTGGCCTATAAGCTCAATTGGTTAGAGCGTTGTGCAAATGCATAGAGGTTGTAGGTTCGAATCTAGGATCCTTTTATTGTGAATCTCTAGAATCCATATGTAGTAACTAGCCTAAGTAACCTAGACCCACCAAGCACACAGTCACAAACTTAGAAGCAGGAATCGTGCACATAGGGTAACAGTCCCGCTCTTGAACCGTGGTTCTGTGCTCCCAACTAAGATTCGTGAAAGAATCACGATTCTCCAAAGAAAGAATCGCAATCCTAACCGAGATGGAACCGTCCAAATGAGTGGGGGAAGAGGAAGACCAGAAGAAGAAAAGGAGGGGGGGGGGGGGATCAGTGTAAAAAAGTCCGTGATTTTTTTATTTCTAATTTGATATTCTTCCATTTTTCCTTGTTTACCAGTGATGTGTTCGTGGAAGACAAGAAAAAGGATTTGCAAAGAGATCAGCAGCTGGCTTGAGTTTTAGATCTGATTTCCAATTCATAATACATATTTGTTGAGAGGAAGATGAATCAACACCAGCAGCAGCGTCGCCTCAAGGCAAGAACAGCGTCACCTTGAGGAAGATGAATGCAGAGTAAGTTTTTTTTTTTTTTTTTTTTTTTTTCACAATGGCCAAAGTTGTATAAAATAATATTTATGCAGAAAAGCTCTCCCATAGCTGTCTTTTGCACTTCCCAAAAAGCTGAAGTGATATAGTAAAAAAATTAGTACAGTTACTACACTATATCATTGGGACCTGTTTTTTCTTAGAAAAAGCTGAATCTGTCTATTGCACTTGGTTTAACCAAGGCCAAAGTGATTTAATATAATAAATATATCATTGGGAAGGAAAAGGATTGGATTACGTGTGTGGTGAAAAAATAGACTTGGCTCTCTTTGAGCAAGATTAAAAAAAAAAACCTAAAAAGAAGGAAAGAAGGAAATCTTACTACTATAATTGTACAATACTCAGTAGAACACTGTTTACTCTCTACAAAATATTATATTAAAAATCTGATTAGATATTAAATTATTGTAATTGTCTTGAGAATAATAAAAAAATCATCATAAAGAAAATATGTAGGCTAAGAAAGATAAAAAAATAAAATTTAACAAGCATGTTCAAATTTTATATTTACTAATTTTGATTACTAATATATTTGACTGTATTTGTGAAATTATTATACAGTCTGACTATTTTTTAAAAAAATTTATTTCACAAATATCGAAAAAATTGGTATTTTAATTTGGATTTGGGACTCTCCTATATTATAAGCAACTCCTGTTTTTAACCAGCACATTTATGGAGGCATTTGTATCAAATAACAGATAATAAATAATATATTATACATCATTAGGAAGAAAAAGGTTTACATGTAACTTTAGAAGTAAAGAAAGAGAATAGCCACCTGTGTGGCTGTGTTGTAGCCTAAATTGTGGTTGTGTTGTAGCCTAAATTGTAGCCATGCTGCCCTGGGCTCTCTTTTGAGAAGAACAAAAATAGAATAAAATAAATCTTATACTATAGTTGTAGTACAATACTCAATGTACTATTGTTTATTGACAATCTCTATAAATAATATAAACCTGAGCTCTTTCTCTCTCTCTCTCTCTCTCTCTCTCTCTCTCTCTCACTCTTCTTTTCATTTATTTAATTTTTTTTTCCTGCTGGATATTTGGAGCATGTAATTTAAGCTAGAGTGTCATGTTGTCACACCATCAAAGCCCACTTTATAGCGTAAAGTTGAGAAATTATCTTACATCTTAATAAGAATAAGAATGAAACTTAACAATGCCACATTCTCCTTATGCTATGCTATGACTACCATTATTTCAAGAAAAAAATTACCAAAACATGAGAGTGAAGTAATGAAATTTGATAAGGACCAAGACCAAAATTTAAAGAGTCACACTTGTCCAAATGAATATTGAAATTGAGCCAAACTTGAATCCATCCAATGTTACCCTTTATTTATTTTATTTTTTTAGGGGTTAAAAAAAAATATCTTCATTCATTAAAAATAAAAATCTTCTTTCATTAAAATTAACTTTCATGTGTAAGGCATTACTAATGAATGGGTAACAACAAAATTATTTGATGAAAAATACATATTGTCTTTTGTGCATCAACCAAACAAATGGTAAAACTTTGGTGTGTTTTAAAAAATCTGAAGGAAAATTTATATAATTAGAGCACAATAACAATTGCTACATCACCTCAAAAAATTAATAATAAAAGTACTATCATAACAAATTGAATAGAAAAATCAAGAGGTCATAAAGTTAGATTGAAAGAGTCCATATGCTAATTTTTTTTCTTTAATTTCTCTACCTAATGATGTGACAATAACCACATCAATAGACACATCAACAAATACATTTCTTGTATATTTTATTTGCGTGACAGATCAATAGATACATCAACAAATACATTTCTTGTATATTTTATTTGCTTGCCAAATCAATAGACACATCAACAAATACATTTTTTTTCCCTATGTATTTTATTTGCCTGCCAAATCAATAGACACATCAACAAATACATTTTTTTTCCCTATGTATTTTAAAATGCATGCCAAATCAATAGCGGCTATTGGATAGCCACATTGTTAAGAAAATAAATTAGGGATGAATAGCATTTTCCAATAAATAAATATAATAATTACAAGTCATAATCAAGTTACATGATGTAAAAATTTGTGGGCTTACATTCTGCAATAATAACTTTTATAAGACTCATAACTCATGCCTTAATAGCCATTATATAGAGTGAAGAAACCCTAATCCTCAATTGGAAAGAGTTAATTCATGAATAGAAACCGATCTTGATCAAAATAATTAAGTTAATTTAGGACCATTTACTCAATTGAACTCAAACCTTGATCGATCAAGCAAAGATAGTAGGGCAATGACTCATATAAGACTTTTTGAACCTTAGTTCAATCGATCAAAATCAAGGAATTAAATAACGACTTTGATAGATATATTGATGATCTAAAAGACACAACATATATTATTGCTTTGATTTATATCGGAACCTCATACGAGAGATATATCGATGATATTATAGTCCTTGATCAAGCTATAGGACTCGTTTGGGAACACTGTGGCTTATGCAGCTATTCCTGTAGAAGAAGAGAAGTGGAAACTGGTGCTTCTAATTGACTATTGAGTTGTGTTTGGGAACTGTATTTCAAAAGTGTTGTTGGATGTTGAAAGAGCTTTTCTACTTGTTTGGCAAGACAAGTCCTAAAGTAGCTTATAGTCCTAAAATGACACTATTGCCTATACCAAATTTGAGTTTTTCTATACCATTAACCACAATGCCCATCCACCAGTAGTGGTAAGCCCAAGTTTTATTAACAAACATGTTTGCTAAGTTCTTTCTTTTTTCTTTTTTTTTTTTTTTTTTTTGGGTACAATGGGAGGGGTTAGAACCCCTAACCTAACCTATCCTACTCATACTTCATAGTTTACTATAGTTTTATTCATATTTTTCTTTTGAAACAAAATAACAAATATTGAATTTACAGATTGCTCCTTTTTTAATAATTAGATTAGAAGATTGATCCTGTAGATATTTTATCAAATTATAGATTCAAAAGTCTTCTGATTTTAATATTAAAAATCTGTTGGGTACTTTAACTCCAGGCTTCCTATGGACACCCAAAACATAAATGTTGAAGAGCAAGCATTCGAAGAAGATGATGAGGTTGAGGAGCCAACAACTACCCCACTTTCGAAATACGTTACAAAGGTTTCAAATGGAGCAACTAGCACTAAAGGTGGAGGCGCATTAGGAAAGTTCATATGTAATTTTGGATGCAGATTAGAGCCATATACTGGGGTCCTATTCACGCGTCCATGCGCACTTAATTGGTACCTTACCAGGCTAGCGTGCTCAAGGCATACAATTATGTACAAAGTTGAGCAAAGTTGAGCAAGACTGAAAGAGATTTGCTTAAACAAGAAGAAATGGATGCAAAGCGCATATTTGGAGGAAATTCTAAGGCATGAAAGCTTCCTCTTGCCACTTCAAATGCACAAGTATCATTTCATACGGCCACACCCTCTCATGTGGCATCTTCAATGAAGGCAACAATTGACAACATGTTTCATGTTAGTAGCAAAGAAGAAGTCGATCAAAGGGTTGCCAGGTGTCTTTATGGCAATGGCATTGCCTTTCATGTTATGAGGTCTCCTCTTTGGGCAGATATGGTTATTGCCATTAACAATCCACCAAAAGGGTACAAGTCCCCTAATTATGAAAAAGTTTGGGGACTACTCTCTCAGACAAAGAGCAGAGCAAAGTGAAGCAAGCACTCAGCCCTTTAATGGAAGGTTGGAACACATATGGAGTTTCAATTATTTCTGATGGCTTGTCAAATTTAAAAAACCAGCCATTGATTAACATTATGGCTGTGTCAGGTGGTAAAGCAATGTTTATAAGTGGGCATGATGTTGCAGGAAAAATGCACCAAATATTGCCGAGTTACTCTTGAAGGCAATTGACTACGTTGGGCCATCTAATGTAGTGCAAGTTGTGATTGACAATGCCGCCAATTGCAAGGCTGCTGGAGCAATAATTGAAGGTAAACACCCTCATATTTTCTGGTCTGGTTGTTTGGCTCATACTTTGAATTTAGTAATGAAAGAGATAGCAAAATCCAGACACCCATCTCTCTCTTTTGTGGGTGAGACATAAAAAGGGCAAAACAGTAGTAAAATACATTAAAAAAACCATAGTGCTTGTCGGTTTTTATTCAAAACATTTTCTTCCTTGGAGCTTCTTAAAGTTAAGAAAACAAGATTTGGCCACCATTTTATTGTGTTACAAAGGCTTGTTCGAGTGAGGGCTGCTTTGGTGTCTATGGCACTAAGTAAGCAATGGGAAAGCTTAAGGATAAGTCCATCACTAGAACAACATGACAATGTCCACCAGACAATCATGGATGATGAATTTTGGAGAAAAGCAAAGAGAGTGCTTAAAATCACAAAACCCATATTCTTTCTAATGATCTTGTGATTTGATTCATAACCTTGTGGTGGCAAGATGGGACAAGATGAACATACCATTGCATTGTTTAGCATATGTGCTTAGCCCCAAATACTACACAAATGCTTGGTTGGCAAAACCTGCCCCAGGTGGTGTGAGGAGGAGAAAACCTCATTTTGACAGTGAGGTGCAAAAGGGCTACCTTGAGGCAATTGACAAAATGATTCGTGAACCAACAGAAGCTGCTATGATAAGGCTGCGAATCAGTGATTTTGTTAGTAACAAGGGTGTGTTTGCACAACCTCAAGCTGTGAATGATAGAGTAACAATGGATGCACTATCTTGGTGGCATCTGTATAGTGGAGTGGCACCTAAGTTATACTCTTTAGCACTTAAGGTGTTGTCTCAAAGTGTCAAACACTTCTTGTGCTGAGAGGTGCTGGAGCACTTACTCATACATTTATAGAGTAAAGAGGAATAGATTAAACGCAGATCGAGCTGAAAAACTGGTTTTTTTTTCCATTATAATCATAAGCTATTGTCAAGATATAGAGAAGATTATGAAACCAGTTACAAAAATTGGGATGTGTATCCAAAGAATGACAACATATAAGGAGGACATCACAATGGTAGAAGCATGTGATAGACCACTAAATTCAGATTCTGAAGATGATGTCCCTAATGACACTATGTTTTCTACATCAACCACTCCTATTGCTCCATTCATTCCACCACCAATACTTGCTCCATCTACTTCAATGCCTTCATCATGTCAACCTCCAACTTCTCAAGGGTCTTGAATGGTGCAAGCACAAAGGCATCTTTTCAAAGCACGTGGTAAAAGGCAGCACAAATGAAGAAGGATTCTCTCTAGTTGAAAGTTGAAACTTTTTTGTTTTATACTCCAAATTTTAGTTTTGCAATTAAGAATTGTTAGTATTTTTGTTAAGCTTTCAAGAGGGTTGCGTTACGAATGAAAATGGGTGGTAAACTGGTAATACTATGACTTTCTGCAATGTAACTTTTTCAGCTTTTATAATGGGAATTTATCATCTTTATGTTGAAGTTCTAATTTTAAAATTAGATATATACCTTAACAGAAACAAAAATAAAAATATATATATATACGTATGTATATGTATGTATATATATGCATATGTATGTATGTATATGTATGTACACACACAAACGCTTCTTACACGCCCCGAACCTTTGACTCTTCTATATACCCCAGCTTCCCCGCCCCCACCTTGCTTCGTGCTTCTAAGGTCACAAATCACAATATACAACCAAAACTGACATCGTTTCCCAACAACAAATTAACAAACTATAAATAACAAACATTTTTGCACTACACTAATTAAAAATATTTCTAGTAATCTAGTTCACTAAAGTTTATTTAACAACTTAACTCGGCTTGAGAAAAAGCAAATAGAAGTAATTGACTAATTTGTTTATAAAAAGCAGCAGAAGATGGAAGTAATTGACTACTTGGTCTCATCAAGATAGGTAGATAAAAACAAAAAATAGAAAATAAAATTGAAGAAAATACATAGAAGCTGTTCAAAGAAAAAAAAAAAAAATATATATATATATATATATATATATATATATAAAAGGAAAGAATAAATAATCAAAATCAGAAAATAAATTTGAAGAAGAAGCAGAAAAGAACAACCTGTTCGAAGGAAAAAAAAAAAAGAAATCAGCAAACAAAATAGAAGTGGAAGGAAATAAATTTGAAGAAGCAGAAAAAGGAAACAAAACAGTTTGAAAGGGAAGAAAAAAAAAGAGGGAAAAAAGACAGTACAATTAATGTTCCCAAAAAAAAAAAAGAAAAAAGAAAAAAAAACCCTATCAGTAAATAAAATCGAAGAAGAAAAAGGAGGGAAAAAAGACAGTACAGTACCTGTTCGAAGGAAAAGGATAAAATAAAAAAATAAAAGCAAGAAGAAGAAGAAAAACATCTCTATCAGTAAATAAAATTGAAGAGGACACTAGGTACGCCTTGAATGGGCCTTGTGCCTTGGAAAAAAATCCCAAAAAAGCACACCTTTTGGATGTCACCTCGGGCCTCAGGCACACTTTTGACAACTATGCTCTCTGAGCTCCCATAGAAGTAAAAAACTTTAATGGAAAAATTAAAAATACCGCCGTAGACACTTAGGGACTTTTCTTAAAAAGAAAGACACACTCAACTACTGCAATGCTAGCCCCTAGTAACCCCTTTCAAGCTACAATGATGTCTCGTGGGGCCAACTTCAAAATTTTATTTCTATTTTACAGTTACAGGTTTTTTCACTTGGGTTAACTCCCAACCATACAGTTTTCGTACTATAAAGTGCTATCATATACGAAACAATTTTGCTGGTTTGGGTAAATTGGGTACCTAAATAATCAGCAAATATGTATTAACTAGGTGAAAACAAAATTTTAGTCCCATATTTCTCAGATTTACGATTTGATTTAGCTTCTATTTCTTCTCCTTCCTCTCCTATCTTTTCTTTTGGAAGTTCATCAGGATTCTGGCTTCATCATTATTGGTAACTTTTATTCAGCAGCAGCACCACTTTCCAAAGTACACTCTTGGTCCACTTGGAAATTTGTACCATTGGCAGGAATAAGAGCAAAGAATTTCTATGTTTGACAGTTGTTCTCAAAAAAATTCCCACATTACCAGTGATATCTAAAATATTTGATCAAGGGTTTCAATTACTCTTATCTCTTGGCCTTTATGAATATTCAGCACATAGTATGAGCTAACAAAGTATTAGATACTTTAACAGAGATCTTGGATTTCCTGATTTTGTGTGATGCAGCCAAAAAAATCTAAAACAATATACAGGAGAGCTGAATCAGTAATGCAGCAGATTGACTTCACGAGAAGTAGATGCGTAACAGATTAGTGAGATTTAAAAAAAGAGTTCTGGGGATTAATAATTCAACAGGAGAAGTGAACTTACGGATTGTTCCAATCGGTTGTGTCCTCATTGACAAGATGGGTCCACTTCGTCCTTCCGCTACGACCAAAGTGCTTGACCTGCATGACCTTAGGCAATATGGTCTTGTCCATCTTATCTTCTCCAGTTGGGGCAGAGAAATCACGATGGAAAATACCATCCGTTCCGACAGTTGCAGCATGGTCATCAGGATCATTTTGGAAGAAAGCACCCTTGTGGTAATATTTCTGCATGAACCTCCACTTCTGCTTAGGTGGGGGAGCAGGCTTCGGATTCTTCCTCTCCCACTCCCTCCTCTCTTCCTCTGTCATGTTTCTCACCTTCTCAATCTCTTCCTTTTCCTTCAACATTGCATCCCGGTCCTCCCTATCCCTCTTGATCCTAGCAATCTCTCTGGCCTTCCAAGCTTCATACTCCTCTGCCTCATTAATTTCATCATCAGTATCCACATCAGCAGCATTTGCCTCTACTTCTAAATTCTTTTGAATTTCTTCATCTTTCCGGATCTCCTCAACCACAATCTGCTTTGTCTCCACCTTTCTCTCCTCCATTCTCCTCTTCATCAAGTCCTCAAGGGCTCGCTCTTCTGCCTCTAGCCTCTCACGTTCGGCGATGGTATCTCTCTCTGACTTGGGTACAAATACAGGCTTCACCATTGCTATACCCGTAAGTTCTTCTTCTGAGTCAGTCTCGTACTCTGATTCCTCTTCCTCCTCTTCCTCTACTTCCTCCTCTTCTTCTTCGGGAAGGATTGCAGCTTCTTCTTGCTGCCTCTGAAGCAACTTCTCCCTAATTCTCCTTCTTCTCTCCTCCAAGGCATCCTCATCCTCCTCCTCCAAATCTAACCCTTCCTGCCTTCTGTTCTCCTCTTCTATCGTAGAAACAATCTCAGCCTGTCGGATCCGCCGGTGATCAGCTCGCACTTCCTCACGATTATCAATCCTACTCTCAGCCAAACGGCGCAACCTAGGATCATCTTTTCGCGCAATACCCGAATCATCCCGACTAGGGAAAGCCTTCTCCAAGGCAACAGCTCTAGCAGTCCTGATATCCCCATCTTCATCAACATCATCTGCCCACTCAGGAGCTTTACCAGGCCAATACCTTTTGACCTTGGTTTGCCCTATTTTACCTCTAAGCTTATCCCTAATGGCAATTATAGTATCACTGACACCAGCCGTGACAGACATGATTCTCAGATACAGGAGGAGTTCAAAAAAAAGTGAAAGAACCCAATAAAACCTTGAATAGAAATTGAACTTCTCTCTTCAGTTTCAAATCCTTCTCTGCTGGATTAAATATAAATTAAGGAAACCTTTGATGTTCAGCTGATTGTTACATCCCTCTGATCCAACTTAGAACAGCTATTGAGAGAAAGTGATACACCATCAACGAAAGAAACACAGGAAACTTTCAAAAATTATTGAAAAAAAAAACAATAAATATTACAAAAGTAGTTGAAATCATTGGCTGAACAAGACAATGATAGGAGATTAAAAGAATCCTAGGGTTTGGAGAAAAAGGGGCCTGGTATGAGAAAATATAGAGACAGAGGGAGAGGGAAATTTTACCTGCAGAGGTCACCGGGAAGAAACGAGCAGTTGCCGGAGAGAGATGTTTGTCCGAGGTTCATCAAACGAAAGAGAAGCTTTTGGCGAGAATCACAGCGGGAATGGGGGAAGTCGAGTATGGAACGTGTGTTGTTTCACTCTTGGGATCTAAAGGGTATTTGCTTTTCTTTGATTTTGATATAAGTGGGTATATCTGGCATTTGGAAAGTTTCATTAAGTAGAGATCAGCTTCCCGCAAGCTGCAAGCCTGCGGCACGTTGGGGTTGTTTGCCCGTTGCTTCCTCCGTTCTAAAAATAAAAAATAAAAAATAAATAAAAACGGAAGAGCGAGTTCAACAACTACCGAGCGTGTAGATCAACTAGTGTGGGACTGTTCTAGCTTAACCAAGGTTCTCGATTCGAGACTTGGGAATACAGCTGTATTAAATACTCGGCAGGGAGAGCTTTGCCGTCCTTATGATCCTACCCGACTCGAATCTGGATTAGTCACAGTCTAATGTGGTTGTTGGATACCAGATGGTTTTCACCAAAAAAAATGTCGTGTTCAACATCGTATCGGATACTGATACTTGTTTAATATTTTCTGACACAATATTTCTCTTTTTGTTTTTTTTTTTGTTCATTTTTTTTTTCATCATATATTTTCTATGCACAATTCCACTAGATTTATAAAAACAATTCAAATATATACATTTTGAATAATCTATATGATGTTACATGACATTTTATAATAATATGTATAAAAATAAGTATTTATTAATGTTGTATTCCCATCGTATCATGTCCTAAATTTCGAGGATTTGCTGTATCTGTGTCATGTCGTACCCGTGTCACATATTCGTGTCCATGCTTCTTAAATTCATACACAACACGTGTTCGGGTTTGAAAGCTCTTTTGATATTTTCACCACTTAACATGCTTTTTTTGGATCTTAAAAGCGCATTTGGGTAGCTCAAAAGTAGACTTATGAATGGATTTGATTTTGATTTGAATCTAATCTAATCCAATAATTAGGATATGGTAGGAGAATTGTGGTCCGTTAATCCGTTAATAATTCAATCAAATAATTCATTTATTAACAAATCAAATATAGATATTGCCTAATTCGATCCGAATAAAAATATGATCAAATAAATTTTAAATAATATATTAGATTAAATATTGTA
The DNA here is from genome assembly GCA_039720395.1 of Liquidambar formosana. Lineage (NCBI taxonomy): Eukaryota > Viridiplantae > Streptophyta > Magnoliopsida > Saxifragales > Altingiaceae > Liquidambar > Liquidambar formosana. The sequence goes on from CM077835.1 coordinate 23,156,739, forward strand.
TTAATTGTTATTTTGCCACCTATCTATGGTTCTAATTAACCTTACATAGTAAAAATGTGAAATTTATTCTCAAATTTAAAATATATTTCTTATGATTATATATATTTTTTTAAAGTTCTTATTTCTTCCCCGAAAATTCATGCCCATTTTTTGTTAGTTATACATTTTCTAAGATTATTGAATTGGTTCAAATTATTGGATTGAATATCCAAAAATAACATATTTAGGTATGGATTTATATTTTATTGATCTGTCGGGTAATCAGATCGGATCGGATTGAATTTATTCTTTATTGGATCGGATTCTAATATATCATGATCAAGTCTAAATTTGATTTGTTGATAGGTCTACTCAAAAGTGACCAAATGGGCACCAAGAAATCAGGGTGTAAGCCAAAACAACTAAATTGCTAAATCGGACCAAATCGAGCCGGTTTTTCAATTTTTGGTCGGTTTTTTTAAGGATGATGGTTGGTTTCAGTGCAGGAAATTCAAAATTCCTCACCTCCTCCTCTTCAACCATGGCACTCTCCCTCTTCTTTTTTCCTGTTTTTTCGACCATTGTCCTTGGAGATTCCTATAGCTCATAGTTGGGCCAAAGTATTGCCTAAATAAGAAGAGAAGGCAGCATGCTACAGTATGATTTGGGTAGATCCTGAATACAGTTTTTTATTTCCCCTTTTTTAAAATATAAATTTTTTTTGGTAAAACCAATGAATGATCCATTAATTCATGTGGTCTGCTTCTTCCTGCTGATACTTCTATGGTAAAAGAATGGTAGTAAAAATAACAAATGGGTGAATTAGATATTTATGTGTTAAAGACATAACACATAAGAAACTGGTTGGTAATTTCAAAAATAAAATTAGACATGTTATTTTAAGGTGCTTGTAGAGTTCAATTACATAGATATTTCTCATAGAGGCGGCCCAAACACCTTGACTATGTTATGAGGGAATGAAGGAAGGAATGAAATGGTGATTCATTATTTCAAAAAATAAATAGTGTTTGGTAACCCAAGGGAATGGAATGATAATTCCTTTGTTGAGTCTAGTCTCTCCTTGAAAGGAATAGTCGTTATTGCCCAAATCAAAAGGAATGACCATTCCCATCTTTTAAGAAATGAAAATCATCGTCATTAGAGATTCCTATGGCTCATAGTTGGGCCAGAGTATGGCCTAAATAAGAAAAGAAGGCAGCAAGCTACAATACGATTTGGCTAAATCCTAAATACGGTTTTTTATTTCCTTTTTTTTAAATATAATTTTTTGGTAAAACTGTAGTGCTATGTTTGGATAAATAATGTTTAGGTAGAATTTGTCTTTGAAATAGAATTTGTAAAATTCTTATAAAAAAATTCATTATAAAATTTTTATAAATTCTATTTCAATGAAAACTTCCACTTAAAAATTCTTTATCCAACTATAGCATAAGAGTGAATGATGATCCATTAATTCATGTGGTCGGCTTCTTCCTACCTACTGATACTACTATGGTAAAAGAATGCTAGTAAAAACAACAAATAGGTGAATTAGATATTAGATATATATATATATATGTGTGTGTGTGTGTGTTAAAGATAGAACACATAAGAAACTGGTTGGTAATTTCAAAAATAGAATTAGGCATGTTATTTTAAGGTGCTTGTAGAGTTCAATTACATAGATATTTCCCATAGAGGTGCCCCAAACACCTTGACTATTTTTGTTATGAGTGAATGAGGGAGGAAATAGAATGATGATTTCATTATCTCAAAAAAAAAAGTTAGTATTTGGTAACCCAAAGGAATGGAATAATCATTCTTTGTTAGGGTCTAGTCCCTCGAGCTATTCCTTCCCAAACCAAAAAGAATGCCTATTCCTATCTTTTAAGGAATGAAAATCATCGTCATTAGAGATTTCTATGGCTCATAGTTGGGCCACAGTATGGCCTAAATAAGAAAAAGAATGCAGCAAATACAGTATGATTTGGCTAAATCCTAAAATACAATTTTTTATTTCCCTTTTTCTAAAGTATAATTTTTTGGTAAAGTCGTAGTACTATGTTTGGATAAGGAATTTTTAAGTGGAATTTATTTTTTAAATAGGAATATCTAAAATTCTTACAAAAAAATTCCCTATAAAAATTTTACAAATTCTATTTCAATGACAATTTCACTTAAAAATTCTTTATCCAACTATTGCATAAGAGTGAATGATCATCCATTAATTCATGTGGTCGGTTCCTTCCTACTGATACTACTAATGCTAGTAAAAACAACAAACGGTTGAATTAGATGTGTTAAAGATATAACACATAAAAAACTGGTTGGTAATTTCAAAATAAAAATTACGCATGTTATTTTAAGGTGCTTGTAGAGTTCAATTACATGGATATTTCCCATAGAGGTAGCTCAAACATAAGAGCTATGTTTGTTATGAGGGAATGAGGGAAGGAATGGAATGATGATTCCATTATTTAAAAACTATGAAGTACGGACACGGACACACGACATGGTTATGACACGACACGGACACTCTGATACAGTAATTTCTAAAAATATCAAGACACGACACAGCAGGGATATGATAATAAATAAATAAATAAATATATATTTATAATTATTTATGCGATTTTAAATTTTTTTTAAAAAATATTACGCCCCATCATAAGAGGTATGCACCTCATGATACAAAACCATTCTTTTTTAAGATAGAAATGTCGTGTCCCTAAAATTGTTTATAATAAGAATTTTTCAGCTTTTACAAAAACACCCATCAATTGTTTATAATAACTAAAATTACCCCTTTTAAAACAATTTAAATTTCTATTTTACCCCACCGTGTCCTTACATGTCCATGCCGTATTTGAAATTAATCTAATTTTTTTATTTAATGGACACGTACGGGAAGTATCCGATACATGTCGAAGGCGTGTTGGAGGCGTGTCTGTGTCTGACACAGCCACGGTACTTTCCTAGACGTGTCCATGCTTTCCTAACTTTAAAAAAATAAAAAAAAAAAAAAAAAAAAATGAGTGTTTAGTAGCACAAGGAAATGGAGTGGCCATTCCTTTGTGGGTACTATTCCTTCTCAAGCCAAGAGAAATGGCAGTTCCCACCTTTTAAGGAATGAAAATCATTAAAAGTAGGTCCCACTTATTTTTTTCCATTCCATTATTACCCCTTACCAAACATTGGTATGGAATGACTATTTCCATTCTCATTCCCATTCCATTTCCACTCTCATTCCATTCCCTCAAACCAAACGCAGCTAGTGTTTGATAACACATGCAAGGAAATAAAATTGTATTCCTTTGTTGGGGTCTATGTAATGACCCTCAAAACACGTTCAAATTTTATGAACTCCATAAAATAAAACTCTTTCAAAATTAGATTTCCTTTGAAATTATAAAATATTGTACAGTTGCGGAAAACGGTGGTTAACCTAAAATTTAATGTAAATATATATCGCTCAACTCATTAAATAATATTTACGTCAATCTTTATAAATTAAAAAAAAAAAAACAAATAAAATAAGTAAGTACGATAATCTCTCCAAATCTCGACCCAAAATCAAAGTCCATATACAGAAAATTCTCATAAAATCATCTATTGTTCAAGATTTTCAGAATAAACACAAGGGAATTAGGTTTAAACTTAGAGAGAATTAAAGTTTCAAGATCCTTTCTAATATACATAATTACATCAAATTGTTCTGAATTGATGTTAGGAATTAACATAAATAAGAGGAGATGATTTTCTCACCAAAAATATAAATCTTGTTTGCTCAATTCAAGCTTCCAACTTCAGACCCGTGAGTTCTTCTTTCTTCTCCTTCTTCACCGTCTTCTTCTTCTCCTTCATCTTCTTTCTCTTTCTCTTACTCACTCACACACTCTCTATCTCTCTCTCTCACATTTTCTCTTCTCTGTCTCTCTCTCTCTCTTGCTCTAACGTTTTCTCTTTATCTGTTTAAGGGTCATAAATATATCATTCTCAAAATTCCACCGCCTCTCCTTCATTCTCTACTTTATCTATATATATATATATATATATACTCTACATTTTATATATATATATATATATACACACAAACACATCCGCTTCCCACGTGGTTGTTAAAGAAAACCAACCAGCCACACTAATCTAAGCATCTTCCACGTACATATATGTAACACATATATATAACACGTATACCGAATGAAATATAATATATATATATATATATATATATATATATAATCCTAATCCTTCCACCGAAATGCAGACTTCTAGTCTTTAGGAATTATCTTGGAGTCTTCTAGCTATAGTAAAAGTTCAATTTGGTTTTCCATGTAGAAAATTTTACAGTACTAGCCCATGAAAGTTACAAAATGTCTAATTCTATTACAAACCCAACATACTTACGGTCCACAAAACAATTTTAGGCCCAACAACATGGCCCCAACCCAGTGCATGTATAATAATAAAAAATGTTATTTCACATAAATAAAATTCAACCCCAATATAATTTTAAATTAACATGTAATAAATATCTGGGTTGTTACAGTCTAGTCTCTCCTTGGAGGGAATAGCCATTGTTTCCCAAACCAAAAGGAATGGCCATTCCCTTTTTTTAAGGAATGAAAATTCTTCGCTTGGTTTAAGAGAATGGAATGGAAAGGAACAAGGGCCGGTTCTAAGTTATTTGGGCTCCAGACAGACTCTTAAAATGCGGCCCTTTTATTTCTATACGCATTCTAAAAATAAAAAAAAATTCTAAATATCCAAAAAAAAAAAAAAAATCCTATTACCAAGTACCAACATAAAGTTTGTTTGCATATAAAATTACAAAAATTTGCTTTTATAAATTAAAATGACAAGAGATGATTACAAAAACTTATAAAGATAGAATACATACTTCTTTCTTCATAATTGAACAAAATTCACTTTTACAACACTAAAAAGAAAAAAAACAAATGTCAAATAAAATCTAAAGCTATAATACCAAAAGAAATGAATCAATTACAATAAAATGTCATTTAAACATTACTCTTCTCGCTTTTTTTTTTTTTTTTTTTTTGTTTTTCACTTTTTCTTTGGGTTAGAATTGGGCTGAGCTAATTGGTAAAATAGGGCCTTTAAAAAAAAAAAAAAAAACAATAGAGAAGCTCTTGGGCTGATTCTTGGGCTATTATAACTAGTAAATGTGGAAGCAAATGAGGCCCTTTTTTGTTAGCCCAAATTATGGGGCCCCATGTGGCCACCTTGCTCGCCTGGGGTCAAAACCGGCCTTGGAAAGGAAATGGAATGGAATGAGAATGGAATGGAAAATAATAGGTAAGACCCACTTTTAATGATTTTCATTCTTTAAAGGTGGGAATAGCCATTTCTTCTTAGCCATTCTTCTTGGTTTGAGAAGAAATGGCTATTCCCTCTGAAGAAGGAAAGACCCTTACAAAGGAATGGAAAATAATAGGTGGGACCCACTTTTAATGACTTTCATTCCTTAAATGTGGGAATAGCCATTCTTCTTGGTTTGAGAAAAAATGGCTATTCCCTCCAAAGAAGGAAAAGGCCCCAATAAAGGAATGGCCATTCCATTCCCTTCGATTATCAAACACTCACTTTTTTTAGGTAATTGGAATTACCATTCAATTCTCTCCTTCGTTCCTTCGAAACAAAAAAAATCTAAAATCGAGTCGCACCTATTCTTTTCCATTTCATTACCAACCCTTATCAAACATTAGAATGGAATGATCATTCCCAACCCTTTCTCATTCTCATTCCATTCCCTTTCCATTTTATTCCATTTTCTCAAACAAAATGCAGCCTTAAGGGATTGTTTTAAACATTTCCGAATTCTTTAATTATTTTATCTACAAGCTAGGTGTTCACCACCAAAAAATAACAAGCCAATGAGGAGTAGGCTTTACAAGACAAGCAAATTGCATGAAGCCATGTGGCAAATCTAGAACAGTTAGTGGATGAACTAACAATAACAAAGGCTTTGCAAAACAAGCCAATGGCATGAAGCCATGTCGCAAATCTGGACCAGTTAGTGGGATAAACCCATTAAGGCAAATGGTTATAACTGATAAGAATAGATCTGTGTTTTCCAGCCATGCGTCAAAATGGCTTAAATAAAACATAAAATGATAAAAGTAGGCCAATTAGAACTTGCCACATGTCCCATTTAGCATTTAAAATTAAGTGAAACATGTGTTTTATCTTTCTACGGTAGTTAGGCAATTACTTCAAAATCTTTCAAATCTCAAAATTGATAAAAAGATGTTTGTTAGGATTTGAACACATGTTAATAATTGGTTTACAAGACCAATTAAAATCAAACATTTGTAGGATTTTAGAAGGAAAGAGAAGCCATTATCCCTTTATTTTCTGTCAGTAATCAAACTCCAGCAGAATTTTAAGGAGTTTTGAATTCAAATAAATTCAAAACTCTTTCTAGGATTATAAAGAAGCACAGAACGTGAAGAAGAAGAGAAAGTTTAGCCAAAAATGCATGTGGCACAGGCCCATTGGTTTGAAAGAAGGAAGGCAAGCAAGAATAACTACTATTAGTTTTCTTTAAAGCAATTTCTTCGCTTCCAAAATGATACGAGAAGACCAACACTTGGCAGCAAATCATTGGAAGATACAAAAAGCAGCAGTTTTGAGCCAAGGAGTTCTATAAATACAAGACCCAAGGCAGACAAAAGCTCCTCCTCAGATCATCAAACTTTGCTTCTTAGTAATTTATCTTTCATTTTACTTTTAAAGTTTTTAAGCATTGTTGTAGTCCCAAGTATACAACCTTAGAGTGGGATGAATAGGGTTTATAGCCAAATAAAATTCTAATTAGCAAATAAAAATCAGATTATTACAAGAATAAATAATATCACAAGTATGCAATAATAAGGAGATATAGAGAGAGAGAGAAAATGCAAACGATTTTAACGAGGTTCGGCTCTCCGCCTAAGTCCTCGCCTTAAGAGCTCGCTTGAGGATTCAAATCCACTATCTCAATCTTCTTCCAAGGTGAAGACCAAACCTTTACACAGCCACAAGTGTTCTTCCCCAAACACTTGCACAAAGCCCTCTTCAAGAGCTTCAAAGTTAGGGTTTCCACAACCCTTTAATACAAAATGATTTGATGATTGTTTGTGTACAATAAACTCTTCTCAAGAGTAGATAAACACTGATTTACAAGCTCACTAAGCTAAAGATTGATCATAATGAATGCTCACTTGAGATTTCTGGAGTTTTGATGAAGATGACAATGAATGTTGTTGTTTTATTTCAGTCAATTATTCATAAATGAGTTCAAGTGATGCTTTTATAGCCCTTGGGTCCAATATGACCGTTCTAGAGCATTAAATGCTGGGGAAAGTAGTTGGGTGGCATTAAATGCTTCAAATGGCTGTTTAAAAACTAGCCATTATGTTTTCCCCTAATAGATTTGGTCGACTGAAAATTCCAGAAGACATAAAGAAATGCCTCAAACAAGTTGGTCATCTGAAAAAACCTTTTGGTCGACTGAAATGGCATTTTGGTCGTTTGGAAACAAGATTTTGGTCGACTGAAAATTCTAAAAGGACATTTTCCACATGAAAGGCCTCAGGCAAATTGGTCGTCTGAAAAGACCTTTTGGTCGACTCAAATGACATTTTGGTCATCTAAAAATGAAGTTTTAGTCGACTGAAAATTCTAGAATGACATTTTCCAGATGAAATGCTTCAGATAAATTGGTCGTCTGAAATGACCTTTTAGTCGACTGAAATGACATTTTAATCGTCTAAAAACAAAGTTTGGTCGATTGAGAATTCCAAAAGGATGAAAGACTTGAAGATCAATCCTGGAATTTCTTGATCGTCTGAGATGGCACTTTGGTCATCTAAAAACTTTTGGTCGACTGAAAGACCATTTAGTTGTCTGAAAGTTCCTGTTTACAGAAAAACATATTTGATAATAGAAGTCCACTAATTTGACAGTTTCTGACCAAAAACCTTTTGTGTTTTTTAAAATAGTTTTACTACTTTATAAAGACCTTGGAAACCTAAGTGAGCATATGATGGATCAATCTTACACAATGATCCTAAAACATTCATAAATCTAAGTTGAATGATATAGCTTTGAGATTCCATAAGATTGTTCTTGTGACATGAGCTGTACAGCCTGCTTTGTGATTTCATTTGAGGCCATTTTGTGAAGTGTACATTGTAATACCTGTCTCATCAAGAACTTCACTTGTCATTAGATACAAATCAAAACATCTAAGCTTTGTTAATCATCAAAACAATGAGGGATTGAACCCTTGGGGCCAACAATTGTACCTTTAGATTTTAAGTTAGGAGTAGAATTACTATTAGATTATCTTGTAGCATTACTTTTTAATCACTTAATCTCTTTTCATCTCATTGTTCGAAGGAAAACTTTAACATAGTGTACCAATGGCTGAACCTATGGAGGTAATTGTTATATTCTATGGTTTCTTCGAATCCATTTAGTCACTTCAATTGTATGTGATTCTGTTTATTTTCATAGCAATAAAAGTTTAAGTTTATTTGGCGAATTTTGTTAAGGTCCTCTTCAATGAGGCCATTGAACCCTATTTGCAATCGCCTAATCACTCCTTGGCTTTCTTCAAGCCATATTGTACTTTGAAAAGTTGGAGGTTAAACTTTTCTGGCTCGCCCCCTTACAATTACAACATATCCAGTGCCTTGAAGATTTGGAGATCAATCTTTGGTCAAACATTAGGTCAACATTAATCACATAAATTTGTCCCCTAAAAATTAAAAATGCCTCTATCTATAAATTAATTAATTAATTAATTAAATTGTATGGAAATGGTAGCTCACTAGCTTGCACATGGATCTAACATATTTTAAAAGAAGTCTCTCTGTGTCTCTCGTATGGCATGTTTAAACATGTTTAATCCCCCATTCAATGTACCAGTTAATTCAACAATAAAAAGACCCTCCCACAAACATAATAGTAACGATTGCTGAGAGAGTTAATACTGATAATAATAATTATGGTGGTAGTGGTGGTGGTGGTAGCGGCTCATAATGGATGGCTGAGACATGTGAAGCAAATTCCTTTCCATGCTATTCAAAGGGTAAACAAGATGGGCCACCCAACTTTTGTCATATCATTGCTAATAGGATAATCGATGTGGGTCATTTCCTATTCTATTGCTATTCACGCACTTATTTCAAACATTAAGGCTTTTAAAAACTTATTTCCAAATTTATGGTAAATCGTGACTAACCACCACGATTTACACAAAAATCGTGTCTCCCCACCACGATTTTAGGGTTGGTATACCTTTTTTATATGTATAAAAATGGTATACAGACCCCAAAATTGTGGTTAGGCCAACACGATTTTATGACCTATACACCCAACAGTATTTTAACCCAGTTATATACTGTATTTTAACCACAAAATCGTGGCGGAGAACCACAATTTTAGGTAACAAAAATATCTTCTCAATTCTTAGCCCCAATCACTCACTCACTTACTCTCCTCGCTCTAGCACTCTCTCTCTATCTCTCTCTGTGAGCCGAAGACCACACCGCCGACGTCGGTCGCACACCCAATCACTCACCCACTCTCTATCTCTCGTTGTCACGATCCAAATTAATTGAGCCGTGATCAATAGTAATAAAACAAGCTTTATTTAATAAATCCTTTGATAAAATGTGGACAACAAGTGTCAAAATCTCAACCATTTTGAAACTTTTCTCCTTTTTCAGGACATGACCCATCTATAGATAGGACATGCCATTATAAAACCTGTTATAAAAATCCATTCATAAAAAAAATTCCTGTCATCCATCAAAGTGGTATCATTCCATGCATCGCATTCCACGTATATACAACATTAAATAATTAAAATTACAACCCTGATTGAATTTACATATACATTGGCCATTGGCCCCAAATAAAAATAAATTATACATATTCTTCCCATGAAAATACATTAATAATTAACATAGGCAATTTCCAGTTAAGAGCATCCCCTTGTAAAAGCAAAACTCCCCTAAAAATAATCTTTGAAAAGCATTGAAATAGATAGGCGTGAGTCTAACGACTCAGTAGATACAATTTAACATAGTAAACTAAAGCAATGATATAAATAAAACCAATTATACCATTTAAAACAAAATATACTAACACAGTATATTACCAATCCAAAATAAGTTATGATCTGTAACTTAAAACAAATAATGTATGTGACTCATGTCCAATTTACATAAATTCCATCAATTACCGACCACTCCCACAAGAGTTTTCGCATGGAAACGGAGGATTTAAACCCAACTTCCAAGAAGACAATACTGCATTCTCGCAACCTCGCAAGGATGGAAAGTATCCTCTTCTTCAAGAACACAAGAGTTCCTACCTAGAACCAGAAAGTACCTAGATTTGAGAGCACAGCTGTCATCCCTACTTAGGACCACAAGCCACTCAAGACTAAAGGAAAGGAAAACACCACAAAGTCCCTTGATTGCAAGTAGTCCAATTCCAATGACCCCTTTTTATGCAATACTTTTACCTAGTATTCATTAAATCCATTTAATACATGATTATGCCCAACATGCAGTGCGATAAACCAAAAAATGATTTTTAAACAAAATCATCTCCAAAATATGCTATATAACCCATAATCAAATAACCTTATAATTATACCAAAATCGTGATAAACAATATAAATTCCCATTATGATTATAGCCTTAAAATCATAATCGAAAACATCAATTAAACATGGAAATTAACCATAAAATCTGTACATCTATATTCCATAGAATGTATAAAAAAAAACCAAGCTTATAAATAAACATAATTTCCAATTTATGTTATCAAATACCCAAAATTTCATTTCGAGATTTATTCCATAAATCATCTATACACATATTCTAAATTCTAAGAATAACAAATACTATGATAATATATACCATATTATCATGTCAGTAGTTTAAACCTATATAAATTGTACCTACCTCAACCAAATGTGTGAAAAATGCAACCTTGATGTTGTGGGTGTGAAATCCCGACCCTAGCATGCACATGCAAGCTTTAAATCCAAGCCCTAGCTCCCAAATGACTTAGTTGATGAAGATAATAGAGGTTCCAACTTCAAATCACCATCAAATATACAATATGCATAAATAAACCCATAAATGTAAGAATAAGATGATAAACCCTTAAAGGAATATAAACCCTAACCCTTAAGTATGAGAAAATACCTCTAAAATGCAAAAGAATTGGTGAGGATGAACATCCATGTCAAATCCCATGAAATCCAAGCTCAAATCCACCAAGAGCAAGCTCCAAGAACACATGCATGAGCTCAAACAAGAAACCCCAACTATAAAGTCCATGAACAATACTCCCAAGAAGTAAATCAAGTGTATAACCCAATGGAGAGAAGAGAAATCATACCCACAATGCATGAATAGCCATAAAAATGGAAAGAGAAGTTCTTTCTCTTTCCACCGTCCCCTCTCTCTTTCTCTCCTATCCCTTCTCTCTCTATCTTGGCTGGGAAAAGGAGAAGCGTCTAGAGTTTTTGGGAATTAAGGGTTTATATAGAAAAAGAGGGCAAAAATGTCATTTTAACCCTTTATTAAAACTATCCTCTTACATTTTCAGACGGCTGAAAAATATTTTCAGCGGGTTAAAAATGCTAAACACAAAACAATCCTCTCTAGAATTTTCAGTCGGCTGACATGAACTTTCAGCCATCTGAAATGCAACTTTAGCCGATTGAAATTCAATTTTCAGCAGGCTGAAACTTATGCTGTCTCACAGTTCTCAGGTTATCATAGCTACAGCCCATCAGCTTTATTTTCTTTAAAAACCTTTAAGTAAAAGGGAGAATAAAGAATGGACATTTACTTTAAGTTATTTAATGAAAATAAGCAAATAACCCCCCATTTGAATCCAAATAAAATATCAAAAAAATCAAATTCCCAATATATCAAAATCTTATTTTCAGGTTTTAGTACAAAATCCGTTTCCCAACAGATTTTCCTAAAATAAATATGTGTGGAACCCAATCCAAACATGCTAATAAAATCACCAATGTCTTATAATATTATAAACTCCTATTACCGTAAAAAATTATCCTTAAAAACGAAGATTTACAAAAATTCACTTTTCCCCAACACTTAGCCAAATTTCAGTAGCTTAAACCCTTAAGTTGCAAATAAGGCTAAACGCACCCAAAAGAAACTCGATGCACAAAAACAAGCATCAAAACACATACCTCATCATCACATACATTACTCAATCATGAGGTCATCCAACTAATCATGGGATTAACTATGTTAACCATAGATTAAACCCTTAATACCCTATAAAAATTACGAGTGTTACACTCGCTCTCAGCACTTTCTCTTTATATCTCTCCTTATGAGTTGGAGACCACATTATCGACGTCGAACCAGAGACAGACACTACGCTGTCGACATCGTACCGGAGTGAAAGACCACACCGCCGGAGTCGAATCTTCATCTTCTACTGTCAACGCTGAGGAACATGCCATCCACTAAAGATCCACCGTTGGTGGACAGTCTCATTCCATCGGCTTAGATCCAACTGTCGACACCCGATTTTGATCCACTTCTTTTTGACCTTTCCACCTTAGGAGCATTATCACATGTAGGTTTTTACATTATTTTGGCACCAAACCTTTTTAGTTAGACTCTATACATCCCAAAGAATCCATGGTATCTTCTGGGGTTCAAATTGGTTAAGTCTTGATAGCTAATTAGAACTTTTGCGACTTAGAGGACATTTATGTCATTTCACTTGCATAGCTCTTATTTGATATCCAATTCTCACCAAATTTATCCCAGGATGATCCTAATGACCTTAGGATGTCATTTTTAGGCTTGGTTTAAAGTTTGGTTAAGTTCGGAGATGATTTGCTTAAGGATGGTCCAAAGTAGGCTCGGTTTGACTTTATCCATCGGTCCTTCTTATAATTGCTTCCTAATTTGATCCAATTGGGTCAAATTAATGCTTCATTAATATCAATTGAGTTTTAATTAAGGTGTATTAATACTTAGAATCATTTTTGGAAGAGTTTGATTGCAACTAGGACTCCATTAGGGTTTAAACCCTAATGTTGCCCTAGTGAACCTCAATTGACCTCTATGAGCCATACGGGCTTAACCCTTGATTAATTGACCAAGTATGGCTCAATTAGGAGTATTTTAGTCATATTTTGAGTAGAGAATTGATCCAAGGTCATTTTAAATAAAAAATCAATAAATTTGGACTTGAAACGGACCCGATACATGAACTTAATGAGCAAAGAAGCACAAAATGAAGCAAAAATGGCCAAATCAAGCTACTGGTGGCCATTTGGCCACCAAGGGTGCCTAGTTGCCTGTGGCAGAGTTTCACTTAATCTCTACCTCTTTTGACCCCATCTCTAGATTTAATTCGGTTTTTCTCCAAATTTTTGAAGATTTTGAGATGGAAATCAACTCTTGATAGTGATTTAGAGCCCATGGATCATTCCTAACTATCCAATCCAAGCTATTCATTCCATTCATCCTCAACTATAAATAAGGGTCCTCCCTTCTATGAACCCATGAAAACGGCCCACAAAGATCAACGGAAAAGAGGGAATTAAAGTTTGAAATAGAAAAAGGAGTTGCCACCTTATTTTTTAAAGGAAATAAAGAAAACCCTAAAACCATTTTGTTTTAAAGAAAACAATTTGAATGACTCCATGTTTTGAAAATGAAAGGCAAAAACTAGTCTTTTTTGGAAACTAAAGAAATAGGGGATTCGGAAGTTAAGTTGTGACATGGGAAGGTTCTAGGCAAAGCCTATAGGCACCCATGTCACTCTTTTCGGTCTCTCAATTTATTTAGGCTAAATTAAAGTCTTTTCCACTCAAATATCATCATTTATCATCATAAGACAGCATGCATATCATATATTCCATTAAATCCATTTCATCCATACATAATCAAACAAAGAAAATAAAATAAAACCGAAAGAGAAAAGAGAAGAGAAAAAACCTATGATACTTGGATCCTAGAACGGACTTGAGCCTCAAAATGAGTGCCTACGTACCATGCAACGAAATACATGGATCAAAGTCCACGTAGTTCAATTAGAATTAGGGTTAAAACCTAATATAAACATATAGTTAAAAACCCTAGGTTTCCTTCTTTGAAGGAGAATTAAATAAACCAAGTTTGAATTTAGGAAACTTTGATAAAAAGGTGATTTTTTTTAATTAAGGAAATCTTTCATTATAACCATATGTCCATATTAAGAAATAACCCTAAGGAGGGAGAAGATAAAGAATAGAGAAGAAAAAAAGGTGAATTAGGGCACCTTCAAACCCATTTACCATGTGCAATTACTCTATGCATTAGCAAGCAATAACGGCCTTATTTGCCATAAAGCGATTATCACCCCTGTTTGCACCCTTACACGTGCTCAAAACAAACCAAAAGGAAGAAAATACAAAACTGGATAGAATAATATTAAGGCCTAAATCATCCACTGATTATGCAAATAACACAAATAATGACTTTTCATAAACCCTAATGCAACCCTAATACCATGACATGCATAAAAACCCTATAAATCCACTACATGAATGCAGAAAAATATCATAGTTATTCCATATGCAGTATATGTACAGTAACCATGAAAAAAGATCAATAGAAAACTCTAACCTAGCATGCTATATGAAACTAACCTAAAACAAGGACAATAGAAACCCTAAACTCACAAACTTGCATTAAAACCTATAAAACAACCCTAAAGCATGCATAACTCATGATGAACAATAGTTAAACCATGTTTATTAACTAACTAAAGCTATAACACATGATAAAAAACTCAACTTTAGCATTCAATAGACCTATTCTATAAGAAACCCTAATTTAAGCTTGAATAAAAAGAGGTTTTACCTTAGGAAGAGCTTCCTTACTGCTGTAGAGACTCTCTCCTTGACTTGTGAATGACTTTAACCAAATTTCTTCAAGGCTACAGCGAGAACTTCAACTCTCCTTCAGCTCCCTCTCTCTTATTCTCTCTCACAAACTCAGGTTTAATGCATAAAGTGGCTCTTAGTTGCCTCCCTTTAGTGCTGAAGCATAGGGGGTATTTATAGAGTTCAATTAGGATAAACCAATGGCTGGAATTAAAATCCTAAAAATTAATCCAAGGGTTATTAGAGACTCCCTTAGTATTTAAAAAACTCAAAAGTTACTAAAAACTATAAGGAAACACGTCCAAGAGAGCCCAAGTACATCAGAATTGGAAAAAATCCCGCTTCAACACAAAAATAGGAAATTGGCCTCGGGTGACTCCTCGGGGCTGGGGGTCACCCGAGCACTTCTTCAGATTTTCTCCTTTTTTGGACTCCTTTCCTTCTAGGAGTGTTTTAGAGGTCAAATTAACTCCGATTTTAATGAAACAAAAGCCAAAACGACCATGTTTCGATGAGAAATACATTTTTAAACATTTTAGGATGAAAACCACTAACCATGGGTGCATGGTTAGGTTTGACTAAGGCGGTTAACCGTTATGTTCTACCTTTGTAAAGCATAGGTATGCACATAAGATCAAACCAAATGTTTTCCATAGTAAAATTAAACATTCTAAAACACTTTTAGGGATAAAATAAAGACTAATTAAAGTCAATTTGAAAAGATTTAGTTGGTAATTGTGAGTTAATTAGAGCTAACCCAAAGAAGGGTTAATTAACCAACTTGAACTACATCGAGCTATTTTAACCCTGAGCCATTGATTCATCAAATTGAACCTAGAAATACTTCATATGCATCAATATGAACTCTAATTGACAATTTGGAGATCATTTTAACATCAAATGATAATTTTGTGATTAAAAGATGATTATGCCCCTCAAGTCACAAAAGTTCTTATTATCCTTCAAGATTGACTTCAAATTGAACCAAAATTCATATCCATTGTCCTTATGACTCTAAAAAACTAATGCAAGTGACTAGATTGAAAAACAAAACAAAAACATGCATGAAATGATGAGCCCTAGTAAGGAGGTGCAAAAATGGGATGTGATAGAAGCCCCTCATTGGCGAACAAGTTACACTTGTGAACCAATGATAAAGAAAAACCTATTTTGCCTGATAGCTTGGAGAAATCACACACTAACACCAATAGTGATATGAGACTGAAATAGGGAAGTATACTCAAACTATGAATATACTTAAACCACTGGGGGTTGAGAATTGATAAGAGAAGCATATTCAAGCCACTACGAATGAACATACTTTTGAAATAGAGAGATATATTCAAGCCATGAATATATTTGACCAAGTGAGAGTGAAAATTAAGATTTGAAATTGAGAAGCATATTCGAGGGATGAATATACTTTTGAAATGGGAAAATATATTCAAATGATGAATATATTTAACCAAGTAAGATAGAAAATCAAGATTTGAAATTAGGAAGCATATTCAAGGGATGAATATACTTTTGAAATGGGAAAATATATTGAAGTGATGAATACATTTAACCAAGTGAGCTAGAAAATCACGATTGAAAAGAAGAAGCATATTCAAACCATTAGGAATGAATATACTTTTGAAATGGAGAACTATATTCAAGTGCTAAATATATTTAACCAAGTGAGTGACAATGGAATGTGATATAAAGAAGCATATTCAAGGAATGAATATACTATTGAAATGGAAAAATATATTCAAGCACTTAAATATATTTAACCAAATGAGTGACAATGATGAGTGAAATAAAGAAGCATATTCAAGGAATGAATATACTTTTGAAATAGAAAAATATATTCAAGTGATGAATATATTTAACCAAGTGAGTTACAATGATGAGTGAAATAAAGAAGCATATTCAAGGAATAAATATACTTTTGAAATGGAAAAATATATTCAAGTGATGAATATATTTAACCAAATGAGTGACAATGAAATGTGAAATAAAGAAGCATATTCAAGGAATGAATATACTTTTGAAATGGAAAAATATATCCAAGTCATGAATATATTTAACCTAGTGAGTGACAATGATATCTGGAATAAAGAAGCATATTCAAGGAATGAATATACTTTTGAAATGGAAAAATATATCCAAGTCATGAATATATTTAACCAAGTGAGTGACAGTGATATATGAAATAAAGAAGCATATTCAAGGAATGAATATACTTTTGAAATGGAGAAATACATTCAAGTCATGAATATATTTAACCAAGTAAGTGTGAACCATAGGGTTTCGATCGGGGGAAGGGAAACCCTTATTTTAAAAAGACTTGTAGAAATTTAAATTAATAAAAATCTGGTTTTTAAAAGGTTCACAAAAACATAACAAACAAGGAGTTGCCACCTCATTTTTAGGAAAAGAGGAAAACCATAAAAACAGTTTTTAAAGAAAACCTTTGAAAATAAACCACATGACTCCGATAAAGGAAAATCAAGTCTTACAAAACAAGAGAGGATTCAGAGACTAAGTTACGATGTGGGAAGGTTCTAGGAAATATCCTATAGGCACCCACATCACCCCAAAAAGGGTCTCTGAATTCATATGGGCTATTTCAATCACTTCCTAATTAGTCACCTTGCATATGTAAAGAATCATCTATAAACAATCACATTCATTCAGGAACATCCATAAAGCAATAAACATCCACAAAGCATGTAAACATCCATGAACAAATAGGAGAGATATGGAAAGCATGTAAAAGAAATAGAATAAGAGAACAAATTAATCCTACTCCTCTAGCAAATATGTGATGGATAAATGAATAAGCATGGGTCCATCCTACTCCTCTAGTAATATATGTGATGGACAAATGAATAAAAGAAAAAAAAAAACCTAGGATACTTAGTATCCTAGGGCGGACTTGAATACCAAATGAGCGCCTATGTACCTTACATGCAAAGATGTAAGGATCAAAGTCCACGTAGTTCGATTGAGAAGGGGTTACTCCCTTTACAATAAACTATAAACCCTAAGTTTCCATTAAAAGAAAAGAAGAGTTTAAAAAGAAGAAGAATTTCCAAAAAAAGGAATTTGAGAAAAGATAGAATTCGAAAAGAGATAGAACTCTTATTCAAAAAGAAATTTGAGAAAAGTAGAATTCTAAAAGAGATAGAACTCTATTTCAAAAAAAGAATTTTAGGAAAAGTAGAATTCTAAAAGAGATAGAACTCTGGATAAAACAAAATTTTAATGAAAGTAGAGTTCTAAAAGAGATAGAACTCCTATTCAAAAAGGTGTTTTCGAAAACATGGAAACTTAAGAATTACAGTCCAAAGTAAAGAAAATAACCCAAAGTGGGGAGAAGAGAACAAATCAAAATAAACTTACCATGAACTACTTATCATATGCCAAATAATCCCAAAACATTGGGAAATCACCAATAAATTACCCTATGTATTCTATAGGGCAATTATCATGCTCAAATCAACCATATTCATGCTCAAATCATCATTAGGAGACCTAATTAAAATCTGGACAGAATACTAAACATGCATATAATGACCTAATACTCATGCAAAGAACAAAAATCAAAAGAGAAACAAAATCCTAATATGTTCTTATATGCTCTAAACACCCTAACATGCATAAAACTACCAAAATCATGCTAAATATGAATTATTATAATGAAAATATCATATGACAATCCAAAACATGAAAAGAAAACAATAACTAAAGCCTTAGATAAGTATTTTATGTAAGCATATGAAATAACCATCTTTACGGCTAGCTTTCTTAAGTAAAACAATCCGGAAGACAATTTTACATAGAAATCACTCCATATAAATGATTTCTTTACATATCCTATGTAAAATATATGTCTAAGAATGCAAATAAACTCATGGCACACTTAAACACATTCCAAAAAGCATCTATGCATAGCCTCACCTTCTAAGGACGATAATTATCCTCTAAAAGGATAATCATCCATACACCTATGAAGATGAAGCTTACATAGCAAGTATCCTATATAAAAGATGCTTAAAATCATGCATATAATTGAACCATGAAGAGAAAAGAAACCAAACAAACCATCAAAATTTCAATGCAAAGTGCACCTCCTATCCTAGAGAGAAACTAATCTAACAGCAAGCAATTCACAATTCCTACTCCACTAGCATGCTTTCACATCATATTTGAATCATATACACTCTAAAATATAGAGTATATATGATTCCTAATTGTATACTAAGCCATAATTATGCAGAGAATGGAGTAGAAGAAGAAGGAATCATAAAAAGAGAAAAAAAAGGCTACTTACAGCAAAGCAAAGGTCTTCACTGCGTTCTTCTTTCTTGTTGGACTTGATTGCCTTCTAGTTCCTCTTCAAAATTGTAGTAGAAAGCCTCCTCCAAGTGATATGGGTGTGTGCAAATTCGTTCTCCCTAACTCTCTTATGAATATGAACTGTCGAAAGTCCCTATGCTGATGAATAAGCCTCTATTTATAGCCAACCAACTATATGAACCAATGGTTGGGATTAATTCACCATAAAACCAATCTAGGGTTGTAATTAAATCCCATGAATGTTAAACAACTCAAAACCACATCCCAATAGGTTTAGAATACCTTTGGAAGGCAGAAATTCGGAATGGAAGAGTCCTATTCTGTCAAAACTCAAAATTGGACAAATAAAGCGGAGTGTCTTGGGTGACCGGTTGGGGTGAACCGGTTGGACAGGTTGGCCAACCGGTTGGACAGGTTGGGGTGAACCGGTCACTCGAGAGGAAAATCAGGTTTCCCCAATTTTGACCCGGTACGGACTCCTTACTTCAAACGGACACAAATTATTCATTTTAACTCCGATTTGAGTGATTCAAAAGCCAAAATTTCAAGGATTCAATGTAGATTAAGTCTAGAATATTCTTGGACCAAAAATATCTAACCGCGGTCAAGTGGCTGGGTTTTCATAAGGCGATTACTCGAAAAAGGGTCAATTAGCTGTAGGGTAATATGGTGAACCAATCCAAAACTTATCAATAAATTAAATTGGCTCTTAAATTAGACTCATTCCATCATTCTAAAATCAATGGAACACTCCGGAACAAATTTGGAAGTCAATTGGAAAATATACAAAGTAAAAGACGAAATTGCCCTTCAAGTCGCAAAAGTTCTAATTAACTATCAAAACCTATCTGGAATTCAACCAAATTTGACACACTTATCCAAAATGATCCTAGAAACTAAATGCAAATGATGGGACTCAACAACAAGACAAAAATATGTATGCAATGATGACCTATTCTCCTAAAGCTTAAAAGGGCAAAAATGTCCTTTAAGGCTTAGGGATTCCTAGATGCTTCTAAACTTAAACAAATGCTATCATGAACTTATGGGGGCTGAAAATGGGGTGAAAGAGATGGAGGAATAAAGGTACTCCCCAGGAATTCCGAAGAACTCCTCAACTGAGAAAGGTGATCCACATGAGTTCCACTGAACTCTCTACACATAAAGGTACTCCATAGGAATTCCGAAGAACTCCTCAACTGAGAAAGGTGATCCACATAAGTTCCACTGAACTCTCTACACATAAAGGTACTCCACAGGAATTCCGAAGAACTCCTTAACTGAGAAAGGTGATCCACATGAGTTCCACTGAACTCTCCTTACATAAAGGTACTCCATAGGAATTCTGAAGAACTCCTTAATTGAGAAAGGTGATCCACGTAAGTTCCACTGAACTCTTCACACATAAAGGTATTCCACAGGAATTCCGAAGAAATCTTCAACTGAGAAAGGTGATCCACATGAGTTCCATTGAACTCTCCACACATAGAGGTACTCCACAGGAATTTTGAAGAACTCCTCAACTAAGATAGGTGATCCACATGAGTTCACTGAACTCTCCGCACATAAAGGTACTCCATAGGAATTCTGAAGAACTCCTCAACTGAGAAAGGTGATCCACATGAGTTTCATTGACCTCTCCACACACAATGATAATCCTCATGAGTCCCGCAGAACTCAACATACTATTGAAAGCCCATCTTTTCATTGAGTATTTGAAGCGATTAGGGAAAATTCCAGTGATTATTTTGTAAATGTGTTATGGCTTAACCAAAAGACATGGACTCACATAAGAAAACACGCATTGAAACAATTTTCATTTTCATCAAAATTTTCTTGTAAAGCTTTTTTGGTTCTTATCACAGTCATGCGATTTATCTAAAAGCATTTTTCTTTCAAAAATTGTGGTCAAGCCTTTTTAGGAAACAATGCATTTCAGGAGGATTAGGTCAAACCTATGAATTCTTTTTCAAGGTATAGGAATAGAGTGAAATCACCTCTTCTTCTCTTCTTCTTTTTTTACTTTTCTTTTTTTTAAAACCCTAACTTTTGCTTAGATTGCTCTTACGGGTTTTTAACCTAACGGGTTGCCCTAATTTTTGCCTAGGCCGCCCTTTTGAGTTTTCAACCTAGCGGGTTCTTCTTTTCTTTTCTTTTCTATTTTTTTTTCTTTTTTCCTTAGCGCAAAGAAATTCAACTCATGGAGCCCTAGCCCATTTTCTTCATCAATTCATTCAGGTTCTCCGATTAAACAAACTAGCCCCAGCACATGTTTAATCACTTATAAAAGCAAATCAATTACAGCCCCAAGTTTACGAAGTCTCATGCCTATAGGTAAGGCAAATCATTCCTTAGTGGTTACCGCTATCCTTTTCCATCATTAAATCTATGGTAAGAGTTTAAGTCAAAAGGTAAGAAGATATAGAATTTGATGGACCCCACAAATGAATCATCATGACTGAATACTTTTAAAGGACGAGGTCTATGACCATTAGAAACACATAAGAGGTGAAGGAGGAAAGTGGACGGACATTCGAAGGACTCAAACCACACAAGAACAAGAAGAATACACATATTAACTTTTTCGGTGGCATGTAGTATTTTAGCTCACTAATTTGATGAATGAGACTGTTCCTTCTTAACTTAGTCACAAAGAATTGCCTTCAATGGTTGGTTATATGTAAAGCCTCTTTTTTTTTTTTTTCAATGAATTGGACCGCACCCAAAGTGACTTTATGGGCTGCCTACGTATCTCCACTTTGATCTTTACAAGACATTTATAAAACAAACATTTCTTTTTTGATTGAGAAATCAAGTCCTTGTAGTTTAAGAGATTCACTTTTCTTCAATTTTTTTTCAATAGCCCTAATTTTTGCCTAGGTCGCCTTTTCAGGTTTTCAACCTAGCGGGCCTAGGCTCTTCACATAACCACATAGGGACTACCCTTACTTGGCTTGAACTTCTCCCGTGAGTCACGAACATGGGTTGTAGTCTTCTTGGATCATAAAACTTTCTCTTGATTGTTGTTGAGGCTTTTGGATGTTAATCCCTTCCCTTTTCTTTTTGTACTTTTTTCTTTTTGGTGCTCTTTTCTTTTCTTTTCTTTTCCTTTTTTTTTGTCACAATTTTTTTCTTTCGACTTTTTTCTCTTTTCCTTTTGAGGGAGAGGGAAATAAACATCTCTAAAAGCTCACAGCGTGGTAGTTGATTTCTTCTTTTGATATTTGAATTGCTTCTTACAAGGGTTTCAAGATCTTCTCGAATTGCTTGGCCTATTTCTTCAGGTATTGTATTGGGCGGGTAGTCCTTTGTTTACCATGTTTGGCTTTCCCATGTTTCCTAGTCAATTAGTCACAATTTATTCATTATTCTTTGTGTTTGCTCCTATGGTGGAAGGAATTTTTAAGCCCCTTAGCAAATATTTTCATGCCACTTTGATTGTCAATTGATTGATGAGAAGAGACAATAGAGAGACAATAGAATTCTTGAAATCAAACATTTTATTAAAGGAATGAAAAAGAACACATTGAAAATCTTGACTTGACAATGACTAAGACTCAAGAGACTCAGAACTTCAAAGGACATTTGACTTGAAAGACAAAAACAATCAAATAACTAGAAAACAAAGAAACAAACCCTAAGTCTACTCTAGGACAAACAACCTAAACTCTTTATCACGAACAGTCATGATGGAAATGGTGCAACACCAAGCACTACCACTCACATTATTAACTTAAGAAATGTCTCCGTAGGCCTACCCCTCATCCTCAATGGTCCCATCAGCTATAGCATCCTCTACTTAGGTTCCAGCCCCAATCAAAGCCTTAAAATTTTGGAAGTAATGTGCAAACAAATGCTCGTGGTAAATGGGAAGCAAGTTCTTGATCACCATGTGGATTTGTTCTTCCTCTTTGGGTCGCTTTGCCATCTGAGAAGCTTTGACTCTCCATCTGGTAATAAAGGAAGAAAATGTTTCATTTGCTGCTCTCTTAGTAGTCTCTAAATCCCTATGAGTCACATCCACCTCTGTATTGTTTTTGTAATGGTTAGTAAAGTCATTGCATACATCCTCCCAAGTTTTAACTCGAGATTCACTCAATGCCAAAAACCAATTGATTGCAAAACTGGCGAGAGACTCATGGAACATTTGTGCTAACAACTTGTCATTAGCCCCTCCTGGGTGCATTGCTCTGATGTACATCTTTAGGTAAATATGTGGGCAACCCATCCCATAAAATTTCTCTAGCTCGGGCATTTTAAATTGGAATGGAATACAGGCTTGTGGGAATAGAAACAAAGAGTGAACATCAACCTTGTCATCTGCCTTGTGGATCCTCTTCAGTGTTCGTTCCAAAGCTTCAACCCTACTTGCTAATAGAATGGGCTCCTCATTAGTGTAGGATACGGTTTTTGGCCTGTTTTCTCCTTCTAGATTAACTGTCTTGGGTAGTTCATTTCCCATGGGTTTCGAATCCCCTTCTCCCTTTGTGATGGGCTCTCCCTTAGGTTGCCAATCATCTTCAAAGTTTGACCCTTGGTGTGTTCCAAAAATATGGGTCTTGGATGACAAGCCAATGTTCTGTTCAGATTATGCCATCTTCTTCTGGGTTTCTTGGGTTACTTTTAATGCAGTCTCCGATACCTTGGTAACACATTCAAGCTTCTCCATTATGTCCTTCAACCAAGCCTCGAGATTGAATGTGGGGTTGCTAGTTCCTTTGGCCATCTTAGGTTTTAAGTTTGAGTTCAACCTTAATGAGTTGTCACGGGCTTAATCTAGGCCCCCTTCAAGACCAAAATCCCCTTTTTAGGCTATGACCAAAACATTTTAACAATATTTCCATAACTGCACTAAATTGATAAGTGTGATCTTATAAAGCATTCCCTTAGTTAGACATTTCATCTCCAAAGGTACCTTGAAGTGTGAGGTGACATACTAAGGACATAAAGATGAATAAGCCCTACTTCTTAACTCTTAATCAAACACTTCACTCCAAACAAGCCCCTATTAGTCCATTTAAAAGCCCATGATTAAATATTCTTAGCTCACATACCTTTAATTAGTTCATCCCTCCTTTAGGGAGCCCCTTGAGTGAAGGGTGGAGATACTTATTAAGGGTATGTAAGTGAGACCATATATCAAGTGTCGATTTTTACCCATGGTTAAAATAAACCTAAGTATACAACACAACTTATGAGCATAGCAACCTAACACAAACATGTCATGACATCATTATAATCAAGTGTGGGTGCATAATGGTGAGACTATAGTGTCCTATAAGGCCCACTACGTGTACTACAAAAGGGTAGGCGAGGGTCCTTCACTTGCTTGAACCAATCTTTAGACATAACCACATGTGGCATCAGGAACACTGCGTGGGTTTAACAGTACGTGATTGATTCATTTAATATACCCTAGGGCAAGCCCAAGGGTACTAGGCAAGATAGGTTGATAGCTTTCGCCCCAACACTTGGAATTAGGAAAACCAAGGTTAAAACTAGGCCCATCATTGGCAAGGATACATCGAGGGACAATCGAGCCTATCATGCAAACGTTACACATACAATGCAATAAATGAAAGCACACAATCAAGTGGATGCATGTGATTGATTTTAATTAAACATAAGAAACTAGTTTAGCCCAATTAAACTTTATAGAGTCTAGCCCACAAATCCTGAGTGGAGTCACCAAACTGTAAACCCATGAAAGCGACCCATAAGGATTAACAGAAAAGAGGGAATTAAAGTTTGAAAAAGAAAAAGGAGTCGGCACCTTATTTTTTAAAAAGAAATAAGAAAAACCTTAAAACCATTTTGTTTTAAAGAAAACAAATTGAATGACTGCATGTTTTGAAAAGGAAAGGCAAAAACTAGTCTTTTTTAGAAACCAAAGAAATCAAGGATTCGGAGGCTAAGTTATGACATGGGAAGGTTCTAGGCAAAGCCTGTAAGGACCCATTTTCTTAATAGAGATTAATACGGCTTTAATATATGATTAGCGTAGTTAATCCCTTGATTTGTTGGGTAACCTAATGTAAGGGTAATCCATTTGTATGATAATATGATATTATATGTGTTTTGATGTTTATTTTGATGAATTGAGTATCCTAAGTGAGTGTTGGGCCTTATTTGCAGTTTCAAGTTAAGTTGCTGAAATTTGGCTAAGTGTGGGAGAAAAATGAATTTTCGTAAATCTTTGTTTTTAAAGATAATTTTTGGCGGTAATAGAAGTTTATAATATTATAAGACTTCTGTGATTTTATGGGATTTTATTAGCATGTTTGAATTGAGTTCCTCACATGTTTGTTTTAAGAAAATCTGTCGGGGGACAGATTTTGTACTAAAACTTAGAAATGAGATTTTGATATATTGGGAATTTGAATTTTTTGATATTTTATTTGGATTCAAATGGGGGGTTATTTGCTTATTTTCATTAAATAACTTAAAGTATACTTTATCCTTTTACTTAAATGTTTTGAATGAAAATAAGACTGTGGAGTGTATACTGTCTGTTTGAGTCGACTGAAGTGTGATTTCAGTCGACTGAATTACACAGTAGCTGTGGAGTTCCAATTCTGGGATTTTCAGTTGACTGAATCCTCAATTCAGTCGACTGAATTGGTCTGAAGGCTTATTTTTGCAGAAATGACGCATGTGTCCCTCTGAGGTTATAAAACCCTTTTAACCCACGAGATTCTAGAGCATTCTCCATATTTTCCAGCCAAGAGAAAGAGAGAATGAGAGAGGAAGAGTGACGGGGGAGGTCGTAGGTCGCTCGCCGAAGCATAGCAGCCCCGATCCGACGCCTGCAAGCTCGGATCCATCATAGTTTAGCCCGATCTACGTGCGTGTAGGGATGGTTTGGCATTTGCATCACTCATTTTTTAGGTAGGGGACATTTTCTCATTTTAAACCCTTGTTGCATGGGGGTTTGGGTATAAATCATGTAGTTTTACATGTATTTGGTAGTTTTTGGCATAAATATCATGCATGGGGTATTTATTTGCTAGGTTTTACAAATTGTGGGAAATTTAGGGTTTGATTCACATCATTTTTGTCATAAAAATGTTGTTTTTGAAATCATTCATTTGGAAATGATTTATGGGGGTTATTTATTGTGATTTTTATGGACTCACCTGTTATATAGCTTTCTTGGAAAATTTATATATAAAATTTTCCGGTTTATATGAAAATTATGGAGTTATTTCATATGGTTTTCTAAGAACAAACCTATTATGTGGTTTTTTGAAAATTTATATATAATTTTCCGGATTATGTGAGAATTATGAAATTGGTAAATGAAAAGAAAAGTGGTAATGATATGGATATGGTGATGAGGGCTAATGGAGACAGGATTACTGCGGTTCCAAAGGAACGGGACGTCTTGCCGTGTCTTCTTATCCTTTAGTCCTGGGCTACGTGCTCGAATATGAGGTTATTTTCTGGTCCAAGTAGGATCATAGTGTTTCCTCATGATGGGGTTACTTTCTGGACCAGATAGGATCCATAGTGTTTCCCCTTATTTTCTGCGCGCGAGGGCCCCGCATGACCTGGGGAGGATTTATCAGTTTGAAAGACTGATGTTATGGATAGCCGGATATAGCGGTTAATGGTTATTGGCTTATAAGGCCGTGATATGGAATTTGGAAAGAATGATAATGAATTATAAAAACTTGAGTTATTCCTTACTTTTTTAAAAAAAAAATAAAAAGGGGTGTTGGTATTAAATGATTTAAACTTCCGCAGTTTATTTCACTATAAATGTATCAGTTTCATTTACTGAAAATTATATTGCAAACTAATCAATGATTTTGCAGGGTTCTTGAAAAGTATATAAACTATGATTTTTTTTAAAACCTTGGGGTTATTTTGAGAAATGTTTTCCTACTGAGCGTGTAGCTCATACCCCCATAGCTTTCTTGCAGGTCATATTTTCAAAACTAAGTTGACCTGGGTATTGGGAGCACGTCAGCATGCTTGCATTCATGTAGAGAATATTGGAGATAGGCTTTGAGCCTAGGCATGTATCAATTTTAAATTCCATGGCCTGTGATAATTAATTGAGTAGTGGATGTATATCTGAATGAGACCCATGTGGCTACGATATAGCCGTAGATTTCTTTATTTTGGAAATATTGTGTGGATGGCTGGAAAAGCTTATAAATGCGTTTTCTACAGATTTTATGACTAGTCGATAACTTGGTATGTCCTATTTACAGACAGGACCATGACGGATTTTCTAAAAAAATATTTTCAAAAGAATTATTTCTATTAAACATCCACCAAATTTGGCTTTAAAAGTTGTTTTCTTACTACTTAACTAACAACCCCAATTTCAGGTCGTTACAAAGCCTATAGGCACCCATGTCACCCTTTCGGTCTCTCAATTTATTTAGACTAAATTAAAGTCTTTTCCACTCAAATATCATCATATATCATCACAAGACAGCATGCATATCATATATTCCATTCATCCATTTCATCCATGCATAATCCAAAGAAAATAAAATAAAATAGAAAAGAGAAAAGAGAAAAGAGAACTAAAAAAACCTAGGGTACTTGGATCCTAGAACGGACTTGAGTCTCAAAACGATCGCCTACGTACCATGCAACGAAATACATAGATCAAAGTCCACGTAGTTCAATTAGAATTAGGGTTAAAACCTAATATAAACCTATAGTTAAAACCCTAGGTTTCCTTATTTGAAGGAGAATTAAATAAACCAAGTTTGAATTTAGGAAACTTTGATAAAAAGGTGATTTTTTTTCATCAAGGAAACCTTTAATTATGATCATATATCCATATTAAGAAATAACCCTAAGGAGGGAGAAGAGAAAGAATAGAGAAGAAAAAAGGTGAATTAGGGCACCTTCAAACCCACTTACCTTGTGCAATTACTCCATGCATTAGCAAGCAATAATGGCCTTATTTACCATGAAGCGATTATCACCCCTATTTGCACCCTTACACGTGCTCAAAACAAACCAAAAAGAAGAAAATAAAAATCTGGACAGAATAGTATTCAAACCTAAATCATCCACTAATCATGCAAATAACACAAATAATGAATTTTCATAAACACTAATGCAACCATGACATGCATAAAAACCCTAGAAATCCACTACATGAATGCAGAAAAATATCATAGTTATTCCATATGTAATACATATACAGCAACCATGAAAAAAGATCAATAGAAAACTCTAACTTAGCATGCTATATAAAACTAACCTTAAACAAGGACAATGGAAACCCTACTCACAAACTTGTATTAAAACCTATAAAACAACCCTAAAGCATGCATAACTCATGATGAACAGTATTTAAACTATGTTTATTAACTAACTAAAGCTATAACACATGATAAAAAAAACTCAACTTTAGCATGCAATAGACCTATTCTATAAGAAACCCTAATTTAAGCTTGAATAAAAAGACGTTTTACCTTAGGAAGAGCTTCCTTACTGTTGTAGAGACTCTCTCCTTGACTTGTGAATGACTGTAACCAAATTTCTTCAAGGCTACAGTGAGAACTTCAACTCCCCTTCAGCTCCCTCTCTCTTATTCTCTCTCATAAACTCAGGTTTAATGCATAAAGTGGCTCTTAGTTGCCTCTCCTTAGTGCTAAAGCATAGGGGGTATTTATAGAGTTCAATTAGGATAAACCGTTGGCTGGAATTAAAACCCTAAAAATTAATGCAAGGGTTATTAGAGACTCCCTTAGTGATTAAGAAACTCAAAAGTTACCAAAAACTAAAAGGAAACACGTCCAAAAGAGCCCAAGTACGTCAAAATTGGAAAAAATCTCGCTTCAGCACAAAAATAGGAAATTGGCCTCGAGTGACCTCCTGGGGCTGGGGCTCACCCGAGCACTTCTTTAGATTTTCTCCGATTTTGGACTCCTTTCATTCTAGGAGTGTTTTAGAGGTCAAATTAACTTCGATTTTGATGAAACAAAAGCCAAAATGACCGTATTTCGATGAGGAATACATTTTTAAACATTTTAGGGTGAACCACTAACCATAGGTGCATGGTTAGGTTTGACTAAGGCAGTTAACCGCTATACTCTACTTTTACAAATTATAGGTATGCACATAGGATCAAACCAAATGTTTTCCATAGCAAAATTAAACATTCTAAAACATTTTTAGGGATAAAATAAAGACTAATTAAAGTCAATTTGAAAAGATTTGATTGGTAATTGTGAGTTAATTAGAGCTAACTCAAAGACAGGTCAATTAACCAACTTGAACTATATCGAGCCATTTTAACCCTGAGCCATTAATTCATCAAGTTGAACCTAGAAATACTTTATAAGCATCAATATGAACTCTAATTAACAATTTGGAGATCATTTTAAGATCAAATGAAAATTTTGTGACTTAAAAGACGATTATGCCTCTCAAGTCACAAAAGTTCTTATTATCCTTCAAGATCAACTCTAAATTGAACCAAAATTCATATCCATTGTCCTTATGACCCTAAAAAACTAATGCAAATGACTAGACTCAAAAACAAAACAAAAACATGCATGAAATGATGAGCCCTAGTAAGGAAATGCAAAAATGGGGTGTAACACCTTTCTTCATTCTCCATCAAGTCTTAGTAAAGTTTTCCTAAGCAAATGAAGAGCTTGAGTTCTTGAGTGTGGAGTGAACGTTCCTATTATTATCCCCTCATTTGAGACTCATTCTAAAAAGAGCTTGGGCTCAATAGTTAGTGAGGAACATTCCTCATTAGTACATTCTGTTTTGTGACCCATTCTAGAGCTTAAAGGTACGAAAGCTTTGCCTGACTTCCGATTCCCTCCCCTGAGGCCATCTTAAAACTTGAAGCCATTAAAGCTCTGCCCACTTTTGACTTCAAAACCCCGAGGTTGCAAACAGAACTCTGCCTCAATTCTGTCAGGTATTCCTAATCCCTAATTCTTTTTTTTTTTTTTCAAGTCCATTGCTATGATGTAGTTGTTTATGTGATGATGCATGCCCCTATGAGTTTTTGTTATTCATATGATTGTATTAGAGTTTTTTATCCTAAATCAAACAAGTTTTCAAATCAAAATTGTTTCTTTTGAAGTAAGTTGTTTTTTCAAAAGTAAGTGTTTGATTATGGATTGGACTCTAATAGAGTCCTACAAGGAGTAAAACTCTTCCCCCCAACATAGTTGTTCAAACTACATAGACTTTGATCTTTGTCAGAAGTACGTAGGCTTCTCACTTGAGCCCAAGTCCAACATAGCTTAGTTTTTATCTTTTAATTTTCTTAATTTTTAGTTATTATGCATGGTTGAAATTAATTAAGCCCAATCAATAAATGAGACCGATTTATTAGGCAAAATGGGTGCCTACGGGCTATGACTCGGAACCTTCCCATTTCGTAACCTAGCCCCCGAATCCTTATTTTTGGTTCAAGACTTGCCTATTTCCATTATATGGAGTCAAACTTGTTTTTATAAAACAAATCTTTTGATGGTTTGCTTGTACCCTAAAAATGAGGTGGTGACGCCTTGCTTTTTGAAACTCTCTTAAGAGTGGAACGAAACTTGATTCCCCCGAGTTGATTTTCAACATCCACACCAGCATTGTCAAGACTTGCATACAATCTCCTTCCATCGTCGACACCTTCTGTGGTTCGGAATCTAACATGAAACCTCCCTCTCTCTTAATCTAGGTTTTTCTTTTTTCCTTCCTTTTCTTTTTTTTCTTTTTTCTTTTTTTTTTCCTTTTTTTTTTCTTTTGTGTTTTGTTCATAAACAACTTTTTTTTCCGCTCTTTGCACATTTCAAACCCCTAATTTTTTCCACTCTCTGCACATCAAAATAGAATGATCACTCACTCACTCTCTAATTTCCACTCTTTGCACACCCAATCACTCACTCATTCTCTCATTTCTTAAATCCATCAAATCCTCAACGTTTGTTGATCGATTTCAATGATTGAAACCCACAAACAAAGAAATTAATGTTAGAACCAACATAATACAAACCCTAAAAAATGAGAGAGAGAGAGAGAGAAAAAGATAGAGTAAGGGATGAGAGTCTCATTAGAGTTGAGAAGAAGTGTAATGCCCCAAAATTTATAAACATCAAACACGTACAATTTTTATGAACTCTATACAAATAAAACCCTTTCAAAAATAAATTCCCTTTAAAAATACACAGTATTGCGCAGCTGCGGCTAGCAATGATTAACTCAAAAGTCATCAATATACATTGGCCAACCAAAATAAATAAAATTACATCAGCTTTAAATAAAAATAAATACACGCGATAACTTCTTCAAATCTTGAACCCCAATTCTACTAGGTGTCTCCAACAATGATCACTTGAAAATATATTGGGGTGAGCAAACAACATCCCAGTAGGAAATCCAATTCTTATACAATAAATAATGTTTCAAATATGACATGCAAGCATTTATATCTTCAAATAATATATAAATCAAATAATACGAACTCCAAATCATCAACCTCAAATATAATCCAATTGTCAATGAAATAAACCATTATAATCCATGACATTAAATAATATCACTATTGATAATTATCACCTTACATAAATCAAATCTTAACATATGTTTCAAAATAATCATTATTCAATGTACAAGAATTAAAATCCCTACCTCAAAAATGAGTAAATAAAATGAAAAACCACAACTATAGGCACATAGATTGACTCAAGAAATACAAAATCCATACTGACAGGAGTCAGACTAGAGCTCCCATGTTCAAGCTAGTAACCACCGACCCACTGCCTCTCTCGGCTTCTCCCTGCTCTTCCTCTTCTTCTCTTTCCTTCTCTATTTATTTCTTCTCTCCTTCTCTCTTTCTCCCTTCTTTCTCATGTCATTTTCTCTTTTTTCTTCATTTATTTCTTCTTTCTTTCTTTTCTTCTCCCGTCTTATCTCCTTTTTCTTCTTTTTTTTTTTTCTACACTTAATCCCTGCTCTTCCTTTATTTTCTATTCTTCTTTATTTCCTTTTGACTTTTCTTTCCTCAACCTCTATATATATATATATATATATATATATATATAGATAGATAGATAGATAGATATCACAATTTAATCATTTTCTCCACCCAAAGCAATTTAATGCAATATCTCCCAATATCCAACTGACCTCATCTTCATTCTCTATATAAAATATTTAAATTTATCACTCTGTGTATAATTCCACCAAATATACATGTAGAATAAATCAATAAATATTCGGGGTATTACAAGAAGCCTGGGCAAGATTCGAAGAGAGAAAAGTATAGAAATGGATCTCATTTTGAAATAGAGTTAGAGAGAGTAAGTGTGAAACACATTTCAAAATTTGAATGAGAGGGATAGTGCTTGAGAAGCTAAAAGGAATGAGTTTGTGTGTGTGTGATCAAAGAGAGAGAGATAGAGAAATGTGTTTAATTTTCAAATTTGAAATGGGTTGAGGAGGAGAGAGAGGGAGAGATGGGGAGAGTGTGCGTGTCAAGAGAAGAGGGAGAGAGAAGTACAAGAGAAGACATGTGATGTTAAGAGGAAAAGATGTAAGAAAAGAAATTAATATAGCTGAAACAAGCATTTTCATATAATGAGTATAGCTTAAGAATATTAGACGTAAGAAAAGAAAATACGAAAGGCTAAGTTTCCTTATACATTATATTTTGTTAACAAATTAAAAATCAAAATCAAAATAAGTAAATTTAAGACTAAGATTTTGTTAAATTACTCTAATAACTCAAAATTCATTAAAAAATTGGATGCTTTGGGAGGCTTGGAAGTAGGGTCGCTTATGGATACCATGGGTGAATTGTTTGTAGGGTTAATCAAAGGAGTCATAGCTAATCCATTAAATTTAAGACTAAGATTATGTTGTAAATGAAATGTTGCCTTTTTGGTAATTCTTTTGAAAAATAACCTTTCAAGCAATTCCCCTTGGTCTTTAAAAAAAATAAAACCCAAAGTTCCCTTAAGTGAGCCATATTAGTTTTAAGGAAAATGGTTAATAGAATAAGGTATTTAAATGAAGAAGAAATTATTAAATGATAGTAAAAAGAAATGAAACAAATGATTAAATGATTACAAGTAGAACAAATAAAGAATCAATCACATAAAACAATTCATATAGGAGTTGTAGAGTAAAGAGGGAAATTGAATAGAACATATCAAAATAATAGAGAAGCAACATCAAAATTAAACATTTATACTTGTTTTCTATTAATTCTAGCAATATACCTACACATTTAAAAGCAAAAGACATGTTTATTTCTCACAACACTTTATATTAATCGTATGTGCATATTCATAACTGCCTAGAATACCCGTTCAAGAATGATAATCCAATTATAGGTGCTAACTATAGCTCAATAACAACATAAGGATGGTGTTTGGTAAACACCTTATTTCCTAACAAAATCCCAAGTGTTGTTGGTAGTAGTTGGCACTTTCGACAAGTATCAATTCTTGAATTGTCCATTTGGACAATTTAGGAATGTATATCTCTCATCTATTACGTACTCATAGATTTGATACTTCTATAAAAGTTTCGATACATTTCCTTAATGTTCTCTGGGTACGAGGTTAGTGGGGGTACTAAATAATGGTCATTCTTCTAACTTACATACTTGGAGAACCATAGGGAAATGCTGCTGAAATTTTTGTAGAAGTTTCAAATTTGTGCAGTTACAAAATAGTTGAACGGTATACGATTCTTAAATGGGATAGGACCACCAATCATTAGGTCATTCATTCCTGATTTTGAGGCAGTCGTTATGCTTGCATGGTCGACAACTTTTTATTATTTATTTTTTCCTTTTGGTATTTAGTTTGTTACACATTAGAACATCAGAATATTTTACCTTTAGAATTTTTAATATCTGGTTAGTTTGTTTCCTCTTTTAAGGATTCTTGTGAATTTTTCACTTTTACGAGGCATGTGTTGGCTAATTTGGCTTTTTAAAGCCTATGTGGACCATGGGGGACCATTGTTGGCCCTTATTAAGCATGCTTAGCCAAAAGGCTTGTGTAGACCCATGTAGATTTCGATTAATTGTAAAGCCATAGAGATTTTGATTAACAATTAGAGAAGTATATCTAACAGCATCCACTATTGCATTAAAAAGTTGCACTATGGTGATGATAATCTTCAAGTGCAAATTGGGAAAGAACTCAAGCTATATAGAGATCAAATGAGAGATTTTGGGTAACCAATGGCAATCAAAGCGTGTGACTCTATGCTCCCAGGTACTAACTTTATTAATTCTAATAAATAATAATTAGTTTTTTTATGCAATTTAATTTCAAATGTATATTATGTAATAAAATCTTCATCAATTTAATTTATTACAATTGATTGGTGGAAAATTTATGGAGGAAGTACTCCAAATTTGAAGAAAATGGCCATTCGCATCTTAAGCCAGACTTGTAGCTCATTCGGGTGTGAACGGAATTGGAGTGTTTATAAAAGACTTAATGATCTTGTCTATGTCCATTAAAAATAAGGTTTTTTATTTTTTAGTTGTGTTTATACAAATTTAGTTAATTATTTACCTAATATTTCATATCTTTTCACAGGCTCAAATATAAAATTAAGGATCAAAATTATATATGATCCAATATCTATTGAAAATTTGGATTTACTGGAAGAATGGGTTATTGAAAGCGATGCACCTGTACTTGATATTGAAGAACTGGAAAGTTGGATGAGTGTAGACTAACCAGCACAACTCAAGTGGAGACAATTCTATAGTTGGAAATAAATGTAAAGTTTAGAATTTTCATACGCATTTTTGTCTAAAATACATAAACAACATTTAAGAAATGAAAGTAACAGAGATGTTCATTTTATAATATATAAAAAACATGGTAGAAGGATAGAATGATGAGAATGTTGGTAAACAAGGGCAGGACATAATAGATAGTGGTATACAAGAACAACAACGAGATCGAGATAGTGTTGGTCTTAATAAAGATGATGAAAATTAGTTAATTTGATTTTAATTTCTTTGTTAAGTTTAGATATTAGAGATTTCTCATATTTTTCTAGTTGCTGAATTGGAAGTTGAGAATTTATATTGGAATATAAAACATTTAGTTGGTATTTTTTTTAATGACTTTATTAGTTTATTTTGCCCATAACAACTACAATTATTTATAATTTTATATTGTTTCCTTTAATATAATATAAATTTATATTGGTTCCTTTAGTTTAGATATTGGATTGGATAGTGATGTGAGTTGTACAGGTTTTTTTTGACAAGTCGATAACTTGGGATGTTCTATTTACAAATGTGACCATGCCAAATTTTTCATTAGATTTTGTTATGTTTAAAACAGCAGGGTAGAGTTTTGATATGTGGTTTATTTTGTATGTCGTTGTGAAATCTGAATCTTGTATGGGTAATGAAGTTGTGATTGGATAGTGATGTGAGTTGTACAGGTCTTTTTTATAGTTCGATAACTTGGGATGTCCTGTTTAAAGACGAGACCATGTTGGATTTTTCATTGGATTTTGCATGAAGTAAATGGTTAATGTAGCTTGATTGTTAGTTTTGATGATACAAATCCTGCTAAATAAAGCAATGAGTTTTGTGGAAAACATTTTGAAAGACATTGAAACTTTGGGTATTGAATACAAAAAGGTAACATGTAATTCGGATTACTTTCCTCACTTGATGGACATGGTTGAAAATTTGATTCGCAAGGGTAAAGTGTGGACACCCCATTTTGTCCATCTATTTGATGGTGAGTTCCCAATAATGAGGTCTGTGATGTTTATTGTAGACACCTCATTTTGTACCGGTTGTCATCTTAAGTCCCGTGGCCCCGATGATGAGTTTAGTGTGGTTATTTACGAATTATCCTTTAAAAATTAGTGCGAATAACAGCATGAGATTTTTGGCTAAAATGAGAAGAAAATTGTTTTATTAAATTAGTCATTTTTATCATGCCACTAGCACGTGTACGTATGTGATAAGTGTGTGTACGCATATACGATACATGTGCATACGTGTTAGTGGTCACTCTTTTAATTTTTAGAACAGGCAATACCCCTTTCCTATTCAGATTAAAAAACTTTTATCATTATAAAATATCTTTTGATTATTCTCCAAGAAACCTAGTCTAGGAAGGAAATGGAAACCTTAGTTTTCAGCTATATATACTTTTTTTAATGCCTTAGAGAAAGGGGAGGAGAATAGGATTTTCAAATAGTGAAATTCGTCATAATTCAGTAGTAGTTTTTTTAAAAACCAACAAGCATATTTTAATCATAACTTTCGAGTTCGAAGTCGGAATTTGATGAAATTGGTCTTATTAGAAAGATAATTCAATTTTCTACAACTTTGTATTTCACGCGTTTTGTCCAATTCCAACGTTTTCATACCCAAAAACTCGATTAAAGTTTCTACTGTTGTAAAGTGACGAAAATCACTTTTCTTTTCTGTTATTCTCTTTTGTTTTCTATCTCTTTTCAAAGTTGAGTGAGTTTTGATCTCTTTGCTGTGATAACACTTTGATGAAGAGGAGGATTCTTGTTGTCTTGATTCAATCCAAAGACCTGAGGAGCCACGAACAATTATAAAGTCGGTAAATTTAGTTTTATTTAGCTCTTTATTCTAGTTCTTTTTTTTATTATTTTTATTTTATTTTATTTTTGTCTAAAGCATGATTAGGATGATTTAGGGTTAGTTTTTATATTTGTATTTATTTCTATATTTTATTTATTTTGGGACGCATGATGTAGATTGATATGTGAGTTTTGCGATTCTGTATGATATGCCCACAGGGTGCGTGCGCACCTATCCCAAGTGCGTACGCATTCCCTTATAAGTAGAGAGTTTATTTTCTATTATTTTTTCTTCTATTTCGTTCTCCCTCTTTCTAAGTATACATGTGATTGAGTGGGTGAAAATGCCTCTTAGGTGCGTACACACCCATCAGTGATGCGTACGCACCCATTAGTGATGCGTACGCACCTTCTTTTCGGCGGACAGATTTGTTGTTTTGTTTAGTTTTGTTCCTAGTTGATTAGTATCTGGTTGGTCCTCTGTATATTCTGATCTATTTTTTTGATATATTTTTTATTCTCTGTTTTATTTTATTTATTCATTGTTTTGGTCATTGTGTGTGCAATGATATTATTGCATGATTTAGGGTGGAATTTAATTGAAAACTTAATTAGCTAAAGCCAATAATTATGTGTGGGGGCCGGTTTCGACCGGGCATTGCTAGGTGCCTTACACCTTCCCAGCAATGTACCCTAGCTCCGAACCCTCTCTGGTTATAATGGTTAGACCCTACTAGGGTTCAAGTTAGTTCCCAAGTTAAATTGGGTGGTGACTCCTTTCCACGCTAGCCCTCCTGGTTAGTGGCATACTCCTGAGTCACGTGGTTTAGGACATAGTTGTGAACCCCAGAAAGTGGCCCACATTGGAAATCAAAAAAGAGTCACCACCTCATTTTTTAAGGAAAAGAGGAAAACCATAAAATATTTTATTTTCCAAAACAAGTGACTCCATGTTTAAAAATGAAAAGGCAAAAAGTCTTTTGAAAACCAAAGATTGTGAATTCGGAGGCTAAGTTACGATATGGGAAAGTTCTAGGCAAAGCCTATAGGCACCTATATCGCCCTAATCGGTCTCTTAATTTAATTGGGTTAAATAAAAGTTTTAATCATGCAAGAATCAACAATTATCATAATAAGACAGCATGCATATCATCAATCTATCCATCTAAATAGGCAAATAAAAGAGAAAATAAAAAAGGAAGAAAGAGAACCTAGGATATTTAATATCCTAGAGCAGACTTGAACATCAATTGAGCGCTTACGTACCTGGTATTGAATGTATAAGAATCAAAGTCCACATAGTTCGAAAGGAGGGCTATTCCCCTCACAAAAAAAACTACAATAGCTTCCAAGTTTCTATATCAATCAAAGAAGAAAGTTTAATGAAAAGGAAAGATTGAGAAAAAAGAAAGATTTAAGAAAAAGTAAAGATCAAGAAAAGAGAAACTTTAATAAAAAGGAAAGATTTAAAAAGAAGGAAAGTTGCAAACTACCATAATTCAATATGAGAAAAATAGCCCAAGGGGAAGTGGGAGAATTCCAAATTAATTGACTACTCTTAACCACCAATTAATCCAAAATCAAACATGCAACACATCACAATCATATCAAAGTCATCATATCATCACCATAAATCATGAACAAATCATAGTATTCTAACCCTAATCATACTTGAGGCTATTATCATGCAAGAGACACAAAAACCATGACAAAAAAGACTCAAAAGGCAACTAAAACAAATCTGGACAAAATGCATAATGACCTAAGATTACTTTAAAAATCATATAAAAATAATAAATAAAAAAAATAAGAAAACCCTAGCATGCTCTTATATAAATAAGGACTATTATCATGCATAAAACAATCCTAAACCCTAATAAAGAAACCCTAATATAAAAGCCTAATATGAAAACCCTAATATGAAACCCTAATATGATATGACCCTAAAACAGTAAGACAAACCCATGAAAAACATGTAAGGAGCCTAATAAAATCATGCATGAAGAGAGCTTACAACTATACTTCAAAATAGTGGCATTAGGAGAAGAAAAACAAGCTTTATCTGATGATAAATATCATAGTATTAATCAAAACAATAAAACCTTGTCATCATAATATCTAA
Organism: Liquidambar formosana; assembly: GCA_039720395.1. Classification (NCBI taxonomy): domain Eukaryota; kingdom Viridiplantae; phylum Streptophyta; class Magnoliopsida; order Saxifragales; family Altingiaceae; genus Liquidambar; species Liquidambar formosana. The sequence goes on from CM077835.1 coordinate 23,195,687, forward strand.
AGCACACCATGAAACATGTATTATCATCATAAACAACTCATATAATCATTATATACATACTAAAAGATCAAATGTAACGCCCCAAAATTTATAAACCATAACACGTAAAAATTTTTTTTTTTTTATTTTTTTTATGAGCTCCGTACAAATAAACCTTTTTCAAAAATACATTTCTTTTGAAAACACAGAGTATTGCGCAGCTACGGGTAGCCATGGTTAATCCAAAACTTATCATCAATATACACTGGCCAACCAAATGAATAAAATTACATCGGCTTTAAATAAAAATACATGTACGCGATAACTTCTCCAAATCTCGACCCCAATTCTACTACGTGCCTCCAATAATGATCACCTGAAAATATATTGGGGTGAGCGAACAACTGCCCAATAGGAAATCGAATTCCTATACAATAAATAATGTTTCAAAATTACATGCAAGCATTTATATATTCAAAATAATATATAAATCAAATAATACGAACTCCAAATCATCAACCTCAAATATAATCCAACTGTCAATGAAATCAACTATCATAAACCTCAAATATATCATCATCAATAATTATCACCTTGCATAAATAAAATCTTAACATATGCTTCAAAATAATCATCATTCATTGTACAAGAATTAAACCCCCTACCTCAAAAATGAGTGAACAAAATAAATAACCACAACTGCAGACTGTAGATCAACTCAAGAAATATAAAAATCCATACTGACAAAAGTTGGATTGGAGCTTTCCATGCTCCGGCCGGTGGACCATTTGCCCACTGCCTCTCTCGGCTTCTCCCTTCCTCTTTCTCCCCTTCTTATTTCTTTCCTTCTCTTCTCTATTTATTTCTTCTCTTCCGTCCTTTCCTCCTCCACGCCACTTTTCTTCCTTTCTTTATTTCCTTCTTTGACTTTTCTTCTCTTCTTTCTTTATTTCTTATCTTCTTTTCTTCTTTCCACCGAAAGATAGTTTTTTTTTTTTCTATTCTATTTCTTTCTTCTTTTTTTTTTTTTTTTGTCTTTTCCTTCCTCTACCTATATATATATATATATATCTCACAAATTAATTATCCTTTTCCATCCAAAGCAATTTAATGCAATATATCCCAACATTCAACTAACCTCAACAATATTTAAATTTATCACCTTGTGTATAATTCCACTAAATATACACACGTAAAATAAATCAATAAATATTCAGGGTATTACATCAAAACATGAGAGTTCGTGTTAATAAACATACCTTCAGCAACTCCTTCGCTTTGCTTCTTCTTCTTTGCTGTGTTTCTTCTCTCCTTTGCTCTTCCTTACTTGATTCTCCTTCTTCCTCCCTCTCTAAATACTCTTGAAGCACTCCTTTAGGTCTCTTGAAACTCACAAAAGTCTCACAACGCACACAAATATGTAGCCGTCTCTCCTTCTAGGGTTTGAGACAAATTCCCCCCTAAGTGTTGAAAGGAGGCTCCTATTTATAAGGAAGTGACTTAATGACTCAATGGTTGACATTAATCTTTCAAATAATGATCCAAGGGTTATTAGAGACTCCCTTGGTACTCAAGTAACCCAAAAAGTAGAAGGAAAGTTACCAAAAAGTGGAAAAAGTCGTTCTGGACATAAAAAATCATTAAAAATCGTTAAAAATCAGAAATAGGGCAAAAAATAGGAAATAAGCTCGGGTAACCACCCAATTTTGGATGGCTAACCGTCCAGCCCTAGGCGGCTAGCCATCCAGACTCAGATGGTCACCTGAGAGGCCCTTTCAGCTCCGTTTTTCGACGTTTCAGCACTCCCGGGAGGCGTATCTTAGTCATTTTAACTTCGATTTGAGTGAAACGAAAGCTAAAACGATTGTGAATCGAAGGAGAATGGATCTAGAAGACTCTCAAGGTGAAAATCCTCAACCATTTTTAAAGTGGTTGGTTTTAAGAAAGGGTCAACCGTCAAAGGTTTAAGAAAAACGATTTTGACTAAGTAAGGGTTTTACCTTCTGATTAACCTAATTCTTGTTTCAAATCATTATAAGACTTCAAGAAACATATTCCAATTTGAAATTAGTCTTTAAAAAACGTAAATGGAGTTATTTGATTGAAAATCCAAGTGCGAACCATAAGTTAACTTTGTGAGCACCGAAAAGGAGTCAATTAGCCAACATGGACCATTATGAGCCAAAACCAATTTCAAACCATTAAATTCTTAAATTGAACCTATAAATAGACTCTAAATGTCAAAATGAACATGATTGAACACTCCAAAATGAATTCCAATGTCAAATGGAAATTATACAATTAAAAGGATGAAAGTGCCTTCCAAGTCGCAAAAGTTCTTATTGACCATCGAAACTCACTTGGATTGGAATCAAAATTCATCAACATGCTCCTCAACACTATAAAAACTCAATGCAAAAGAAAATACTTAAAAACAAAACAAAACTATGCATATGATAATTGCCTCTAACAAAAAGGATAAAAGGGCAAAAAATGTCAATTTGAGCTTAAAGGCCCAATTTCCATTCTAAACCCTGACTAAATGCTCATGTGAATCTCAAAAAGATAACTCTCATAATGTGAGTAAAAAATGGGGTGTGACAGTGGTGCTCACATGTATTGTCAACCTGGGTCTCTTTTCTACGAGCAAAACAAGCAATTGGGTTAGGTGCACGTATATATGTGTGTATATGTATGTAAGACCAATTGGGTAGAGTCCTCCCTATACACCCTTCTTACCCTTATCATTCATCTTTCATTCATTTCAACTCATTCCCTCTCAATTGTGTTTATTGTCTCCAACCAAAGCCCTTTTTATATAGTATCACATTTACCTAACATTTAAAGTTGTGATGAATTCATCTCCCATTTATCAAATGATGTATCCACCATTTATCTTAAGTTATTCATCCACCATAACTAAGTGGTGTATCCACCATTTATCACAAGTGATTCATCCACCATTTATCTTAAGTGATAAAAATCTAATGCTATTTGCTTCAAAACAACTGTCAACTTCACTTCTTAGGACTGTCAACTTATGTCAGATTGACTGGTAACTTCACTGTTTCAACAACTTTTCTTTTTAAGTGAGAAACCCACTCCAAGAAGGAATAGACGTGGGAAATGGTGGGAAAAATTAGGTAGATGGAAGATGTGTAGAATGGAAAAAATAAAAAAGGTGGGAAATGGTGGACAAAATTAGGTAAGTGAATAAGCTTGCACTTTGATTCTTCCATATAAATAGCAAAAGCTTGGGAGAGTTCATGGACACTAAAAATTAGAGGGTCAAGAGGGAATGCTGAGACTCTGAGAGAAAATAGAGAGAAAAAGAGACTTGTGGAGGAGAGTTATTGTAAGGAAAAAACTAAAAAAGAGAGAAGTACGTTGCATTGAGAGAAAATAAAAGAGAGATGACTTGTGAGGAAGGGAAATAGCTTGCTTGGTTCAACGGAAGAGACACTGTTAGATTGACAATGAACTTGAGGGACAATTTGAACACCAACTAATTTCTTTTGTTACTTGATAGTAGGATTGTATAAATTGTTCAGATAGTGATTTTGTTGCATACAATATCCGTTTGGACTGACCCCTTTTGTAAGTGAGTTGGCTTTGTCATGGAGAAGATGAACCAGTGATACCATGCGTACGCATAATGCATGATGTAATCATGCGTACGCATGACATGTGATGCATACGCATATCTAGCATATGTGTACGCATGTTATTTCTTTCCCTATTTTTTATTAGTTTATTGATGCTGTTAGTTTATTTTTATTAGTTTATTATTATTTCTTAATTTATTATATTTTAAATTTGGTATCTAACATTAGTGCAGGTTGTTTAGTAACATGCGTGTACATATAATATGTATACGCACGTTATTTTTAATTATTGTTCATATTTTGTCATCAATTGTTTATATGTTATCCTGTGTTATTAACTTGTCATTTGTGTGTGTCTTTAATTGTTGCATGATTCAAAGGCAATTTAGATTAAATTAAAATATTAAATATGGTTAATAAATACAAAATGAGAGCCGATTTACTACTGGGCATTGTTGGGTGCCTTACACCTTCCCAACAAGTACCCTAGCTCTAAACCTTTCTCTGGTCAACAAAATTGGCCATGGACCCTTCCAAGTGGCGACTTTTATTCATATGCTAATCCTCTGGGGTTAGTACCATCAGAACCAAAAGCAGGTAAAACGCAGGTAAAAGCGAGCGCGTGGTGAAAATTAGTGTGCTCACATAAATCAAATGTGGATGATACACCACGTAAGCAAATGCATAAAGAAACAATGGATGACATCGAGTCAACATGTAGGAATAATAGCATAGAGAAGAATATGGAATTAATCCCTTATTGAATAAAATCGTGTTTATTAAATATTAATTTTGATCATGTTTTTTATTTATTTATTTATTTATGTATATTTATAATCCCTTATTATTGTATGTACAATCTACTTGTTATTTTAGGGGGTCCCAATGACAACGGAAAAGATGCATGTGGATGGCCCCGACATATAAAACTGCAGTACGCAACCTATGCCTAATACGAGTGAGTCTTCCATGTAGCTATGACACAACCACGTAGATTGTGGGGTCAAAAAATACTTTGATCATCCAATTTTGTTGCACTCCCATTGGATTGTAACATCACATCAGCTTAGAAGTGATAGTGAAAAAAACAAAAAGCAAGAGGCCGAGATGGTCGGCGATTGGAAAAGCCTACTATTGAATTTGGATTCCCACTAAGAAATTAGTATGCAGAACTTGTGTGGGTTATGTTCCTATATTTCAATTGTAACAGGAGTATTCCAATGTGAGAAGCTGTTTTGGGGAGTGGAAAATGGGTAGAGGAAAGGAAAGGGGAGTGTGAAATGGCAAATTAATTTGTTAAGCTAGGGTGTCCTGGGTCCATAAAGGGCTAAAGGCAACTGCGCAGCTTTTTTTTTTCTTTTTTTTTTTGGTTGTTGTGGTTGTTAAGGACTAAAATCATGGCTACCTATCACGATTGTAACAAAAATCGTCGGTCCCACCACGAGTTTTATGTTAACATAAATATACGGATTGTATACTATACTAGGTGTCATGGTTACCAACCCCGATTTTAGCTTTTCAGATAAAATCATGGCTATCCACCACGATTTTTGTGTTTCTATATCATTTTTATATGGGATTTGGTTGGCCGTATAAAAATGGTATACCAAGCCCAAACTTGTGTTGGGCCGCCACGATTTTACAAAAATTGAGTTCCTCAGTCACGATTTACTATAGATGTGGAATCAAATTTTATTTGATTGTATCTTTTTAAATAAGTTGGTGGATGGCCATAGAATAGGAAATGGCCCAATGTTATCACAAGCTAGCAAAGTTACAATATGCTTGATAAGCACAAAATATTCATTGAAATTACTCCCTAATTTATATTTTCTAGTTATTTTATTATATTTAATTTTGCGTGTTTAAAGTGTTCTTGATTTATTGCAGGACTGTTGAGTTTATACCAGAAAAGATGACAATCAGGACTACTTAAGCTAATAAATGCAACTTGAAATGGGTTTCTCACCTACCTAAAATTTCATGGAGCTGCAACAAGAGTTGGGTCAACAATTTTGAAGATTTGAGCAGCTGAAATTCAAAGTTTGGTAAAGAAATTCATGATCCCAAAATCAGTAGCAAATCTGGACAGATTGACCAAGTTTTGGTAATCTGGCCATAACTTGTGATTCCCATATCCGATTTGGGTGAAATTTGTGGCTCTGGAAAGAGGACTTAAAGAACTACAATCGTTTAGTTTATGGAATTTCCTGATTCAAACGTCTTCCAAGTCAAAAATGAACTGGAAGTGGACTTATTTACAAAAATCTAAATCTGGCAGCATTTGTCAAAGTGAGAACATGGGCAGCCAAGAATTCAAAGAAAGTGAGCATTGCTTTTAACTTGTGGGATCAGCTGGATCCTTCCCCCATCTCCTATAAATACCAAGGGAATTCACATAACAAGAGGAAAAAAGGGGAAGAAAAGAGGAGGAGGTACAAAGGTGGCAAAGGGGAGAGACTAGTTCTTGGTTATTTACATGGCCAACTAATCTTTGTCTTAGGGGGGAGATGAAGCCCTAATCAAGTATTGTGTATTTTATTGTATTGTGTTGTTGATTTGATTATTTGTGTATGAGGATTGTATAACTAGGAGGATTGTATTATTGATACAATTGGTTTTAGTGTTTTTATCTCAAATTGTGTTTAATTTCTGTGATTTTAAATACAATGGTTATGCAATAGTTTTCACTGTATATATATTTGGAGATTAAGATGATTCATGCTTAGACAAGATGAGTCGTGCTCACAAATTAGTTTAGAGTAGAGTAGGTGAGACGGTTCATGCTATATCTTTGATGAGTTATGCCTAATTTACAAATATATGAACCTTTCTTGATGATGTCATTGTGCTTGTAGCTACAATGAGTCTTACTCATACCAAATAATAATTTCTTGAAACGCGTTACAATAAGTGCATTTTTATACAAGATTAGTGATGGATTCGAGACCCTAAGTATTTCCTTTCTTGAAGAAAATATAAATTTATTTTGCTTGCATTCCATAGAGTTCAAAACTACGAAAATCATCTTTGTGAATTATTTTAATATTCAGTTTTCAAAATTAAAATAATCCCAGTACAGTCCCTGTGGTACAACACTCGTACTATCACTATATACAAATTTTTTGCATCCTACGAGTAATTGATTTTGACACGATCAATGCTGACATTTTTTCTTCCATGTGATTGGCAATCCTTGAGCCTCTTTGGCCCTCTGTCACAATTACCCTTTTTCTTTTCTTATTTATTTATTTATTCCCTTTATCCTATAAAAATAAGACAAGATTGATAAACACGCCGTTTAAGAAAAATTATCATTACATTGACTTGTCATTTATTAAATTCCATATTTCTACAAATACCTCTTATTTGGTATTGGATGTTATGTTAAAAGTAAGGGTCAGGCTATTGCCACCACATAAGATATTTTAAACCCCCCATTTAATTTATATTTTTTAAGTTTTATGAAAAATATTTTAAAAAAAATTACGAAAACTAATCACGTAGTTTACTAGAAAACATCATTCCGGACAACTTTGTAAAAGAATTTGTTTCCCAAATTTGTTATTTAAGTACACTTTTTGGCTATTTTTTAAGAAAAATAAAATAAAGATTGTAAATGGCCAAAAAGTCTGCTTAAATTATAGATTTTTGAAAAACTTCATTTTACAAAGTTCTTCAGAATGATGTTTTCTAGTGAACAATGTGATTAGTTTTCGTAAAAACTTTTTATATTTTTCATAAAATCTTAAAAAGTATAAACTAATGGGGGGCTTAGAGTACTTTATATAGTGGCAATAGCCCCTTCTAAAAGTAATTATTGAAATAATAAAAAGTAGTATAAGAAAATTCAAAAATTATATGATTTGAATTTTCAAATTAGACAAACATTTTGAGACAAAAAAAACTAACAAAAATGACCTATCTTTATGGGATAGAGAGAGTATTATTTTTTTGGCTCTGGCTGTTATTAATTACTTAAAGTTAATAATATTCTCCTATGGTTTAATGAGAATTAATGAAAGAAATGGTTGGGATCAGTTCACCTGCTTTATATATATATATATGTTATGGGGAGCTATCGAAGAAGCAAAAAAAAAACAAAAAACAAAAAGGCGCCTTGTACTCCAAGTATATAATTATTTTATATACGGTGTAATTGGTAGGTTCAGTAGAATGAAAATATTGCTTTGAATCCAGAGACCCAATGGCACATTTACACACAAATTTTTAGTACTTCTATTCCCGCGAAAATAGTCTTAATTTTCCTGTTTGATTGTCTTGTAATTTTTGTTCTTGTAAAGAAATCAGTGATTAAATTTGATTCATTTTCTTATGATAAGTCCTTTATGATATTAGATTACATAATAAAGAAAAAATAATATCACGAGATAATTTAAGTCTCTCTTTGCCAACAGATTTATAGCTTTAATGGCATCTCTCTTCTCTTGTAAAAGGGAGATCCGATCCTACACTCAAATCTTGTCTACTATAAATATTAACTAATTTGGGTTGGAGCCCCGTTCCATTGCCCCATTGGAAAGGTGGAGGGTTGATGTTCTTAGATATCATAAATTAACAAACAAACAAAGAAAAAAAAAATCTACCTAGCTCTCTCGGGCCTTGAACTCGGTTTCTGACGATATTAAAATGGCTGTGAAAAAAGTTACTCTCTACGGAGTATTTGACTATTTCCCATTCCCCACCCCCCCCCCTTCTCTCTCTCTCTCTCTCTCTCTCTCTGTCTCTCTTAACCGTAGGATGTTATATATGCTCCAAACCATATCTATATATATATAATACACTATTACCCATTGCAAGTAAACTAGAGAGTTGAGAATGATGATTGAGATACAAAGGTTTAACCAAAAAAAGGATAAAAAAAGAAACAGAGGTAGAAAAATCTACATAAGACGTACAAAACTGCATTGTATAAAAGTTTGTAGCTAGAGAGAAGGAAGTTTTTTTTTTTTGATAAGCATTGTAGCTAGTGAGAAGTGGGCATGACCGGTAGTCTTGCAGGAGCCGTTGTTGGATTGGCGACGAATCTCGAGGAAAAGGCATGAAAGTGTTGGTAATCTTCATCTAACCCACTTGTATCAAAGTTGAGAGAATAGCTCAATGGGTCATACCTGCACTGGACAGCACATGTTTGCCGTCTCGCGCCTCCTACCATTCTCCTGTGTCGTTTCTTTAGTTTCCCTACCAGTTTTGTTAGGGAGTACCATTTTGCCGCTGCCTTTGAATTATTAGCCGCCGACGTCGTGGTTGTGGTACTAACTCCACCGCCACTTTTGGTGGTGGAGGTGTTCTTTGGCCACCAGAGCAGCCACATTTGTGCCATATCTTTCTCTCTAAATATTAAAATCTCTCTCTTCAAAGTGTTCAATTATACGAATAGCAGTGTTTGTGAGGGAAGTGCAATGTCCTCTGCATATTTATAGGGAGGAGTTGTTTTAGTCACGCGTGATCGGAAAGCGTGAGGTCACGTTCAACTGAAATAGAGCCATATTCCACGTGGCCACGTAATTTTGATGCGAGGGCAAATATAGAAAAGGATTGAATAATTAATTGGATTCATCCACCAGAATACATGACCACGATGCCCCTCGGTATATATTATTATTATTATTTTTTATTATTATTTTTATTTTTATTTTTTTGATAGATGTAGAAGATGTCCCCTCGGTGTATTTGAAGGGATTAATGTTTCCTATCTTGAATTCCGATTCCCAAACAAATATAATAGGATGCTCGACGATCTTGAATTTCAGATAAGTCGATTATTAAGGTTGTAACACATCAATTACTCTTTTCGTCCCACAAAGATGAGTCAGTTTAAGAAAAAATATCATTTCGTTGATTTATCATTTATAGAGTATTAAATTCTATTTTTTTAAAATTACCTTCTCCTACTTTTTATTGAGTTTTGTGTTTGAAAGTAATTATTGAAATGGCAAAAGGTAATATAGAAAGTTAAAAAAAATTATGATTTAACTTTTCAAAATGGACAAATATTTTGGAAAATAAAAAAATAACAAATATGGCCTCTCTTTGTGGGATAAAGGGAGTATTGGTTTGATAAAAATCAAGTAGATTGATAATGGTCTTTTTTTCTTTTTCTTTTTCATTTTTCTTTTAAGTCATTTCATTTAAATCTTTTACTTTGCATGTTGCCGTGATTGTGTTCAACTTTATATCATACCATGTCATAGCACTATCAATTTATTCTAATGGATGCAACTTTGAACTAGTTAATAGTATTTTATTAAATTTTTAAAACTTAAAGAAATCAATTGAATAAAACATTTTACATTTTACATTTTTTACTTGGAAATAACAAGATCAAATAAAATATTTGAACTAATAATAAATATAAAAACTTAAAGATTGACTTATTGGTTATTAATGTGGGAAAGGAATCTCAATCCAAAAAATAAAATTAAAAAAAACTGAAGAAGGAAAGAATGGTAATAACTATATTTATATATATATATAGGATGATGATCAGGTAAGCACATGCTGATATAACTTATATCAAAACCTGCATTGAGAGTTGTACCTTGTGCATTAGTGGGATGTGAGATGCATTGAATCAATGCAAGGGGTACAACCCCCAATGCATAGTGCTGATGTAACTTTTATCAACACGTGCTGATGGGATCACCTCTAATATATATATAACCTTAATGTAGGGTCAAATGCTAATACGATAATCAAGAGGGGAGGAAATTTAGAAGAAGAAATAGGAAGAAAAATATTTGAAGAGAGGTAGTTGTCCCCCTTGCGTTCAATGTGGCTCTGCGCCAAGTCACTTAAGGCATCATCTAACAAACAAAAATGTGCTAGTTAGTACATTCACTTGCTTTGAATTTACCTTATATGCACTTTTGTATTTTTTTGCCTATTGTATCTCGCATGAATAAACATAAATAAACATACCACCATATAGTTAATTATGACCACGATACACTTTAGCCCAAAAAAAAAAAAAAAACAAAGGATTCAACTCATTGTACACAAAATTTGTGTGTTCTAAATCATCCGGACAAGAAAAAGTATACTAATAACAATTTTATTAATTTATGAAAAGTGGATATAATCTCTATTAGCTATTTTTTACAAAAGAATAATCCTCCAACTAAATATCTTGTTGCGGTCTTGATCCAAGGGCTTTGTGTGTGCATTCTTAAGTCGGACTTTGAAACTATTCAATTTTCTTGGTTTGCAACGATTGAATGAGTAGCCTAATTGAGGGTCATTGAGGTTTGATATCGAATAAACCACTAGTATTTGTTCTTTGGTTGGAATGCAGATGAATCGTCACGCGTAAAGTGCTTGACGATCCTTTTATTGCTTAAGAGGGTGAAGATTTATGACCAGTCTCTGCTTATTTTCTCTGAATGTCCTCTTTTCCATTGAGTGAATACCTCTATTTGTCAGCCACTCATCCAACACATGCCAATCACCTCGAGCCCTAACCTTTGTCCGCAAGCACTGGACAACCCCATTGCAAACCCATAACCTTGGTCGAACTTCTAGCTACAGTAATCTAAGATAGAAAATGGGTTGTCCGTGATGGAGAATGTTAAAGGGCTCAAACGCCGTTGGGACAAAAGTTACCGACATCAAAAAGAGAAAGGAGAGCATCGTCAACAAGGTTTCGTGGTGTTGCTGGTCGTTAGAGAGATATAAGATGTCCACGGAAAGTCGTCAACGGTTAGGTTGGAGGTTTGGCAAACCGTCGTTGGCTAAGCAAAGGGAGCCTATGATGAATGTGAGAGCTGCTCAATTAACACGAAGGTTTCTCCTTCTCCAAGTGTTTCATTGTACAAAAAGGTATTTTGGTTAAAAATGGGCAAAATGAGTTATTAGATTAAGGAAAAAGGTGTCGGAGTTGTTATACAAAAGTTTTTTGGCATGGACCCATGGCCAAAAATCCTATATATATATATATATATATATATATATATAGGATGATGATCAGGTAAGCACGTGTTGATATATCTTATATCAAAACCTGTATTGGGAGTTGTACCTTATGCATTAGTGAGATGTGAGATGCATTGAATCAATGTAAGAGGTACAACTCCCAATGCACAATGCTGATGTAACTTATATCAACACGTGCTGATATATATATATATATATATGGGACATATTATTTGCACCCTCCCGCACTACTCTGACAATTGAGAAGTATGGGAGGCATTTTCGGAGTGTTAATAGTATTTCTCAAAAGAAAAAATACATATAATTTAATGACATTTGACTCACTTGTTAAATGATTTAGAATTCAAATGGAAAGCATTAGTACTTATTAAATCATTTCGTTAAGTACCAATACTTTTCTATAAACTTGATTTGGTGTATGGTAAATAACTTGTTAGGTAATTAAGAGTAAGGATAGGGACGGGTTCCATCGAATGTTCAATTAAAAAAAAAAATTTAAACTAACGACCTTGTAGTTTAATGGCACTTCTGTGGGAGAAAGTTTTAGATTCCAGTCGCAATTTAGGTGTTAGTTGATGACTTGATATAATGAATTTCTTATCCATGTTAAAAATAAGGGTAAATTACAGATGACCCCTTAAAGTATGGGGTCAACAGATAACCTCTTTTATATTTTAATTTTACCAATATGTCCCCTTTATGTCTTAATTTTTGTCAATGTGTCATATCGTCACTCGTCGTCGATGAAATTTGATGAAAATTAATCATGTGGCTACGCATGTGACATCGTTACTGGATCCATGTTGTCCAAAATACCCTTAACTCTGCTATAACTTTGGAATCCTCACTGGTGTCCTAACTAATTAGATGACCATCAACGATTGTTTTTGTCTTCTAACTGAATTAAGAAACACATTAATAAAATTAAGGGTAAATTACAATCAGACCCCCTCTAAAATCTGACTATTACAGATACACCCCCTCACATTTTTAAAATTACACTGACACCCTCTACTTTACAAAATAAACTACAAAGAGACCCCTCCTTCTAACTTCCGTCCATTAATCCGTTAAATCATATTCAAATTTTTTCAAAATACCCTAACTACCCTTAGTGGATGATAACTTTCATGTTAAATGCGTATAACTCACCAGTCCAATAATTCATCCAATACTTTTGAATTTTTTAATTATTATTGATAAACAACTAAAAGATTATATATATATATATATATATATATAAGAAAAATGCTACAAACAATTTAAATTTTCTGTCCAACTGATGTGACAGCTGTCAAATTTGCTGTTTAGAAACAATTATTTATTTAATTAAATTTTTAATTGATTTGCAAAATAAAAAATAAAAAAATTGATTTGCTAAGTTGCCACCTCATTTCAGTAAGTAGATTTGAGTAAAAAAAAAAAAAGGGCTATGTAGCATTACTCATATGTAGAAATAAATAAAAAGAATTATTACAATGGAGATGCATGTATAGAGGTGGCAAATGAGGTGGCAACTTGGCAAATCATTTTTTTTTTAATTTTCACACATCAATTAAATAGATAATTGTTTCTAATGAGCAAATCTGATGGCTACCACATCAGTTGGACAAAAATTTAAGCTTTTTGGCATTTTTCTTTTATATATATATAATCTTTTAGTTGTTTATCAATAAATAAATCAAATGTACTGGATGAATGTGTTGGACTAATGAATTATATGCATTTAACATGGAAGTTGTCATCCAATAAGGGTAATTAGGGTATTTTGAAAAAAATTGGAAGTAATTTAACGGATTATGAACGGAAGTTAAAGGGAGGGGGTCTTAATGTAATTTTAGAAACATGAGGGGTCTATTTGTAATTATCAGATTTTAGAGGGGGTCTTAATGTAATTTACCCTAAAATTAAAACATAAAAGAGGTTATGTGCTGACCTATACTTGACGATGATTTTGTACAATTTACCCTAAAAATAAAAAAATTAAATTAAAAAAACGAGGGTATCATGGTCATTAAAGTACATAACGAAACAATAAAAGCCGGTGGAATCGTAGCATTTCTGTGGTAATTGTCAGACCTACAGCAATAGTTTGACTAAGATGATTGGGAGATGGACAGCTTCGATTGATGGATATTATATTATTTTATTGTGTTTCCCACCGTGGACAGTTTCGTCAACATGTATATCATATAAATTACATTAATTTGTACATTAAAAAGAAAATGCTTTGATTTGTTGTATAGTAATCTTATACTGTATAGAGATCAGTGGGATTACATCTTTATCAAACATCTAGCTACAGTGAATATGGATCAGCACTGCTCCCTTAATGCCACGTGGAAAGATCCTTCACTTTTTGAACATAAAGCCAGCAGAATTCATATAGGTCGAAATAAATAAACTCATCTCTCACATCTGAATTTTAAAAATATTTACTTTTCGTTGTTTCACAAAATAAATCAAGGAAATTTTATTAGCACTCCAAAAATAAAACATCCCATCTATTTTAATTTTATTTTGAGTTTATTAATAAAAGTATCCAAAACATTGATCTCACAAATCCAATGGATATGAATAATTTTTTTTTTTTTTTACATTAAATAAAAAGCGCAAGATAAGTCTAGTTAGTGAGCAGTCAAAGGGATTAGAAAGTTGAATCCCTTAAAATTTAATATATTTCTACTTCTTAAGAGTTAGGACATATATATTTAACCTTAAATATTTAATCCAAGAACGATTAATTCAACCCTAAATATTTAATAAATTAATATATTTCAATAACTTGTTAATGGCTGTGAAGATCTCACCAACCTTAAATGGTAATTAAGGCCTCATTCTTTGGCATATGAATTTTCTTGCAGGCTTTACTTGCCCCTTTTTATCTTTCATTTTTGGGTTCTTTGGAAGCAATAGTGGTCTTTATACTTATACAATATACACTAAGATTTAATCATTACATTTCAAAAAAAATAAAAATAAATAAATGAATAAAGGGTAAATATTTAAAATATCTTTAAAAAAAAAAAAAAAAACAACTATCCAAAAGCCCTATAAAGTAATTTGCTTATCTAAAAACCCAAATAAAGTTATGGTATATCTAAAAAACCCAACATCCTAATTTCCATCCAACTCCGTTTAAATTATACAACTTTTGAACTACCATACCTTTTTTATAATTGTTTGTTTATTTGTTTATTTGTCTTTTTTTCCTTTTTGTAATAAATGACAAATACTCCATTTATAAAATAAATAAGATGGTAATACAAATTTTGAATAATTATTTTTATATTTTAACAAAAAATGTAATAAGGATACCTTAGTCAAGAAAAATCATCACTCAAATGGAGTTGGATGAAAGTTAAGTTTTTGGGTTTTTAGTTATTGTTTAACTTTATTTGGGTTTTTTTGATAGGAAAATTAGTTGATGGGGTTCTTGGATATAATTTTTTTTATGAAGGATATTTTGGATATTTTCCCATAAATAAATTGCTACTACCCACATCATTTTTCTTATTTGTAAATTTAATTTAAATTTCCTCAATAATCTTTCTATTTAAATAAATCTTTAATTTCAAATTATTTATAGGTGATTGATCAATTTTCAAATCCTGAATTTGCCAACATGAGTTTTAAAATTATTTTATGTTTCATAACTGGATATAGGGACCGTTGGTTTTTTTTTTTTTTTTTTTTTCCAAACTTTGGAAATACTGCATTGAAGATGAAAAAAAAACGGTTACATGATCAAAGGCAAATCCACCTCAAGAAGAGGGAAAAGCTAAGAAGGGGGATGTTCAAGCCAAACTTCAAAATCATTCACCCTTAGAGCAAATTTTGCTAATGCGTCTATCACTTTGTTACCAACTCTAAGCATATAATTGTATTCAGTCATTTGGGTTGCTTGGCCTAGTGGCCGAATTTCTGCACATAGGATCTCAATTTTTTCAATCATGTCCTTTCTCCTATTCAGGCAATCAATGAGTCCCTTTTCATCACATTTTACGGTATCTTGATCGGGTTTTGTGATATTTCGGATTATTACAAAATATGACCAAATTATGAATAAATGTGATAAATACCACATAGACATACAATATCCATGGTGCCATTGAAAAGTCCTATCCTAGCAGATTAAAGATATTAAGATATTACTTCTACTTATCATGTCTACTTATCATATTAAGTTTTTAAGGTATTATGTCTACTTATCATTTAAAATGATTCACTTATTATTTAAAATGATCCATTTACTATTTCAAACGGCTTAGTACTCACTTATTTGCTACTCATTTATAATTAAAAGACCGCTCACTATTTAAAGGGACCCTTGTAGCATATTGCCTCGTTTTTTTCCTTTTTTATTTTTGGACTAGATATCATATTATTGGCTAAAAGTCAAAAGGGTGGGGTCTGGTGTGTTAGACCAAAGGACAAAGTTGGGTTTTCAGAGCCATCACATGGTGGCCAGTAGCAGGCTAAGCAGTCACATGGGGGCTGGGGGCTGGAGGGAGGGTTGTTGTGTCAGTGACTCAGTGTGCATCCCGCGACATTCACTTGCAGACATGAAAGAAAGGCTTCTTTTTTCATTCCCATTTATGTTGTACTCTGCATCTGAGAGGGTTTTTTTTTCTTTTTCTTTTTTTAGGGGGCGTTTAGAGTCTGACTCTCTATTAGATGCATAAATTATCGGTAGGAAAAAAACATAAAAAACTAAAAAGCAAATTTGACCAAGTTAGAGAACACTGCCGATCAGAACATCTAATTATAAATTGATAATTATAGTGAAAACACATTTTTATTTATTTATTTATTAAATAAATCTTACAGTTAAGTAATTTACATGAGGGTCCCTTGGATATATAAATTGGCATAATGTTGTTTTTTGTTTGTTTGTTGGTTTACTTTCGTTAAACCCCTAAAAACAGAATAGATTCTTGGGTTTTGTGTAAGAAGAAAAATATACACTTTGTCCTAAGGCTGCATTTTGAACAAATTAGGGAAGAAATCTTTAAAGTTTAAAAGATCATCATGTGCTCTGTTAAATAAAAAATAATTATATGACTGCATTCAGACTTCTAACTTATTAAAATAATGCACAATTGCTAACTTCAAAACAAAAACACTCATTTAAATCTAGAGTTTTGAAATTCCAAAGTTAACCTCAATAAATATTACATGAAAAAAAAAAAAAAAAAAAAAAAAACCTCACATGCGCTTTCTTCTGTCATTTATCATGACCCCACCATTTTAATGTCATGTCTATATGACAGGTGGCTCCTAATCAGTGGTCAATTAAAGGATACAATTTGATGAGATTATAGTAAATCTAAAAAATTCACTGACTCTCTAAACTTTTTAAAAAGAATAGTAAAACCATATCCTTTATTTGGCCTTTTATAATTTTCATTTATGTTGATGTTTTAAAATTAATTGGTTTTTATTTAGTCATGAATCATTGAGTTAATCAAAATAGTATCTACCAACTAAATAAGATATCATAAATAAAAAAGATATTTCAATCTCACAAAAAAAATATTAAAATAAAACAGTAGACATTATATTGTTTTTTTCCCCCCTTATTTACGTTAGTATAAGAGTAAAAAGAGAATATTAATTTAGCACATTAATAAATTAAAAGTTTAAATACTCAAGCATTTTAATAGATTAGCAGTTGATTAAACAAATTCTTGTTTTTTTACTATATAAAATAGACCAATCAATTTATAGAGTTTTTCGAGATTAAATCAAATTGGATTGACCCATATAAATCAATTAAATCTATTCCACACAGTGGGCGTTGCTGCTTTAAACATATGGACCCATGCGACTTTAAATAATTTATCTCTTATTGCAATAAGCGTTGATTTAGATTGATGCTGAGAGGAAGATATCATGGGCGCCCATTGGAAATTCAAAATATGGGTAGTAAGTTGGATCAAACATCAGGTGGGTCAATGTTCTTAGTGTTTAGCGTGTCTATATATATATATATATATAGAGAGAGAGAGAGAGAGAGAGAGAATTTGACCATTTATTTTATTATTATTATTTTTTCGGTTTTAAAAAGGCAATGGGAAAATATAGGACAAAATATGCTTTGAACAGCCTTTTATTTTTGTGGTAAACTCTTTGAACAGCCTTTTAAGTAAGTACAGCATATCCCTTTTAAATCTTACAGTAACACACATTTTCCGAGGGCAGAATTGTTGAAAAAGCAGTCTTGACAACAACCACTCAGATGCTTTTTATAGCTTAGGCTGCATAGGTGCTATCCAAATTGGATTTTGTGAAAGCTAGTTGTTTTTGTTTAATC
Source organism: Liquidambar formosana (assembly GCA_039720395.1). Taxonomy (NCBI): domain Eukaryota; kingdom Viridiplantae; phylum Streptophyta; class Magnoliopsida; order Saxifragales; family Altingiaceae; genus Liquidambar; species Liquidambar formosana. The sequence continues at coordinate 23,213,540 of CM077835.1, forward strand.
TTTCAACAATCTCTCGTAGATTCGATATTTTGTGCTGAGGTGGTTTGAATCTTATGATATTTTAGAAGATTAAAAGGTTATTATTGAAATTATCAAAATAATTTTGATATTTATTTTTTTGATCTTTTAATCTCAATCATTCGAAACTTCATCTAACAGCTCAAATCATTTTAATATGATGTTTTCTATAACTCCACCAAATCTATGCTCTTGCACAATACAAACATAGCAGTCCTTTCATATCTCATATTTGGATATTTGGTGGTGCTGGTTGATCTTTATCACTCTATGCACTTTTAACAAATACCTTTTGGTCAATTTTTTGGTATCTTAGTAAAAAATTAGATTTCATACCTATAATGTCACTTTAAATGATAAGTAAATTATTTAAATAATAAATAGGTCATTTGAAATGATAAATTGGCCACTTCAAATGATAAACGATTATTAAATAATAAGTGAATCACTTTAAATAATAAGTGAACTATTTTAAATCACTTTAAATAATAAATAAAATACTTCAAATGATAAATGGATATGATACCTAGAAATATCTATGCATATCATAAAATTACCCATACTCCTCCCTATTACACAAGGTACATTAAATGGTTCAAATGGGAATATGGTATTTTGAGGTGTTTAATGCCCCTCCGACCAGTCAAGCTAACGGACCACCCAAAGAGGGCGCAGACTCTACTCCTATGTTACCTAAGTAGCCGCCACTATCATCAAAGTGCAAGTCTTTAACCTGATTTAAAATAAAATATAAAAAAAAGTCTACAAGTCTTTAATAATTTAATCTTTAACTAAAATTTGTAGTTTTCACGAATATTCGCTACTTTTTGTTTTTTTGGTTTTTTTTTTTTGTCTTTGAGGAACTTAAAAATTTCATGTCCTCCTTAACTTGTCTGGGGAGTAGTTTCATTTCATTTTTTTCTTTCTTCTATTTTCCATTTTTTAAAATATAAATAAATTTTAATATTACTTTATTTTCAGTCATCTTCTGTAGAACAATGTTTCTTAAAGAAAGAATGGGTAAGTCTACAAAAGGTGGGGTAAGTCTACAAAAGGTAAGATCAGGTCAACATTTTGACTGGGGAGTCATGTGCCAGATTAGATATTTTCCAACCCAGGGATTTGATTTTGTTTTCTAAAGGCCTCTGCTTGGGGATGCCAACTTGAGAACATGCCCCATGTAGGCCGAGAGTTTGTTTTATTAATTTAATTTTTATATATATATATATATAAGAGAGAGAGAGAGAGAGAGAGAGAGAGAGAGAAGTATAAACAATTAAACATGTGAACATGCATGTGTAGTGGGCATCGATCTGTAGCAGCAAATTAACATATTCAATCTCTCTGTGTTATTGTATTTTCCTGAAAAAAAACCCAACGGATAGATTATTAGTATAGGTTTTGCTAGCCTTTGTATAGTTGTTTTAAAGATCGTTAATCAATTGAAGAGTAAAGACTAGCCCTTCCTTGTGTGTCATTCGGGGAAAATGGTGGTCCTACATTAGGAGAAAAAAATGTCAGTGTTCATGAACATAATTCATATATGCTACACGTGGCAAGCTTGAAGTAAAAATATTGAAATGTGTTCACGAACCTAGTTCTCGTAGTATAGGAAGTTTTACAATATAAGAATAGGTTCATGAATCGATAGGGTCGGTGCATGCATTTATATAATAATCATTATTTAAAATAATTATGGCCTGGTATTGGGTCATTGAACACAATGAGTGTATTTTCTCAAGGTTCAATGACTTTATTCCAACAATCTAATGATAATTAAAGATCTAAGTTTTGAATTAATCGAGCCATTGTTCACCCTTTAAAAATTATATATTTATATATATATATAGAAAAAAAAAATGATATTCATGTAAAATAATTATTATCATATGTTATGTAAGAATCATTGAGCCCTGTCGGATTGGACTTGAATTTTTTGGCTCACGCCTGGCTAGAAAATTAGACTGGCCAAGAAATCAAGGAGACTGCGGGTTCAAAGTGGACATTTCTGATTTCCATGACCAATTGCATCTCTAACACTTTCTTGATTGGCTAAGTATTTGCGGAGAAGCGGCAATGGAGCACCGACCCAAATTGTTAAGGCCCTTTTCTCGTTTAGATCACATCCAATGGCCTCAAACTTTTGGTAAAGCCTATGGTTTTTTTTTTTAATCTTTCGTTTGTGTGTGGCTAAATACACGTGAGGAATATACACACACAACATACAAATAAAAGAGCCCAAATAAACGATGTGGCCTAAAAGGGACCCAAGGTCTATAAAGTTAACCCACACTCAATCTCCAATAGAGCCTAGCTCTTGAAGCCTATGGCTACTATTTTTTAATTTTTATCCATAATTTCTTTCTGTAATAAGGTAGCAGTATTAACACATGGATTTTGATTTTTGGAAATATTTCCTAAATGTGTGACACGTCAATACTCACATCATTAGGGAGAAAAATTAATGAAATATATAAGGACGAATAGCATTTTCTGATAAGAATATATTTTAGGGCATTATAAAATGTATGTGAGATATATCTGAGTGACTTTTTTATCTCATCCTAATCTTCAAGTTTTTTTTTTTTTTTTTTTTTTTTGCCAAATGATAGAAATAATTTATTAATGAGAAAAGAAATTACACATGCATATCCTCTACAATGAAAGAGGAAAGCTAAGAAGGGGGATCTTCTAACCAGTAACTAGAGACATCAAAGTCGTCCACACTCGGAGCATACTTTGCCACTACATCTGCAACCTAGTTGCAAGACCTCAGAACATAACAATACCTGTCTACCTTTGCCTCTTGTGCCAATATCCATGTATCTCCACATATGATGGCAATTTCCTCCACCATGTCCTTTCGCTGGGCCATACAATCAATGACCCCGGCCTTTTGCATCTCCTTCAATCATCAGGCCTTTAATACCCATTTCTATTGCAAACTGAATCCCTTCCCGCATAGCTAAAGCTTCTATCATTTGTGCACTCCTTGCATATTTTATCTTTTTCGCTAACCCCGCTATGAACATACTGTAACAACCCAAAATAGGGGCCGTTAGTTAAGTAGTAAGAAAACCATTTTTAAAGCCAAGTTTGGTGGATGTTTAATAAAAATAATTATTTTGATAACTTCTTAAAAAAATCTGACATGATCCTGTTTGTAAATAGGATATACTAAGTTATCAACTATTCAAAAACCTGTAGAAAATACATTTATAATCATTTTTAACCATCCATACAATATTTTAAAAAATCTATAGGCTGTATCATAATCACATGGGTTTCATTTACATCTGCGTCCACTATTTATCTAATTATTATAGGCAATGAATTTAAAATTAATACATGCCTAGGCTCAAAGCCGAAATAAAATACAATGATCCTCTATATGAATGCAAGCATATATGCTGATGTGCTTCCCAAACCCCAGGTCAGGCTTTATTTATGCAAAATGACTTGCAAGAAAACTAAGGGGGTGTAAACTATATGCTCAGTAGGAAAACATTTTTCAAAATAATTCAAGGTTTTAAAAATCATAATTTATACATTTTTCAAAGAGCCCTGCAAAATCATTGATTAGTTTACAATATAAATTTTCAGTAAATAAAATTGATACATATATAATGGAATAAACTGTGAAAGTTTAAATCATTTGATATCAATGCCATTTTTTCTTTTTTAAAAGGTAAGAAATAACTTAAGTTGTTTATGATTCATCATCATTCTTTCCAAATTCTATATCACGGCCTTATAGGCTAATAATTATCATCTGCCATATTTGCCAATCTATAACATCAGTCTTTCAAACTGATAAATCCTCCTCAGGTCATGCGGGGCCCTCGCATGTAGAAATAAGAAGAAACACTATGGATCCCTACTTGGTCCAGAAAGTAATCTCATTCTAAGAAAACATTATGGATCCCTACTTAAGTCTAGAAAGTAACCTCAATTCAGGCATGGAACCCAGGATTAAAGAATAGGAAGAGACGGCACGACGTCCCATTCCTTTGGGACCGCAGTAATCCTGTTTCCAATAGCCCTCATCACCACATTCATATCATCACCATTTGTCTGTTCATTATCAATTCTATAATTTCCATATAAACCAGAAAATTATATATAAATTTTCCAAAAACCGCATAATAGGTTTGTGCCTTGAAAACATTATGAAATAACTCCATAAATCATGGTAATCATTTCCCAACCATTTTTCAAAATAGTGATTCCAAAACATTTATATAAAAGTGACTCCCAATATTTTGACTACACAAAGATAGCCTAACAGGTCCCAAAACCAACCCATTTTAACCCTTAAACATATAAGAGTTTCAAAAATAACCAAAATATAACAAAAAAGTATATAAATCAAATCTTAGGTTTTGCAAAACTTGATAAAACCCATAAAATATACCCACATGCATGATATTTATGCAAACTTTACTAAATACATGTAAATCTACGTGATTTATACACAAACCCCTATGCATCAATGGTTTAAAATGAGAAAATGTTTCCTACCTCAAAGATGAGTGAATAAAATTCAAAACTACCGCTATAGACATGTAGATCGGGCCAAATAATGCAAGATTTGCGCTTGTTGGCGTTGGATCGAAGCTCCAGTGCTTCGGCAAGTCACCGTCGACCTCCCACGAGACTCTTTCTCTTTCCTTCTCTTTCTTTCCCTCTCTCTTAAGTTGGGAGACTAGAAATGAGGTCTAAGGGTTGGTCAAAAGGGGTTTTAAAACATAAGGGTAGGGGCACAAGCATCATTTAACCTTTTATAAAATCTGTCTCTCACAAGTTTCGGATATCTGAAAATGCATTTTGGACATCTGAAACTAAACTCCAGAAAACATAACTCTCTGGAATTTTTGGACATCTGAAAGTGTATTTCGGACATCTGAAATTCCCCTTTTAGACGTCTAAAACACTCAGACAGCTAAAAATGACAGTTAGTTAGGCTACACCTCATCAGCATAGACATCAGCCTTATATTCATTAAAAACATTTAAGTAAGTATCCTCATTCTTTTTATTCTCAATTTACTTTAAGTTATTTAATGAAAACAAGCAAATAACCCCCCCCCCCCCCCCATTTAAATCTAAATGACATATCAGAAAAATCAAATTCCAAGTATATCAAAATCTCATTTCCAAGTTTTAGTATAAAATCCGTCTTCCGACAAATTTTTCTAAAACAAACATGTGAGGAACCCAATCCAAACATGGTAATAAAATCTCATAAAATTACAGAAGTCTTATAATATTCCATTACTGCAAAAAAATTATCTTTAGAAATGAAGATTTACGAAAATTCATTTTTCCCAATACTTAGCCAAATTTCAGCAGCTTAAACCCCAAAGCTACAAATGAGGCCAAACACTCACTTAAGACACTTGATGTATAAAAACAAGGAGGTTATCTAACAAATCAAGGGATTAACTACGCTAATCAAACATTAAGCCGTAACAATCCATATTAAGAAAATAGGTCCTTACATAAACCATTCTCATTTTTTATTACAATGCCCATACCTCCTGTACACTCCTCAATCCACGCCCCATCAAAATTTAGCTTGAAAAATAATTGAGGGGGTAGACATTTTTGAGTCCTCAACTTAGCAGTATCCATAACATTGTCCTCTTCTCCATGAGCCATCTCTTGATGCCTTGCTTGGTCATCTTCCTCTTCATCAGTAGCAGCTTTCTTAAAAACATCACCTGGCTCCCATTTTTTCCCATTCAAGCACCTGTTATTTCTTACTTTCCAGATACGCCATAACATAAACACTACCTGTCTTGTCTCATCAGTCTATCACCTAAGGGTGTTAATGGTTTGGTTTGGTTCGGTTTTAGGTAGATTTCAAACCAATCCATCCTATAAAAAAACCAAACCAAACCAAAATAGCAACAAATAATTGAAAATGAAAAGAATGACATGACAAACTCCAAATAAAAACATTTTTAAATAAAAACATTACATTAGCAACTAAAAAAAATATTAAACATTGTATCAAAATAGAAACATATTGACATATATCAATATGTCAATATCGCACGCAACATTAATAGCTAGTTTAATACATGCTAATCTAAAAAAGGGAAAATAATAAGAAACTTAAAATCAACAAAAACAAGCCCATTCCAGACGTTTTTCCACCATCCTCCTTTCTTCAATTATCTTTCTCCACTATCTTCTTTGTCTTGGGCATATTTTTTAAAGAGCAACTTACCCAGCAGCATAGGAAAATCAATCAAGACCTTTAAGGTCATCTGTAATACCTGAGAATACAAGGCAAACATGACTTTTAGCAAATTATATATGGAACAGCTTTAAAGATTAAATGAATATATAAAACGTTAAACTTTAAAGGCTAAAGTTACCTAAAAGCTCAAGTTCTTCAAGTTCATCTATATTTTCTTCAACATTAATGGGAATTGGTGAAGCATGTAACCAATCCTAAACACAAATCAAGCATTGCACTAGCTTCGGAGTTAGAGAGCTACGGAATTGATCTAAAACACAACCCCCTATACTAAAAGCACATTCTGAAGCAATAGTGGAGACAGGAATAGCTAACACATCGCGTGCCACTTTAGAGAGTGTAGAAACCCCATTTTCATCTCTTAACATTTGACCTTTCTACCTTAGGAACATTATCACATGTAGATTTTTGCATCATTTTGGCACCAAATCTTTTTATTCAGACTCTAGACACCCTTAAGAATCCATGGTATCTTCTGGGGTTCAATTTGGTTAAGTCTTGATGGCTAATAAGAACTTTTGTGACTTGGAGGGCATTTATGTCATTTCACTTGTATAATTCTTATTTGATATCCAATTCTAACCAAATTCATCCTAGGATGATTCTAATGACCTTAGGATGTCATTTGTAAGCTTGGTTTAAAGTTTGGTTAAGTTTGGAGATGATTTGCTTAAGGATGGTCCAAGGTAGGCCGGTTTAACTACGTTCATCGATCCTTCTTATAATTGCTTCCTAATTTGATCTAATTGGGTCAAATTAATGCTTCATTAGTATCAATTGAGTCTTAATTAAGGTGTATTAATGCTTGGAATCATTTCTAGAAGAGTTTGATTGCAACTAGGACTCCATTAGGGTTCAAACCCTAATATTGCCTTAGTGAACCTTAATTGATCTCTATGAGCCATATGGGCTTAACCTTTAATTAATTAACCAAGTGTGGCTCAATTAGGAGTGTTTTAATCAGATTTTAAGTAGAAAAAATGAGCCATGGTCGTTTTAAACCCAAAATCAATGAATTTGGACTTGAAATGGACCCAATATATAGCCTTAATGGATAAAAAGGTGCAAAAGGAAGCAAAAAAGCACAAAAGAAGCTACTGGTAGCCGTTTGGCCACCCAAGGTGCCCAAACAGCCACCAAGGGTGCCTAGCTGGCCTATGATGGTGTTTTACTCAATTATTACCTCTTTAGACTCCTTCTTTTGATTTAAATCGGATTTTCTCTAAATTTTGGAGAGTTTGAGATAGAAATCAACTCTTGAAAGTGATTTAGAGCCCTTAGATCATCCCTAGCTAGATCTAATCCTAGCCATTCATTCCACCCATCCTTAGCTATAAATAGGGGTCCTCCCCTCCTTCATTCTCCATCAAGTGTTAGTAGAGTTTTCCTAAGCAAATGAAGAGCTTGAGTTATTGAGTGTGGGGTGAACGTTCCTATTAGCATCCCTTCATTTGAGACTCATTCTAAGAAGAGCTTGGGCTCAATAGTAGTGGGGAACATTCCTATTAGTACCCTCTGGCTTGTGACCTATTCCAGAGCTTGAAGGTGCAGAAGCTCAGTTCGATTTCCGATTCCCTTCCTTGAGGCCATTCTAAAGCTTAAAGGCGTCAAAGCTCTGCCCGTCTTTCGACTTCAAAACCTCGAGGTTTTAAATAGAACTCTGCCTCAGTTCTATTAGATATAATCCCTAAACTCCAATGCTATGATGTATTTGTTTATGTGATGATGCATGCTTCCATGAGTTTTATTATTCATAGGATTATATTAGGGTTTTGATCCTAAATCAAATAAGTTTTCAAATCAAAGTTGTTTCTTTCGAAGTTAGTTGTTTTTTGATTATGGATTGTATTCTAATAAAGTCCTACGAGGAGTAAAACTCTCCTCCTAAATGATTTGTTCGAACTACATGGACTTTGATCTTCGTCAGAAGTACGTAAGCCGCGCTCACTTGAGCCCAAGTCCAACTTAGCTTAGATTTTATCTTTTAATTTTTGTAATTTCTAGTTATTATGCATGGTTGAAATTAATTAAGCCCAATTAATAAATGAGACCGATTTATCGGGCGAAATGGGTTCCTACGGGCCGTGGCTCAAAACCTTCCTATTTCGTAATCTAGCCCTTGAATCCTTGTTTTTGGTTCAAGACTTGCCTATTTTCCATTATATGGAGTCAAACTTGTTTTTATAAAACAAATCTTTTAGTGGTTTCCTCGTACCCTAAAAATGAGGTGGCGACTCCTTGCTTTTTGAAACTCTCTTATGAGTGGAACGAAACTCGATTCCCCTAAGTCGATTTCTGGCGTCCACAGAAAGTATGCGATACCTAGTACAATGAATTTTTCACCAATCTAAAACATCAAATGTTGGTTCTAGTTTCTCAACACTTTCTTCTAAGTATCGATCCAATTCAAATTTAGAGTGCACACTCTCTTCTTCTTCCAATTCCTTAACATATTCAAGATAGAGAGCTTTAACTTTCACATTTTCTTTACTAATAGGTGGTTGATCAACTTCCATCCCATTTAAATTTTGAGAAAGGTTAGTTGAAGAAGCACCTAAAGTAGACTCAAGAACTTCATAATGCTAAAATTTTTTGGTCATTGTGTCTTACCCTTTGAGTCAACTTTTGAACCTTCGTAGGTGGATAAACCTTTGAGTAATCAAACTTCACATACCTCATCTTGTAATGTGGATCCAATACCACAGCAACTAATAACTGTAGACACCCCATTTTGCACCCGATGAGTTAGATTGGAAACGCCCTATGATGAGGTTAGTTCATATGCTTTGATAAACTTTGGAATTCGCCTACATGAGCCAAAAGAATTGCAGCTAAGAAATATAGTGAATTCACGAAGTTCACTGCGTACGCATTAGTTGAGGTGCGTACGCATGGATTTGTGGTGCGTACGCAGCTTATGTTTCCAGAACCTTTCTTTTCGGGCCACTTGCCCTCCAGATCAGAACTCTTCCAAGGAACGTGTTGTAACATGCTTAGGAGACCTAGATTTCGGGAAAAACAGCAGAGACCCCTAATCCTACTTCCTATGCCTATATATAAACCCACTAGACACCTGAAGGGGGAGGGGGGGAAAATCAGAGAGAGAGAAGGAAAGCTATAGAACAAAAAGAGAGAGAAGGAAAGAGAGGAACAGAGAGAGAGAGTGTAGGAGGCTGCAATTCTGGAGGTTCAAGAAGGAGTAGTCCTTAAAGGAATCAGAGTGAAGAATCCTGAGGGTAATATCTGTATTCTGCATGCATAATCTAGTTACTAAGCATGAAAGTTCATATTCAATGAAATAATGTGTTGCCATAAATGCCATGTTAGCTGCATAATATTGGTTATATGTCATCACATAGTGGACTCTTTCCATAAGAGAACTTAGGACTTTATGTATATTTCTGCATAAGCATCATGCAATAGACTAGGGCTTAATGATTTGTTGGTATGAAAATCTCCTGTGTTACCATAGAAGTGGTTTCAGACTTTAATCTGCAAAAGCGCACATATATGATTCCTGACTGTATACAGTGAGATGATATAAATCGCCAATGGGTGCGTATGCCATTATTATATTGCGTACGCAGTATATTATATGCGTACGCAATAACTAATACTGTGTACGCACATAAAGTATTGGCAGACAGTACTTCTTTTATTTTATTTTATTTTACTTTTCTTTCTAAAAGCATGATTAGCATGATTTAGGTTTAGTTTACATTCATATTCATATTTATTTTCTGCATATTTTATTTTATTAAGGGTGCATGATGTAGACTGATATGTGAGTTCCGTGATTCTGCTGTGAAATGCCTATTAGGTGCGTACGCATATATCAGTTGTGCGTACGCACTAGTAAGTGATGCGTACGCACCTTACCTCGGCAGACAGTTTCTCTCTTTACTGTATTGATTATGATAGTTAATTAATTTGCATGGTCATTTCTTTATATCTGTTTTATATCTCTTGTTTCCATCATATCATCATGATTTGCGTGCTGCTGTGGTCGAATGAGTAGGGTTGATTTTAGTTAAATATCTAGATTAATTAAAGCCATCGATCATGTGTGGGGGCCGGTTTCGACCGGGCGTGGCTGGGTGCCTAACACCTTCCCAGCTGCGTACCCTAGCTCCGAACCCGAATCTCTGGTTATGACGAGCTAGACCCTGCTAGGGTTCACTCGTTCCCATTATTGGGTGGCGACTCCTCTCCGTGTTAGTCTTTTGAGGCTAATGCGTATTCTCGAGCTACGTGGTACCGGGCGTGGCGCTCACAGTGGCGACTCCACTGGGGATAGAGAGCTAGATTCCGTATAGTGATTTATGGCTTTACTTAATTTAAATTATTTAATTAGAAAAGACCAAAATTGCACACACGCGCACTACCACCCCTTACCCTCGATGACAGTCTGATGAAAGGTACCGGGTCCCATTCGGGCCTATGGTTACTAGAAGTTGGCATCATCAACCCACAGCCTGTGCCACTAGCCTGTAATAAGCTTGTGAGTACGCTAACGGGCCACTCTTTGAGTGCCCTAGCTTGGGTGACCCTTGAAGGAGAAGTACCCCATTAACCAACACCACTAGTTACCCCACCAACCTTTGCATACCCTTGCTTGAATGTGTGCCATGTCATGTTGCATTCATATTAGGAATTCATCGCGGGCTTGGGATGAGGCCCCATTATCTATTAGCTATCTCAAGTTGAGCCCAATTGAGGGAAGTTGTGTGATATTGTTATTGGACTTGGACTTGTGTAAAATAATAAGAAAAAATACATGGGTCCAGGATCCAAAAGAGAGTGAGGTGTGTGTATATTGGGCCGACTTGAGATAATTAATGGACTATGTGGGTTTAACACTAGGGTAACCGTGTTGGCAATCAAATTCAAAATCTAGCTAAGAATCAAGTCCAAAGCAAGTTATAGCCGAACTTAAGCCCAGAAGAGTGAAGAATTATTTGTAATTGGGCCTGACCAAAAAAAAAAAAAAAAAGGAATGAATGTCAGGTTTGGGCCCAAATTGTTGAGAAATGAGAGATATTTCTGTATTGGGCTTAAGTTGGCGAAATAACGGTTTTGTGTCCACTTATTATACCTTGGGCATTTGGAAGACATAGTAAACATGACAAAGCCCAAGGTATAGTGAGCAGTAATTGGGTAATCTTAATGGAACAATGTTATTTATTCAAATGAAGGACATAGGCTTGATAAAGTTACATATGGCTAAATGCAGTAAAGGATTGGTCGATCACAGAAGAGTGTGCCAGGTTGTGTTTGGATCCGATCACCTACATCCAACCGACTGAGGAAAGTGGAACCGAAACCAATGGCAGCAGAGCCGACTTTAACCGATCTTGTGGCTATGTTGCGACAGGATAAGGCAGAAATGAAGGAACTCATCACGGGGTTAACCCAGAGGCTAGAGCATTTAGAGATGGGGGGTAAAGGGTCATCTGATCAACCCGAAGGTGAAAAGGGAGCCGACAAGGAAGGAGAAGGGAGTGGTGCACCGAAAACTCACGAAAGCGAATCTCACCCTTGGGATGATGAGGATTTCGCAGATTACATAGCTAGCAAGAAGAATGTTAAAGACAAGGGCAAAGTGGAAGATCCCAGGTTCGATAAGCTAGAGGTGGAGAATCATGAAATGAGAGAGCAGATAAGGCAGATGAAGGCCGCCTGGCGTAAGTCTCAAGGGATAGACGACTACATGTTTTCTATGCCCGGTGCTACCTCTGAGGCTAGAGTTCAACTACCCCCTAAATTCAAGATTGCGGATTACGAGAAGTTTGATGGAACTGGCGACCCTAAGCAACATCTGCGTCAGTATATGAGCATAGCCAGAATGAGGGGCCTAACCTCGGAGCAAGTCCACTTCGTGTTTCCACTATCCTTATCCGGTGATGCTTCAAAATGGTATTACAAGCTCGATGAGAAGATAACTGGGACCTGGGAGGTGTTGACCGAGGAGTTCACCAATAAGTACAACTATAATACAGTATTGGATGTAACGTTGAGGGATTTAGAAATGACAAGGCAGAAACCCGATGAGCCTTTTTCTGAGTTCATAGGGCGATGGAGAGCAAAGGCAGTAAAACTGACAAACAGGCCAGCAGAGATAGATCAAGTCAACATGATCCTGAAAAATCTGACACCAGTCTATTTCGACAAAATGCTAACCTCATCCGTCATGGATTTCCAGCAACTGTACCAGTGCGGGACCCGAATAGAAGATGCAATAAACAAAGGGCAGATCGAGACCAGGCCCAAGAGGGTGTTCGGGGCAATCAGTGGCAACAGTGGAGCAAGTGGAGGCAATAGAGTCGGAGGACCAGTGCAAGCAACAGTAGGGAATGTTCAGCAGACAGAAAGAAAGCCTAGAGTATTTCACGATCTGGGAGTACCCTTGTCCAAAGCATTTGCTAATCTGTCTAGAAGAGGGTACTTGCAGGCCTTGGAACCTCTGCCACTTCCAAACCCAATCCCATCTAACTGGAGGCAGAATGAGTTCTGCGAGTTTCACCAGCGCATTGGTCATAAGATCGACAATTGTACCCGATTGAGACATGTGATACAAGACATGATTGAAGCAGGGAAGCTGCCGCCGCCAGGAGAGGATAAGAAACCCAATGTGCATCGAAATCCCATTCCCAATCATAACGCATCACCGCCATATGCCAATATGATTGAAAGAGGATGCGAAAGCGGGGATCCATCTATGCTCATCATTGCGGTGTGCTCACCATGGGATGACAGTGACGAAGAAGGGGATATTAAGAAAGGGTTCTGGGAACAAGTTAAGGAAGACACTATGCACCTTACTCGCGCAGGCAGGCATTTCAAGCCTCCTCATCTAGAGGGTGACAATCCGGGGAAAGACGTGAACCCTGAAGTTGACATAGAGGAGTTGAGACACAAATTGGGAGAAATAGGGAAAGAAGAGGAGGAGGACCGGGTCCTGAAACAGTTAAACAAGACACAGGCCAACATTAGCTTATGGGGTTTATTGGTGGCTTCAAAGAAACATAGGAAGACGGTATTGGAGGCACTAGCTTAGCACGAGGTGCCCATCGACACCACGCCTGAGCAAGTGTTGTCAATCATGGGGGTAGATGCTGCCGAGAAGACCGTGCTGACATTCTCAAGAAAAGATCTTCCCACAGAAGGGGTAGGGCATGCAAAACCCTTGTACGTCACAGTGGAGTGCAAGAGTCTGAAGATCCCGGTGGTACTCATAGACAATGGGTCGGCTCTCAACGTATGCCCGCTACGCACAGCCAACCGCCTCGGTGTACTTAAAGAAGAACTAACGCCATCTGCGGTAACTGTGAGGGGATACGACAATAGCTCGAGGAGCGTCCTAGGGACTTTCAAAGCAAACTGCAAATTAGGACCGGTGGAATCTATGGTGGAATTCTGTGTGATGGATATTCCGGCCAATTACAACATGCTGCTGGGAAGAACTTGGCTTCACCCTCTCGAAGCTATCCCGTCAACAGTACACCAAAAGATCAAAATGCCGTGGCAAGGAGGTGTCTTAGTGATTCATGGGGATGGGGAAATCACGGGTCAAGTATTAGGCATCAAAGAAGGAGCAGAGGACTTGGGATGGAGAGGATTCGAGTTAGTACAAATGCTCGAAAGAAGAAGTGATGAAAGAGAAAAGGTATCTCCGGATTTCGGGATAGGAGTAGGTTATATGGTAGCCCACATCATGAAGCGAATGGGATACATACCTGGAATGGGGATGGGAAAAAATGGACAAGGAGTCACTGAATTGCCTGATTTCCGCGCGCAAAAAGATCGTAAGGGGATAGGGTATGAGGGAAAATCAGGAGTCCCGAAGAACGAAGGCACCCTTAATGGCAATTTCGTCAAGGAAGGAGAAGATTTCCCTTTTTGTGGCTTTCTGGAGCCGTGGGTAGACAGGACCAATGGAAGAAGGTTACCAGGTTTGGAAGTCTTTTTCACAGAAACATTAAAGATAACACCTTCATGGGGAAAGGCTGAAGAAGCAAAGACGCTGGACGTGGACTGGGCCGACAATTTAGAGCAGGGGGCCTGGGAGCAGCTGCTATCAGAACACAACCTGAGCATCACGGTATTAGCAGATCAAGTGGTCACAGAGAATTTAACGGAGCTAATCACTGAAGCAAATGGAGGAACCAGCACCTGGACCTGGGAGAAGATGGAGAAGACCATTGTAGGCGATAGGATCACTACTCAGACTGATAAGATTATGGTCAATCCCATGACCATTTTTGATGATATCAAGGCCTCCGAGGCCAACTATGATGTAATTTATCCAATTGATAATGAAATGAATTCTGATTTCGCTTATATTGATATGTCTTTAGAAGAATACATTGCATTAATGTCCGAAGATCCCGATTTAAATAAAGTAATCAATGAAGATTATGAAAGAAGTGTAGAACCTATTAAAAGTGAAACTATTAAAATCAACCTCGGCACCATTGAAAATCCTAAGGAAATACAAATCGGCTCCACTTTGTCTATAAAAGAACAAACCGATCTCAAAATACTATTGAGTGAGTTCCAAGATGTATTTGCTTGGTCTTACGATGATATGCCTGGAATAGATCCGGAGATAGTACAGCATCACATCATAACGAAAGAAGGAGCCAAACCCGTGAAACAACGATTAAGGCGAATGCAACCAGAATGGCTGATGAAGGTTAAGGAGGAGGTTACCAAGCTGCTAAATGTAGGGTTTATACGAGCGGTAGACCAAGCTGACTGGGTCGCAAACATCGTACCTGTGCCAAAGAAGGATGGTCGAGTAAGAGTTTGCGTAGATTATCGAGATCTGAATAAAGCCTGCCCTAAGGATGACTTCCCCCTCCCTCATATTGACGTCCTTGTAGACAACACTGCAGGAAGTGCCCTGATGTCATTCATGGACGGATTCTCGGGATACAACCAAATTAAAATGGCGCCAAAGGACATGAGCAAGACAACTTTTACCACAGGGTGGGGCACGTATTGCTACACCGTCATGCCATTCGGATTGAAGAACGCTGGGGCAACGTACCAGAGGATGGCGACCGCATTGCTGCATGACATGATGCACAAGGAAGTGGAAATACACGTGGACAACATGATAGTCAAATCAGCAACCAGGGAGGAACATATGGATAACTTGGAGAAATTCTTCAAGAGGATTCGGAAGTATAAGCTCAGATTAAACCCTCAGAAGTGCACTTTCGGGGTTACAGCAGGGAAACTATTGGGCTACTTGGTAACTCATAGGGGCATAGAAGTGGACCCTGTCAAGATCAAAGCGATACTAGAGATGCCACCGCCAAAGACAGAAAAGGAAGTACGGGGTTTCTTAGGAAAATTGCAATATATTAGTAGGTTCATAGCAAGACTCACGCTAACCTGCGAACCAATTTTTAAGTTGCTAAGGAAGGAAGAGTCCAAGGAATGGAATGAGCAGTGTCAGCAAGCGTTTGAAGCCATCAAGATGTACCTGTTAAATCCCCCAATCCTTGCGCCTCCGCGACCCGGGAAACCCGTTCTGTTATATTTATCCGTTTTCGAAGAAGCCTTGGGAAGTATGTTAGCACAGCAAGACGACCATGGGAATGAACAGGCCATCTATTACTTAAGTAAGAAATTGCATGATTACGAGGCACGTTACTCTGCCATGGAGAAATCATGCTTCGCATTAGTCTGGGCGGTACAAAAGCTGAGGCACATCCTAATAACCTTTGAGGTATGGGTAGTCGCTAGAATGGACCCATTAAAGTACCTCCTCGAGAAACCTGCGCTTAACAACAGGCTGTCACGTTGGCTGTTCTTGCTATCTGAGTTTGAGCTGACCTATGTTACTCAGAAGGCCATCAAAGGAGGGGCGGTAGCCGATTTTTGTGCAGAACACCCGGTAATGGGACAAGCTCTTAGGGAAGATTTCCCAAATGAAGATCTGTTTTGCATAGAGTGTTCAAAGACTTGGAAAATGTATTTCGATGGGGCATCAAATCAATACGGGAACGGGATCGGAGTTATTTTAATATCGCCTAATGGGTCCCATGTACCTCTATTCATAAAGCTGGATTTTAAGAATTCTAATAACATTACAGAATATGAAGCTTGCATAGCAGGACTGGAAGCACTATTAGCCCTGGGAGTAGAGGAAGCAGAGATATATGGAGACTCCGCGTTGGTCATAGCCCAAGTCCAAAAGATATGGAAAACCAAGGAGGAGCACTTGAAGCCTTACCAAGCCTACCTAGAAAGCCTAGCCCAAAAATTCCGTAAAATCACCTTCACCCCTTTACCCCGATCCCAAAATCAATTCGCTGATGCTTTAGCCACTTTAGCCTCTCTAATCAACATCCCCGAAAGGATGACCTTACAACCACTCATGATCCAACAAAAGTCCCATCCCTCCCATGAAACCGCTATTATGACCTTAGAAGAAGAGGTAGATGATGGGAACCCCTGGTATTTCGACATCCAAAATTTCCTAGAAAAAGGGGCTTACCCGTCAGGGGCAGATAAAAGAGATCGCAGGGCGCTGAGGTTGCTGGCGGCCCAATACGTCCTGTGCGGAGGGAAACTATTTAAAAGATCGCCCAACGGAACTCATCTGCTGTGTATAAATAAAGAAACGGCCCGGGTATTGATTACCGAAGTTCATGAAGGGGTTTGTGGACCACACATGAATGGGAGAATGCTGGCAAAGAAACTGGTCAGATTGGGGTACTTCTGGTCAACTATGGAGACAGACTGTGTGTTATACGTAAAGAAATGTCATCAATGCCAAATTCATGCCAACATGTGGTGTACCCCGCCTGTAGAACTACATCAATTGACCTCCCCTTGGCCATTCTCAGTCTGGGGAATAGACATTATTGGCAAAATTCACCCAAAAGCCACTGGCGAACATGAATACATATTAGTGGCCATAGATTACTTTACCAAATGGATAGAGGCGGAAGCATATACAGAACTGAAAGCCAAGCATGTGGCCCGATTCATCGAGACCAACATAATCTATAGATATGGGGTACCTCACGAGGTCGTTTCGGATAATGGGTCTCATTTTGAAGGATAAACGCAAGAATTGCTTGATAAGTATCATATCCAGCACCACCACTCGTCTCCGTACCGGCCACAAACCAATGGGGCAGTAGAGGCGGCCAACAAAAATGTTAAGAACATTCTTATGAAGTCAGCTAAAACACACAAAGATTGGGCAGAAAGGTTACCATATGCTCTATGGGGGTATCGAACATCCATAAGGACATCCACGGGGGCTACGCCTTATTCTTTGGTGTATGGGATGGAAGCAGTATTGCCAGTAGAAGTTGAGGTCGAGTCCTTACGAGTTATGATAGAAAATCAAATTCCCGAAGCGGAGTGGACACGAGGAAGATACGAACAGCTCACCTTGCTGGACGAGAAAAGATTAGGGGCCATGTATCATGTTCAGGGCTATCAGAGAAGAATCGCCCGTGCATTCAACAAGAAAGTAAGACCGAGAAATCTAAGGGAGGGAGACTTGGTGCTAAAAGAAGTTCTGGCTCGTGTCTCCGACCCCAGGGGGAAGTTCAGACCGAATTGGGCAGGACCGTATATCGTCAAAACAATACTGTCAAGGGGAGCAGTCAAGATAATGGACGAGGAAGGGAATGAGTTCACACATCCGGTCAATATGGATCGTTTGCGCAAATATTATATATAAAGTGGATAAGATTCTGTCTGGACAATAGGATGGAGATGGTGCGAGGTTGATAGGGATAGTTTCACTAATAATAAACTCGACCTCAACTTTCATGGTCATTATTGATTACATATTTAAGAAAGGAAGGAGGAAATAAATGAAATATATTCTGAAATAAGCATATTAATAAAAGCAAGTCAAACTTTCAGTTTCTTTTTGTCCCCAAGAATTTGTCCTCCCCTTTTTCTTTTACGACTCACTTCTGCCTCCTCGGAAGCCCGCATATCAACTTTAAGCCAAATATAGTAATCTGAGCTCGGGGAAATTAACGGTGGTGCGACAATAGGGCAGATCAAAGTTCTGCTTACCCAAGCTTCCCCAATTCGTTCAACGATGCGAGCCCTGATAGGGCAGGTATACCCTAGGTGATCACCATTTGTGGGAGTCTGAGGTAGACCAAATTGCCGACGAATATGGAAAGTGGGGCAATATGAGATCTCCCGTAAACCGACCAACATGGCACCACGAGAAAAGATGAGATCAGCCGTCATCTCAGAAATTCTCCACCAGGGGCAAAACCAACAAATATCATAACAAGGAAGATGGGCTAGCATAATGCGCAAGTCGTTGGCGCCCGGAAACGGTTTTATAAGAGGACGACAGCGAAAGTCGGGAGGATGATATGCCCAGGGACTGACCACAGGCTTGCTCACCAGCTGCAGACGTTCCAATAGCCATATCTGCCATTAAGAGGACAGGGGAAATACAGATCAGAATGCACATTTGCGTACGCACTTATCCTAATGCGTACGCACCTAGACATAATGCGTACGCACTGATATGTGTGCGTACGCAAGAAAGAAAGGGGCGTTTTTACTCTTACTTGCAGTAGCAGCGGGCTGCCTCCCAAAAAAGACACTTATTCGCGAGCAAATTTGTCTAGACCGTTGAGAGTATCCGCAAGGATGAGCATGCAGGGGTTACGCTCCCCAAGTTCGAGAACGACAGGCAGGATAGAAACATCCGCCAGACCTTCGGATCCCACAAACAGATAACTCGCTGCCAGGACAACACATACGGCGTTCAGATAACAGTCAACCTGTGCTGTCAAGATCGGGAAAGGGAGTGCAGTAAAGTATGATATTACGTTTTCCAGGACAATGCGCGAATCCACAAGCCATGATCGCGCGAGCCTCAGGGAAATTCCGAATGAACGGACCAGATCTTCAGCCTTCGTGATAGTCATCTTCGGCAGGAGAATGCGGGTGAAGTCAGGTCGCCCAAGAATAGCACCAAATTCTTCCATGGTGGGGCATAGCTCATTACGATTAAAACGGAATACGTGTCGAGCGGGGTCCCAAAACTCAGCAGCCTCGCGTAAAAAGCTATGATTGATTTTCACATGAGCGTAATCGAATAGAGAGGAAATTCGAAACTTAGCTTGAAAAAGATCGCGAGCACCTCAGTCCAGGGTTTTCAACCACCGTGACAGACCATGAGGGGGAAGAGAGCTCTCCATGATCGATGAGGAGAGGATTCACAAGAAAATACCCCAATTTATAGGCAGTCCTGGAAAGAGTCCTTAGTTGGACTGTGGTTGTGAAGCAGAGTTTGAGTCCTACAAGGGGACTGCAGGGAAGCTCCCTGCATCCTGATCTTGATCGAGTTATGATGCATACGCAACATCCATTGATGCGTACGCATCTAGTATACTGCGTACGCAGTAACTATGATGCGTACGCATATGCTACATCACCCGACAAAAGCCTGGGCCTCATATGAAGAAAATTTCGGTGAACACTCACAAGAAAAGAACATAATGCAATCCAGAACAGCATGTAAAATTGAAAAGTAATTAGTTCAGTACATGTCCTCAAAAAAAATAATAAATAATATTGTTCCAAAAAGAGAAAAGAAGAAGGAAATGACAAAATCTAAGCCTAGGCAGCGTCCTCGTCACTGTCGCTATCATCATCACCCTGCTCATGAGCCTGCGCGATCTCCCGACGAAGCTCCCAAATCGTCCGGGAGTGAGCCGTCAGCATCAGCTTCAGCCCACCGAACATCTGGTACAGCTGCTCGGTCTCAGCAAGGGTCAACTAAAAAGGGAAAGGATAGGGTCGTTAGAGCATGCATAGCATAATTTAACCAAAAATCCTAGGGCTATTTTGCAAGGTTACAAAGGTACCTGGCGAGTCCCAGGAGGAATAGGAAGAGGATAAGCCTGAGGATCTGGCACAATAGGCTCCTCACGAGGCACGCCCTCAGCATTGTAGAGGGGTACCGAATAAGATGGAAGGGTGATAGGGAGACCTCCCTCCGGCATGCCAGCAGCAGGTGCCTGATAAGAAAAAAAAAAAAAAAAAAAAAAAAAAAAAAAAGAAAAAGAAGAGAAGAGAAAAAGAAGCTAAGCACGCGCAAAGATCAATAGAGAACCGTGACGAGGGAAGGACAGACGAATACCTGATGACCGATGAAACTGGGCATGAGGCGATCCCGCGCAAAGGAGGGGTAGTCATGGTCAGGGCTTAGCAAGCGGGATGTATAGGGGATACCACCAGACCACGTCTCCAAGTCCTCGGCTGCCATCTGGTAAGGGACATGGGAAAATGCAGGGGGATCATAAGGGACCAAGGCGCACAAGGCAGCATCTGCTGTCAATTGGGGCACCACCCTCTCTGCCAGATACAGGGCGCGGGAGCGAGGATAGGCAAGCAGACAGGAAGTCTCCGACATCACCCGAGCCTCCTCCTCCCACTCCGGAGGACCTACCCCAGCCTGCCCCAACCACGGGCGAGCACGCATCCGTGCCTGCATCCAAGAAAAAAAAAAAAAAAAAAAAGGATGAGATTAATTAACTCACACGAAGAAACAACAAAAGATAAATAGATAAGCTTACCGAGGTAAGCCTGTCCAAGAACTCCCGGAGACCGGTGTGCCCCAAGTCCTCCTGATCGCCCAAGGGACTCAAGTCGATATAAGCCTGTGCCCATAACTGCCCAAAAACAAGAAAGATAATGATTAAAAGGAAGAAAAGGGAAAGGAAAGCGCTGAAAGTAGACACTTACCGACCAAAGTCGCCAACAACCGGTCAGGGAGTCGGACTTCACCCGACTAAGGGCGTCCATGGTGGCGTAGAGATGCGACAAAACTGCAGTCCCCCATCCATACTCCCGCGCCGCGCTAAGGTCCTCCAAAGCTAGGAGCCAGCCCGGCTCGAAAGTCTGAGATGCATTAGGGACCAGATAGGCCCCTATGACATACAGCATGAAGGCGCGCTCCTCAGCAGTGCCCTGCCTCTTCCCCGCGAATGCACGATGTAGGAGGGGGTACTTCATAGTAGCAGTCGGGCACGGCAAACCCAGGTAGCGCCTGGTGAGCGCGTCCCTCTGATCATCAGTCAGCTCAAATGTAAAACGGCGCCCCCTCTTCCGAAGGTCCGTAAGGCGGTGAAAGTCAAGGGGAGTCAGAGTCCACTCCCTACCAGCCAGGTGTAATGTGTGGGTGGTGTCCCACCAGCGCTCGGCCATGCAGAAGACCAAGGTATGGCTCGCCTGGCTGTAGATGGTAGCCTGCGTCAGCGTCCCAAAACCAGCGTCGGATACTATCTGCTGGGTCTCGGGCGTAAGTCTCTCCCACCACCCTGTAAGACTGTCAAGGCTCCCCCGACCAGATCGTTTCGAAGGAATTTGCAAAATCCAAGGGCAGGTAAGTATACAGGTATGTGTCTATGCGTACGCATTAATTGATATGCGTACGTAGTGAAGTAGATGCGTACGCACTAGATTATTAATTATTTAACAGAAATGTATCCACACATTGTGTACGTACTTTATTCATTGCGTACGCACTATATTCATTACGTACGCATTGAACAGAACGCGTACGCCTTATCCTTTCTCTGTTGGGTTTGAAAAATCCATGGATCACGTATGCACCTCATGACATTGCGTACGCAGTGATAATATTGCATACGCAGTTCCACGAGATGCGTACGCTCATTTTCTGTCCAATCTCCGCTTTGTATGAAATCACACTCCTAAGGATGCGTACGCAGTTCGTGTAACTGCATACGCGTCACATATTATGCGTACGCAGTACCACGAGGTGCGTACGCACCTCTGAGACAATACCAGTCATCTTCAACCTCCGTCCACAACTCCCCCTCCACAGTTCATTTTGGTTACAGGCAGGTTTCACAGTGTTTTTTATGGTCATACATTGCTTATTTAACATGTTTGAACGATTCGCAAGTGTTAATCAGGGCATAAAACACATCAAAGACATGATTGAAAAACTCTTTAACCGAAATGGGTTTCTTCGAAAACTCACCCGTTGTTGCCTTGCCATGTGCGAGAGGTGTTCTTGAGGGCGGTGAAGAATGCTTGGAATAGCATTAGGCCGCAGTTGGGGGTCCCAGCGGTTGATGGTGAAGCCCTCGTCATCTCCGCGGGGTCGTTTGTTCTTCGGCGGCATCGTCGGTAATGAAGCAACGGACGAGGGGGAGAAAAGAGGTTCGGTCGCAGGGAAGAGCGAGGCAGAAGGAGGGGAGAGAATGCAGAGTGGTGATGACCTCGAAGGGGCGTGTTGATGGCCTCGAAGGGGTGTGATAATGGCTTCGAGGAGGGCGGTTATGGAGGAGAAGGGGGGCTGTATCGGGCTTCAACGGCGAAACTGCCGGAGAAGGAGGAGGGTTTTGCGAATTTGAACCTTTCCCCTCCTCAAACAGCGCCGTTTCCCTTATTTTTTTTTAGTTTTTCTTGCCGAGGTGCGTACGCAATGTAAACAGGTGCGTACACACATTTAATACAGATGACTATATTTTCCATGTGCGTACGCACCAGTGTATGTGCGTACGCACATATGATGTGATTTGGGCCTGAAACCCATGGCCCATGCCCTCGTCAAGGATTATTCGATTCAGACCTTCGTCAAGGCCCATGGCCTCGTCAGGGATTATTCGATTCGGACCTTCGTCAAGGCCCATGCCCTCGTCAGGGATTACTCGCTCCAGACCTTCGTCAAGGCCCATGCCCTCGTCAGGGATTATTCGATTCGGACCTTCGTCAAGGCCCATGCCCTCGTCAGGGATTATTCGATTCGGACCTTCGTCAAGGCCCATGCCCTCGTCAGGGATTACTCGCTCCAGACCTTCGTCAAGGCCCATGCCCTCGTCAGGGATTATTCGATTCGGACCTTCGTCAAGGCCCATGCCCTCGTCAGGGATTACTCGTTTCGGACCTTCGTCAAGGCCCATGCCCTCGTCAGGGATTACTCGCTCCAGACGTTCGCCAAGGCCCATACCCTTGTCAGGGATTACTCGCTTCGGACCTTCGTCAAGGCCCATGCCCTCGTCAGGGATTATTCGATTCGGACCTTCGTCAAGGCCCATGCCCTCGTCAGGGATTATTCAATTCGGACCTTCGTCAAGGCCCATGCCCTCGTCAGGGATTATTCGATTCGGACCTTCGTCAAGGCCCATGCTCTCGTCAGGGATTACTCGCTTCGGACCTTCGTCAAGGCCCATGCCCTCGTCAGGGATTATTCGATTCGGACCTTCGTCAAGGCCCATGCCCTCGTCAGGGATTACTCGCTTCGGACCTTCGTCAAAGCCCATGCCCTCGTCAGGGATTACTCGCTTCGGACCTTCGTCAAGGCCCACGCCCTCGTCAGGGTTTACTCATGCGGACCTTCGTCAAGGCCCATGCCCTCGTCAGGGATTATTCGATTTGGACCTTCGTCAAGGCCCATGCTCTCGTCAGGGATTACTCGCTCCAGACCTTCGCCAAGGCCCATACCCTTGTTAGGGTTTACTCATGCGGACCTTCGTCAAGGCCCATGCCCTCGTTAGGGATCTTTGGATACCCGATCTGTTTTGCCCAAGCAGAATCCTATCGCCCTAAATCACACGGACTATGTTTGTTTTGGTTTCCACTCGGTCAGCGGGCCAAAATGGTGGCTCTGCTAAGTCTTCCGATACTACCCGTCAAGCAGGCAGTATCGAAAGAGGGGCAACTGTGAGCGCCACGCCCGGTACCACGTAGCTCGAGAATACGCATTAGCCTCAAAGGACTAACACGGAGAGGAGTCGCCACCCAATAATGGGAACGAGTGAACCCTAGCAGGGTCTAGCTCGTCATAACCAGAGATTCGGGTTCGGAGCTAGGGTACGCAGCTGGGAAGGTGTTAGGCACCCAGCCACGCCCGGTCGGAACCGGCCCCCACACATGATCGATGGCTTTAATTAATCTAGATATTTAACTAAAATCAACCCTACTCATTCGACCACAGCAGCACGCAAATCATGATGATATGATGGAAACAAGAGATATAAAACAGATATAAAGAAATGACCATGCAAATTAATTAACTATCATAATCAATACAGTAAAGAGAGAAATTGTCTGCCGAGGTAAGGTGCGTACGCATCACTTACTAGTGCGTACGCACAACTGATATATGCGTACGCACCTAATAGGCATTTCACAGCAGAATCACGGAACTCACATATCAGTCTACATCATGCACCCTTAATAAAATAAAATATGCAGAAAATAAATATGAATACGAATGTAAACTAAACCTAAATCATGCTAATCATGCTTTTAGAAAGAAAAGTAAAATAAAAGAAGTACTGTCTGCCAATACTTTATGTGCGTACGCAGTATTAGTTATTGCGTACGCATATAATATACTGCGTACGCAATATAATAATGGCGTACGCACCCATTGGCGATTTATATCATCTCACTGTATACGGTCAGGAATCATATATGTGCGCTTTTGCAGATTAAAGTCTGAAACCACTTCTATGGTAACACAGGAGATTTTCATACCAACAAATCATTAAGCCCTAGTCTATTGCATGATGCTTATGCAGAAATATACATAAAGTCCTAAGTTCTCTTATGGAAAGAGTCCACTATGTGATGACGTATAACCAATATTATGCAGCTAACATGGCATTTATGGCAACACATTATTTCATTGAATATGAACTTTCATGCTTAGTAACTAGATTATGCATGGAGAATACAGATATTACCCTCAGGATTCTCCACTCTGATTCCTTTAAGGACTACTCCTTCTTGAACCTCCAGAATTGCAGCCTCCTACACTCTCTCTCTCTGTTCCTCTCTTTCCTTCTCTCTCTTTTTGTTCTATAGCTTTCCTTCTCTCTCTGATTTTCCAGTCCCTCCTCTTCAGGTGTCTAGTGGGTTTATATATAGGCATAGGAAGTAGGATTAGGGGTCTCTGCTGTTTTTCCCGAAATCTAGGTCTCCTAAGCATGTTACAACACGTTCCTTGGAAGAGTTCTGATCTGGAGGGCAAGTGGCCCGAAAAGAAAGGTTCTGGAAACATAAGCTGCGTACGCACCACAAATCCATGCGTACGCACCTCAACTAATGCGTACGCAGTGAACTTCGTGAATTCACTATATTTCTTAGCTGCAATTCTTTTGGCTCATGTAGGCGAATTCCAAAGTTTATCAAAGCATATGAACTAACCTCATCATAGGGCGTTTCCAATCTAACTCATCGGGTGCAAAATGGGGTGTCTACAGACATCATATTAATTTTATCAATGTTCTCCCAATACCTATCAAATTTATCCTTCAACTTCATTGCCATGGAACTCAAATAAGGGTCAAGACTTTTAGACCAATCAGTAATAGTATTTTCAAAGCACAAACTTCATGAAAATAGGAATTAGAAGTGACATACAAAGATCCTGACATACGTACAGAAGCATCATAAAATGTTTCTAAAAACTTTGCCAACACCCTCGCATGATTCCAATCCTCTTCAGTGGGAATCCTTTTGACAAGTTCTCTCTTAAATTGTGGTTCTTGATCTCCCATCCTTTCAAATGCCTTTTGAAATTTTATAGCAGTATCCAACATAAGAAATGTTGAATTCCACCTAGTTTGCACATTAAGACACAAAGACTCGTTACACTTGAATCTCTATTGCTCTACACATCTCTTAAATTGTTGAGCTCTTACTGGAGAACTCCTTATGTATTTCACAGCCCCCCAAATTCTTGCAATTGAATCATGCACATCATTTAGTCCTTCTTTTAACTAACCTCAGTTTCAGAGGTAGTAGTGCCAGTTGGAGCAGTAGGAATAGAATCTGATTCACAGTTAATAATATTGTTGGTGTCTCCCATACTTGACATCTAACAATGAAATAGGAAGCAATTAAAAGTTTAAAACCCAAACATAAAAGGAAAAAAAATAAGAAGAGAGAAGATAGAAGATAGAAAAATCCCCTACCAGTTGAGAATCAAGAATAACGGAAACATCGATCGTTGGAAAGACAGATATGATATCAGATCTTGCGCCGTTAGAGACCTAGGGTTTGGAGCAGGAGAAAGTGAGAGCTAAGAGCAAATGAGACGAGGCTAAGAGACTTAGGGTTTAGTACTAATTTAAATCCATTACCGATTCTACCCATATTAGAATAGGAAATTTACAAACTTTAAGTTTGATATATATATAAAACTATATATATATATATATATATATATATATATATATATATATATAGAAATTATAAAATTATATATATATTATATATTTTTTAGTTTTTCGATTTGGTTTGGTTTTTTCAAAATGAAAACCAAAACCAAACCAATTTAGTTCGGTTTTCTAAAATTAGAACCAAAACCAAACCTAATGACAAAAAAACCAAACCAAACCGCCCAGTTAAGTTTGGTTCTTGGTTTTAACCGAAACCATTAACACCCCTACAGTATCGCCTAATGGTTTATCCTTCCATTTATGCCTTAAATTCTCCAAGCATTTTACAAACTATTGGTCCAAGATGGATGTGCTGTCTAGTTGTAGATGACTACTATACGAGGTTATTCTTGCAAAATAACATGTGAAGAAGAGATGACTGATTATTTCATCGTCCTCGCAAAACAAGCAAGCTCCACTACAATTAGGTGTTCTTTGTTTTAGTTTGCTTTTAATAGGTAAAATCTTATGAATTCATTTCCATAAAAAAATGGCATAATTTTCCTAGGACTTGAAGACCCCTTATAAATTTCAAAAACTTCTGATGAAGGTTTCGAACACTAGATTCTCCCATTGCTTTGCGATGAAAAAGCCCCCCACTCCTACTAAGGTCTCGAGCCACTATATATCCTGATTTTACTATGTAGTTCCCAATACTTTTATAATGCCAAATAATTTTGTCCCCACTACCAGTCCATGTTATAGGGAGTCCAAGAACCATGTTGACTTCGTGCACGTCTAGCAATTTATTAACCACATCTACATTCAAGCCCTTCCTATCCGTATCCAGTAGATCAGCCACTTTCATATCTTCATAGCTGCTTGAGGGTTGGGATTTAACTTTGAAAGTAATTGGTTACAGGAGCCATGGATCTTTCCAAATTCTGACATTAACGCCATTCCCAACTCTCCACCGAACACTCGAGTGTAGAACTTTCCTGCCTTCTAGAATACTCCGCCATGCCCAAGAAGGATTATTCCCCAGTTTTGCTTCAAGGAAATTAGATTTTTGGTAGTATTTACCTCTGAAAATTCTCACAACCATAGGTTTAGTTCATGGAAACCTAGACCTCCCTCTTCTTTTGGTCTGTAAGTTTATTTGCCAATGTATTTTCTTATTGTTATCATTACTACCCCACCAAAACTTTGTAAGACACGAATTTATTTCCCTACATAGGCCCACTAGTAGTTTGAAGCATAACATCGCAAAATTAGGCATGGCTGTTGGAAATATACCACATCCCACTTCGATTAAATATCGAGTTTAACATGTCTTCATATACTTATTTGGGCCATCTATTTATAAGCTTAGGCTTGTAAGTTGGAAACTTAACATGGTATCAAAGTATGTCTTTCTTAGGCCTGTTTTGCTCGTGAGCCCATCTTTATTGTTTACATGACAGGCCTGTTATTTGTCACAACCCAAATATATAAGCCGTGATCAATTATAATAAATCCAGTTTAATTAGAGAAAATCATTTAGAAAGCACGTGGATGACATGTGTTAGAAAACTTGTATTCTCAATAAAATTTTTAGCATGACCTATTCGTAAATGAGACATACCATGGTAAAACCTATAAAATATTTATAAATATTTCCTATCATCCATCCATGGTATCATCACATGCTAAATAAATCATATAAAGAGACATACGGAATTAGAATATTATAAATCATAAATTATTACATGTTTAGTGCCTATTGGCCGAATACAAAGTATTTAATTAATACATAACCGTTATATTAATTTTCTTCAATATCCATAAATATAGTCTAGAAAAATGAATTAGCATAATTATCCATGCTAACTCCAGCTAATCACCTCAAGGTGATGTCTCCCCAGCTATATACTCATATGAAAATATTAGTAAAATATAGTGGTACGTATAAAACTCAGTAGATATAATTTTTATATGAAAATAACCAAAATATGATAATTTAACCAATAAATCATGCATATAAAACATCAGAAAATTTTATGCGATATCATGAATGAAATGAGACACCATGTCCATTTCTATTATTCCATAATTATTCAACCAATCACACTCCCACAGGAATTTTCAGACAGAAATGGAGGATTTAAACCCAACCTCCAAGAGGACAACACAGCACGACATCCCTACCTGAGATCGCAGTAACCTCTATTCGAGAACACAGCACGACATCCCTAACTGAGACTGTAGTACCCCAGGACCAATAGAGTGGAAAACACAGTAAGACGTCCTATGACCGCAACAGTCCAACTCCAAAGACCCTTTAATACTTTTACCAAGTATTTAATAATTCCATTTCATGCATTTTATGCCCATGAATATCATGAAAGAGCATATAAATTCATATGCATATCAATAAATTCTGAAATCAACTATATATATAATTATTCCATAATTATATAACATGTTGGGCCATATAAAGCATGCAAAATATAGACCAACAAGAATTTACATAGCATGTACATTCAAAATACACCAAAATACCACATATATATCAACCCATATTGTCACACCTCATTTTTGCCACCTTAGCTAGAGTATGTCATTTTATGCATCTTTTTGTTTCCTTTTTGAGTCTAGTCTTTTGCATTGAGTTTCTAGGGTCTTGAGGATGATAGGTATGAATTTTGGTTCAATTTGGAGTTGATCTCGAGGATTAATAAGAACTTTTGCAATTTGAGGGGCATAATCGTCTTTTAGGTCACGACCTTTCCATTTGACCTTGAAATGACCTCCAAATTGTTGATTAGAGTTTATATTGATACATTTGAGGTATTTATGGGTTTAATTTGATGAATTGATGGTTTGGGATTAAAATGGCTAAATATGGTCCAGGTTGGTTAAGAGACCCACTTCGGGTTGGCTCAAATGGACTCATGATTTTCACTCAATTCCCACTCATTTGACTTTAATTAGTCTTAATTTCATTCCAAAATATGTTTTAGAAAGTCGAATTTTAAATTGGAAAGCATTCAGTACGACCTTGTGTGCATACCTAAGCTTAGCGATGGTGGTGCATAGTGGTTAGCCACTTTTGTAAAACCTAACTATGCAGCCATGGCTAGGGATTTTTGCCCTAAAATGTCTCAAATTACATTCCTTTTCAAAACACGGTCGTTTTGGCTTTCGTTTCGTCAAAATCAAAGTTGATTTGACCCCTGAAACACATTTGGAAGTTGAAAGGGCTCAAAATAGGCAAGAGCTGACAAAGCCCTCGGGTGACCACCCAGGCCTGGGCGGCTAGCCACCTGGGCCCATGCTGCTAGCTGCCCAACCCCATGTGGTCACTTGAGCCACTTTCCTTCTATTTTGCTAAAACGGGATTCCCTTCCTATTTTTGCGAACTTTTTCACCTCCAACCGCCATTCCACCTTATTTTCAGCCCTAATTGAGCTACTTGAGCCCCAAGAGAGTCTCTAATGACCCTTGGATTGATATTTAGGGTTTTAATCTCAACCATTGATTGATTCCACTTAAACCCTATAAATATCGCTTTATGTTTTAGCACTGAAGGGAGGCAACTAGAACCACTTTGAGGCATTTTACCTAATTTCTGAGAGAAAGGTAGAGAGAGAGAGCTCTAAGGGAGAGCTAGGTTTTTTGTGAAGGCTTGAAGGAGAGTGTTTCAAGTCACTGACAAGAGAACAAAGGAGTCTCTATTGCGATAAAAAGGTTAAACCATAGGTATACCTCTATTTTTATTGTGCTGAAATTAGGGTTTTGCTTAGAATAAGCTCTATTGCATGTTAAAGCTTGATTTTTTATCATGTGTTGATGCTTCTATTAGTTAATATACATGATTAGAATGTCATTCATGAATAGTTTTGCATGCTAGAGGGTTATTTCATGTGGTGTAATGCATAGTTGTGATTCTAGGGTTTCTATAGTATTGAAATTAGGGTTTTGCTTAGAATAAGCTCTATTGTATGTTAAAACTTGATTTTTCTATTAGTTAATGTACATGATTAGAATGTCATTCATGAATAGTTTTGCATGCTAGAGGGTTATTTCATGTAGTGTAATGCATAGTTGTGATTCTAGGGTTTCTATAGTGCTGAAATTAGGGTTTTACTTAGAATAAGCTCTATTGCATGTTAAAACTTGATTTTTCTATTAGTTAATATACATGATTAGAATGTCATTCATGAATATTTTGCATGCTAGAGGGTTATTTTATGTGGTGTAATGCATAGTTGTTATTCTAGGGTTTCTATAGTGCTGAAATAGCTCTATTGTATGATTAAGCTTGATTTTTTTATCATGTGTTGAGGCTTCTATTAGTTAATATACATGATTAAAATGTCATCCATGATTAGTTTCACATGATTTAGGGTTATTTCACATAGTTTAAAGCATGATTATGAGTTTAGGGTTTCCATTGTCCTTATTTTAGGTTAGTTGAATATAGCATGGTAGCTTAGGGTTTTTTATTGGTTTTTCCTCATAGTTGCTGTTTATGTATTGCATATAGAATAACTATGATATTTTCTACATTCATATAGTGGATTTTAGGGTTTTTATGCATGTCATGGTTCTAGGATTGAATTAGGGTTTGTGTTTATTCACTATTTCTGTTGTTTGTATGTTTAGTGGATGAATATAGACCTTAATACTATTCTGTCCAGATTTTTTTATTGTCATTGATGTCATATTTTGAGCATGTGATAGTCTATATGTAAGCATGATAATTGCTTGGTTCAGGATTGGATTAGTTTGTTGGTATTTTTGGTGGATATTGCATGCAATTTACAACTAACTTGGTAGGTACAAAACCCATAGAAAGTGGGATATAATAGGTGCAATTACCCCACCAATGTAGGGTGATTATTTTGGCTATTGCGAGAAGAAATCTTGCAAATAGGGTAATTACCTTATGAAATAGGGTGATTATTTTGACAGGTTGATATTGTATACGGTAAGTAGGGTTTGAAAGTGCCCTAATTCACTTTTTCTTTCCTTAAAACTTTCCTTTTCTCCCTCCTAGGGTTATTTCCTAATAGGGGGATATGGCAATCCCTATAGTTTCATTTCATAAAAAAAAATCCCTTTTAATAAAAAGTTTCTATTTTTATTGAAATTCCATATTTTCTAAAGATCTTTTGAGAATCATTTATCTTTGGAAACTCCTATATTTTATGGAAGGAAACTTAGGATTTACTATAGACCTTTATTAGGTTATAACCCTATTCCCCTTCTATCTACGTGGACTTTGATCCATGTATTTCCATACATGGTATGTAGGCGCTCACCTTGAGGTTCAAGTCCGCCCTAGGATACTAAGTATCCTAGGTTTTCTTTTCCCTCCTTTTCTCCATTTTCTTTTTTATTATCTTACTTATGTGAATGAATGGATGAATGATATGCATGCTGTCTTGTGATATAATTATCGATTTGTGTGTGTAAGACTTTGATTTAGCCCAATTAAATTAAGAGACCAATTAGAACGATATGGGTGTCTATAGGCTTCGCCTAGAACCTTCCCATATCGTAACTTAGCCTTCGAATTCACAATATTTGGTTTTTAAAAGACTTTTTGCCTTTTCCATTTTTAAACATGGAGTCACTTGTTTTGGAAAATAAAACATTTTAGGGTTTTCTTTGTTTCCTTTTAAAAAATGAGGTGGCGACTCCCTTTGAAATCACGTGGGCCACTTTTTAGGGTTCACACATATACTCTCAAATATGATATTTATAATTATAGGGTTGTGTAAACTAGACCTCTCAATACATGCATTGCAAAATATACATGATAATACATCCACAAATCATGTAAACTCATAAATAACACAAATATACATTTTTATTCAACATTATGGGCTTATATCCTAACTCATTATTATTTCTAAAGTTAAAACCCATGAAAATTACACCTACTTCAAATATATTGTACCAAATGTAGAGAAAATGTGTTGAGAGGGTTAAATCCAAGCTTAGGATGCAAGAATAAGCTCCAAGCTCCACAAATCAAAATTGAATCCTCTCCAATCACGTGTAGAACTTCAAATCCAGCCCCTAGAATGCGATTCCAAGCGTTGAAATGAGGAGAGAGAGTAAAAAACCCAAGCATAAAAGAGAAAAATAAGATTTTCTCTCTCTAAATATGTCCTATTTCTCTCCGCTCTCTTCTCTCTCTAGCTTTCTAGATGTGAAAATGTTGAAATGGAGTGTATAGATCGTGGTATGAGGGTTTTAAAAGGAATTAGGGGCACATGCGCCATTTGACGCTTTTAGAAAAAAATTGCATTCTGCCATACTCCAATCAATTAGGGTCTGAGGCCCGATCGATCGGACCATGGCAGAACCCAATTGGCTTATCTCTTGTACCTCCGATCAATCAGCCTTAAGGCCAGATAGATCAGCTTATGCCAGAAAGGCCCAATGACAAATGCAAATGGGTATAAACCCCTACAATATTAACCACTACCTTATTTTCATTCAAAACATTGAATGAAAATAAGCAAACAACCCCCCTATTTGAATCCAAATAAAATATCAGAAAAATCAAATTTTAAATATATCAAAATCTCATTTTCATGTTTTAGTACAAAATCTGTCTCCCGACAGAATTTTCAAAAACAAACATGTGAGGAAACCAATCGAAACATGATAATAAAATCCCATGAAATCACATATATCTTATAATAATATAAACTTCCATTATCGCCAAAAATTATCTTTAAAAACAAAGATTTACAAAAATTCATTTTTTCCCAACATTTAGTCAATTTTTTGCAGTTTAAAAATGTGAAATCGCAAACACATCAAAATCATGCACATGCAATGCCCATGTATGACAATACTCGACAAAACAACTAATATACTTGCAAACCATGTATTAAAGGTGAGATTATCCTAATTAAATGACACGGGCATTACATTATTGTCTTGTTAGGCCTACATGTGAGGGGGAGTGTTGGAAATATATCACATCCCACATCGATTAAATATTGATTTTAACATGTGTTTATATTCCTGTTTGGGCCCTCCACTTATAAGCTTAGGCTTTTGAGTTGGAAACTTAACATTTTGTTAGACGCGCGGCCCAGCCCTTACCTTGAGGTATTATTCGCTCTAGCCCAGCACACAAGTTGGCCTCACAGGTTTGTCCTTATGGACCCTATGCCTAAAAGGCACCTCACTAAGAGGGTGTCTAGCGCCATTTTATAAACCCATCTCAGGCATCGTCTGCAACTGATGTGGGACACTAACATTCCCACCTCGACGCTAGCACGACCCTGGTTCTGATACCATTGTTAAGTTTCCAACAATGGATAGTGTCATTGATTTCAAGACCACCTCCTTCCCTACTTGTGATAATATTCTGTCCTTCCAACCTCCTACCCTACCCTCCACTTTCTCCCTTATAGAAGCAAACAGAGACTGTTTGGGTTATCCTATTATAGCTGGTGTACAGGGAAAAAATCCAACCGTACCGTAGAACAGTGATGGAATAGAGCTGTAATCTCACTGTGCGATGGACCTGCAAACAGTGAAAGACAAGTTCAGAGGGTGGTCGGAGTGGGTCTGGCCAAAACCTCTCCAACGGTCTAGTTAGTGACTATTTTTAGAGAGAGAATGAGAGAATGTTTTTGGGGCTAGGGTTCCATCATCCTTTGGTTGGCTTAAGACGTGTTATTTATAGATAGCTACAAGGACTAACCCTAGTTTGGTTTAATAACCGTTTGGGTTAGGTTAGGGCTGAATCTAGTTAGTTCAAGCTCAATTTAGGCCATGTGTGGAGAGCTTGAGCTCGGGCCATGTGTAAAGGCCTTGAGTTTGGGCCATGAATGAAGAGCTTGAGCTCAGACCATGTGTGGTGAGCTTGAGTTTGGGCCATGTGTAGTGAGCTTGAGTATGGGCCATGTATGGAGAGCTTGAGCTCGAGCCATGTGTGGGGAGCTTGAGTTCAGTCCATGTGTGGTGAGCTTGAGCTCGAGCCACTTGTGTACTGTTGGGTTGTCTGCGCTAACTTATCTTAGCGCATTTCTCTTTAAATTTAGCACTCCCCATGCTGCCATTTCCAGTCTAGGATTTTCCCACACAATTTGCCCCAATTATTATTGCCCTGATCTCGAGGTGATGATAATTTATAATTATATCGATTGATTGTGCCAGGTGATGGGACTCAACTTCGACAGCGAACTCACCTCATAGAGTTGAGTTCAATTGTGTTGAGTTCATTATCTACTCTTCCTAACTAATTCTGTAAAAACTTTGAGCTAGTGCCATTTGTAGGATTCTGAGCCATAAGTGTTAACGCACACACTCTCAATTCGGGTTCTACTATAGTTTTGCGCGTCTTACTTTAGTCTGAGCACTTTTTGGGCTGACGTATTTCTAAGCAAGGTGGCTCTTAACTTGGGCTCATTTTTGGGCAGCTCTAAGTTGGACCCATTCTTAGGCAAACACTTAGTTTGAGCCTATTCTTAGGCAAATTTTGTTTAGACCCATTCTTAGGCAAGTCTTAGAACTGAACCCATTCTTAGGCGATAATTGACCTAGACCCATTCTTGGGCAGGAGTGTTTTTGCCCATTCTTAGGTAATAATTGACCTGGACCCAGAGTTGGGTAGGAACGTTTTGGGGCCATTCTTAGGCATGAATTGACCTGGACCAAGAGTTGGGCAGGAGCATTTTAGATTGAGCCTGTGCTTCACCAGTTGAGGTGTCGAGTTAGTCTCATGCTAGGCGCTAATCGTACAAATGCCGTACTGGTTGGTTGTTTGAGCAATAAACATGTTGACTTGTACATATAACATAGGGCTAAAATAAATCCATGATGGGCTACCGAACAGGGAGTTTGCAATGCTATACTACTGAGCTAGGTGTGAGGAGCTTTATTGGGATTAAATGAGGTGCCGAGCTACTTGAATTACGTGGCATTGGCACCAATGAGCAAGTAATTTTTGCCGTGGTGTTGAACAAAGAATATACTGAATTCCCGTCCTTGAGATTAGACAGCTCGTGCTGTGCTAAGAACACTTTTATAAATGGCAATTACCATATTGGATATAAGATGGTCTTGAGCTGTACTTTTGTTATAAAATTAATATATATGCAAAATATAAAATTATATAGGATACATGCCTAAGTGCGTGTTGCACTTTGTTAGAAGGCCGCGAGCTTCATGCCAATGGAGCTGCTCCCACATCTTATTCTAAGGGTGTGCATTTGACTCAAGGTGAGGTGAAGTAAATGGGCACGTGTCGCCGTACGATAATCTGCTGGGTTTTCCCGTGCTGAGCTTTCCATTCGTGTTGCAGTGTTGAGCTTGCCAGCCATGTTGCCATGCTGAGTTTGCTGGTCGTGCTGCTGTGCTGAACTAGCCAACCGTGCTGCCATAATGCATTTCTCTGAGAAGGCAATAGGTAATCCTCATGCCATATGTACCTGCATGAATACTTATAGAGAGAAGAAAGATCTAGATTCTAGTGTAGTTCTCATCTTCTTTGGGTGGGCCACACGAGATTGTACATGCATATATTACATAATATATATATCCATAATCATTTAAGAAGATGAAATGCACCCTTTCACGTGATAAAGGTATCAACTACTGACACAAGCATTATTTTATATCTTTATTTATTATTACTTTTTTACTTTTCAACTTTTTGCATTAACTTTATGAGAGAGTAAAATCTACTCTCACAAGAGGAAGAGCACAATGGTTAAGAGTAAGAATTACTCTCCAGGTATAGTACAATCCCCTTATTTAATATATTGTAAATATATATTTAATATTTATATTTAGTGTGAGTGTGGTAATTGAAACCAACTAGTACATGCACTAGTGGTAGGCCAATGGCATGTATAAAAAATTTCTTTCTTTCTTTCCAATAACATGCTGGACATATATATATATATATATATATATATATATATATATATATATATATATATATATATATATAAAATTTATGTAAACCATGTATAATTTATGTAAACCATACGTAGATGGTAGATCGTATGGTAATGCGTGGAACAGTGGGCCTGGCCATTCACGTAATGGGGCTATTTAGACACTGACACTAGCAGTATAAAAGGTTGCATGAAATTATTTCTAACATTTTTGCAGAATTTTTAAAGAGAGTAAGATCTACTCTCATGAGAAAAAATGGGTAATAACTGAGAGTACAATTTACTCTCTACCCCAATGCCCCCTTTTGCCTGTGAGCATTGTGGTTCTTTAACAGGGGAAGTGGCTCAAATATCTTTCCTAATAAATGTAGTGTAAAGCTTAGAAATCAGGTGTAGAAGATGAGATTAAATTAAATTAGTAAATGGAAATTTACAAGTTGGAAAAGCACTTTCCTAAAGGTTTTGCAGAGAGCAACCATTGAGACGTAAGGTTGAACAATCAAGAGCTCATCGCAAACAAGATCAAAGTGCTATTTTTCCATAGTTGTGATCTAAATGCCAAGCTCTTTCATGGCTGTGGCTTGTGAAGATGAAGGAAGAAGCTTTTTGCTCGAGTTCCCACAAACGGCGCCAATTGTACGGGGAAAAAATCAAACCATACCGTAGAACAATGATGGAATAGAGCTGCAATCTCACCGTGCGATGGACCTACAAACAGTGAAAGACAAGGTCAGAGGGTGGCCGGAGTGGGTTCGGCCAAAACCTCTCAAACGATCTAGTTAGTGACTATTTTTAGAGAGAGAATGAGAGAATGTTTTTGGGGCTAGGGTTCCGTCATCCCTTGGTTGGCTT
Organism: Liquidambar formosana; assembly: GCA_039720395.1. Taxonomy (NCBI): domain Eukaryota; kingdom Viridiplantae; phylum Streptophyta; class Magnoliopsida; order Saxifragales; family Altingiaceae; genus Liquidambar; species Liquidambar formosana. Next base: position 23,250,750 of record CM077835.1, read on the forward strand.
AAGATGTGTTATTTATAGATAGCTGTAAGGACTAACCCCAGTTTGGTTTAATAACCGTCTGGGTTAGGTTAGGGCTGACTCTAGTTAGTTTAAGCTCAGCTCGGGCCATGTCTGGAGAGCTTGATCTCAGGCTATGTGTGAAGGCCTTGAGTTCGGGCCATGTGTGGAGAGCTTGAGCTCGGACTATGTATGGAGAGCTTGAGTTTGGGCCATGTGTGGAGAGTTTAAGCTCGGGCCATGTGTGGAGAGCTTGAGTTTTGTCCATGTGTGGTGAGCTTGAGCTTGGGCCACTTGTGTACTGCTGGGTTGTCTGCGCTAACTTATCTTAGCGCGTTTCTCTTTAAATTTAGCACTCCCCATGCTGCCATTTCCAGTTCGGGATTTTCCCACACAGCTGGTAAGCCTAAATATTTCTCTTGGCCACCTATGTTTCAAAACCCCAATTTTTGTGCTAGAACGCTTCGAATTCTTTATGGGGTATTTTTACTGGAGAAGACAAACGACTTTAGGAAATTAACCTGTTGCCTAGAAGCTAATTCATACCTGCGAAGAATATCCTAGACCACCTCATATTCTTTGTCGCTGGCTTTGCAAAAAATAATAGTCATTGGCGAACAACAGATGGTTGATGGATGGTTCTTTCTATTCTTACACGTAACAATTTCTTTTCAGCTTCCACCGCCTTGAGCATTGTTGTGAGTCCTTCTACACAAATCAAGAATAAATAAGGTGATAAGGGGTCTCCTTGACGGATTCTTCTTGTGGGTTTAATATATCCTTTACTGTTTCCATTAATAAGGAAAGAGTATGACATTGTTGAAACACATGCCATGATCCATTCTATCCATTTCTCAGCAAAACCCAAATTTCTCATCATTCCATTCAACTCTATCGTATGCCTTGCTCATATCTAACTTTATCGCCATGCTGTAATTGTTTCCTTTCATTCTTCCTTTAAGTGAGTGCATAACCTCATAAGCCATCAAAATACTATCAGTAATTTATTTGCCCGGCACGAATGCACTATGATTCCCTCTTATGATATGGGGAAGCACCTGTCTCAACCTGTTTGCCAACACTTTCGCAATAATCTTATATGTTACATTGCATAAACTAATGGGGCGTAGTTGGGTCATATTCATTGGGCATTTCACCTTTAGAATGAGCACCACATTAGTAAAATTGATAGCTTTAAGCATTTTCCCAAAGTAAAAGAAACTTTGGATAGCCTCAATAATATCCTTACCCACTATGTGCCAATAATTCTAGAAAAATTTGGCTAAAAATCCATCAGGGCCAGGGGCTTTAGTCGGACCAATTTGAAACGCTGCTTCGCTAATTTCATTAGCAGAGAAATCTCTAATCAGTCATGAATTCATTCTGGGGGAAACCTTGCCATCAACTTTCTCCATAATCCCTTCGTAATCAATTGGCTTCTGAGAGGTGAAAATATTCAAAAAATTGTTAGGATTATGCCCTAGAGCCAATCATGGAGATGATTGTTTAGGGATTAGGAACAATCAATTGATTTCATTTATATATGTCACATTTATTATTGATTTAATAAAAGGGCTTATTCTATTATGTTTATATGCATCATTTATATTTACATAATATGTCCATGGAGTTAGAGTTGAGAATATGAAATTACAAAGGGTTGTAATTTTGAGACTGTAAATATATCTCTGTACTAAACTCCTAAATCATTCCTTTTTGAAGGTTCACTATGATGGACAGTAATGAACCATAGGACTAGCACTTGTTAGGTTGACTCTATAGGAGGATAGCTAGTCTCAAGCTATTTGTGTGGAGACACTACAACCAACAAGTGGGTGCCTATTATAAGAATAGGTACACTGAATGTGACCAAAGATATGAGATAAACTGAATGGAGTTTTAACCTGCCTGTCAATCAGTTTCTCATTGTTATAGTGGTACAAGTAATCCTTAGACCTGAGACACCATGGTTGTCTTATACATGTAGCTTTAGAAGTTTGATAACACTAAGTGCAGATCCTATTCAGGGGTCTGTAAGGGTGTTCATTGGCCTTACTGCTATGTGTGTGAAGGCATGTGAGTGATCAGCAAGGAATCCATCACTCTCAGGAAAAAGAGAGTGAATGTCTCATACAGCATTCATTGAATATAACTCATTAAATCCATGGGCCCATGGTAGAATGAATATGGAAAGGAGTTTCCATAAGTTCATCATTGAGTTGATATTAATGAATGAGTATAAAGTAATTGAACTAGGGACTTGACAGACTTCCATGTCCTATTAGTTCAATTGGAGACATTGTGTTGATGGAAGGATGGAATTGTAACCTGTAAACTATAACAGAAGGGTTCTTTGTAAATGACTATTCACCTCATTAAGGACCACACCATGAGCCATATGCTAGGTGTTACTCATGGTTAGTGGAAGCCCTAATTGATATGAATGAGTTATAATCAATTAGGGAATTGAAAGGAGTTTCAATTAGACCCTTAATGGAAAGTGTTCCATTGTGCACAACTTGTGCTGTTCCTACTACTTGATGATGTGAACCCAATGGGTCACACACTGATCATGTAAAGAGAGCTTGATAGTCTATGAGAGAAAGGGTATAAGTGAATAAAGAATTGTTCTTAAGGGGCAAATTTATATAGGATATAAATTAGAGGGGTTATTGTGTAATTAGGAGTAATTACACAAAACCCATTAGGGTTAGAAGACCCCCCTTGGCCGGCCCTAGTTGGAGGCTATTTAAAGCTTTCTATGATGTGATGACACAATCACTTGAAGCACTCTTGGAGGCTCCCAAGTGCTGGCCGAAAATTTCACCTCTCTCTCTCTCTCTCTCTCTCTCCTCTCTTCTCCTACTCTAGCATCAACAAGAGAAAGAAGGAAAGGACATCAAGCTCTAGCTAGGTGTGGATACTGTTGGAGGCAGCACACTTGGGCTGCTCATTCACCGTTGTCCGGAGACAAAGCTTGGAGCAAAAAGGAGAAGAAAAAGCTTGGAGCATAAAGGAGAAGACTTGTTCAACTGTAAGTACCCTAACTCTCTTGGTAGTTAGGTTTATGGTTTTTGTATTAAGCATAATTAAGATTCATGGGTTTGGGAATTGTAGGAAAAATTTTAAATTCCGCCTTTGTATTGTTCCTCTCTAGTTTGATTCCCAACAGTGGTATCAGAGCCATGGTTATGCCTAATACAAACTGCATGTGGGCTGTAATTTATGGTAAAATTGATTGGTTTAATGAATTGAGATTCATGTTCATGCATTTAATTGATTTCCCTCTCATGGCCGAACCTAGGGTTATTGAACCCTAGGTGTTTATCTCTTCTTCTCCTCTTCTAAAATAGTTTTAGGGCTGCTGGAAATTCAAAGAGTTGAATAGGTTTCAGTTTTGGAAAAGAAGAAGGAGGAAACTAGGGTTTCCTCTTCATGGCCGAACCTGGGGTTTTGAACCCTAGGCTGTTTTTCCCTCTTCTCCTCTTCTATTTATCTTTTTCATTGATTCTGGAATTTTTGAAGAGCATATGATGTAATTAGAAGAAGAAGAAACTAGGGTTTCTTCTATGGAGGCCGAACCTAGGGTTTGGAACCCTAGGTTGTTCTCTTTTGTGTTTTGTTTTTGTTTTGGTTTAATTAAGACATGAGATGCCTGTAATTAATTCACATAAAGTTGTTATGGTGATTTCTCAAGTATAGGGATGCATAGAAATCAAAACAAATCAAAAAGTTTGGGAAGAACACCATGGAGTTCGAATCTGGGTTTTAGAACCCTATGGTTCTTGCTACTGTTCTGATATGATATCTCTGTAAAATTAATGAATAATCATTATAGGATGATGATATATGATGTATAGATCATATTCTTTAAGTTTCAAAGGAGTCTTGATGCATAAAGAATCAAAAAGTTTGATTTCTTGGAAGAACACAGCAGGCTGTTTTTCCTGCAGAAAGTCATCAATGGAGTTTTGTTCATATCTTGAGCTAGGGAACTCCAAATTGCATGAAACCAATTTTATTAGTTTCCTAAGACATGTAGGATGCTAGGAAAAATAATTTGGTAACCTGAATTAATCATCTTGCTGGGTTTTAAATCAATTTGTGATCATGGACAGTGTGTTGTCAAATTCTGGACAGCGTACTGTTCTTGAATTGTTTAGAACAATTGGGGATGATTTGATCATCCAAACCACTTCAATTAGCTTAGTAATTCATGTAGGGACATGATACAAAAGCTGGTTTTGTTGGTGGAGTCGAATTGATTAAGTTTTAGAAACTTTTGTGACCTTGGAGGTCCTCCAATGGTGGTGCCAGCATTGGGTTCAGGAAACCCTAATGTTCTTTGAAGAAGACAGCCCTCTTGGCCACTCCACACGTGTCCATGGGCTTGGCCCACACCCTAGCTTGATTTCCCCTTTGCTGGCCATGGCCTCCCATGGCTTGGCCAAGCCATGGCAGCCTTGCCTAGCCATGGCAGCCCACTATAGATGGCGGCAGCCTTAGGGTTTCTTAGGAAACCCTAATTTCTATTAATGATGAAACCCTAAATCTATTAATGGCATTAATTAAAACCCTAATTGAGCAATTAATTACCATAATTAAAGTGTTTAATGATTGGTCATTAATTGACCAATCATGGTTATTAATCATTAGGGTATAATTAATTGCATTTATGATGTCTAGGGTTTAGGGTTTAGGAAACCCTAATTCATATTAATTAAACCCTAATTCTATTAATGCATTAATTAATAACTAAACCTAGTAATTAATGTGTCTAACCTAGGGTTAAATGATTGGTCATTAATGACCAATCATGATCATTAATGGTTTAGTAATTAATCATTGGCATTTAATAGGTTTAAGGTTTAGGGTTTTAGAAACCCTAATTAGTGCATATTAATTAGGAGTAATTAATATCCTAGGTGGCATTAATTAAACCCTAATCCTAATCATTAATACCGTATAAACCTAGGGTTTAAATGATTGGTCATTAATTGACCAATCATAAGGCATTTAATGCATTAGGGTTACGTTTAGGGTTTAGAGTTAATGCATTTAGGGTTTAGGGTTTTAGGAAACCCTAATGCACTAATTAATTAATAAAATGATTTTATTTAATTCCGAAATTGATTATTTAATTAATGGTGATTAATTTTATATTGTTTTAAATGGTTTAAAACACAATTTAGGATTAAATAAAAATCTGGAAATTTTAATTAAATAAAATTGTTTTGTTTAATTAAAAAGATCCTAATATTTGATATTAGAGTTTAATTAGGGGACTTTAAATGTTTCAATTGATTTGATTAATTGAAATTAAATGTCTTAAACGTTAAGACTTAATTAATTCAAGAACTTATGCATATCCTAATAAGATTAGGACACATTAATGAGATTAATGAAAACCAATCAATAGAATTACCATAAATGCCCAGATGTTTATTGCTTACAGTTTTTCCTTTATTATGCAATGTGATTGTATGGTTATGGATGGATGATGATTATGGACTATACCCTTAAACCAATTGTGATTGGCCGTCTTATAAATGGGTTGTATTATTTTCAAGAGTTGTAATTTAATTATGGTGATGTAATTATTTATTTTGGGGCTTGCATGCCACCTTCTTCTCTCTCTCTTTCATTCTCTTATGTACCCCACATTCCCCTTATGTATCCCTTTCTTTAAATTATGTAAATGTTATGTAATCGAGAGCGCACTAAGGAGCATGGTGGACTTAAACAAGCCTATGGTGGAAACCATCAAGCTAATGGAGGAGATTGAAGGACTTGAAAGCTTGGAGAAGACTTTCAAGAGAGCATGCTATGTTTTGAATGAATGTTTTACGATCACCTACACCCACCTTAGACCTAGGATTCAATTCATTGGCTTGGATTGAATCCTCTTAAAGTCCATAATCATCATAGTAGGAGCTTTTAATGAGATTAATAGTGATAGCTCCAAATCCAAAGATCGTTATATGTCACCTTATAGGGACTAATATCGATAAGTGGATTATATATATATAATGTTGTTATATATTTCTTATTTAAATGCATGAGATGTATGTTAGATTAGTTAATTTGATGAGACCCTTAAAACCCCTCTTTTTAATATTAAGTTGGAAATGGAGAATACATTAGGGAATGGATTCTTCATTGCCTTCCATCATTATAGGATCATCTAACGTCCCTTAATGTGGGTACCTGGCTGCAGACATGTAGGAGCTACCCATATTAAAGACATTACTTGAAACTATCACATATATAGATATCATGGGGTGCCTAAGCTGGTATATACCAAGAAACTAACATGTGAGGTATATATTTGGTGAAACATACCTGTGTGAATGATGGGCTTAACTTAACTAGGGAAGTATTCCAAGAAACTAACATGTGAGGAGTATGTACCCTAGGGGCAAAATGATTGGAACTTGCTTATGAAGCAATAGACAAAGAGTTGTCTTCTTATTGTGGGTTAGAAGTCAAGAAACTAACATGTGAGGCTTCTAGGTCATAGTGGGACCCCAATCCCCATTAGGAATAAGATTCCCGAATTCCATTAGAGGGTGTATGGAATTTGATAAAATAGTGGGAGGTACCATATGATTAAAGACCCGATCATTATGGATTAAAAATGAAATCTAATTCTCTAATTTTATATGTAGTTCATAGAAATGGCTCACCTCAACCCGCTATCCAAAATATTGGACATCAACCGTTTGACTGGACCAAACTATCTTGATTGGCTGAGGAACTTAAAAATAGTTTTAACTTCCGAAAAGATTACCTACACACTTGATGGCACACTTCCTGAGGCACTGGTTGAGACTGCAACTTAGCAAGAGAGAGATGCTTTTCAGAAGCGCATGGACGACGATTTGAAGGCAAGATGCTATATGATGGCATCCATGAGCCCTGAGCTTCAGAAGCAACATGAGTCCATGAAGAGTGCTCGCGACATCTTTCTCCACTTACAAGAGTTGTATGGGGAGCAAAGTAGGACCGCGAAGTACAATATTGTCAAGGATCTATTCAAGGCAAGGATGAATGAGGGTTCGTCTGTGACTGATCACACCTTGAAAATGATCAACCATATCAAGCAGCTTGAAAAGCTTGATGTGATCATTGAAGCTGATATGTGTTCAGACATTATACTGCAGTCCCTTCCTGATTCATTTGGGCCGTTCATAATGAATTTTCATATGAACAAGCTTGAGCCCACTCTCCCCGAGCTGCACAATTTGCTCAAGATGACTGAGGAGACAATGAAGAAGGGAAAAGGTTCTTTGCTCGCATTTGATGGAGCTTCTACTTCCAAAGCCAAGCCCAAGCCTAACGGCAAGGGCAAAGGAAAGGGTAAGAGTACCCAAGGGAAGAAGAAGAAGAACTTGAAGCCAAAGGGAGGTGTCAAGAAAGGTAATACTGATAAGGCCAAAGGAACCTGTTTTCACTGCGGCAAGGATGGGCACTGGAAATGTAACTGCCGGGAGTATCTGGATACTCTAAAGAGCCGACCCTCGGAAGGTATGGATCATGCTCTAAACTAAATGTTAGTTTTGCTTCCACTTGGGTACTTAATTCTGATGTGAATTTTGAATTCCATGCAGGATCTAGTGGGAAGCAGAAGGCTGAGTAGAAGCGGAATATCCCTACGAGTAGAGAATGGAGCAAATTGTTGTTGTATTAGCTATGGGACTTACTGCTTGACTCTACCTGAAGGAGTAGTTTAGAATTAATAAGCTATCTTGACATTCCAGAAGTTTTTAGAAACATTATCTTTATTTCAGTTATTGCCTAAACAGTGTTTTAGTTTGATTTAATAAATGTTTTATATGAAGAGTTCATTACTTCTGGAATTTATAGCATTTATCTTCTAAACTACCTTGCAAATATGAATTGCATGAAACATGATAGCTCTAAAATTGAATGCTGATAAACCCAAGAGAACAAAAGAAATAGTTTCTCATACTTTATGAACCTTTACTTAAAAATGTTAAGGTATAGGTGCATATACTTAAAGAAGTACAAATCTGAAACATTTGAAAAGGTTCAAAGAATTCAGATATGAAGTAGAGAAACAAACTGGTAAAAATATCAAGCTCTACGATTGGATCGAGGAAGCAAATATTTAACCTATGATTTTTCAAATCAATTTGTTCAAATAAGCATTCTGTCACAATGGACACCTCTTAGAAATGGTTTTCGAGAAAGAGGTAGTTGACCTTATTGGATATGGTCTGATCCATAATAAGTTACAACGACTGAATATTATCCTTTTAAAGATATGCCCTACAAACTGCCGCGTACCTGTGAAACGGAGTTCAAACCAAAGCTGTCCCTTAGGACCTATATGAGATATGGAAAGGGAAGCACCAAACCTTAAGCATGTTAAGGTATGGGATTGCATAGCATATGTAGAGACACATGATGTAATCAAATTGGAAATCAAGATAACTTAAATAAAGGTTTGTGGTTTATCCTAAAAAGGAGTTTAGGATATCATATCTATTATCCTGATGAACAAAAGTGTTTGTTAATAAGTTTGCAATCTTTCTTGAAAAAGAGTTTATTCAAGAAGAAGGCAATAACAGGAAAATAGAAATTCAAAGAGTTGTCTAATGAGACACAAACCAACATTGATGCAACCCCTGTCCCTGTTAAGACAGAACCCATCATTGTACCATGATTGTACGAAGGGTTAGTGGGAGTGCGATCACTTTTATGGTCCTATGAGTGAATGACGTTTTACTTATTAGGAAATAATGTAAAGACGTTGTCAAAAGTGAAAAATTGGTTTTTCACAAAGTTTCTCCATAAAAGATTTGGAAGAAGCATCCTATATTCTAGGAATAGGGGTCTATAGAGATAGATCCAAAGGATGCTAAGTCTCTCCCAATCGAAGTACATAGACAAGATTTTGAAAGAGTTCAAAATGCATGATTCCAAAAGGAGGTCTAAATTCCTGTCAGACATGGAATCAAGTTGTCTATAACTAAAAGACTAGATATCAGTTTTGCTGTAAATGTTATGAGCAGATGTCAAGCAAACCTAGATAAGGAACACTGGAAAGCAGTCAAGGCTATCCTTAAGTTCTTGAGAAGAACTAAAGGACCTATCCCTTGCCTATGGAGAAAGAAACTTAAAATGGTTGGTGGAACGGATACAGATTTTCAATCTGACGATGATGATAGGAGATCAACATCGAGGTATGTTCTCACCTTAAATGGTGGAGCTGTAAATTTGAGTGCATTGCTGCATGTTTGGATGAGTAAGTTCATTGCAGAACTAGGAGTGGTTCCTGACATTGAGAAGCCTTTACTATTGCTTTTGTGACAGCAATAAGGCTAGTGCTCAAGACAAGGATCCACGGTCTCATCAAAAGTCCAAACTTTAAGCGGCAATTCCAAGTGATTAGAGAGATCATTGGAAGAGATGACATATACATATAAAAGTTTAAAAGAACAGAGAATAAAGAAGACCCCTTTACTAAAGCTATGACCCAAGTGTGTTGGATCACCACCGACAGGATATGAGTATGAGATACATGGTGGATTGGCTATAGTGCAAGTGGGAGATTGTTAGGATTATGCCCTAGAGCCAATCATGGAGATGATTGTTTAGGGATTAGGAAAATCAATTGATTTCATTTATATATGTCACATTTATTATTGATTTAATAAAAGGGCTTATTCTATTATGTTTATATGCATCATTTATATTTACATAATATGTCCATGGAGTTAGAGTTGAGAATATGAAATTACAAAGGGTTGTAATTTTGAGACTGTAAATATATCTCTGTACTAAACTCCTAAATCATTCCCAGTTGAAGGTTCACTATGATGGACAGTAATGAACCATAGGACTAGCACTTGTTAGGTTGACTCTATAGGAGGATAGCTAGTCTCAAGCTATTTGTGTGGAGACACTACAACCAACAAGTGGGTGCCTATTATAAGAATAGGTACACTGAATGTGACCAAAGATATGAGATAAACTGAATGGAGTTTTAACCTACCTGTCAATCAGTTTCTCATTGTTATAGTGGTACAAGTAATCCTTAGACCTGAGACACCATGGTTGTCTTATACATGTAGCTTTAGAAGTTTGATAACACTAAGTGCAGATCCTATTCAGGGGTCTGTAAGGGTGTTCATTGGCTCTACTGCTATGTGTGTGAAGGCATGTGAGTGATCAACAAGGAATCCATCACTCTCAGGAAAAAGAGAGTGAATGTCTCATACAGCATTCATTGAATATAACTCATTAAATCCATGGGCCCATGGTAGAATGAATATGGAAAGGAGTTTCCATAAGTTCATCATTGAGTTGATATTAATGAATGAGTATAAAGTAATTGAACTAGGGACTTGACAGACTTCCATGTCCTATTAGTTCAATTGGAGACATTGTGTTGATGGAAGGATGGAATTGTAACCTGTAAACTATAACAGAAGGGTTCTTTGTAAATGACTATTCACCTCATTAAGGACCACACCATGAGCCATATGCTAGGTGTTACTCATGGTTAGTAGAAGCCCTAATTGATATAAATGAGTTATAATCAATTAGGGAATTGAAAGGAGTTTCAATTAGACCCTTAATGGAAAGTGTTCCATTGTGCACAACTTGTGCTGTTCCTACTACTTGATGATGTGAACCCAATGGGTCACACACTGATCATGCTAAGAGAACTTGATAGTCTATGAGAGAAAGGGTATAAGTGAATAAAGAATTGTTCTTAAGGGGCAAATTTATATAGGATATAAATTAGAGGGGTTATTGTGTAATTAGGAGTAATTACACAAAACCCATTAGGGTTAGAAGACCCCCCTTGGCCGGCCCTAGTTGGAGGCTATTTAAAGCCTTCTATGATGTGATGACACAATCATTTGAAGCACTCTTAGAGGTTCCCAAGTGCTGGCCGAAAATTTCACCTCTCTCTCTCTCTCTCTCTCCTCTCTTCTCCTACTCTAGCATCAACAAGGGAAAGAAGGAAAGGACATCAAGCTCTAGCTAGGTGTGGATACTGTTGGAGGCAGCACACTTGGGCTGCTCATTCACCGCTGTCCGGAGACAAAGCTTGGAGCAAAAAGGAGAAGAAAAAGCTTGGAGCATAAAAGAGAAGACTTGTTCAACTGTAAGTACCCTAACTCTCTTGGTAGTTAGGTTTATGGTTTTTGTATTAAGCATAATTAAGATTCATGGGTTTGGGAATCGTAGGAAAAATTTTTAATTCCGCCTTTGTATTTTTCCTCTCTAGTTTGATTCCCAACAAAAATAATCAACAATGATACTTTCCACTGCTTCCTCCTTATCCTGCCACACTCCATTTTTGTTTTTCAATCCCACTATTCTGTTTTGTTGACGCCTTCGGATAGTTGTCGCATAGAAAAACGCAGTGTTTTTGTCTCCCAACTTAAGCCATCGATTCCTAGACTTCACCTGCCAAAATTGTTCCTCTTCCTTCCAAGCTTCTTTCAGTGCACTTTCAAGTTGTTTTACCACACCACTGTCAAAGGAGGATTTCGTATGCTCAATCTTTAGCCTTTCCTTGCAGTTTACGAAATCTACCAATCCCTCTGGTATAGTACCTTGTTAATTGATTCCGCACGAGTTTCTTGAGGTTATGATTAAAATGGAACCCATCGTCTACGTCGGATTTGTCATGGACAAAACTGATGATACCAGGACATCAAAAGAATTTTCTATGTGATCATGGAAATGTTACCTTGCAACCTGAAAATTTTTTATGCCGATTGTGGCCTCCCCATTAAGATCCCCAAGCGGCTAAGCCTTAAACATCACATTTTGAAGCTCTTGAGAAGATCATGTCGGCTAATAGCCTGAAGAGCCAGTAAAGGGTCTCATCAAGTTGCTGAGTTGCATATGCCGTTAGGTTATGCCTTTAGTTGATTGAAGACGAATGGTCTCTTCGCTATTGAATAATTGATTCCATGCATAATTGACATAACAGAAATAAAATCAAACAAGAGACTATGAATAAAGAATTTTCAAAACCATACAATAGCCTAAATATGACCCAAACCATCCTAAAAGCATCTCCAGCCGTGAGCTATAACCTGTGCTATTGTTATAGGGTCCAAATATTGCAACCCCTTCAAATGGTCTCCCTACTCCACCAATTTTAATTTTTTTAAGGTTTAAGAAAAATATAAAAGGTTTTTTTTGAAAAGTGGTCACGTGGTCCACTAGAAAACATCATTTTGAATAACTTTACAAAAGAAAGTTTTTCCAAAATCTATCATTTAAGTAGACTGTTTGGCCATTTATAGTTCTTATTTCATCTTTCCTTTATCAAAAAAAAAGTTCTTATTTCATCCTTGGCCAAAAAGTCCACTTCAACTATAAATTTTGGAAAAACTTTTTTCTTCAAAGTTGTTCAAAATGATGTCTTCTGGTTGACCGCTTAGCCACTTTTCATAAAAAAAACTTTCATTTTTTTTTTCTAAAACTTTAAAAAATTAAATTAGTAGGGTGGGGAGATCACTTGAAGGTGTTGCAATATCCGGACCCATTGTTATATTATAGCATTTATCACAAGTTGGGCTGCGCTAATATAGCATATGGTGAGTTATTGCTATATTTGTCATGTCAGTTCTCCCTTCATTTCTTAACAACCAAGCACACCAGCAACTGTGAAAATACAATATTTCTCTTCAAAAATTTTCTCAGTAACCAAATAATCCGTAAATAAATACAATATTTTCATATATATATATATATATATATAATATAAAAAAGTCGCACGCGGGCAAATTTAGTTGACATCATAACTAGATTTTTTTATTTTTATTTTAAAGTCGCACATGGGCAAATCTAGTTAGCATTATAATTTTGTGGTTGGAGCAATGGAGGTTGGAAGATGGTAGTTGGTAGTTTATAAAAAATGGAGGGAATAGAGGTTGTGGCAAAAAAATAGTACACTATGTCATTTGCACCATTGGAACACCTTGTGCCAAATTATAGCATTTGGCACTGTAACATGTGTTGAAATAGCAATAACACAGGTAGTTAAGTGTTGTATCCCATGCATTAGTCCAATATATCCTGTCATTCACTAATGCATGAGGTAGAACCCTAATACGAGTATTGATGTAAGTTATATCAACATATGCTCACCTAATCATCATCCTATATATATATATATATATATATATATATATATATATATATGTATAGGGGCAAAGTCAGGATTTTAGTTTAGGTGAGGCAAACTGTAATTGCTAACAACATAATTGAAACTTAGCAAAAATCTTAATGACGCAAAAAAATGAGAAAGGCAGATGTCTAATACTAATAACAACACTTTTAGAAAAAAAAAAAAAAAAAAAAAAAGAATTATTTTTCTATTATGCGGGTTGAAAAATAAAAGTAAAAAATTACTTTTAATGTTCTTAGAAGAGGAATTAAAAAAAATAAAAAACAATTTTAAAAACACACTAACAAACCGCGGGGAAAAAAAAATCAGTCCATCATTTTCATTTGGAGGGTGATTCACTTGGGAATCATTGTCTATCCTGAAATTGCCTAGGCCCAATCCAATTCCAGTTGATTAACCCCCAACTAATTAATTTTTCAAATCTCGGATTGATGGAATTGGTCATGTTAGATTTCTTTTTTCCCCTTTATACGTTAGGTAGGAATTGGTCACGCTAGATTGGACAAATTGAAATTTTAAACAATGGGAAATTAAATGCAATGGGATGAGGGATTTTCAAAGATACTAAGGGTGCGTTTGGGTGTTTGGGTGTGGGATTTGCAAAGGGGGATTTGGGTTAAGTTGGGATTTCAATGCCAAATTATGACGGCAGCAATAGATGTGAATGGGGTTGAAATCCCATCTTAAGCCAGCTAGCTCTCTCTTGCAAATCTTTCATCGAAATGGGATAGCATCTTGTAAAGTTACCAACTTAAAAGCCTAAACTTGTAAGTGGAGGACCCAAACATGTATATGAAGACATGTTTAACTCGATATTTAATCAATGTGGGATGTGGGACCCTAGCCGATGTTAGGGAAGGCATTCTCAAATTTTTTTAAAGGGCAATGTAACAGCCAAGCACCACAGTTCGAAAAGTCGCAGCCGGCATGACGTTGACCCTATCCCTACATCCCCGTAGTCTAAGCCAACAATCACCCCCCCCTAGCGCATGCCCGCACTCTCTCGGGGACTCGAACCTGTGACCTTGCTCTGATACTATAGAAAGTTTTCAACTTAAAAGCCTAAGCTTGTAAGTAGACGGCCCAAATAGGTACATGAAGACATGTTTAACTCAATATTTAATCGATTAGGGATGTGGGACTTCCCAAAACTTCTTAGAAGCCTAAAAGTGATTTTCACCACCATAATCACTTTTGTAGGATGCTTGGGCAAGATAGAGTGGTAATTAAGGGTCCTAAAAGTGATTTTGGCAGAAGCTACCTCCTAACTAATTTTGGGGGGAAGCTAATTGGGAATCAGGTAAGGTCTTGTGATGAAAATTTTAAAATTCCTAAATGCCTTCAAAAATCAGAAATGTCATTGTGTGATTCACTAATTGGGAATCATTGTCTATCATATTATTGTGTGATTCGCTTGTCTATATATGTAAGCTGTTACCAATTTTTTGGGTGATTTACTTGGGAGGGTGGTAAGACTTGAAACCAAGACATTTTTGAGAAATGTTGTTAGCATCTCAACCAACATGGTTGAGAGAAGATTGCAGCTGTTACCAATTAGAGTTTTCCTTTTCCTTTTTTTTTCTTTTTCCTCTAGGCCTTAGTAGGATAAAGGATTTGCAATAGGCATTAGGCCTAAGATGAGATTTCAACTTCATCCCCATCTATTTTCGCCGACATAATTTGACATTGAAATCCTAATTTAACCCATATTCTTCTTGCAAATCCCACATCCAAACACACCATTGGTCTCTTTGAAAATCCCTCATCCCTTCACATTTAATTTCCCATTGTTTAAAATTTAAATTTGCCCAATCTAGCGTGACCAATTCCTACCCAACGTATAAAGGGGAAAAAGGAAATCTAACATGACCAATTCCATCAATCCGAGATTTGAAAAACTGGGATTGGATTGGGCCTAGGAAAGTTTATTATTCCGCCTGAGCTTGGGTTGACCTCAAACCCAATCGACGTGGGCCCATGTTGGTTGACTTAAAAAGGGAACCGCTATTGCCCCCATATTTGTCAAACACCTCCTTTAGCTTAGGTTTTTAAGATTTTATGCAATATATAAAATGTTTTTATAAAAACTGGAGGCATGGTTCATTGAAAAACATCATTTAGAACAATTCTACAGAAGAAAGTTTTTCCAAAATCTATCATTTATGTAGATTTTTTGACAAAAAATAAAATAAATTCTATAAATGGATAAAAAAGTAGACTTAATGATAAATTTTGGAAAAATATTTTTCTACAAAATTGTTCAAAATGATGTTTTCTAGTAGACAAGATAGCTAGTTTTCATAAAAACCTTTTATATTTTGTATAAAAACTTAAAAACCTAAAGCATGGGGTGTGATAAAGATGGGGGAACAGCTGGGCCCTGACTTAAAAATGTTGTAGTTGGGCCTGTCGTGGTAGGCAATTCCGCAGGCAGCAGCCCTCAGCGGGCGACTGTCCGCGAGTGAGAAATGTGCAAATTGCGAGTACGGCTCTCAACTCTCATGCCCTAACCATCGAATTGTGAAAACTAAAAAAACTTCCTACTCGCCCCCAAAAATCCCCACTCTGTCACTGCTACGTACGATCTGATGATGGAGTCTCATATCCCTCTTTCATTCCATGTAATTCTCACATCTTTTACAATTTCTCTCTCATTAGCTCTGATTTTCATTCATTCATATATATATATATATATATATATATATATATATGTATATCTGTGTGTCTATATTTGTATATTTGAATTCACTTGACCATTTGAACTTAAACTCTGAAGGTGTTGTGAGTGCTTGTATTTGTAAATATAAGTCTCAACCTTTCTGGGTTGATTTCTTTTTTTTTTTTTTTTTTTTTCTGTATCAAATTTTTGTTAAAGTTACTACTCACTTGGAGCAAGTGTGTATGTGTTTAAATTCACAGAACCATTTGAGTATCAATGCTTTAACTGTTGTTAGGGATTATATGTGGTATTATCAGTCTAAATCTTTCTCGGTTGAGCCTCAAATTGTTGTGAGTGCTTGTTTGATTACGTATCTTGTGTTTTTGATTGTCTTTGTATCAAATTTTGGTTTGTTTATGTATCAAGTTTTGTCTCATTAAAATTGTTAATTACTGGGAACCAGTGTGTGCTTGTGTTTGTGTTTGTTAAGAGAACCATGTAATTTAAAATTTTTAGCGGTTATGAGTGCTTATGTGTTTAGTTATTGGTCTAATCATTTCTGGGTTAATTCCAGTACTTGAATTTTTGTTTATATTTTTACTTAGTAAATAGTAATATGCGCAGGGACCCCATATGCAATTGTAGGATTTTGTTTTGAATGCTCAAACTTTGACTGTTAAATATGTCATGATAAACAGTATTTCACAACCATCCTTGCCCGTTAGTTTTGAGGATAGCGTGATATAAACTGATTTCATGGGTTAACTAAGTTAAAAATGTAAACCTGCACTTTTTGTTTCATCTTTTTTTCTCCCCTTTCTTTTTGGGTTGGAAGATGACTTCTAGCTTGGACCCAAAGAGGCATCTTTTTCGGAAGCCTTACTACTTGGAAGCCTAAAGCCCCACTCATAATTGGATAGCCCCAACCGATTAACTATAGAACATAATAGTGGCTTTATTATTTATGAATTCTAGTTTTTGGCCTAATGCCTGGTTTGAATTCAATTAGTGCATAAGTCATTACTTTTTTATCTTTTGTGGTTTAATTAGGATGTAGATACTTTGTTATTGGATTCCTTTGAGGATGAGTAAGGTACTCGATTTGTTTCAAAGTTCTTTACCTTGGATATAGAGTTTTAATATTTCTTAAGGCCTTCGGTTTTGATCAACAATAGTCTGCTTTTTTAAAATTGAGAGCTCTTCCACTTTGTTTAAGCAAGATCCAAAGCATCTACATTATTAAGTAGAATGCCTTCTGTTGTTGTTAATCAATCCACCCTTATTAGCAAAATGGGTTTAAATTGTAGTCCACTTTGGGATTCATTAGGCTTAACTACTGCAAGTCTGCAACTACTATCACTACCCATTTTTTTCCAAGTTGTAAGATAGGAATTGGAATCAGCTCAATCAACTCATTTTCTTTCAATGATCACTTTACCACTCTCTTTCCTCTTTCTTTTCCTTAGGGAGCTTTTTGCATTTGTAGTCTTAGCATAATGTAAAATTATACTATAATGACGTAGAAGCACAAGGGGAGAGTGGGACCAGGAGCAGAATCAAGTTGTGATGGGAATGGGAAGCATTTGGTCTTAGGAGTTAAAATTTTAGAGCGTTTAGGAAGCATCAAAGTAATATACTCCCTCCGTTCCTAAATAAGTGGCCTACTTTCCTTTTTGGGATGTTTCAAAATTATTGTCACATTTCAAAAGTCATTGGTTCTTTTTTATTCATTTCCTAAAATACCCTTTTAGAGGTATTCTCTCTTTTTCTAATGTTTTTCACACTTGAGGGCAAAATTGGAATCTCAAAACATATGCATTGATGTGAAAGCATTTAATAGGGTTTCCTTAAAAAGCATGTTTTTTCAAAGGGGATAGTCAATTTGAAACGGAGGGAGTACAAAGTATATTAGAGAAGCATGATAAAATACATTCATTAAAAAAATTAATATAGCAACATTTTTAAAATGAAAATTGTTGCTAAACACAACAGTTAATTTTGGTCTGAAGAATAATAGATAATATATCTCTTACGATTTGAAAATTTTGAGTAAAGTGTAGTTATTATTTACTTTATTAGAATATTTTTATGTCAATTTCACAGTGAGAATGCCTTTTGTTTCATTTCCTACATTATAAAGTATAAAATTTTCCACAGATTTATAATTTTATAATTTTGAATTTAATTATCTCAAAATAAATTAAGGTCACAGTAAAAGTACAGTTCTCACTGGAGCATTAGGGTCCTACAAGTTTTTAAGTAGGAAGTGTAGAATCACAATGTCAAAGCTGTGTTTTCATCTAAAATAGAAGATTCTTGTAATGTAGCGCCCTTTCGGCATGTTCACACCAGGATATTGAATACTTTATAAACCTTACCTCAAAAGGTCTTCTTTTGCTATATGATTTCCTGCCACATCTTTTATTAGTAGTTTGACTCCTTGAATGCTTCAGTTATAGGGTGAGTTAGAGTCTAATTCTATTTTTTCCTTCAGGATGTGGGTTACTGGGTTGACGTATATTGATAAATAGAAATAAAATAAAATAAAATTTGGTGACCTAGTTTTTTGCTGAAAATATGTAATATGGCCAATGACTTACCATGAAATATGGGCTTAGTGAAAATAAAATGGCATTAGAAGATTCAAGCTGGGCAAGTTATTTTTGGGATGAGTTTTTTTTTTTTTTTTTTTTTGGTCCAAATTCTTGGGATGAGTTAAGTTGCACATTTTGGGTAATAAAAAATTCCAAGCTGGTTCCATTCTACATCAATGCTATATTAGGTCCATCTAATACTCTGACCATACTAATAAGTAACCGTTAGTGCTTACAAGTATAAATTGTGGTGGGTTGTCAAGCTAAGCACAAATTTTTGTGACCCATGGTCTATTCGATCACTAGTTTAGTATTTAGAATGTGTAAGCTAACCTGACCTTAGAGACAATATGAGGAGTGATTTACCACATATTGTAATTTGGTTGACCAAATCGACATGCTCAGTTTAATTATGAGATAATTAAATGCAATTTTTCCGGCATGGAAGCTTATTTATTTAGGACAGAGACATGGAGTGGATATTTCCCATGAAATTACAGTTGAGTGGACTGAGTGGGACTTTCTTTAGCGTGCTATGTGACCTGTAGAGTAGTCGTCAAATTCAAAAGGAGAATAATAATGGACGCCAATTAAACAATATTGCCTTAGAAGCGGACGTTTTAGTGAAGAAGCAAAATTTTCACAAAATGAGTGTGGTTGAGATAAGGATGTTGATGTAGATGAGTGGACAGACTTGGAAAGGTAAGATTTGAGATTAGGGATTAGATCCCATGATGTAACAGCTAGTGAGGTATGCTGTGTAGTAGAGACTAGAGAAGCTGCTAAGGAATGAGCAGGAGATGCGAAGTAAAGCCAGCTCACCTAGGTGGCTTCTCTCTACTGTGTGCAGCCATTACTACAGAGGATTAAAATATCTAGTTTTTAAATCCGGTTCCAGTTTGTTTAAAAAAAGGAAAAAATTTTGAAAAAGGAAATGCAGCTGGGGCTCTAAGGTCTAAAATTTTCCCTCCACTAGCATCTCTTCATCTAGCGATCATGCACCAATGAAGGAACACACTCGGGTATGGATTTCTTGTTTCTTCTTTGATTGAGATTTTTCCACAATCAATTTGTCTGAAAATAAAGTGAACCATCATTTCTGGTCGGTTTGGATGACTTTAAAATTTTCTGAAAATTAAGAGAATCTTAAATTCATTAGCAATGAACTGACTCATTGATGTTGATTAGTTGTATCTAAAGTGGGTTGGTTTTCTTAGCCTTTTAGTTCATATGCTGTTATGTAATTGAGTGCTTTCATTGTGAATGTTGTTGGGACATTTAATTTTATTCTAGAATTTTGTATTTTGCATATATCTTCTTTTTTGATCAGTATATGAAATTTGAATAGATAACATACTGGTGTTTCTAGCATATCTTGATTTTTGTTGACAATTGGACATGTTCTTATTTACTTGTTCAGGCACACACTTAAGTGATTCTATATAAAAAAAGAATCAGATTCTCTATGGGGATAGATCTTGAACAGCCTTCAGGAGAACATCATAAAGAGGACAGTAGACCAAATGTGAATGTTAGTATGGTGGATGCTGAAGATGAAGTGCGCGATAGAGATAGAGTGGCTGGGAGTTCTCCTAACACTGCTGTAAATGACAAGGAAAATACAAGACCAAATATGAGTGAAAGAGTGTTGGATGGTAGACACAAAGTTCATGGTGGAGATGGGTTAAATGTGAATTCTTCTACAAATTTAGAGCCCCACGATGGTATGGAATTTGAGTCGAAGGAGGAGGCTTTCTCATTCTATAAAGAGTATGCCAAATCTGTGGGATTTGCCACCATAATAAAGGCCAGCCGTCGATCAAGAATATCCGGAAAATTTATTGATGCAAAATTTGTATGTACTAGATATGGAAGCAAGCGAGAATCTATGACAGATGAAACTCCACAACCTGTTTCAAATACAGACTGCACAGCAATCACTCCTGTCAAGAAAAAACGAGGTAGAGTTAATCGATCTTGGTCAAAAACAGACTGCAAGGCTTGCATGCATGTTAAGAGAAGGCAAGATGGAAGATGGATAATTCGTAGTTTCATAAAGGAGCATAACCATGAAATATTTCCAGACCAAGCCTATTACTTTCGGGGTCATCGGAATATAAATCTAGGTAATGGTAATGTTGATGCCTTACATGCTATCCGGTCAAGAACGAAAAAGATGTTTGTTACAATGTCCAGACAATCTGGTGGTCATAAGAAAGTTGAAAACCAAAAGGGCAGTTTGACAAATCAATTTGGTAATGGACGGCATTTGGCTTTAGAGGAAGGAGGTTCACAAGTTATGCTTGACCATTTTATGTGTATGCAAGAGGAGAATCCTAATTTCTTTTATGCAATAGATTTGAATGAAGAACAACGTTTGAGAAATGTTTTTTGGGTTGATGCCAAAGGTAGACTTGATTATGGCCATTTTGGTGATGCAGTGTTTTTTGACACCATGTACATCAAGAATGAATATAAATTGCCATTTGCTCCCTTTATTGGAGTGAACCATCACTTTCAGTTCCAGTTGTTTGGATGTGCATTAATTGCAGATGAGACAAAATCAACATTTGTTTGGCTGATGAGGGCTTGGCTTAGGGCAATGGGTGGACGAGCGCCAAGAGTGATACTCACTGATGAAGACAGAGCCTTGAAAGAAGCTATTGCAGAGGTCTTTCCAGATTCTCGTCATTGTTTTTGCTTGTGGCATATATTGAGCAAGATTCCTGAAAAGCTAAGTTATGTGTTGAGGCAACATGAAAACTTTATGACGAAATTTAACAAATGCATTTTTAGGTCTTGGACAGTTGAACAGTTTGAAAAGAGATGGTTGAAAATGGCTGATAGATTTGATCTTAGAAATGATGTATGGCTTCAATCACTGTTTGAAGATCGTCAGCGGTGGGTGCCAACATACATGAGAGACATTTTTTTGGTGGGGATGTCTACAACCCAACGATCGGAAAGTATAAACTCTTTCTTTGACAAATACATGCAAAGGAAAACTACATTGAAAGAGTTTTTAGACCAATACAAAGCAATTCTACGAGAGAAGTATGAAGAGGAAGCAAAAGCAGATTTTGAAACCTGGCATAAACAACCAGGATTAAAATCCCCATCCCCTTTTGGGAAACAAATGGCAACAATGTACACGCACGCGATATTCAAGAAATTCCAAGTTGAGGTTTTGGGAGTAGTTGCTTGTCATCCAAAAAAAGAAAGTGAAGATGGAGCATCCATAACATACAGAGTTCAAGATTTCGAAGAGAATCAAGAGTTCGTTGTGGTTTGGAATGAAGTGACATCAGATGTTTCTTGTTTATGCCGCTCATTTGAATACAATGGTTTTCTTTGCAGACATGTGATGATTGTACTCCAAATGTCTGGTGTGCATAACATCCCAACACAGTATATATTGAAACGTTGGACAAAGGATGCAAAGAGCAGACAAACAACGAGACAAGGGTCAGATATGGTTGAGTCTAGGGTCCAACGCTACAATGATTTATGCCAACGGGCCTTTAAATTGGGTGATGAAGGCTCTCTATCTCAAGAGAGTTACAATTTTGCATTCAATTCTCTGGAAGAAGCTTTGAGAAAGTGTGAGAGTGTGAATAACTCAATCCAGAGTATAATAGAGCCCAGCTCACCGTTGCCTCATGGTTTTAACGATTTTGAAGAAGCGAACCAAGGTAACAGTACAACCAAGAAAAAAGGTGTATCCAAGAAAAGAAAGGTTAGTTGAGTATTTTGATGATTATTATGCATATATTTGAAGTATGTTACAAGTTTTCAAAAAAATTTTGTTTGAGTAGGCGTTTTTTTATATATTTTAGGTACATTCAGAGCCAGAGGTAATAAACATTGGGATGCATGACAGCTGGCAACAAATGGTTCGTTATGTCATTGTTCTTGTTTCAACAAATGGATTGCGATATTATACAATGCAAATAAACATATATTTTAATGTGGGTTCCATACTTGTTATAGGGACACTCAATTTTACAAGCACCACCCCTTGATTGTTCTTATGAAACACAAGAGAGCATGCAAGGGATGGTATGAAATATTTTAATTGCTAATATAATATATTTAATAGGAAATTGTTGTTCTGTCTAACGACATGAAGTGTATTTTGAAACATGATCTTTTCTTAAATTTGAGTTTTCTACCTATTTCAGGAACAGCTAAACTCTAGAGCTCCAACACTTGATGGCTATTTTGGCGCTCAACAAATTGTGCAAGGAATGGTATGGAATATTTTAGATATGACCATAATCAATTGACCAAGGATCTATAATTATGCATTTTCAAAAGCTATAATATAATTGCCCTATTGGGTTTTTGTTGTAGGGACAGTTAAACTCAATAGCTCCAACCCGTGATGATTACTATGGCAATCAACAGAGCATGCAGGGGCTGGTAATGAATATTGTGATTTTGGTTGCATTATATTTGCTTAATGATTTCATCAAGTAATGATAATATGAAATATGTGGGTGTCATTCTTGTTGTAGGGACAATTGAACTCAATAGCACCAATCCATGATGGTCATTACATAACACAACAAAGAATTCATGGGCTGGTATGGCATCTTATTATTTGTTTACAAAGAAATCTGGTTTTGTCTAGGGAATGATACTTTCAAAGAGGTTTATTATCGTAAACAAGAAGTCCACTCTTTTCTGGGGCATTCTTATCTTATAGATGCCTCTTTATACCTTTATAAGTTTGGTAACAGTTGTTTACCCTGTAGTCTCGTTCTTTTGGTAATCACATGGTTGTTTGTATGACATTTTTAAATAATGAAATCTTATTGCGTCTTTCAGGGGCAGTTACATTTCAGACCACAAACCATTCAGAGTTGTTTCGACCTTCAGGATAGTTTGCAAGAAATGGTATTTGAATAGTTACTTGGGATCATTTAGCCTTTTGCTTTCATGTTTTTCTCACCTGGGGCTTTGCTCTTGTTGCAGGACCAGTCCAGTGTAGGACCCACTCATTTGCATGGCATGGCATCAAAACATATGCATTCAAAACACCTCTCTCGTTAACTGCTGAATTAGTTGTAGTCACAAAGGTGCTGTATATTTTATCTGGAGTCCATTTGTTTCAACTGAACTAATTTATTTGTTTATTTGTTTATTTCTACTGAACTATTTTCTTTACAAAAATTTATGCTTGGTTTGAGCTACAGCATTAAATGAGCTGATCATGTGTTCCATGTGATTGGTATCCAAGACTTACATGGCCCCTTGATGGCTAATCTCTTGGAGGTGGCTGGTGTTCAACTTCTTGTGAAGACAGTCCATGGGTGGGATGGGGTGGGTTATGGATAGGAAAGGTTGGGGTGAAATCATGGAAACTCTTGTAGTTCAAAGGAATGCCCCAAGAAAGAAATATTCTTCAAATTTGCCTTTTATTTAATTGTTGCATTAATCTTTAAAGAAGTTGTTTCCACTATTAATATGCATCAATACCTCGTCTCCCTTTCTGTAGCCAGTCCTGCCTTATCTTTTTCTGCCAAGAATGATTTCTACAGCCACAAACAGAGCTTTACTCTTTTTTCTTCTTCCTCTTCTTTTAATTTTTAAATTTTATATATATTGAAAATTTTGGAATTTTGGATTATTAAAATGATTAATGATAAGAATCTGTCGTATTTACAGGTGGAGACAAGAGCAGATATATTTGCTGATGATTTGACTTTGAAAGGATGATCTTCCCCCCTCCCTTTGGGTACATTGAGAACAGCAGTTTTACTGCAAGATTATCTTTTCCGGGATGTCAAAGATGCACTGCCTTTATCTAGTCATCCTCTGGTTGACATGGAAAAATAGCAATGAGTCTTGAATATACTGACTTGGGTTCTTTGTTTCAGCTGGAGCTCTTCTGTAAATGCTGTTGTATTGTCAAAGTTTCATATTTCAATGGCCCAAGACGTACTAAATTAATCAAAATCAAATTTTTTTCCCCCTTTAGCTTTGTGCATTCAAGTTATTAATTTGATGCTCTCGTTATTGATTCTGTTGTAAGTATGGCCACCTGGTTTTGTCAAGACTTGTTTATAATTTGTTGTGATGTAGTAATTAGCAGAGATTGGTGGGAAGACGTGATTCTGTGACCAGGAAAAGTCAGTACATTTTCCTGGCAATTGGAGGCCACCTAGAGAAGAACTCATGCCATTTAGTTTTTACTGCAATCACAATAATTTTATATCGTTTTTTGCTTCGTTTGAAATGAGTATCTCCTTCCATGTGTATATGGGGATGAAATGGAGTCACTTTCAATGGTAATTCATGTTTCTTTAGTGACAAAGTTCATTCCAGAGGATGGTCTTTGCCTTAAAATGCTCATTAAGACAAGATGGGATGATTTCATTCTTCATGTTGTATTGTTGTGTCCAAACATCTGCCAAATTATTTCAAACACCTTGAAATTAAATGGAAATCAAAGTCTATCTAGGGAGGACCATTTTAAGTTGCTTATGGGGTTTGTCATAATGAATATGGTGCCATCTCTGCCAAAGTTGAAGCAGGTTTATGTTGGCCTAAGCTTATTGCGAAAAAGGCGTTTGCAGTGTCAACGACAAAGTTGGAAGGATCTGCCGTCCAAATAACCTGTTCTAAAATTGAAGGGCTTTACGCGGTATATGTGAGGAATCGAAACTCCTGGTTCTTTTTTATATCGAGAGGAAAACACCACTCTTGTACAGCCTCCCCCATTCAGGTGTTAATAGCTCCATCAGAATTTGAAATTACTGTTTCGGAGTAAACTCGATCTTCCTTTTTCTTTTTCGTTTTTTTTTAGCCAAAACACCAACCTACACATGCACCCACGTGTAGATAATCGTAACCATGATCATTATTGTTCGACCAATAATTTGATCACTAATCCTTTGAGGCACTAGATATTCGTGAATGTAAGAGGGCGTGCCAAAAAAGTTTAAACTACTACTTTTCAAAATATAAAATGGCTTAAAGACAGTCAAAAATTAACCAGGCGATTGCAAATATAGTTTGATTTACCTCAATGAATAGGACTTTAACAAATTCGCCACAAATAGAGTGCATGAAATATTGTAATCCTTAATGCAATGAAAGAAACAAAATCACATGCAATTGAAGTGTCTAAAAAGATTTGAATATACCACAGCACATATCTATTACCTCCATCACTGGTACAGCAATTGGTATACACCATGATCGGGCGGGGCTTTTTCCTTCCAGTTTCGGGCTGCCCATGGGGCTTGGGCTTTTGATGAGGCCTAATTAACGAGCCATGAAACATAACTTTAATATCCATGCTATTTACAATTGCATGACCATTAAGTTTTAAAATGGGTAAATTGCACATTAGGGTGTAAATTTGGGTTAAATTTTACTTTAAGGTCCAAAATTTTAATTTCATCAATTCAGTATTCAAATTATTAGTTGAGTTGCAATTTAGGACCTACCATTAGAATTTTCTATATTATCTTTACTTTGCCCTTTTTATGAACCCTATTTTACCCTTATCAGCATATAATAAACTTTTATATTTTGACCGAATCTAAATCACTTTTATATTTTTTTTTCTCTCTCTCTCTCATTAGATCACGGCTAGAGGAAGAGATAAGAAGAGAGAGAGAGAAAAGTTAAAAGTGATTCAAATCTAGTCAAAATATAAAGGTTTATTAAATGTTGATTGGAGTAAAATAGGATTTTTCAAACTCATAAAAAGGCCAAAGTAGGTATATTATAGAAAATTTTGCTGACAGGCCCAAATTGCAACTCAACTAATAATTTGAGTACTAAATTGATGAAATTAAAACTTTGGACTCTAAAGAGAAACCTGACCCAAACTTTGGACCCAAGTACAATTTACAAGGAAGATGGTCATTGTCGATGCTCGAAGGTGAGGTTGAATTGCTGCAAATGCCTCAAAAGCCCCTTCTAAATCCTCAAGGGAACATATTTGTGGACCATGCGGATAACAATATTAATCCAAACAGGGCACCATTTTCATCTGATAATGATATAGGCACAACTACCTTAGATGGAAGATAGCTTTTCATTGTATTAACTTTGTTTCGTAATGCTACATATTCCATTGCCCTAAGTGTCAAAATATATCTCTTTGCCCTTATGTAAAATCTATGCGCACAAGAGAAAGGTTCAAGACTTTGTGCTACTAACTTGGTACTTCTATAAATAACAGTTCAAGTTGTTTTCATGATCTCCTTGGTTATCATTAATGTACCATCCACTAGTCCTAAACATGCATGCTTAGGATTGGGATTGGGATTGGGAATGGGATTGGGATTATATTTTTTACCCATTTATTATTTAATATAATATTTATCTATATGATCGGAAATACTTCTTCTCATGAATTGCTTCCCTTATGATTTTCCCCCTTTAAGGAAACAATATTGAAATCTGACATCAAAATGGCAAAATGAAAAATCACGCTTTATGCCTACATAATTTGGTGCGTAGGATTTGCACAAATCAACCTGGGGTTTTGAATAGGTTTTTCCTATTTTTAACCCACTTAAAAATTGAATAAAAATTATATTTAAAATATCTATTTCAGTAAGTTATTAGCGATAGATTGAACCAATGATGATAAGAAATTAAAGATATATACATACTGGATTCCAAAACTTGTGCTAAAAAATAATTCTAACAAAACTTTAAATTTGTTTAGAATAAAAACAATGAGATGAAAAATAAAAATTTTAAACTGGTATTAAGTGCTCAAGTAGAGAGAGAAGGGACAAGGGGCAACCAATACTCTTTTGAGACAAGTGGACGACCATTACTCTTTGGTAGCAGCTTCTTCCTCGCGAATCATTTACACTAGCTGGGGTTAATAGGATTAGTGTGTCAATTGAAGGCTGCGTGGGATCGTCTGAGTGATCAATATGTTTCTTCGCATAAGTGTCAGCACATGAGGCTGGCTGCTTCGGCCCAAGAAGAACGAACTCGTTTAACCCATTCGCTGATCGAAACATGTAAAGCCCACGCCGCGGAGTTCTTCACATGTAAGGATTCTTCGCGGGGAACGGCTATCATGCAATTAAAGTTTGCTTTGATCAGAGAGAGGAAAGGAGATGAAGTAACTACAGGATAATTCTACAAGAAATCTAAAGGATAATTCTACATGAAAGAACTGGAAATTTAAAGGTACTACTCTATTGAAAAGTTTAGAGGATAAATAATAAAAAAAAGAATTGCTACCGGAGCAAATTTGTTTGACGATTGAGAGGAGGCCTTTTCTGATTGCCTGGGGTCTTATTTATAGAGATTTTTGCCCATAACTGCTACATCTTGTGTTCCCCAATCATATTCTGTAAGGTGGTGATCTTCTCCTGCTATTTTAGAGACAAGTAACTGCTTTGAAGGGAACTGATGAAAATTGCTTTTGTCTGTCAGCCCACTTTCGAACCAATAAAATTGCGACATATTGGCTTGATTAACTGCATCTTCTTCCTTCCCTCACGTGTGCTTGCCTCTGGATATTTGCATAGATCCTTCATTTCTTATTTTGAATCGTTTTGAAGTCCTAGTGGAAGAAGTAACTAATAAATCTGGAGAAAACTTCCTTCTCCCTCTCAAACTATAATGAGGGACAGGTGTTTCATTTTAAGTGGTCCATGAACCAATTAGCAGTTTACTAGACTTCCAATTAATTCGAAAGTCTGAAAGTCCATAAATAACAGCCAAACTATGAAACCGCCCATGTTTATCTCCATCATCTGACATTTGGCCATTTTCAATTGGCTCATTCCACCTAAAACTCGGATGCTTGTCTTTTGTAACCGTCAATACTTAGTGGGTTTACGCGCTAAATAATTCGAGTCTGCCTTCCAATCAACGGCTATGTTGAAACAACATCTGCCAATGTGTTACTGCACACATGGCAAACAACCATTGGCTTGACATTTTTTGATGGTGAACAATTATACAATAATTTACTATTTGCTCCGTCCTACAAAGATAGGGCCTTTTTGCCTTTTTATTTTATTTTCTTTTTTTATTATTTTTTTTCCTTGTTACAAAATGTTTGCTAAAAAGTCAAATCATAATTATTTTGAATTTTCCTAACTACCCTTTATTATTTTAATAATTACCCTCAAACACAAAACCTAATTCCAAGTAGGAGAGGACACTTTTGATAATACTCCCTCCGTCCCTAAAAGATAGGCCAAATTCTCAACTTTTTGTGTCCCAAAATGATAGGCCATTTTGAAAAGTCAAACCATAAAATTGTTTAACTTTCCTATTATACCCTTTGTTTTGTTAAAAATTACTTTACCATTTCAATTTCATTTCATAAAGGAAGGGTATTTATGGAAAACAAAATTTAGTCAATGCATTTATTAAGTTTTCTTAATTTGCGTGTTTGGTCAAACTTGGCCTATCTTTTAGGGACAGAGGGAGTAAGAAGTTTAATAAATGATAAGTCAATGCAATGATATCTTTTTTTAAACTCCGTGTTTTGTCTATCTTTGTGGGATGGAGAGAGTATTTATCATGCATGGGGTTTTTTTAGCTATAACCCTATAGTATAACATTTAATTTACAATTGAACCACAAAGAAAAAACGTTAACCTCATAATTAGGGATGTACAAAATACCATCCAATCCGCCAAACCAAACCAATCCGCTCCATACTGTACCAACCCAGGCGGTTTGAGAGATTAGGCAGCGCGATTTGGGTGGATTGAGCAATAAAATTGGTGATTAGTTTGGTTAGTGGGTTAAACATTGTCAAACCACCAATAAACCAAACCGACCCGCTTTTAACAACATATGTATAAAATTATAAAAATTAAATATAGAAATATTCTTCTGTGGTTTTCTAGTTTTTCTAGTTCTCTAAATCTTTCCTTTATATTTTTTGTGGATGCCCTTAGGCTTTAAGGGGGTGCTCTTTAGTACTTGGGCTAGCCTTTATTATTAATACACTTTTACTTCATCAAAAGATATATATATATCTTCTCAT
Organism: Liquidambar formosana; assembly: GCA_039720395.1. Taxonomy (NCBI): domain Eukaryota; kingdom Viridiplantae; phylum Streptophyta; class Magnoliopsida; order Saxifragales; family Altingiaceae; genus Liquidambar; species Liquidambar formosana. Next base: position 23,280,179 of record CM077835.1, read on the forward strand.
AACAATTACTAATGGCTAAATAGACAATCTTAAACCTTAGATTCCTAAGTTTTCAAATGATCCACATTAACTCATTAAGATATGACACGATTCACATAACCAAGTCCTCATTCTAAAACACAGAATTGGGTTGCATGTTAGTGTAATTTGCTATTTCTTATTGATACTTTGTTAGGTTGCTATATTTTGGGTCTTCCAATAAGATTTTAATCTAATTTAATATTAATTATCTCCAATTTCATTTACATTGATTGGGTGTTTATTCTCACAAAGTCATAATTTACTTCTTTAGCATTAAGATATTGTGAAAGTGTGTCTCAAGCTTTATATAACCAACTAAAATGGTTAAATTTTTTTGATATATTTATTTACAACTCATCAATTAAGACTCAACATATATCAGAAAATGCCCAATTAAAAATGGCATGATAAAAACCGCCATACCCGTCCAAACCGTTGGTGACAAACTGCCTAAAAAATCAACCAACCCACCGCTTTTTAGTACATATGGTTCGGCGGCATGTTGGAAAATTTGTAACCCGCCATTGGTGGGTTGGTTGGTATTTTACCCTTAAACCGCTTCAAACCGACCGTGCACATCCCTACTCATAATCCCCTTTGACTACAAACGGACGAAAGTACCCTTATTTTAAGTTTTTAGGTTCCATAGGTGGGTCCAAAAGGCTCTGCTGTGTGATGGTTCTACCGTTATCAAAAAAAAAAAAAAAAGTTTTAAAATGTTTACAACCATGTCACTCAAAATCCTTTTATAATTATGCCACTCAAAATCTGTTTTCCCTATTTCGTACCATAAAATATAGGATTACCATCCAAAAAATACTATATTATGCTAATTTTAAACAATTTCCAAAACAACTGATTTCAAACAAAATTTAAAATATAAGAACTAAAAAAGAAGGCAAAAAAAAAAGTAAGAGTACTATTTTATACTGTTAAAGAAAAAATAGCAAATAGTAGTAGTATACTATATTATTTCAAATTTAAAATAAAAGAATTTTAAGACTTCTTGAAATTTAAAATAGCAGACAGTGATAGTATATTATATTATATTAAATTTAAAATAAAAGAATTTCAAGATTTTCTGAAATTAAAAATAGCAGACAATAACAGTATACTATATTATATTAAATTTAAAATAAAAGAACAAAAGAACAAAAAAAGAAAAAAATAGTAGGGGTATACTATTTTATACTGCTTAAAAAAAAAAAAAAAACTAATTCATCTTTCTCAAGCAACTAGATATAGCACACGTGTGTTGCACGTGAATATTTTTAAATAATACTAGTTGGTGCACACGTGCGTTGCATGTGTCGATATTAAATATATAAACAGTAATCGTTTTAAACTTGTAAAAATGCCAAAACATCCAAAAACTGTCATTAAATTCGGTAAACATATGTTTGTAAAGGAATTCTAATATGAAAGAAATAATATAAGTATTCTATCTTTGAATATAATTTTTTTTCTGCCTCTTTGATTTTCTTTTATCTTCATTTCCTTCTGATTCTTCATCCAGTATTTTTTCAATTTTTTCAGCAATGTAACTATTTTTTGCTTGAATGAAGTCATCAATTTTCTTTAATTTTATAATGAACTTAAATTTCCAGCTAGTCTGACGAATCAGTTTCATGTAGAACTTGGAGTTTGTATTATTCTGCCATAAAACGTAAACAAAGTTAGTAACATTGTGATTATTTGGCATATAATTAATTTTTGGCATATAATTGTTTTATTTTATTTTATTTTTTTCAATTTTTTTTTCACCGATCTATGTGTTTGGATCGAAATAATGAGTTTGTTTTGTATTTTTTTAATTTTTTTCTCCACTGAATTTTTTTGGGTTTTTTCTCTCAGTTTTCTTTCAGTTTTTTAGATGTCTATTTTTTTTATTCAATGATATAAGTATTTGGATATGAGTTATTTATTTATTTAATTATTTTTTCAGATATATTGTCTTTTAGTTTCAATCTCTTTTAGCTTCAGTTTTTTTTTTTTTTTTCACGGTATAAATTATTATTATTATTTTTTTTTTTTCAGATCTATTCTCTCTCTCTCTCAACCTCATCTCCTTTCTCTCTGTCTCTCTTTGTTTCTCAGTTCTTATCATCTCAATTTTTTTTTTCACCAATCTATGTACATGTTTGGATCTAAATAATGAGTTTGTTTTCTATTTCTTTTCTTTTTTTCTCCACTTATTTTTCTGGGTTTTTTCTCTCAATTTTCTTTCAGTTTTTTAGATTCCTCTTTTTTTTATTCACTGATATAAGTATTTGGATATGAGTTTTTTTTTTTTTCTAGATATATTCTCTTTTAGTTTCAGTTTTTTTTTTTTTTTTTTTTTTTCACATTATAAATTGGCCAAGTATTGTTGGGAACGATTAGATGGTGAATTTTATTTTTTCTTCACTGCAAGTTTGCAAGAAATTGTTCTAAATGGAAACAAAGGTCTAACCAAGTATAGTACATATCCAAGGAAATCTCTATCTAACAGTTTCGTTTTATTGTTGTACAAAATTCTCTCTATTTTGATTTATGTTTAATTTTTTTTTTTCCAGATCTATTCTCTCTCTCTCTCTCTACCTCATCTCCTTTCTCGCCGTCTCTCTTTATTTCTCAGTTTTAGTTTCTATTTTTTTTTTCACTAATCTATGTATTTTTTTTTCCACTAATCTATGTATTTTTGTTTCTCAATTTTCGTTTCGAATGATTTTTCTTTCTTTAATTACAGTACCTATTATGATTATAAATTCATCTATCTAACTTATAAATTCATCAAAAATCAAACTTCTTCTTTAACAGTACCATATACATATATATTATAATTTGCAGTTCTCTAACAGTACCATATATATATTATAATTTGTAGAGCAAAACTTACTAAAGAAGGGAGAAGTTGCCGTTAACCATAGAAGGAAGAAGTCGCCGTTAATGAAAAAGGTGGAGAGAAGGTTGAAGCTACTCTTGATGGAGAAAGTGGAATTTACAATCCGATTGTTTATTTATTATATAGGAATTATAGTTTCCGTTTCCTTTAAATTCCTATTTGTATTTTATATATTAAGGTATGTATTTTAGAATATATTAAGGTATGTGTTCCGGCTGTTTATTTATTATATAGGAATTATAGTTTCAATTTTAATGAAGTTTCAATTATTTTTTTGAGCAAATGGTGGAATTATTATTAAGCTAAGCCAAATAACACATCATCATGTCTTATATTCCTAAAGGACCGTATTTAGTCTTCCCTTTTTATTTTTTATTTTTTATTTTTTGGCTATAGAGGGTGGAGGAATCCAGACCTTTGGCCTCCGTTAATCCCCGATATCATGCAAAGCTATCACCCACTTGAACAATTAATCATTTGAGAAAACTAGGTGATTGATTCTTTGAATTCCTATTTTATATATTAAGGTATGTGTTTTAGAATATATTAAAGTATGTGTTTTAGAATTATAGTTTCCATATTCCTATATATTTCTATTTATTATATAGGAATTATAGTTTCCATTTCCTTTGAATTTCTATTTCTATTTGTGTTTTATATATTAAGGTATGTGTTTTAGAATTATAGTTTCCATATTGTTATATTTCCTATATATGCAGAAGGGTGGGTAGTTGTGTATTTAAAAATTAAAATAAGGGTATATTAGTCCATCGAAAGTTTTTCTTACATTCATCTTTTTATAGGTAACTAGATATAGCACACGTGCGTTGCACGTGAATATTTTTAAATGATATTAGTTATACAAAATAATAAATACATAAGGATTTTATATTTTTTTCATAAAAAAGAAAGTTTAAAATTCAAGAGTACATATTTTTTCCTATTTGGGTTTGGTTTTATTTAATTATTATATGAATTACAGTTTCCTTAGAATTTTTATTAAGATATGTATTTTATATATTAAGGTATGTATTTTAGAATTATAGTTTCCTTAGAATTCTTATTAAGGTATGTGTTTTATTTTGATATATTTCCTATATATGAAGAAGGGTAATTGTGTATTTAAAAATTAAAATAAGGATATATTAGTCAATCAAAAGTTTTTCTTACATTCATCTTTTTATAGGTAGTATAGATATAGATTAGTTATACAAAATAACAAATACATAAAGATTTTATATTTTTTCATCAAAGAAAAGGTTTAAAATTCAAATGTACATTTTTTTATAATAAAAAATGTCAATGAAAGATTAAAAACTCTTTAGATATACATTAGAATTTTTTTCTTCATAAAACAGAATATTTAAAGAGTTTATATTCATATATATTATCATGGAACTTGGTGGTTGCTATAGGAAAAAGAATTTAATTTTAATTTGTTAAGAGTTTAAGTTAAAATCTAATTTTCATTTATTACCAAATGATAAGAATGTTTACTATGTGTTTCAATTAAAGGAAGGGTAGATATGTATTTTTTTTTAAAAATAAGGGTATATTGGTCGTTCAAAAGTTTTTTTGAGATTCAGCATTTTATAGGTAGGATATATATATATATATATATATATATATATATATATATATATATATATTAGTAACAGTATACTAGTTAAACGTGTTTTCAAACAAATTTAATTCTCAACACAACCGATTAAACAAAATCAATTGAAACAAAATTGAAATAATATATGGCACTATTAAAACAAAACAAATTGAACAATACAATCTATTGACAAACTCTTTAAAAAGCTTGTTTTGATTGATAAAGACTCACCCGAAACTTGAAAATAAAGGAGAATAACGCTTGATTGGACGTGACAAATCACAAAGGTTGAAGAAGACGGTGGAGAATCAATCTTCCATTGATGGAGAAGCAAGCTCTCTTTTTTTTTGGTCAGTAGAGTAGCAAGCTTCATAACGGTGAAAGTGTTGCTCATAAGAAATTCAAAAATTAAAATTTCATCAAATCCGTTCGTTAGAAGTATGGAAATTCAAAATCTCATCAAATTTGTTAAACTACAAACCCATGAAAGGAAATCCCCTAAAAACAATAAAAAATAATAATTCGTTAAAAAAGGTAGGAAATCTGTTAAAAAAATATAAGGTATAAATAAATAAGGTTAATGTGAGAATTTTTTAAAACAGAATTTTCTTATGACTAATTAAAATATTAATAAATAGGTTAAAAAGTTGAAAATTGTTATGACGGGTTATTGTTAAAATCTGTTTCCTATAAGACCATGTTTGTTTAGTTGGAATGGAATGGAATGGATGGGAATGGAATGTGATTCCATGCTTGAAGTAGTCTGGAATGAAAATAGATTTGAAATGACTGTTTAAACATACTATTTGATTCCATTCCCATTGAAATTATCTTATTCAAACATGTTGTTTGGAATGAATTGGAATGAGATTCCATTCCATCCATTCTATTCCAGCTAAACAAACACGACCTAAGGGGTATTTGCTAATTTTCTCTTAGGGGGTTGGACTTCAAATTTCAGACTAAAATAATGATGTACAACTCTAGGGCCGTAGGCCAATTATTGTGTGTTTTCCACGGCTATTATTGTAAATGGACAAAGTACCCGCAGATTAGGAGAGGGAATAAATCAGAAAAAGCTGATAAGGCAACGAAAAAGTGGGGATCTCCCGATCGCATTGGCACTTCGGCAGAGTCAAAAGAGGGAAAAGATATGGACGAGAAAGGGAAAGAAGAGAGAAGTCAGAAGAAGAAGGGGAAAGAGGAACGAGTAAAGGGGTTGGCACTCCGGCGATGCTGTTTTTTCCTATTTTTTTCTCTGCTTCTCCGCAATCCCACATTGCCTTATGAGCCATACAATCCTATCCATTCTTAATGGGAGTGTTATCTCTTCATCATCTCTAAAGAAATTTATAGGATAGGAATTCACAATCTTTCTCTCTTTTCCGTTTTTCTGTCCCTAGTCCACCACATATATCACCCTTCCTCTATTTTTCTGTTCTGCACTCCTCTTTCTCTTTCTTTTATTATATATATTACATTTGTTCACCTGCTTTTGATTTGTTTTAAAAAAGAATTGAATGGGGTTATAACAGAGATGTAGGAAAAAGGGCGGTCCGTGCGGAATAGGTGGAGGGAAGAACTTTGAGACTCTGAGAGGAGGGAGAGAGAAATAGAGGAGACAACGAAAAGGTGGAGAGAGAATAAAAAGTTAAAAGAGAGAGAACAAGGGAAAGGTAATGTTCCAAGAACGGAAAGATATCATGGAAGGGGCAATTTAGTCTATTTGCCGTAAAAACCGTGGAAGAAGAGATTTTGTCTCTGGCAATAACGCCTCCCTATAGGAAAAGCGCTTCAACAAGATCTATCAATTTATTTTTGCGCACGCATGTATGTGTGAGAGAGATGCTGAACCGCTAAAGAGGCACTTCCAGTTCCAGCATCAAGAACATATTGAAATATAGCACGAAGTCGGCAACCAATAAGCAGTACTAGCTTCAGCTTCCCTTACTACCTAACAGCAAAGGCTGTAGCTATCCGAAACGGAGATGTTTGTAGCCACCACCGCAGCGTCGACCACCGTCATTGCCAACTCCACGCACCCGCTTCACTCTCGCACTTCCTACGCTATTCATCACCTCTGCAGCTCCCATAGAAGTAGCTCTTGTTCTCAATTAAAATTGGTAATTGAAAAAAAAGCCCTAACTTATCTTATTGTTCAGAAAAAAAAGGCATTTTATTTATTTTGTATTTTCGTTTTGGGATTTGTTCTTTGGATTCTCGGTGTGTATCTTATTGAGAAGTTTTGTACTCTCTCTGTCTCTCTTTGTAAATGTTTCAGTCTTCAATTGTGTCTTCTTACATTCCATCTTCGTCGTTGCCGTCGCTCAAAGCTATGGCAGAGGCAGAAACCCTATCAACACCACCCAAAGTGGGGGCTCAATCCGCAGGTCTGGGTATTGTTACCTTTCTTGTTTCTTCATCTCTAATACATATATTCTTACACAGTCACACACACATATGTATATATATTGTTATCTTACTTTGAAGTATCATGTATACCCAATTCTTTCTTCTTCTTTTCGAAGATAGAAATAAACAATTACTAGCATTTTATTATTATTATTGTTTTATTCATTCATTCATCATCATCATTATTATTACATGGAAATGATTTTATATATGATCACCCTTTGTTTCAGGCAACAAGCAAGCATTGATTTCATTGTCTGACAAGAAGGATTTGGCTTTCCTTGGCAATGGACTTCAGGTCTTAGGGTGAAGTCATGAGACTTTTTTATTTTATTTTAAAACTTCATAGCATTTTTCTGAGAATGATTTCTGATGTGATGTTATAGACTTATAGTCGTGTGTGTGTGTGTGTGTGTGTGTGTGTGTGTGTAATGTTTTAACCTGTATATGTTGGATATTGGATCCCTACTTTGAATGATGATTTTTTACTTCTATTTTTCCTTTTCTGGTCTGACTTTGTACCTGGCTTATGGTTAGGAGTCTGCTTATAGGGGTCTAAACTGGCACCATAATGTATGTTTGGGTAACAGAAGGTCACAGTGACATGCTGTTAGAGTCATTCATTGTGACCTACCCTTTATGCTCTCATTTGGGCAATTGATTAAATCATAGATCAGATACATGTATATCCTATGAGAAATCGTTTGAGGTTTAGATACACCTGCACAAATATACAATGATACACACATATATGTATATTATGCATGTATATTGGGATACTATGTATAAAGCTATTGTTAAAAGGTTCTCTTATCTTTTAACACAACAATGGGTATGTTGATGGCAAAAAATGGACAAGAAGGATATTTTTGTTTTATGGGCGTGGTTCTGCTATTAGTAGGCTAATGTCATGTGTAGAACTGTATTAAGAAAACCATTTTTTGTTGTAGTCGGCAACATTTACTCTATTGTGATGATGTCTTTTGTAACCATAGGTACACAATCGTTTCAACTGGAGGAACAGCATCAGCTTTGGAAAATGCTGGGGTTGCTGTGACCAAAGTGGAACAGGTTACTTGTTTTCCCGAAATGGTGAGTTGGTTCTCATCTCGTTCCATATTTTCTTGGGTTTGATTTGTCATTGTTTAATTATCAGTCTCTGTATCCATTTTGTTTCTTATCACCCTCTTCCCCCCAGCAAAAAAATAGAAATAAAATAAAATAAAAAGTAGAAAAGTAGAAACATTGTCTCATTAATGTATGTATATTCTTGTAGTTTACTTTTTGCTTCCTGTTTGGTTTGATGTGGCTTCTTGTATAAAGTTGTTAAATGGCATGCATTTTTGCTTCCTGTTTGGTTGTGCAAATTGTTGTTACAGGCTAGGGTTAGAATTCCTGTAGCAATGACCAACTGGCATGATATTAGCATCAAAAAACATTTTGATTTGCAAAATAGTAAGAAATAGTCTGTTGGCAATGTCCTTTCATTGGTTTGCTTCCTTTTATTTTTTATTTTTTTAAATGTATATACATTGAGAGGTTATTTAGCTGATAGGTTTAGAATGCTGTCTTCTTTAGTACTTTTTTTTTTGCCATCTCTCTTCCTTAAAAATAAAAAAATTGTTTAGATTTTTTTACACTCTGATTTTTCTCCTCTCTCTCTCTCTCTCTCTTTATTTTTTATTTTTGGTGGGTGTTTGGTGATGTAGCATGCTTAATTAGATGCTAAAACATTCTAGGATAATTTGATAACCCTATGGTTGCATTACAGTGCAAATTCAATATTTGAGGTCCATTTTTTCCTTTTAAATCTTCCTTTTTAATAGAGTGCTGACTGTCGAACAGAATCTTTCAGCTAGTGGTGTAAAACTATACAAAGACTAATTGAAGTCAAGTATTTTTAATATACTAGCTTTATTACATTTAATCACTTCCTTAGATTTTTTTTTTTTTTTGGTTTGTTTGTTGAAGTGTTACATAAGTTTGTTGCTATAGCCACACAACACCTATCTCAACTATTCATGACTCTAATTGAGCTTATCCCACGACTCAACGTTTCTTGAGCCTGGCTTATTGAAGAAATCATAAATGGAACTCAAGTCTTTAGCTTGGCTTGTTTATGCAACTGAACAGGCTTGAAGGAGCTTACTAACCAGTGCAGTTCAAGATGTTGATGAGTTTTCTTGTTCATTTACCTGCTCCTTTTATTTGTTATTGAATGGGGCCTAGTTTTGTAACCTTCTCCTTTAGCGTTATGTGCCATTAGGCCCTTATTGGAAATTCAAATTGAGTCCTTGCTGTTTGTTTATGTTTAACTTTTTGTTAGAATCTTTCAGGCCTCTTTTTTTCTCTTATTAAGGTTCATATCTTTCATTTTTAGACAAAAGTATATAGTAACTAGAAAATAAGAAAGAAAAGGAAATTTTCATTCTATTTATTTATAGAACAACTATGTATCTATGTGATGATTGTTAGCTTGATATACATTGTTGATCCATCCCTTAATAGCTTAAGCTTTTGGGGTTAAGTGGTGTTCTAGCAACAATTTACTCTTTTTGTCCATCATGTATAGATTTCTATCGGAACCTTGATATTAGCTGTGCATTGTGACTTGTGAGATATGATGACAGATTTTGCTTTCTTTTACAGCTTGATGGTCGTGTAAAAACATTACATCCTAGCATACATGGGGGTATTCTTGCTAGAAGGGACCAAGAGCATCACATGGAAGCTCTAACTAACCATGGAATTGGTGAGTTCTGTTGTAAACTCTTTAATTAACCATGCCCAAATGATTTTTGAGGCTTGTGAACGAATGTTTATTTATTTTGCAATTTGCAGCTAAACTTCTTATCTTTAGTATGCTCTTGTTTAGTGTGTATATTGAGGTACACTATTTCTATTGCTGAAACAGTTTCTTGGCAGGTACATTTGATGTAGTGGTGGTGAATTTGTACCCATTTTATGATAAAGTCTCTTCTGATGGAGTTATTGAATTTGAGGATGGAATTGAGAACATTGATATCGGTGGCCCTGCCATGATAAGAGCTGCTGCAAAGGTTGTTCATCTCAACGGAAGTACTGACATGCTATTAGTAAAACTATAATAAAGAATGGTTTTCTTAACATCAGCACATGTTAAGCTATAATAAATGAGACAATCATTGCATTGAAAAATGTATTTGCACAGTTTTCTAAACATTTTCACATTTTCCCAAGCAATTTGCATTGTTCTCAATGCATTTTCACCGTTCCCTATGTATTTTCACCATATTCTATGCAATGATTGCCTCATTTATTGCAGCTTAACGTGTGCCCTTAGGGCACACGTTAAGAAAACCATAAATAATCATACTTGGTTTGGTAAAACTATAATAAATAATCATGCTTGGTTTCTCTATGCACTGGGCACACGTTAAGAAAACCATAAATAATCATACTTGGTTTGGTAAAACTATAATAAATAATCATGCTTGGTTTCTCTATGCACTTGGCACATATGCCTTTGTTGGCCAGGATCTGGATTAATGAGTGGCACCAAGTGTGCTGTAGACACCAAGTAACGTTTTAATGTTGTATTTGGCTTAGCTTATTAGAATATATGAACACTTTACACTTTTGACTTGTCAAAAGCAGGTTACTGCTTGTGAATTTAATTAGTAAGATAGTGTGACTTGGGTTGTTTTGACATTTTGGAGAGTTGATGAGGATAGTAATGTCCAATACCTTTAAAATTTTGGGATTTTTTTTTATTTTTATTTTTAAGGTCAGTAATTCAGTGTCCTGTCAATTCATTAGTCATGTAAGTGCACAGTGGGGTGGCTTATGTTTGATGCCTTTAAAATTTGACTTGTTGGGAAACCTTCATCTAACATGAAGAATAACTCAGCAATGGCATACTTTCAGTCAAAATCCCATCAACTGCTTTTAAGAGCTCAATGCCAAATGCAAGCCGAATAATACTTCATTAGTCCACTAGTCCATCATCAGTCAAATTGTAAGTTTGTAACTGATCACATATTAAACAGAATCACAAGGACGTTTTGGTGGTGGTTGATTCGCAAGACTATCCTGCACTCATTGAATTTCTTAAAGGAAACCAGGAAGACCAACAGTTTCGTAGAAAGCTTGCTTGGAAGGCTTTTCAACATGTTGCTTCTTATGATTCTGCAGTTTCAGAGTGGCTATGGAAGCAGACTGTGGGAGGTACTCCTTTGCTCCATGTTTGTCTTGCTCTGCACAAATCAGGCATTTGGAAGCCACATGAAATGAAATGTGCAACTTCAAATGCACAATTCGTTAAATGAAATAACCTTCAAAAAATGTTTTTTTTAAAATAGGGAGGTTATTTATTGTGATCTCAAAAGACCTTGGCTGATTTCAAAGAGGCATAAAAAAATGAATGACTAAATAGATATTTTAGATTATAGAATTTTCATTTTAAATTCTATGGAGATAGAAGTAATAGTTTCATTTAAAATGTGTTTTTCCATGCCTCCTATTTGATGAGGTACATTCATTGACAAGGTTCTTTTCTTTGTTGGAAGACAAATTCCCTCCCAGCTTGACAGTACCCCTCTCACTCAAAAGTTCTCTTCGCTATGGTGAAAATCCTCATCAGAAGGCTGCATTTTATGTTGACAAGAGCCTTTCTGAAGTTAATGCTGGTGGTATTGCGACTTCTATTCAACACCATGGGAAGGTGAGACAATGAAATGCTATCATCTTCAGGACTTGTCCAGGCTTGAATACCTATTACTATTATCTATGAGTTAAGTGAATATGTTGGTTGATGTGATGTGATTACTGATTAGTTCTCTTTAGGTTTCTGAACTCTCTCTCTCTCTCTCTCTATATATATATATGTATATATATATATGTTGAGTGTCTTGACTTCATTTTGGATGTATGAATAAGGAAAACTTCCTAATATCTGGATTTAACCATTAGATTCTTCAATTGAGGGAAACAAACGATAAGCTGCTATAGTTAATTAGCTATAGGTGGTATCTGTTTTAAATATTTAGGCAGGTATGTTTTTAAAGCAAAGTTGATCCAAATCTGTATGTTGGGAATGTTTTGAATCTTAAACAATAATGGATGAAATCGTCTTATGCTATAGCTGTTAAAGATTGATGTGTGAATCATTAGTAGTGGTGACCTTTTTCAGGGAACATGTTCTAAAGTGATCTCAGCACTTTCAGCAACATATTCTTGCTGCAAAAAAAAAAAAAAAAAAAGTGTCGTGAGAAAAATGAACTCCCTTTAGTTATCCTAAGATTAATGTTTCCAGGTCAATGTCAGTGCAAATTTTTTTATTTTTTTATTTATATTCTTGTAACTTAATCATCTGTTTTCCTGGCGGGATCAGTGGCAATATTTCCCTGATGAGAGCACATGTGATTGAGTTCATGAAAGGCATCACTCCAGGTGCATGTATGACTGGCTATGTTAGTTCCATATAGATTTACTGTACCAGCATAAAGATCATGGTTCTATTATATGCTTTACATTTTCTGTAAATCAGAGCCCTGTTTTTTTTTTTTTTTTTTTTTTCCCTCCCTTTTTATTTGGAGCATTAATGGGAAACCTCAAGTAAAATAGCTTCTGAATCAACAACATCCATAACAAATAAGAGCTTTTTGATGGTTATTTCTCAATATTTCCATTTTTATATTTTGTTATTACATTACATGTACATAATGGTACATACCACCTTTTCTTCTTGGTGCAGGAGATGTCATATAATAACTATTTAGATGCTGATGCAGCTTGGAACTGTGTGTCAGAGTTTAAGAACCCAACATGTGTAATTGTAAAGCATACAAATCCCTGTGGGGTAGCCTCCCGCAATGATATTCTTGAAGCATATAGGCTAGCTGTGAGAGCAGATCCAGTGAGTGCATTTGGTGGTATTGTAGCCTTCAACATAGAAATTGATGAGGTAAGTTGTTATTTTAAGTTTCAGGTCTATCATGGAATTGTGATTCATGGATCAAGCTCCAAACCAGTATGAGCTTCTTGGGTATGTTAGACCACCAATCACATTGCACTGCATTAGGTTTTGGGTTGGCCCTCCTGTTGGTTTGCCAGTAAGCAGGTGTATAAGATAGAACCACAAACTCTTCACTGAATAGACGGTGTTTCTCTTACTGTGGGGACAATATGATTATTGACCTGATTTTTCTTCATTGAATAAACGGTGCTCCCTTAGAGTGGGAACATAATTATTTTTGACCTGACTGACCTTTCAAGCTGGTACTAAGAATGGGCTGAATCCCTTTTTCACATATCCTGAATACCTATTTTGCTGCTTTTGTAGGCTCTCGCTAAGGAAATTCGAGAGTTTAGAAGCCCAACAGATGGTGAAACTCGGATGTTTTATGAGATTGTGATTGCACCCAAGTATTCAAAGAAGGGGCTTGAGATCCTTCGTGGAAAGTCGAAAACTTTGAGGATCCTTGAGGCAAGCAAGAATGAGAAAGGAAAGCTTTCGCTTAGACAAGTTGGCAGTGGGTGGTTGGCTCAGGATTCTGATGATTTAACCCCAGAAGATATACAATTTAATGTAGTCTCTGAGAAGAGTCCACTGGAAGGTGAGCTTCATGATGCTGAGTTTGCATGGCTGTGTGTCAAGCATGTCAAGAGCAATGCCATCGTAATAGCAAAGGTTAGTGTTTTTATTTTTATTTTTATTTTGATTTTTTAGCTATCCATATTATAGATAGCTGCTTCAAAGAAAATTGTTCACATTTCTGATCCTTGTAATGATTTGGACAGAATAACTGTATGTTAGGCATGGGTAGTGGGCAACCAAACCGTCTGGAAAGTTTGAGGATAGCATTGAAGAAAGCAGGTGATGAGGTCAAAGGAGCGGCTTTGGTGAGCGATGCCTTCTTCCCATTTGGTAAGTTGTACCCCTGTTGAAGTAATTGCAGTCTAGTGATTTTAAAAATTGACATGTAAGCAACAGGTTTTAGTGATTTTAAGGTTTGAGCACAACTGAAGAGATCCCAATATTCTCGGGGGTAAATATAAAATAAATCAATAAATACAGAATGTGAATGAAACTGCACCAAACACCTGCACCAGTGGAATGACCCCTAAATAAAATCTCAAGGTCGTTTATAGTTGTAAGGCGGAGTTTAGATCAACAGGTAGCACAACACCTTTATGTTTGACATTAATGTGTACACTGCTTTTATAAACAGCTTGGAAAGATGCAGTGGAAGAAGCATGCGAGAGTGGGATTGGTGTCATTGCAGAGCCAGGTGGGAGCATCAGAGATGGGGATGCTATAGACTGCTGTAACAAGTATGGGGTTTCACTCCTTTTCACCAATGTGAGGCACTTCCGGCATTGAGATGGGGATGCTACAGACTGCTGTATCAAGTATGGGGTTTCGCTCCTTTTCATCTATGTGAGGCACTTGAGGCATCGATAATGAGGTTTTAACACAAAAATATTGTTCTTCACCTTTTCTGGGTTTTCCCATGTCCATCCAAGCATCCTAGCTTGAAAGTTTTCCTGTCTTAGAATAGAAGTTGCTACCCTCGGATTTGCAGCGGAACCCTTAGTTTCATCAGATGGAAGTATAAGCATAATGGTGTGTGGTTGATACTTAAAACATAATTTTTGGGGACTGAGACTCTTACTTTCTATCATTTTTCCTTTTTGGAATTATTTTTATTTTTATTTATTGGAGTTCATATATGCTCCTCAGTTTTGTGCTTAAGAGATTTACGTGATGTTTGTTGCTTAGAAGTAGGAAGAGATTTTAATTGAAGTAGAGATGAGAAACTCTTTTCTTTTTTTGCGCAACTATACGAAGGTCTTAGAATTTTTCTTATTCTTTTATGGCCTGTTCGAGTGTCCAATTCGAAATTAAACAATTCCAAAAATTTTACATAACATTGAAAGCATAACTCTTAACAACTTGAATTAGAATATTTAAAAAACTTGAGTCATCACTATAGTTGATAGTTGATGTTGTAAAATCAATTCTTAGAATTCTATGAAATGTCACTATTTTGAATTTCAATTTTTATTTGTGGTGATGGTCATCATTTTTTTGAATTTGTCAATTCAGGTGATGGAGTTGTAGAATTGTTTGATTTCGAATTGGACACCCAAACAGGCCCTTAGTTTATCTTTTATCTTATCGTCTTTTTTATATAGAAGATTAGTCAAGCCAAAGGTTGGAATAACTTAGTTTGGAATAATAATAATAATAATAATAATAGTAAAATCAATTTTGAACAAGTGAGGTATATTATATTACTGTGTTTGAAATGGGGGCATCCGAGTTTTTAGCATCTTTAAATCATGAACGGGAAAGTGCAAAAGTTGAAATATTTCCTCCCCAAACGTGAAATGGTTCTTCTTTGTGGACTCCACGAGAGGGGGGATGGATTACAACTGCTTGTGATGGAGCTTTTAATTGGATTGCAACGAAAAATAAGGCTTTTGAGTCATTATTATATCTATTATCTATTATATATATCTAAAACGGAGGAAACCTCACCTGTTTGTGCCGCGTGTCATAATTGGATTTTTTTCATTTTTTTTTCCCGATCCTTTCACATGCTGAAACAGTGGCAGTGGGAGAAAGCCTTTTTTTTTTTTTTGGTAAAATTACATTTTAGTAACGGTTTTCCAACCTAATACCAAGAAAAAGATATTATCTATCAACTTACTACAAATTGACTACCAATGGGCACCAAAATGACAACTAACTTTCATTATTTCGTATTAAATTAGGAGCAGTCACTAAAATGTAATTTTCCAAAAAGTTACTTTTGGTAAATTTTGGGAAAACTATTTTAGTGATTACTTTTCAATTTAATACCAAACAAATGATATTCTCTGTCAACTTACTACAAATTGACTTGATAAGTGCTTCAAAAAAACTACTAACTTTCTTTGTTTGGTATCAGTCTGGGAAGTAGTCACCAAAAGATAAATTCCTCACCCTTTTTTTTTTTTTTTTTTTTTTTTTTTTTTTTTTTTTTTTTTTGCTCTTTCTCACACGATGGATGTAAGTTGACGCTTGGTGTTCACTGTATATTTATTTGTTTTTATGTGGGAGGATTAGAAAACCCACACTATACAATGTTCAACTTAAACATAATAGACTGTACTATATTTTTCTGTTTTCTTTATGCCTACTCATTTCCCCTCCTAAAAATTAAACATATGAAACTATAAATAGTCATAATTAAAAAAAGACAAACAGAGGAAAGGATGATTAAAAAAAACACAATCCGCCAGAATCTTCAAATTCTCCCGATTTGCTTTTGACACGAAAAAATAAAAAATAAAAAAAAATCTATTTTAATCAAAATTCTTCCATATGGTTAATCATATAAAGTTGAAAAGATTTATACTTTCTCTTATTTTCTTCTTTTATTGGCTTTTCTCCTATTCTCTTTCTCAGTCTAGACTTTTTTCTCATCTTTTTATGCTATAATCTCAAACATATTTCTGATATTTTTCCCCATGGGTTTTCACTCTTTGTGAAATCCACTCAAAACCTCATGAAATGCCAAGATTCATCATTGTCATGTGTTTTACAATCTCCGCCGTTGGATTTCGAGCCACCTTCAATGGCTATACTTGCTTTGGTATATACCAACACGTTAAAACCATAATTGTGGGATGAGTTAGGTTATAGAGAATTTTAATATTTTTCCACCAAATATTATAACGTATCAGTTCTTTCATTTTTTTTACAAGTTTCCACCATTAAATTAATTGTTTTTCAAAATAATTTATCTCTTTCGGGAGTATAATTAAATTTTGTGTGATACATTATACTAACATCACACCAAAGTTTATTTTGATTGAACTATTTTATTTATTTTTGTCTATATCTTTTCAATTTAATTAACATATTATATTAGCAAATATATTTTACTATTTTAGAGAATAAGTGTTCTGTTAAAATTTTAATTTGCTAATATTATTATTTTTTATAAATTAATCCGTGCGTCGCACGGGTTCTAAAGTTAGTTGTCAATTAAAAACGGGCGCGGCTATTTGCATTATATTTTTTTCTTTATACACACCGTTTATTGAAAATTTTTTATTGTTATTTTATCATTGAGTACAATGACAATTAAAGATAAAAGTGATTTAAATAAAAACACAAATTTGCTTTACACATCCGCAGCACATAATTATAATCATGAAAACTCTTTCATTCAAAACCAATTGCTTTCTCCATTCATATATTCTCACTTTCTTACAAACCCTATTCACTAATTTATAATATCTTTTAAATTTTAACTATTGTTCGTATTTTTACGCTTTTTTAAACAATAGACAAGCAAATGGTCAATTCAAATGCTCCTAGTGTTGAAAAAAATATGTTTTTTCTCATCAAAAGTTGTTGAGTTTTGTATATAAATCACATTTTATTCAGGCTTTGTATACCGAACAAACTTTAAATGTTTCAACTGTTTCAACCGAACATTTTAAAGCTATTCGGGACATACAAACTACATTTTCTTCAATTGTTCAATCATAATATACTCAACAAATACAATATGTTCAGTTCAAATGTTTTGAGCTTTTTTTCTTCATCAAAAGAAGTTGAGTTTCATTTGTGAATCACAATTGGTTCAGACTTGGTTTACTAAACAAATCTAAAATATTCAGTTTGTTTTTATCGAACATTTTAACATTGTTCAGGACATACCAACCAAAATTTTTATAATTGTTTAGTCATAATATACTAAATAAATTTAGGGAAAATATCCAAAACCCTCCTAAAAAAATAAAATCATATCCAAAAACCCCATTAAATATTTTTCCTATCTATCTGATCCAAAAAATCAAAAATCATATCCATTAACTCCAACCAGTAAACTTTTTGTTTACTTCTGTTAAAAAAACAAAGTGATCAGACTAAAATACCCTTATTCAACAATTAATATATTTAATAACAAAAATGGCCATTTAATTGAATTTCCCCTTTCGCACCTTCTCTTTTCAATTTATCTTTGGTTCTTTTCTTCCATCATCGAAACAGGAAGAGGGGGCAAAAGGAAAAATTCAGTTGAATGACTATTTTTGTTATTAAACATATTAATTGTTGAATAAGGATATTTTAGTCAAATCACTCTTTATTTTTAGATTCTTGGTTTTTTTGGATTAGATGGATAGGAAAAATATTTAATGGTGTTTGTGGATACAATTTTTTTTTTTGAGGGAGGTTGTAGATATTTCCCCATAAATTTAACATATTTACCTTAAATCTACCAAAACTTTTTAGAGTTAAAATTAAGACTTGTTTAGATATTATGGAGTGTGTATAAAATAAAACTGTGATTTTTAAAATTAAAAAGTGCGTACAAAGCAAATGTATCTATAAAGTAAAAAATTCGTAGTTTAAATAGCCATGCCCATAAAATACATCATTTTGAATTCTCTTTCTCTACAAACTTTTCTTCTCTTTTCGGTATTGATCATAATATATATATACACACACACACATACACGTACAAAGAACACCCAAAAGATCTCGATTTCGGCTCCATATCCATCTCTCAACATTCCAAGAAACAAAATTGGAAAAAAAAAAGGGGGAAGGAAAAAAGAAGACGGAAGAACAAGAAATCGTCAGATCGTGCACTTGTTATTTGAGTGGGTTTCAACGAACTCAATGTCTTCCTCACTTTCTGCGGGTATTATATGGGTTTTGACTTGTTTTGGGTATATATTTGTTATGAGCTGCTATGGGTATATGTATATATATATATATCTATATATGTATGTGGGTATTGAGGTTTTGAACTTTTGATTTGCTATGGCACATATCTGCATCCTGCATTTTATTCCAGCAAGACCACCCCTCTTCCGTCATTTTCCCGGCGAGAATGCAAGATCACCCCTTTTCCGACGAGGAGCGCCGGAGCTTTGCTTGAAGCGTGAACTATGCCTCCCCCGTCAAAATATCTATATTTTTTAAAGAAAAATAGAGATGCAAATTCATTATAGAGGACCTCCGTTGAGAGGGTTGAATGACGAAGAAGAAACTGGATAGGTTTGAGCATGAGGGGTATTAGTATTACTCTGTATTTTCATTTTTGGATGAATACTCAGTATTTTCTAAATAGACTAACAAGGGATTGGCGCCGTGAGATAGTGGGATTTTTATTGTCAGGTGGCATTCTTAGATTGGGGTGACATGAAAGGGGTACACTGGATCCGGACTCCTCTTTCCCATACCTTTTCTCTGCCATCTTTGCTGTAGGATTTTGATTCGATGCGATAAACGTAGGATAAAAGAAATAAAAGGTTAAAATTTGAAAGGTGTATTTAATACCTAAGACTTAAACAATTACATTAAGACCCATTCTAAAATCTAACAATTACAAATAGATTTCCTCACGTTTTTAAAATTACATTAAGACCCCTTCCTTTAACTTCCGTCCATAATCCGTTAAATCACTTTCAATTTTTTTCAAAATATCCTAATTACCCTTATTGGATGACAACTTCCATGTTAAATGCATATAACTCATCACTCCAACACATTCATCCAGTACATTTGATTGATTGATTTATTTATTGATAAACAATTAAAAGATTATATATATATATATCTATAAAAGAAAAATGCCAAAGAGTTTAAATTTTTGTCCAACTGATGTGGTAGCCATCAGATTTGCTCATTAGAAATAATTATCTATTTAATTGATGTGCAAAAAAAAAAAAAATTGATTTGCCAAGTTACCACCTCATTTGTTACCTCTATACGTGCATTTCCATTGTAACAATTCTTTTTATTTATTTCTACATATGAGTAATGCTACATAGCCCTTTTTTTTTTTTTTTTTTTTTTTTTACTCAAATCTACTTACTCAAATGAGGTGGCAACTTAGCAAATCAATTTTTTTATTTTTTATTTTGCAAATCAATTAAAAATTTAATTAAATAAATAATTATTTTTAAACAGCAAATTTGACAGTTGCCACATCAGTTGGACAGAAAATTTAAATTATTTTTAGCATTTTTCTTATCTATATATATATATATATATATGTATAGGATGATGATCAGGTAAGCACGTGCTGATATAACTTATATCAAAACCTGCATTGGGAGTTGTACCTTGTGCATTAGTGAGATGTGAGGGGAATTGAATTAATGCAAGGGGTACAACCCCCAATGCATAGTGCTGATGTAACTTACATCAACACGTGCTGATGGGATCACCTCTGTATGTATATATATATATATATATATATATATATATATATATATATATTATCTTTTAGTTGTTTATCAATAATAATTAAAAAATTCAAAAGTATTGGATGAACTATTGGACTAGTGAGTTATATGCATTTAACATGGAAGTTATCATCCACTAAGGGTAGTTAGGGTATTTTGAAAAAATTTGAATATGATTTAACGGATTAATGGACGGAAGTTAGAAGGAGGGGTCTTTTTGTAGTTTATTTTGTAAAGTAAGGGGTGTCACTGTAAGTTTAAAAACGTGAGGGGGTGTATCTGTAATAGTCAGATTTTAAAAGGGGTCTTATTGTAATTTAACCTTCTTCTTATTACCACGTGTTCTCCATTTCTTTTTATTATCACGTGTCATCCGCCTTACGTTTATTGCATCATGGAGTAAAAATAGCGAACTGCACCGTAATCTCTTCATTTCAGTCCTCTCGCTACGCCTTATTCTCTCTCTCTCTCTCTCTCTCTCTCCCTCTCCCTCTCCCTCTCCTTCTGTTTCCTCCTCCGGCGACTGTGCCCCTCCCGTGCCGTCAACGAAGTAGAAGCAACAAGCCTCTATCTTCAGGTATGTTTCCCTCTCTGGTTTTCTTCTTCTTCTTCTTCTTCACGATTTGTCTTTTGTTTGATTTTAGGGTTCTTTAATTCCTTATTTGTTTGCTTCAGAGGTATAGTCTTTCTCTCATCATTTTCTTCTTCTCACATACTTCTCTTTTTGTTTGATTTTAGGGTTTTTTATTCTTACAGATTTCTATTTTGTTTGATTTTAGGGTTGTTGGATTCTTTTTTATGTGTGTGAATATATGTTGATTTGAAATGTATGTTTGGTTCTGCTGCTAGATGGATTGGCAAGGGCAGAAGCTAGCGGAGCAGCTGATGCAGATAATGCTGGTGGCAGTCGCGGTGGTGGCGTTTGCGACGGGCTACTTCCTGGGATCGTTTCAGATGATGCTCCTCATATACGCCGGTGGTGTTGTTCTCACTACGTTGATCACTGTCCCCAATTGGCCTTTCTTCAATCGCCACCCCCTCAATTGGTTGGATCCAAGTGAAGCTGACAGCCATCCAAAGCCGCAGCTCTCAAATTCATCGAAGAAGAAGTCCACGAAGCAGAAGTAGGTCAGATCACTGATTTGATAGGGTCCTAGTGATTGTGGTTGCACCAGTTCCTTTTTTTGTCAATGGATTTTGTAGTTTACTTGCCTGCCCTAAATTTCAGAATCTCTGGACAATGAATTGAAGTAATTTTCTTTCACATTCCCCTTTGCTTCGATGAGTTTTTGTTGGTTCTTCTATCTTTTCTGTTGTTTATGTTGCTTTTTCGGCCTTCCCGTTAATGAAAATGGAGAAATGATAATGATGATAATTTGTTTATCGGGATATAAATTTGCTAATAATCAGGTGAAGAAGCTTTTTTTGTTGTTGTTGAAGATTCCACTCCTCTGGCTATCGTACATAATGAAGTTGTACTATATGTTGCAAACTTAAATAAGTTGTATTGGTTTGATGGTTGTTTGATTTAAGTTGATAAAAATGTCTGAGTTGGTGGGCTAGAACAATCTTTTAAGATCTATATGGAGCCATGGAGGTTAGAGATATATCAAAAGATTGGGCATTTGACTGTGCAAAAGCAAATGTTACCTTTGGAGCTTTAGTTGTGTTGAAACATTGTCATTTAGTGGTAGGATGATTAGTGTGCCTCCTTGCACTTTGGTCGTGTCATAAGGGTTTATAATTTTATAGAAAATGACAAGAAGGATGTAGGATTGTTACATGTGCTTATCCCTGTTGTTAGATAAATTGAAACCTAAAAGTAAATGTTTAAAGCCATCAAATATTCCATTTGTTTTTTTGGTACATTTGAAAGTTCCATTGTTCCTCCTTGTTGGCTAAAGATTAGACATACTATTCCATTGCTGCTCCTTGTTAGTTAAAGATTAGGCATACTGTTGATGGGCCATCCAGTGGCACAGAGTAGACTACTGAAATAGGGAGTGATCTGCATCTCATTGTTTCCAAGTGCCATCATTTTACACATGAACCTTTTTACACTGTCATGGTAAGTTTTGAAATTGTTAGTTTAAAAAGATCGATCTGGCCGTTTTGTTAGATGAAAAGCATACCTATTTTGTAAAAAATTAAAATTTGGGTTTGATCTTGCTTTTAATTTTATAAGGTAATGGTAAGTATGTATTGATGAACAAAAAAGGGCTTAGCCCGAGTACATAGGGTTAATAGATGTTTGTGAACATGCATAGGGTTAATAGAGGTTCAAGGTTCACTTGTGTCATGGAAGTGCAGATGTTGTGGATCTTGAGGTAGGTTGCATTCCTGCTGAATCATGTAAAGGCATTGCCATAGACTCTTTGGTGTACATTGGTAGGTACTAGGTTATACCCCTGCTATATTATGCTACAGTATTGCCCTAGAATTATGCCATTTGCTGCTAGAGAATTGATTGGTCATCTATCAATCTATGAAAATCTGAATGCACAATGCTGGTATTAGTCATGTGATTGCTTGATTACTCTTTTTAACCTTTGTCCTCTAAGTGGGTCAATCACTAAATTCTTTGATGGGATATGTTGTAGACTCTGGTAGTGTGATCAACTCATCTCCCTTGTTAAAATTCTCTTAGATTTTGCAAGTCATAGTGATGGGGATATGTTATTTGTGTTAACATTTTAGGCAGATGTTCATGTGCAATAGTCTTATAAAGTGCTAAATAGCGGCATGTAGTGACTTATTAAGTGAGACGCCACTGAGATTAGTAATTTGCAGTTTGACAGTGATAAGATGAGTAACTTATTGTTATCAATACTGGTTTCTTATTTTCAGATGGTTGAATGTATAATGCTTTACCTTTTTTGCTAGAGTACTTCTTTCCCTTTGTTTCTTAGTTTTTTATTTTATTTTATTTTCATTTTTGAAGTTAACGTGTTAAGTTTATTGTAAGCTAGTTTAAGGGCTCAAGAAGCAGTCCTATTCCATTTACGCTGCTATAGGTACTCAAAGACTTGGTGGGAAAAGGGGGTAATGGGGGAGTGCTGTCCTTTTGGCAATTTTTTGGAATAAAGACAAGTGTTATCTCACTTTATTTCTTATTAGTGGTAGACATATGTATTTGGGGGTTCAGGATTGGAATCAGAAGAAAAAAATTTCAAAATTATTTTTGGAGCTTGGACCCTGTATGTCTAATCATCCAAGTACAATCACTTTCTGATCCTGTTTGCCCAAAACTATCAGCTTGTATTATCTTTCTTTCCCCCTTTTTTTTAGCGGTGGGGGGCAGGGAAGCAAGTGTGGTTACCCTAAGCCTGTAAATCCTGTCATGCAAGGCATGATTGGTGCCAGATAAATAGGAAGGACTGGTGAGGACTCTCTCTCTGGCTTGGTCATTCATTTCAATATGAGTAGGCCATCCCAAGATACTGACTGAATGTGGCCGTGGATCAACATAGTTAAAAATTTTAAGACTCTGTTCGCATCAAAATAATAATAATAATAATAATAATAATAAGACTGTTTATCAAATACACTGTTTTTGCTCAAGTTGAACAACGGAAAGTATGTGATGTCTATATCTTCCCTAAGGTGAATGTGTGTCGATCACCAAGTGTTCACCTAACACACAAAAGATCCAATAATCTACGGCAGTTTCCAGTAACCAAAGCTAATGGGCACATGACTGAACTTTCTGGTTAATTTTATTGTTACAGATTTACTAAATTATGAAGTCACGTATGACTATGCAAATTGTCGTTCAAAAGTTTCAATACATGCTGCCTGTATTGCAGTTTGGGTACGGAGATGGAGATTAGTTGGTGGACTCTGCCTTGTTCAAATTCAAGATCATCTTTGGCTGTGCGGAGAGAATTCATTTACTTCAGTGATGAGTGCTTTCACAGATGGTTTGGTTGGCCAAATAAAAATTAGTAGCAAAATAGGTATACCATTAAAATTTTGGCAAACAAAATTTGAAAGAATGAGAAATCTTTGGGACTTCCAGCATGACATTTGATCAAACTTGAGAAATCTTTGGGACTTTCTACATCACATTTGAGATTCATCTTTTATTCTTGTTCCTATATGCTTCTGTTAATCGACCTTCAGGACTTAAATTTCAAGTGGAGCTGGAAGCCTGTGGCCTATGCGACCACAGGTCTTGAAACATGAATACTCTCCTGCCTGAAATGAGGGTTAGAGTGCCAATTGACGGCAAAAGCTTTTGACCAAATTTGAGGACTTCTGGCAGTAATGGTAGATTCTAAAGCATAGGATAAAATGGTACTTCATTATTGATTAGTTTGGCAATTTTTATTTCATGGCCAACAAAGGTATTAATATCTTCCGACAAATCTCCTAAACATGGATAAAGTCCACTGTTTGTTTCATAGCAATTAATTCTCAGGACAAACCTAATGGTGGCAGCTTTTGCCTTCTAAGGTAAGGTGCAAGTATTTGACACAAATGTCAATGGACTGCCACAGAGCAGAGAGACTCAATAGATTACACCCAACATAGCAGCGGACCGCAGCACATGATTAATGATTGAATCTAATACACTAGAAGTCCCATTTTTCCTTTGGGGTTATAGGCCAAGGTTGCCCTGATTAGAGATGTAAAGTAGTTCAAACAAGAGGCTCTGCAGGGAAAAGAGACATAACAAACTGCCCAAGAACTGCAGGTAGTATGGTAATCCTAGCTCATATTAAGCTTTTTGTTTGCTCCTTTCATCCTCCATAGTCAAATTGCCACGACACAAAAATAGTCACCAATCAACCTTCACAAATTTTTTTAATTAAAAAATCAAAAATCAAAAATTAAATAAATAAATAAAGTTGAGTTATTCCTCTCTGTGACCATGCTTTAGCAGGACTATTAGTTGATCACTGCCTGGTAGGGATACGGTAAATGGTTCTGCCAATCAATTTCTTAGATGGAGCAAAGATACAAAACAGCATGGAGAGACTCTGCCATAAGGATCAAGCATTACAAGTGAATAACAATTATATTGGCTTTTGAAGTCAAGCCGCTGAACGTAATCTGAAAAAAAAATAGTCAAGCTGCTGATTAGCTACCATCAAACATGGATTTTGCGTTCATTTTGACAGAAGAACCTCAAAATCTGATTTGTTTCACGTTGTAATCTGTACAGGTGAACAAATTAACCAGTGTGACAAAAAGGGTAAAAATCTGACTATTTACAATAAATGATACAGCTTGTAAGGCAGTTAGCTTCCTACTGATTTCCATTCTCCATTGCCCTTAAAACAGGATCATCTAACAAGTTGTCGTCATCATCTAAATCATCCAACTCATCTAGTATGGACTGGTTCATCCTCTTACGAGATTGTCTCCTATGCTTCTTAAGCTCCAACCGTGGTTCTGCCTGCGGTACACCCATATTTCCTATCTTGTACCTGTAAAGATAGTGACACATTTGAGATTCAGAAATCAACCCAAAAAAATAAAGGAAAAAAAAAAAGAAAGAAAAAAACAAACCACGAAAAGTAAGAAAATTCATGTTAAGTGACAAAAGTTGACTAATATTTGAAATATTATTTAGGTTAAAAAAAGTTCTGTGAAGAAAAGGAAAACAATTTATAAAAAAACCGGACGTTCCAATCCACAGATTATCCCCTTAGAGCAAGGTTGAAATGACATTTTAATAGTCATAAGTCATAACAGTAATGGCAATTTTTTGCTGTCTCAATAATCAAAATACCCTTTATAACATTTACTGCTTTCTTTGAACCATTTTCTATATTTTACTATCAGACAAATTTAATTGAAACATTATAATTGGTAAAAGGTAATAAAATTATGGCCTTCATTTTCCAACCATTATGTTTCTCTATAGTATACCAGTCATGAGTTTTAATTTCTCATCATTATTAACCACTACAAATATAATGATCATTATCTAAAAGATGTTTAAAGTAGAGTTTTGTTCACAGAAATATTAGACTTCCAAAGCATGTATGCATTACAGACAAATGTTTAGCTATAACCAATCACTCCATAATCTACGTTAGCATACCTCACATCGCCCTCTTTTTTGGTTCCATAGGTCCTCAACTGAAACTCCTCTCTAATTTTAATCTCGTCAAGAAGTTGAAGATAGTATGCATATCTTTCCCAATCACCTTTCACAATACACCCTGGTTCACCAAGATGCAAGCAATCATTGAATGAGCATTTTGCAGGCTCACTAGCTTTAAGCATTTTGCGAGTCTGAAGACAAATGAAATGAGGCACCATCAGTTGAGACTTGAGACAGAAAAATGCTAGTGAAAGCATTTTAAGTATGGAAGTTGATGCCAAAGTAACTTTTAGTAAAGGATTCAAATGAAATACATTATCCAAGTAAACATCACAAACCTCCGGGAAAGCTAGTGCGAGAGATTGTTTTGTTACTTTCATCAAACTAGGCTGGTTAAAACCAGGAGTATCAGCAAGATAACCCCCTCCAGATAGTGGAAGCAAGGAAACATGGCGTGTAGTATGCTTCCCTCGGCCACTTCTTGTTGAAACTTCTCCAACACGTTGATCTTCAAACCACTTGCTGCCTACAATCTGAAAAAGACATGCAAACAAGGGAAAATGCACAACGTAATCAGATGTGACACAAGCAATATAAACAAAGGACACAAGAAGAGTAGTAAGAAAATGTAGAAGTACAAGAAAAGATAACAAACCCACAGGATCAAACCAATTCTCTGTTTCTTCAGCACTGGAAACATGATTATTACTTCTCAAAGCATTGATCAAACTAGACTTCCCAACTCCAATTGGGCCCACAATAACAGTAGTTTGTTTCCTCAAGATAAGTTTGAGAGTATCGAGTCCGTGTTTGGACTCAACACTGCAGAAAATTGGTATGTAACCCCAACTATGAAGCCTAGATTTCCATGCAAGCAGTGTCTGCATATGCCATCAAAGGCAAACTTCAAATTTTATAGCAACAGAAAAGAAATTAGGAGTATGAACAGTTCACAACACAAAGAGTGCAAAAATTTGGGGATGCTAAATATTTGTTTGAATTAGATCAAGTGCTATATAACATAGAGATGATCATTGATGAGAGCAAGAAGATCAAGAAGCAATAACAAGAAAAAAGGATCAAGACGCAAAATTCAGTACAAGTTTCAAAGCAAATTTATAAGCATTCAAAATTCGTGGCAACTCAAGGTGGAATGACATTTCAGTTACAGCATTACCCCAGACAGTTCTTCTCTTATAGGTAATTCAGAATAGAGGCGAGTAAAATTACTGTCTGTCATGACATGATTAACTATTGCTACAGTCTCTCTAATAAGTCCAACAAGATTGATGGTTTTATGTATGTAAACCTGTGGCCCGTTGACTGGTGCAATAGTTAAAGTCTCGGATTTCCAGATGCAAAGGCACGAGATTGAGTTTTGAGAGCGGCCACTTTGTACCAAAAAACTAAAGGATAGAACCGAATCCAGCTCACTCCTCCCAGGATCCCCATTAGCAGGACCAGCGTAATGGCCATTTTTTTTATATGTATATAAACCTAAGTTTCATTTTCAAGTAATTGACCCAGACAGATGCAGCATAGTTTTACTCAACTAAGGTATGAAATGCAGCTTCAGCTGAAGAAAAGCACATTGGATAACAATGACGATCGAATATAATTAAAAGGCCGTTGGGTTAATTTCCAAACATAACTAAGAGAACAACAATCAAGGCATTGAAATTAGAACCTCTTCCTGGACGAGTTCCGACTTATTCAGTGCGAGCGTGAGTGGAATGCCCGTGGACTCGGCCTCCACCAAGAACCTGGTAAGCGAGAAGGCCTCCAACCTCGGCTGCTCCATCGAGAACAAGACAAGCAAGCGATCAACATTGGCCACAGGAGGATCCAGAATCACCGTACTCCGCCGAAACACATTCTCAATCATACCCCTGCGATCCACCCAATCAGTCGACCCAACCACCACCTTATCCCCAACCAAAACCCTCCTCTTGATCTTCTTCAACACCGCCTTCACCACGCACAACAACTCAACACCAATCTTCGCCTCCTCATCGGAGCTTCCAGAAGCGTCCCCCGAGTCTCGATCGAAGGTTCTAGAACGATGTTCGGACGGTAAGGGTTGGACGATGACGCGCATGAAGTTGGCTTGGGAAGAGGCTACGGTGCCGATGGCTTGGGAAGGAGAGAGAGTAACGTTATCTTCGGGAGTTAACACCGGAGAGAGGGAAGAGGTGTGTTTGGCTTTGAGGAGGTGCTTGTTAGGAGGGGATTTCTTGGAGACGTAATTAGGGTTTTGTTTAGCGGTGATGGAGGAGAGGCGGTGGAAATGAAAGGTGGAGACGCGGCGGAGGAGATTGTTAAAGGAGGGGAGGGAAGGGGTGGTGGAGCGGTGGCGGAAGATGGAGACGGAGATGAAGCCGATCGCCATGGGGATGGTTTGATTGAGGGGGAATTTGGGATTGTGTGGGGTTTAGTCTCTGGATAGAGAAAGAGAGGAGGAGAGAGAAATTGAAGAAATAGTAGAGAGAGAGAGGGTGTGAGTCCATTCTGTTGTGTCTACAGTTGTAGTCTGTAACTCAGTAAGCAGCACAGAGCTTGCTTGCTTTGAGTATATCCAGCAGGCTCTTCTCGTGTTTCTGCGGATTGTAGGTGGAAGCGATTAGTGATGTTGCCACTTTTAGCGAAAAAAAAAAAACAAAAAAGATTAGTGATGTTGCCAGATGAGGCAAGCAACTAACCATGAGTAAGGCAGTAAACGACGCCGTTTTTCAATTCTAAAAGGATAGGTCCCTAGGAGCCTTTAGCCCTTCATTTATTTACACGTTTTGGTTTAGGGGCTGCTACTGGCACCCTAATACTTCCTTTTCTTTTCTTTTTTTTAATTCCCCGATTATTTTAATTTTTTTAAAATTTTATGACAAATATAAAAAGTTTTCATAAATTCTAGAAAAAATTATTCTTAGAATGCACTGCAGAATCGATTGTAGCTTTTTTCTCTTATATAAGATTATCATAATGTCATCACATTCACGGGTAGTTGTCACTAAACCACCATATTCCCTAAATGAGATTCAATTACCACCAAAGTGAGATCAAATGGGAAATACTTTCGGTGAAGTCTTTATATTCTCCTTGTTGGGGACAGCATCATATTTTTTTTAAGAATACAAAACATTAAATAACTAAAATTTCATTAAACAATGTTATTGACAGGGTTTGGAGGATCGGAATTCAATCTTTATTGGTCACAGCCGACCAAACATACTTTATGAACCTGATCTAGATGTGATCCAAAATTTCAAAGGGTTCCCAAGCGCTGGAAAGGCGCCACAGTCATCAATAATCACACCATGTGGATGATTAGAAGGGCTAGCTTCCCTTACTAGCAAAGAATAGAAACAATGTTGCAAACAGGCCCAACATTCCTTGATTAGGGCGACTGAGCTACAGCCCACCCCACGAAAACAAGTCTGTTCCCATCAAGGCCGGTTATGATATTTTTGGGGCTGTAGGCGAATTCTTAAAATGAGATTCTCCATACTCAATTTTTTTTTTCTAGTACAATCATAAAATTTATTTGCACATTTCACTGGTTTTAATTTCTTAAGATTTTAGAAAAATATAAAAGGTTTTTAGAAAATTAACTACGCTATCCACTAGAAAACATCATTTTGAACAACTTTGCAGAAGAAAGTTTTTACAAAAATTTTCGTTTAAGTTGACTTTTTGGCCTAAAATTAACAAAGACGGTAAATGATAAAAAAATCCACTTAAACAATAAATTTTGAAAAAACTTTCTTCTACAAAGTTGTTTAAAATGATGTTTTCTAGTGGATTACATAACAAATTTTCATAAAAACCTTTTATATTTTTGGTAAAATATTGATAAATAAAAATTAGTGGGGTGTGCAAATAAAATTAAGGGGTTGCAATAACCATTCTCTTTAGGGAAAAAAAATAAAAAATTAAACCTATTACAAGGGTTAGTCTCAAAATGGGGCCCTCATTTTTGAGCCAAAATGTGGGGCCCCAGACGGCCGCCTTGTTCGCTTTGCCCCAAAACCAGCCTTGGCTCCCATAATACGTATTTATTTACAAGTTGTGAAAAGAATTGAGTTTTTGGTGTCCCTTGTCCCTTCTCTCTATCCTTAACCCCTTGATGCCAATTTTTGTCTTTAATTTGAATTTGAATTTTGAATTTTTTATCTCTCCATTTTTATTCTAAACAAATTTAAACTTTTGTTAGTATTACTTTTTGCAAGACAACAAAAGGGCTTTATTAACGGGGTTAAAATAACGACGTACACTGATGGAATGCCGTAAATGATGCTTTTAACGACGTGCCTTTATTGTACATCGTTTATATCAAGTAACGCGTCATCTTCAATGGCGTGCATTCTAAAAATGCCGTGAATATACTTTACTACAACGTGTAAGTATGTGCCGTCTTTGTGTATGCCTTTCACGGCGTGCAAAGTATGTTGTATTTGTGAAAGGGGCTAAATGTTCAGCAAGCTCCTCTCTTTTATGCGGTATTTGCTTAAAAATTTTCGATTACTTTCATTTGCCCCCAGGCCCTCATAGCATCTCTCTCTCTCTCTCTCAGATCTGAACCACTGTCATCTTTGTTAAAATTTTATGTGTTTTAATGGAAAAGTTTCAAAACTTATACGTTTTGTATATTGTCTTTATTGGTTGAAATATTCTCAATTGTTTTAATAATTTATTTCATTGGCCTATTGCCTTCTTTAATAGTCAACAGTTACCATTCTTGTATTTAAGTTTATTAGCCAACGGTAATATACCTTAATGGAGGAACGTTCTATAAAGTTTCTAGAACCCTATTTAACCAGAACGTTCCATCCATTACAAAGATATACAGATCTCTTTTCTACAAATATTTTTCTCTTCTTGCTATCAGACTCTCTTTACTCTTTCTTCACTATTTTCTATAAAATATTTTGGGTGATTCGATACATTCTTGACACCCCGTTTGCTATAGGTGTGCACTACAGATTAGGCAGTCTGTGAGAAATAGGGTTCTATCTTAGAGCCATATGCGACCGCCAACACCCGCACGTGGGGAGATGTATACGACTTTAAGACGACTATGTGCCTCTCTACAACTCAAGCTATTTCTATCCTTGTTATACTGTTTGATTTTGTCTAGTTTAATAGTTTATGTTTATTTTTGTTCTATTCATATTTTTACTATTTGGATTATTGTTGCATAGATTATATTTACACTGTCCTATTAATGGTTCTGTAGATTTATATTGCTACTAACATTGTTTATTGTGTAGTTTGTTTCAACAATCTCCACCATTCCTCTTTCTCACAGATCTGAACCACCATCATCTCCACTATCCCCTTTTCTTACAGATCCAAACCGCAATCATCTCCATCACACTGAAACCTAGCAAAGCAACGACAGTGGCCATGGACAGTAGCTAGAGTCGGCTGCTCCCTTAAGTTCTCCATTTGGGCAAAATCACTCCTCAGTAGGCTCTCTCCATCTTTCTGGAGTGGGTCTAAGATCTATCACTCATCACGCACAATCGTTCATGCGCTCTATTTTTATTTTTTTTTTTGGCACAGGCTTTTGGAATCTAGTATGTACATATCTTTAATTTCTTATCATTGTTGGTTCGATCTGTTGCTAATAACTTACTAACATGGATATTTTTAATATAATTTTTATTCAATTTTTAAGTGGGTTAAAACTAGGATAAACCTATTCAAAATCCCAGGTTAATTTGTGCAAATCCTACCCACCAAATTGTGTAGGCATCAAGCGTGTTTTTTCATTTTCCATTTTGATGTCAGATTTCAATGTTTCCTTAAAGGGGGAAATTCATGAGGAGGAGCAATTCGATCATGAAAAGAAGTACTTCTGATCATAGAGATAAAATATTATATTAAATAATAAATGGGTAAAAAATCCCAATCCCAATCCCAATCCCAATCATGCATGTTTAGGAGTGGAATGTAGATTAGTGATAAATAAGGAGATCATGAAAACAATTTAAACTATAATTCATAGGAAGTACCAAGTTAGTAGCACAAAGTATTAAACCTTTACCATTCTTTTGCGTGCAAAGATTTTACATAAGGACAGAGAGATATATTTTGACATTTACGGCAATGGAATATGTAGCATTACCAAACAAAGTTAATACAATGAAAAGCTATCTTCCACAAATAAGTTGGTACCCCATTTGGATTAATATTGTTATCCGCATGGTCCACAAATAATTTCCCTTGAGGATTTAGAAATGGCTTTCGAGGCATTTGCAACAACTCAACCTCACCTTCAGGCATCTCCAAGACTTCGCTCATTGAAGGACAATCATCGGGTTTCATCTGTGTACACCATAGTGCGACAATGATCATCTTCCTTGCAAATTGTTGTTCAACTTTATTGGCATCTCCCAGCTCAATATCCTCACCTTGACTGAGTCGGTCATATACCCATGATGGGAAGTAGGGATGTGCACGGTTCAGTTCGGTCCGGTCGGTATTTAGAGGTGTTTTTGTGCCGAACCGAACTGATCGGTTTTTCCAAAACCACAATCGACACCGACTGCCAAGTAAGAAATACCGATTGAATCGGTTTGTCTTTTGGGCGGTTCGGTTCGATCGGTTTTGGTTTTTAACATCAGATAAATATTGAAAAATAAAACCCTAATTACTGCAAAAAATGAAGAAGAATTCTTCAACAATGCCCCAATTGCAGAACAGATTACTCTCAAATATGATGGGTGAGAAATCTTTATTAACTTGAAACATAAAGCCATGCCCAATTGCCCCAATTGCCCCAATTGCACCACTACCATCCAACCCATTTCAAATTGCAGCCATGGCGGTCACAGAGGGAAGAGAAAGAAGAGTGGCAGATTAGGAGAGTGGGAATAAACAGCAAGCAGCAGTGGGGCGTTGGGGTTAGGGGAGGAGGAGGCGATGGAGGGAAGAAGGAGACGAGCAGTAGCAGCAGCGACGGAGGGAAGATGGAGACAAGCAGCAGCAGGCCAGCAGCGATGGAGGGAAGGGGGAGATCAGCAGCAGCAGCAGCGACGGAAGGAGGAGGGAGACGAGCAGCAGCAGCAGCAGCGACGAAGGGAACAAGAAGAGGAGTAGTGGCAGCGGCGGAGGTAAAGAGAGAAGAGGCGACATTGATGGAGGGGAGAGGGATGAGGGTGTGGGTCGGAGGTAGATGTGAAAATGATTTGTGGGGTAGGGTTTTTTCTATCTATACCCCCACAGACGGTGTAATGATTAGGTGTAATTGAAAAACCCATTTGAAAACCTATTAGAAATCGGTTCGGTTCGGTCGGTTTCAGTATAAAATGTGGTGAACCGTGGACTGAACCGAAATCGAAAATTTGTGAGAAAAAAAACCGCCACCAACCGAAGTGCTTGGGAAAACTGGCCGAAACCTCCGATTTGGTCCAGTTTTTCGGTTTACTCGGTTTTATGCACACCTCTAATGGGAAGTATATTTGACTCGAGTGTTCTGCAAATGCATTTACATAATTCTTTTTCCCGACCATTTCCATCAACAACATACTAAAACTATATACATTAGCCTTATATGAGATGCCTCCAATGTTTTTGTAGAACAATTCTGGAGCAATGTAACCTGGTGTTCCTCGAGCGGTAGTGAGAGAAACAATTCTATCATCTATCGGATATAATTTTCCAAGGCCAAAATCTGAAATTTTTGGGATAAAGTTTTCATCAAGAAGGATGTTGTGTGGTTTGATGTCAAAGTGTAGAATTTGCATGTCATAGCCTTGATGCAAATATTTGATCTCTCGAGCTACTCCAAGCCCAATCTCATACATTCTTTCCCAAGTCAAAGGGTTGATAAGTTCCTCATGAAAAAGGAACATGTGTAATGAGCCATTAGCCATGAACTCATAGATAAGAGCCTGTTTCGATCCCTCTACACAAAATCCAATGAGTCTCACTACATTAACATGATGAATCATTCAAATTGTAGCAACTTCATTGATGAAATTTTGCCCATTAGCTTTGGACTTGTGCAACACTTTTACTTTTACTGTAACAAGATGGCCACTTCGTAGCTTACCTTTGCATACACAGCCATAGCCTCCATGACCCAATTCATACTTGAAACCTTTGGTTGTCTCTTTTATTTGCGAATAGGAGTACTTAATTTGCATGAAATTATTGTGATTTTGAAGAAAGTCTTCAATTGCGTCATCAACTGACAAGTGTCTTCATCGGAACTTGTATATAAAAAATGCAATCAATGCTAATATTCCCAATGTTCTTCCTACAACGAAACCTTCACAAGAAAATCACACAGTATGACTCTCTAAAGTGAATACCTTTGCAACATTAAACATTAATCAATTACTCATTTCATGTGAAAGCATGGAAAGGTGTCGTGTTTACACCTTATAATTAATCCCCCCATACTTACTGTCCTATTTGAAAATAACACATTTTTTTCTTCAAGATATCGTGTAATATAAGGTTGTTTTGGAAATATATTAAAATGAAATCATTTACATATTAACTAAGACAATAATTTTGAAACAACCTAAAATAGAAATGAGGACAATCAATTTGAAATGAAGGGAATAGAATAGTACAATATCAAATGTGTGCATGAGATGTGGATTTTTAATGGGATCATACTAAGTACACTAATTAGGATTGATGATGTAAGTCGTCAATTGGTAACAAACAAGTAGAGAATGCCCCAACTCGTAAATTATAAGGATTCCGCTGCAGGGAGAACAGTTTAATGTATATTCTAATATTTATATACCCAGCAACAAAAAAAAAAAAAAAAGACCGTCTACGAGATATTCATAATTTAGTGTTCAAATGGTCAAATTGATACACTAAAATTATTGCAATTTATTGTTAGGTATATTTATCTTAAATACTTATTATGATCTGTTTCGTTTGATTTTCTCTCAAATAGATCATTTTTGTTGGGACAAGAGCGGGTCCTCACCTCTGAATATGAAGGAAATAACTTGATCTGTTAGAAGAATCCCAAGATAAACAGATGTCAATACGGGGTACAGAGAAGCAAAATCAACAGAAACTCAGAACACAGAAGAAGCCAGTTGAAAACCTTACCAGCATCATCAATGTACCAGTACTCCCCATTATAGCGCAGGCGAGGAACCAAAATGAGTAAAGGATCAGAACGAGTTCAAAATTCCTAGAAATCTGGTAAACACAACCAAGCAAGAGATATCAGTTTGAAGCTATATCCATAATTGAAGAAATTGAAAAGCATTAATAATTCAGCACCTCCAAAGTTCTTACATTTCTTTAGATGTCAGGCCAGAAGGACATTGATCAATGCCATATAAAAGATCGAAGCCATTCAACAACTCTGAGTGAATTTCAAAAATAGATAGGCATCTGGTATCAGAAAACAGAGCCGGAACTAAGATTTCGATGCTGCACGACTCGGGGACATCTGATGCCAAAGATGTCCATAAAAAGTATAGGAGTTATTTTTTTGGGGTGGAAGAGACGTTGATGCAAGGAGTGACATCAACAACGAGAGGAGAGTTCACTGGTTTTGTGCAATTCATGAAAAAAACAGCACGACTTAATGGACGCAATGCATAAGGATTCGAACAGGAGAAGCTCCAATTCATCAAGGAATTACAAGGAAGGGAGCAGTCATCCTTGCATAGACTGGCGTCTACCACTCGCATTGCTTTGTTATCGTAAGAGATCTCCTGGACAGAGTATTTCCCAGCAAACAGGTTCAAAGTGGTGCGGTTATTCTCGCAAGCCAGTTCGTATTTGTGGTCACCGCACTTGGGAGGATCGCCTTCTAATCGAAAAGGGTGTCTAATGTCATGCATATCTCCGCAAGAAGAAGGGGTGCAGTGATGGCCACCTTCTTCAGCAGTACTACAATCTTCAGGGAATAAAACAAGAACCAGGGCCATTAGCCCAACTAAGACAACTCCTGCTCTAGACCTCATTAGTGTACTAGAGAGACGGGCAGAGAGAGAGAGATTAACAAGTTTTACTGATATGAAGAAGATGCACTGGGATGTTTGTATATTAAATGACTCTGCAGATGATCCTCCAGTCAAGATAGTGACAGGAGCGAAATAGCGAAGTGATTACACCAAAGTTTTACCCGTCTAGTCCAACAGTAAAAAAATAGGCACAGATCATTTTGTGATCAAATGAGTGGCTCCTGATCGGTCTATATAGGAGTACGAAAATTATAATGAAAGACCTGGTGGCAATCACTGCACTGATATTTTGACCAAGGAAGGATAGGCCACCTCTGGGTCTTTGTAATACGCTGTCTGCAGACGATTTTTTGGGGGGGCTTGACATTTAATGAATTTCCTTTCCCACCCAAAAAAAAAAAAAAAAAAAAAACCCTTATTCCAGAGATGGGAAGATCCTTGGACATGTTCATCTTTTTACTTCACCACTCCTTGTTCGTGGTAATCTTTGCAGAGCTAATTGGAGCGAGCCGATACGAGTGTCCTTTATCAAGGTGTGGGAATGGCCCAGCCATCAAGTTCCCGTTCTGGCATAAAGACCACCAGCCAACCCACTGTGGCTATCCCGGGTTTGATCTGTACTGCGACAGAAGAACCAGACCGTAATAGAGCTACCATCTTCAGTAAAGCTCTTAGTGAAGAACATCAATTACAAATCTCAGGAAATTCACGTCTATGACCAGCATGGTTGTCTTCCAAGACAGCTTCCACACCTCAATTTATCTGCCTCTCCCTTCCGATTCAGATCATATCATTTGAGGGACTACACCACCTTCAATTGTCTGCCAGCTCATGATTACTCTATGCCAGACCAGATCCGTTGCCTTGGCGCTCTCGATTATAAAGTTCTTGGTGTTTCTTCTGACCATTTCGTCTTTGATAACGACTTATTATCTTGCACCAAGATTTATGACATTTCATCAGTACCATATGAGATATTCCACCAGAATGTCACTCATCTGCAATGGTCCTACTCAATATGTGCGGATTGTGAAGCAAAGGGCAAGAAATGTAACCAGGAATTTGAAGCCCGATGTTTCAGAAAAAAAGGTATGGTATTCATTGCACGCATGTCTTGCTTTTACTTGGCGTTCTTCTGCACACCAATCAGGCAAGCATGTATTGAACCCAGGGCCGGTACCATATGAGATATTCATTTTGTGATCAATTTGAAACAAGTCATGTCCTCTGCGCCATGATTTACCTTGCAATTCCTGAAATCTTGAATTTATTTTGAATGTACGTAGGACTTCTGATTTTTAATTTCAAATTAGAGTTCAAAAAGGAAAAAAAAACCAATTTTATTTTAAAAAATGTGCAACCGTGAAATGGAAATTGAAGGACTGCAGAGGGCAGAGACTATGAGCTAACTCGAGTCCAGTGGCCTGACTTGCACCCGAGTCTGTGAACTTAATATTACAAGTATGACACGCTAATAGTTTTATTATCCTTTACAGATGCAACAACGACAAGGCTGGAGATTACAGGTTCAACTGTCCACTGGCTCTTACATAATCACTTGCTAGGGACTAGGCAGAGATTACGGGCTTTGAACAAATTTTTTTTTTTATTTAAAAAATGCAGGTGCAATATTTGCTTTCATTCCTCTTGTGCTGGGAATCGTTCTACCCTACCGAGCCCATCACTTAGATAACACAGAGAAACAGAATCCAGTAAAGATTGAGAAATCTTTGGAGGACTACAGAGCTCTCAAGCCCACTAGATATTCTTATGCCGATATGAAGAGAATTAGAAATCAATTTAAAGAAAAATTAGGCCAAGGAAGTTACGGAACTGTGTTCAAGGGAAGCTTTCCAATGAAGTTCTTGTTGCTGTAAAGATGCTTAACAATTTCACGGGAAACAGGGAAGAGTTCATCAATGAAGTGGGAACAATTGTGAAGATATTGAAATGATTTTCACTATGTTATTCATTGATGAAGTCTATACATATATAGCATTTACATACAAGGATCAAGGCGGAAATTATGGTTACATCCTAGAGATTTACATCTATCCTAAGGAACCAATATAATCAAATCAACTAAAGAAGGCAACAAATAAAAACACATCTTGTACAGCTGTGCAAGATAGTCAAAAACTCAAAATCTCTAACACTCCCCTTCAAGTGGGAGCGTGGATATTCAGAACACCGAAGTTGCACAAAAGAGATTTGAATGCCATAATTCCCAATGGCTTGGTAAATATATCAGCAACTTCAAGGTTGGAAGGAGTGTAGTTAGACCAGACTTTTCTCTCGAACTAAGTGACAATCCAATTCTATATGTTTAGTTTGTTCATGGAAGACAAGATTGGCTGCAATGTGCAAAGCAGCTTGATTGTCACAATGTAAGGCTGCGGGTTGCAAATGATTGACTTGTAAATCATTTAAAAGATAATGCAACCAGGTAAGCTCAAACCTCGCAGAGGCCATGGCTCTATATTCCGCTTTAGCAGATGAGCGAGACACAGTAGTTTGTTTCTTGGTCTTCCAAGAGATGAGGGAATTCCCAAGAAAGGTGCAATATTTGGTTACAGATCTTCTTGTGTCTAGGCAACCTGCCCAATCTGAGTCACAATAACCCTTAAGATGCAGGGTATTTTGTGCAGAAAATAACAATCCTTGTCTAGGTGTTCCCTTTAAGTAGCGTAGGACGTGCAATGCTACATCAAGGTGGGGTCTCCTTGGTTGGTGCATGAATTGGCTGAGAATATGCATTGAGTAAGTAATGTCTAGTCGAGTGATTATGAGATAAATAAGTCGACCTACAAGACGCCGATAAGTGGATGGTTGTTGCAGAATGTCACCATCAGAGGAAGTTAGCTTCAAGCGTTGTTCTATGGGAGATTCAGAGGGGCGTGCACCAAGTAGACCCATGTCGTCAAGTATATCTAATGTATACTTGCGTTGTGAGATATAAATTCTTTTCTTAGAACGAGCAACTTCGATTCCTAAGAAATATTTGAGATTACCAAGGTCCTTGATCTTGAATTGATTATGGAGAAACGCTTTGAGAGTATTAATGGTTGATGGATCATTCCCTGTAATTATCATGTCATCCACATATATTAGGACTAAACATTGAGTAATTAGCCTTTGATTGCTGAAATCCTACAAGCCTGTATAGCTAAAGAAACTTTGAAAACCAATTATGCGATGCTTGCTTTAATCCATACAAGGATTTGTTTAGTACATTGACATACCAAATTCTCCCCCTATCGACAAAATCTGGGAGGAGGCAACATATGCACTTCTTCTTCAAGGTCACCATGAAGGAAAGCGTTATGGACATCTAACTGATGTAGAGACCAATTTCGTGCTGTAGGAATGACAAGAAGACAATGGATGGTGACTAGTTTAGCTATAGGAGCAAAAGTCTCATGATAATCCATCCCTTCAGTTTGTGTGTAACCTTTGGCGACCAAACGAGCTTTGTATCATTGAACAGACCCATCAGAGTTATATTTAATTTTATATACCCATTTACAACCAATGGGCTTTTTTCTAGCTGGTAGAGGAGTGAGAGTCCAAATCTGATTTTGTTCAAGTGCTTGAATTTTAGAAGCCATAGCCTGTTGCCATTTTGGATCATTCGCTGCCTGGGCAAATGTGTCAGGCTTTATAGAACGAGAGATTTTAGCAACAAATGAACGATGAGAATTTGACAAGCAATCATATGAAATAAAATTCGATAAAGGATATGGAGTACCTTTTGCAGGGACAGGCTCCAAATCAAACGATGATTTAGTTGGGGGCAACATGGTGTTGGCACAATAGTAATCGCAAAGCCAAACAGAGGGTTGTCTTGTCCTGTATGATCGTCTTGGGCCCAATAAATTGTGCACAGAATTTGAAGTATCTATCACAAGAGAATCATTATTTGTAGGGATGGGATTCATGGTAGGTTTAGGTTCGCTTTGGTCATTGTTGCTGGTAACATTGTTAGGCACAGGCAATGGTAGAATGGTGTCATTTAAGGTGTCTTCTTGTGGATACCCAGAGAAAGGAAAAACACTCTCATGAAATATATAAAATCTCTATTGGAAAAGAAATGTTTGGTTGCCAAATCATATAACCGATAGGCCTTTTGACTAAAAGGATAACCAATGAAAACACATTTTCTAGCACGCTGATCAAATTTATGAGAAGGGTTAACATTTGTTGCATAACAAAGACACCCAAACACATGTAAATGACTATAAGTTGGAGCGCGCTTGAAAATAATTTCGTAAGGGGTTTTCCTTGATAGAAGAGGTGTTGGTAACCTATTAATGAGATAAACTGCTGTGAGGACACACTCACCCCAAGATATCAAAGGAAGATGAGCATGACATCTAAGGGCATGTGCCATTTCTAGGAGATGGTGGTGTTTGTGTTCAGCCACCCCATTTTGTTGTGGTGTAGATACGCAAGAATGTTGATAAATGATGCCATGATCAATAAAAGAATCGCGCATGGAATAAAATTCAATCCCATTTTCAACACGGATTTGCCTTATTTTATGGTGAAATTGAGTTTCAACAAGGGCAAAGAAGGATTTCAATAGTTGTTGGGTTCAGATTTGCAACACATCAAATAAACCCATGTACTTCTAGAAAAATCATCCACAATAGTTAAAAAATAATGTGCACCAGAATGAGATGCAGTTTTATAACCACCCCAGATGTCACAATGAATTAATTCAAAAGGTTTAACAGTGGAAATGGAACTTAGACTAAAAGGCAGTCTTCTTTGCTTTGCTAGAGGGCAGACATCATAATAATTATTTGGGCTAAAAGTAATTTCAGAAATGGATCTAGCTAAGGATTGTAAGTGTACCTTGGATGGGTGTTTGAGATGCTTGTGCCATAGATCATGTTGAGCGACAGCACTGTGAGTAAAGGCAATGGATGGAGTATGTGGAGTCAGGTAATAGAGACCACCAAGTTGCTTACCTAGACTAATCGTCCTCTTCGTTCCCAAGTCCGTCCTGCAAGATACAAAAATCAGGTAAGAAAGTAATACAGCAATTAAGAGATTGGGTAAGTTTACTGACTAACATCAGATTGATATGGAAAGATGGCACATGGAGGACATCATTTAGATGCAAGTCTGAATTAGGAGATGTTGATCCCATAAAAGTGATGTTGGCTAATTTTCCATTGGGTAATTTAACAAATTAGGATTAAGAAGAGTGAAAGTGATTCAAAAGATTAGGTGATGAGGCAATGTGATTAGTGGCACCACTATCAATTACCCAATAATGAGGATCAAGATATAAGGAGTACCAAGTAGGAGCGGACAAACCTGCAACATTTGCTTATGGCTGTGAGTTACTATCATTCAGTAAGGCCAAGACCTGATGATATTGTTCTGCTGTAAGGCTTGGGCCGGGGATTTAAACATTAAAAGCTGTGGACTTCTTCTCATTACCAATTGGTGACTTGTTGGCTAACTTTCCATTCAATTTGTGTAATCGATGTCCAGGCGGGAAACCATGTAAAAAGAAGCATTTCTCAATAGTGTGATTATTTCCACCACAATGGTCACAATTAGATTGCTCCTTTTTATTTCCTCGTTATCGTCCACAATCATTACGAGGATTAGATCCACTTTTGCTACCATCATTTGCCAGCATTGCCATAACTTTACCAGTGGGTTGTGTAACAGCGAGCTCTCTTTGTTTTTCTTCTTGAAGAATAAGGGAATATACTTTCCCAATGGGAGGCAATGGATGCATCAACAAAATCTGACCACGCACAGCAGCAAACGAGTCATTAAGGCCCATGAGAAACTTCATTACTTTCTCCCTTTCCTCACGTTAAGTGATTTCATGGCACCACAAGTACAGGTTGGCAGATCATTATAAGATGAAAGCTCGTCCCAAAAACCTTTCAGTTTAGTAAAATAGACTGTAACTGACATTTGTTGTTGGTAGTGGGAAGCTATATCCCGTTGGATCTGAAATATCTTTGGAGCGTTGCTTTGAGAAAACCTCTCTTTAAGGTCAAACCATACCTCAAAGGTTGAGTCAACATAGATTACACTGTTAGCAAGATCATTTTCGATTGAATTGAGTATCCAGGACAAAATCATATCATTATATATCCTCTAAGGGTGCTATTCTCATAGCACGACTCCAAGTGCTGTAGTTATCACCATTCAGTGGCTTTGAAACTAAAACCATACCGGGGTGATCTAAGTGATGTATGTAATAAGGGCTTGAGGGATCATTTGTCCTTTCAGCTACCTTTGTAGTTTCTTTTTTTGCCATCTCAGATTAAGAAGAAAAATTCTGAATTCTCAAACCTTGATTAAGACAACAGAAGAAAAAGAATGGAGGAATTATTTTCACTATGTTATTCATTGATGAAGTCTATACATATATAGCATTTACATACAAGGATCAAGGCAGAAATTATGGCTACATCCTAGAGATTTACATCTATCCTAAGGA
Source organism: Liquidambar formosana (assembly GCA_039720395.1). NCBI lineage: Eukaryota > Viridiplantae > Streptophyta > Magnoliopsida > Saxifragales > Altingiaceae > Liquidambar > Liquidambar formosana. Next base: position 23,322,815 of record CM077835.1, read on the forward strand.
AACAATATAATCAAATCAACTAAAGAAGGCAATAAATAAAAACACATCTTGTACAGCTGTGTAGGATAGTCAAAATCTCTAACAAATGGCTACAATTCACCATGTCAATGTGGTTCGTTTGGTCGGCTATTATGCTGAAGGATTCAAACGAGCTCTTGTTTATGAGTTCTTACTAAATGAATCACTAGAGAAGTTTTATATTTTCAGCTGATGATAAGAAACATTTCCTCGGTTGGGAGAAACTTTAAGATATTGCCATAGGCATAGTTAAAGGAATTGAGTATCTTCACTAAAGGTGCACCCAGCGAATCCTCCATTTTGATATCAAACCTCATAATATCTTGCTAGATGACAATTTCAATCCAAAGATCTCAAATTTCGGTTTGGCTAAGTTGTGCTCCAAGGACCAAAATGCAGTTTCTATGACTGTAGCCAGGGGGACCATAGGATATATTGCGCCCAAAGTGTTATCGAAGAACTTCGGAAATGTTTCTTATAAGTCAGATGTTTATAATTTTAGAATGTTATTGCTTGAAATGGTTGGAGGGAGGAAGAATATCGATGTTACAGTGCATAACACAAGCCAAGCGTACTTCCCAGAATGGGTTTACAATCGTTTGGATAAAAGAGAAGAGCTACGAATCTAAATAGAGGAAGAAGGAGATTCTACGATAGCAAAGAAATTAACAATTGTGGGACTTTGGTGTATTTAATGGTATCCTGTAGATTTCCCTTCAATGAAAGTAGTGGTTCAAATGTTGGAAGGAAATGGAGACAATTTGATCATGCCACCAAATCCTTTCGCCTCCACAAGTGAAACGAAGTCGAGTGCCACAAAGCCTATGAGAGAGTTAGCAGTCATCCTCAAATCAGATTGAAACACGTTTTCAATAAGGGCATATTTGGGTGTCCAATTCGAAATTAGACAATTCAAGAAATTTCACATTGTATTGAAGATACAAATCCATCACCTTGAATTAGAATATTTTAAAGAGTAAGAGTCGTCACTATAGTTGATGTCATAAGATTATCAATTCTTAGAAATTCAAGAAATGCCAATTCAAGGTGATGGATTTGTGCCTTCAATACCATGTAAAATTTCTCAAATCGTCCAATTTCGAATTGGACACCTACACAAGCCCTAAATATTTATCATAGATAAAATTATCTTTGTACTCATTAATTTAGTGGGATAATCAAACATCCAAATGTTGTCCAACTCTTTGAGGTACTATACAGTGCAATTCCCTCCCTTTTTGAATTGTTCCATAATGTTTTGCTCAAAGTTTGTTTTTTCAGTTCTAGAGTGAAAATTCTGATTTTGTTACTCTTGCATGATTCTTGTGGCAATACCATTTTATGATCCATCCAAAGTTAGGTGCCAAAAAAGGTCTAAACTTTTTGGGATATTCTCATAACTGGATTGGGATGAGCCGATGGAGGAATCTCTTTGAAAAAAATACTTTACTGGAGAATCATCGGATATCAACATGATCGCTGCAACATTTACATACTCTTCAATCTTAATAAATCTTAAAATCTACCAAGAGCCTATAATAGTATAATCAACAAGGAGAATTATTTTACTACCCAAAACTCTTGAACAATTTTTGGTTTTATACTTCAAAGCTAAATTATAGGCTCTATTAAACCCTACTAATGATTAGGGGTGTGGGGTTTATGGGGATTTTTATTTCAATTTCGCGTGGGTGCGTGTGTAGGTGTGTATTCTCTTATTAGTTGGCAAAATAAAATGGCGATTAGAAATTTTCTAAAATTAACCTTAATTGTTGAATATGGTATCCTAAAAGGATCCAAATGTCTGTCTTGATGGTTAGACAGACATTTGTGGCTGTGAATTGAGATGGATCCATTGATAATCAAGGAGACTTGGACCAATTCATTACATCTTTGACAAGATTTGTACAAGGGGCCTTTAAAATTGACAGCACAAGGGCAAAGGTTCTTGCAGCCTTGCAGGTACCCATATTTCCTGTAATATCCCTACTCTAATTTTGAGTTAATTATATTATTTTGGGTCCGTTAGCAACTGGTTTTGATCACTAATTGGGGGTTAAATAATTTTGTTTTGACTTAGTGTTAAGTCTATAATAATCTTATTTAATTATTTAATTATTTTTAGATGGGTCAATTTCAAATTTCGATGGCGTGTATAGAATTTTATTTTATTTTATTTTCAATAAGGTCACAAAATCTACATTGCCAGTGTTACTTATTAATTTGATATTAATTATCGCGGGTTATACACGATAATTATTTAGAATGTCATTATTTTATTTTTATGCAATAAATTATTTTGATGTAGGCCCTAAGGTTTTAAAACTTAATTGGACTACATGTGCTATTTAACATTAGTGGGATTAAGCATTATTGATTATATTTTATAAAGGGACCTCGATTGTAGACCTTATGTTATATTTGGGTCTTTATTTTATATTGATCCCAATACATTTTGGACCTAATGCTATATTAGTTGTAATTGGGTGAACCCAATTAGTAGAATACTTGCCCAACCCACTTTTGCATGTAGGACAATTGTCCTAAGAGTAAAGAACTAAGATATATAGTAAGTTAAAGGGGCAAAACAGCCCCATTCCTCTCATTTTTTTTCAGCACTTTTGAGTTTTAGAGAGAGATAGAGAGAAAGAGAGAAGGAAAGAAGAAGAAGAAGAGAAGAAGAGGAGGAGGAGAAGGAGAGGGCCATACGGCCCTTGTACGGACTGGACCACTTTGGGGAGCTTTCCTTTACCAATTTTCTACATTTTCTCTTCTCTTTCTCATCCAAACAGGTAGGTGCATATTTCTTCTTGGTAAATATAGGGTATTGATAATATATGAAATTATTTCCCCTATTGTGAAGTTATTTTTCATGATTTTGTAATTTATTGAAGAAATTTATAAAATGGGTATGAATCCCCCATGTAATTGGATATTACCATTGTGTTCTTTGTATTTGGGTTAGGTGTATGTGGAAGAAATCATTTTATTAGGGACTTCAGACATGCAAGATCATATTCAACAAATTTAGGTTACAAAAAATAGATTTGTGATAAAGGGAATGATTAATTGGATGATTATTTACATGCATGTATGTAAATTGAAGTTTTAGTTACATTACTTTCTTGGAATGAAAGTATTATCATGATTGAAGAAAAAATTTTAGATCTTTGTAGTTTATTTGTGGTTTTTGGAACCTATTATAGATTATTGTGTTATTTGAGATGTTTATATGCATATATTGGCTTGTGATTGTGCTTAGTTTAAAAATACTTGGTTGAGGTTTTGTGTATGTGGGTGTATATACATATATACTTTTGATATATGAGTTTATGGAAGTATTAAGACTCAATTGGTCCTATTTGATATGGTTTTGTGACACATAAATCATTTTATGTGTGTGTTGGGCTGAGCTAACAGTACGAACCCATTTTACCATTTAATTCATAACTTTTGTTCTATTTATGATTTTGAGATGAAATGAGTTGGATTTTTTCACTGACTTATTGGACTAACATCCTACCAATTTTCATGTCATTTGGTGACCATTTGGTATTTTTTTTATTGAATTATTTCGTGGTACACCTGAAGCTGGGATTTCTGCTGGGCAGCAGTAACTCCTTATTGAAAAATATTTTTGGAGAGGTTTTGCTAGGTATTTCTCTACCAAACTTTGAGGGTATAAAGCACATTTGATATACTTTTAATTGATATAAACCCCAAAGCCTATTTCTTTGTAGATTAAATCATAAAAATTCATTTGTACGTGTCACTAGTTGTGTTCACTTAAATTTCAGATTTAGTCTTTTGACTTGGAATATATATTTTCAAGCTATAAAAATTTTGGATAATGGAAACATGATATTTTTCACAATTAGCCATTGGTTATATGTTTCATAATTTGGAATTACAATTGGTATGGGATTAAATTGTAAGATTATGAAAAATGATCTTCTAGACGTTATCGATGTAAAATTTTATGTTATGGGTAAAGTTGTGTAATTGTGGCCTTTTTGAATTGAGTTATTAACTTGGATTTTGTAAAAGAAAATATAAAAATAATAAATATGGTTATTTCTCTCCTTGCTATTGCTGGAACTATTATGTGAGATTATTTTCTTGATGTTTATTATGGAAAATAAGTGTAGGCATGCCAAATGTTGGTATAATACTTTATATTGTAAATAATGGGATATTACATTGATATGAATTTACTTTGCTAACTATGGGATTATTAGCATGATGGGCATAATCACGTTGTATTGGCATTTATGACATAGAAATGCATTGAAAATTGACTTAATAAATACTTGGTAAAAGTGTTAAGGGGTCATTGGATTTGGACTACTAGCAGTCAAGGGATTTAGCAATGTTTTCCATTTCTTTGGTCCTGGGGTACTTTCCGATTCCAAGTTGGAACCCTTGTGTTCCCAAATTAGAGGCTACTTTCCGGTTCCAGGTTGGAACCCTTGTGTTGTCCTCTTGGAGGTTAGGTTTAAATCCTCCGTTTCTGTGCGAAGACTGCTGTGGGAGTGGTTTGGTAATTGAGAAATAAATGTAATTGGATATGGAGTAGCATATTGCATTATCATGACATGGCATTCATTGCATTAAGTTATGGGTATATAACTTATTGTTATTCAATTAGCTTATGAAATCTATTACGATATTTCTATACAGTTTTATGGAAATACAATAATATGGAAATGAATATGAGTTTATACTTTAAATCTATGGGTTGTCTTTGATATAGGATTGGACTTGAATATTTTCTATATAGCGTGTATGAGTATTTTTATGTATCTTGTGGTTTTAAATAGATTTTTAAAACTTTGATAGACCTTGTAGAAATATGTAACTTATTGAGCGTTAGCTCACCCTCCTACAGTTTTGTAGGTTTTTAAAGATAAAGAAGTTGTTTGAGTTACAGTATTTTGATGAAATACTTGTATATTGGTTCGCGAGGCATTCTACAAAATGGAGGATACGTTTTGTGATAGGCTGTGAATTGATGATGTATTAAATTATGATTGAATGTAATTTAATTTTTTGGTGATGTATCTATTATTAATTTGGAATTGTAATAATTAATTTTGATTGGGAACCATGTGGAATCTGAGGCAAGCAATGATACCATTGTGGATGGATGCTTTTGTATTTTTTTTTTTTAACAGGTTAATGATTTTACTTGGCTAGCCCGTATAGCAAACAGGTCATGCCGAATTTTTATTAAAATAATGGTTAAAATTATTTTATTCTCACTTACTTATGGATCTAAAACCTATTTTATTTTGAAAAGTCAAAGATCAATTTGTCCTAAAATCAAATGTTTTATTAAATCAATCTCGTTTTATTACCCTTAATCATGACTCGATAATTTTAGGTCGTGACATTTCCTTTCCCATGGGACAGCACTTGGGGCCATGGTCATTGATGAGGCTATAGCAACCAGTGAACTCGCAGTCTTCCTAGTCCTTCATAGATAAGCCACCAGTCAACTCTTGCCCCTTGGAAAAAGTGTTTCAATTGTCACAATCAATATTGAACTGCCCCCCGCCATGCTTGAAATTTTCTTGTCTTATGGATGATTGAGACTTCTCATTGTTTCTATGTGGCCATGTCCATGTGAGATTGCTCCTTTCGGCCAATGGCTTCAGCATGACTTTGAAGTTAGCTAACCCAAACAAATGCTCCTTCTATTTATTTATTTATTTAAAAAAATCAGCATATATTCGGATAAAAAGGGCTAAGTTGTATACAACCTAACCTATACTTCTGTGTGAGCTAGATTGTGACTGTCTACAAGTTATTTGCTTTTATTCATTTTCATCTTTACTTTTGCATTGCTTTTCATTTTTCTTCTTCTAATAATATTTGGAGCTGTAAGCATATAATTGTAAACTCCTAGGGTGCCAACCTAAATGGGATGCTAAGATGATTTATGATGCTTTATGCTTTGTTCTTTGTTCTTTTTGAGGGGGAAAAAAAATCAACAAACAAACAACCTAACCTATATGGAGTATTGGGGTAGGCTAAGGATAAATAGGAATTACATATATAATTCTTTAGGAAAAATGACAAAAAATTGTTTGGTGGAAGCATTTTTTGTTTAAACAATTGGCAAATCATATCTCTGTCATCACGGAAGACATCCCTACTCCCTATAGACGTTCTTCTGCTTTCGAAAACCCTCATGTGGGTGCAGCTTCATATTGTACCTGAGGCCTAAACTTCTTTTTATTGAACATTAAAGATTTTGGGTTGAATCTAACATCAAGGCCCATTGGGAGTTTCAAATGGCCTAAAAGTCTATGGGAACGGCTATTGCAACCCTCCATTTTTATCACCCCACCCACTTCCTTTTGGTTTTTAAGATTTCATGAAAAATATAAAAGGTTTTTACAAAAACCGATCACTCGGTCCACTAGAAAACATCATTTTGAACAACTTTGTAGAAGAAAGTTTTTTCAAAATCTATCGTTTAGGTAGACTTTTTGGTAAAAATTGAAATAAAGGCTATAAATGGCTAAAAAGTATATTTAAACGATAGATTTAGGAAAAACTTTCTCCTAAAATGTTGTTCAAAATGATGTTTTCTAATGGACATCACAGCCAATTTTCATAAAAACCTTTTATATTTTGTATAAAACTTTAAAAACCTAAAGGATGGTGGGTGGGGTGATAAAAATGGGGGGTTGCAATAGCCGTTCCCCTAAGGATTTTATGAGAGAAGCCCATTAAACATCCACTCCAATGGTATCTAATTAGGCCCCCAACTCCAACTGTGCCAGGAGGCCCAGAACTACCCATTGATTTGTCATGGGGGCCACTATTGGGGATTTGCATTCGTGTTGAGCTTTTGTTGGTCCAATCGTTAGGCAGGGTTGGGCTAATGAAAAGAAGTTGTTGACTATAGGTGCAATGCCAAGAAAAAGCTAGTTTTGGATTTGGGGGCCTCTTAGGCACTCCACAACTTGTTTTTTATCTCCTATTTATTTTAAATATCTCAATATTTATTAAAAAAATATAAAAGATTTTCACATTAACTGATTGCATTATTCATGTCATTTTGAATAATTTTATAAAAAAAAGTTTTTCAAAAATCTGCTGTATAAATAGACTTTTGGGAACGGCTATTGCAACCCCCCATTTTTATCACCCCACCCACCATCCTTTAGGTTTTTAAAGTTTTATACAAAATATAAAAGGTTTTTATGAAAACCGGTCGTGATGTCCATTAGAAAACATCATTTTGAACAACTTTGTAGAATAAAGTTTTTCCTAAATCTATTGTTTAGATATACTTTTTAGCCATTTATAGCCTATATTTCATTTTTTACCAAAAAGTTTACCTAAACGATAGATTTTGAAAAAACTTTCTTCTACAAAGTTGTTCAAAATGATGTTTTCTATGACCAAGCGATCGGTTTTTGTAAAAACCTTTTATATTTTTTATGAAATCTTAAAAACCAAAAGGAAAGGGGTGGGGTGATAAGGGGAACGGCTATTACAACCCCCTATTTTTATCACCCCCCCCCACCATCCTTTAGGTTTTTAAAGTTTTATACAAAATATAAAAGGTTTTTATGAAAACCGGCCGTGGTGTCTATTAGAAAACATCATTTTGAACAACTTTGTAGAAAAAAGTTTTTCCTAAATCTATCGTTTAAATATACTTTTTAGCCATTTATAGCCTTTTATTTCATTTTTTACCAAGAAGTCTACCTAAACGATAGATTTTGGAAAAACTTTTTTCTACAAAGTTGTTCAAAATGTTGTTTTCTAGTGAATTAAGCGATTGATTTTTGTAAAAACATTTTATATTTTTCATGAAATCTTAAAAACCAAAAGGAAAGGGGTGGGGTGATAAAAATGGGGGGTTGCAACAGCCGTTCCCAATCCTTAGGGCTTCTAGTGTGTTAGTAGAAGTGTGGGCCTTAAGGGATGGTTTAAACCAAGCCCATAGTCTTTGGAATCACCTCTTTGGAAGTGGAAATGTAGGGGGCCATAGGGCTCTATTGCCACCCAAAGATTTTCTCTTCATCTCCCACTTATTTTACACTTTACAGTTTTATGAAAAATATAGAAAGTTTTTATAAAAAACTAATCGAATATTCTGTTAAAACATCATTTTGAACAACTTTTGGAAGAAAGTCTTTCCAAAATCTATCGTTTAAGTAGATTTTTTTTGCAATTTATAGTCTTCACTTCATAAATGACTAAAAAGTTTACTTAAATGATAGATTTCGAAAAAACTTTCTTCCAAAAATTTGTTCAAAATGATGTTTTTTAATAGATAGCGCAATAAGTTTTTATGAAAACCTTCTATATTTTTTATAAAATCTTAAAATATAAAATAAGTGGGGGATGAAAAGCAAGTCTTTGGGTGCTAATAGAGGCCTCCGGAAATGTATAGTATGATAAGGTTGCCAGTCTCGTTACAAAAACTCAATCTAAATTTCATCCTTTCACCTCTACATAAATGATTACAGGCTCCTTATGAGCAGGATGTAGTTACTGGGGTTCTCAATTGATGCAGCGAAAAATACACAGTTGAGACTAGAACACGAAATAACAAACAAGCTTCTACCAATTTGTTGACTGTCGCAAGAACAATGCCAGAAGAGTAGGCAACCACAATCAATGCTCAAACTAAAACACGAAAGTAGGAATAGAAGAGAAACTCTCTCTCAATATTATTAATCTCAAATCAACTCTTCTTTGTTATAAGACTACAATATTTAATATAGAGAATTAAAACTATGAAATAGGAAATCCTAGTTCTACTAGAACAAGTTAAACTAAATAGGAAACTAATAAACTTAAAGCAATAATAACAAGGAAATACTTAAAAGTATAAAGAAATAAATAGCTAAATAAATTGCTGTGTGACTTTTCTGTAATTTAGTTAAACTAGTAACTAGATTCCTGTGTGCGACTTTTATATAATTTAGTTAACTTCATAACTAGATTTTCCTTGGTGTGCGACTTTTATAGGTTAACTAGTTAACTTCATAACTAGATTTTCTTGGTGCATAGCCACTTCTCTTGACGTCTCTCCAATCCAACCTTTCCATGAATTCTAAAGCCAAACATGAGATGTAATTTGGATCATCAATTCTCACCATGCTTTCCGTAAAGCTAATCACTGTGCGGACATTTTGGCAAAGGAGGATTGTGCTTAACTTGATTGTTTTGTATCCTTTTCTTAGCTTCCCTTTTATATTAAAGCTCAGCTCAGTGTTGATGTTAAGGGTGTCTATCATCGTCTCTTTTGATGTAGTTGACATTTTGTTAATGATTCATTCTCACCAAAAAAAAGAAAAAAAGAAAAAAAAATTTATAAGTCTTTAATTTTTATTCCTACCAATCCCCATATATAATGGCCAAATAGGAACCAAATGCGAAGATGTTCAATTATTAGTCTAGTTACCAAAAGAAAAGAAAATTTGGGCCCAGAACCAAATGCAGGGGGATGTTCAATTATCAGTCTTATATATGAACCAAAAATAGGAAGAGGGTGGCTATTGCAACCCCTCAACTTTATTTGTAAATCCCATTTCTTTTCACTTTTCAAGGTTTTATGAAAAATGTAAAAGGTTTTTATGAAAACTGGCAGTTTTGTTTACTAGAAAACATTATTTTGAACAACTTTGTAGAACCAAAATATGTCATTTAAGAAGGCATTTTAGCCATTTACAATCTCAATTTCATTTTACGAAAACAAAAATTATAAATGGCAAAAAAGTTCACTTAACGACAGATTTTGAAAAAATTTGCTTCTTGTTCAAAATGATGTTTTCTAAAAGAGAGCACGGCCAGTTTTCATGAAAATATTTTATATTTTTTATAAAATCTTAAAAATCTTCAAATAAATAAGATGTACAAATAAAATTGAGGGATTGCAATAACTGCCCTAAAATAGGAAAGCCATTCAAAACATGCAATCTAAGGTAGGGTGATTTCTCAAGAACCCATCCAGACTAGTAGGTCCAGAGTTGCCCAAAGAGGACCCAGCATTGTTTAGATTAACCCAATTAGCTTTTACAAGGATTCCAACTCGCATTTAGACGCATATATTTAATGGGCTTTTTAGGCATACCCTTGATGGTAATGAACTTTGTGGCGTGGGCTTTGCATGTTTTAGTGAATGGACTACATAGGGATGGATAGATATATTTTGACATTTACGGCAATCAAATCTGTGGGCTAGCTGTGGCGTTTTGAGACAAAATTGATACTATGAAAAGCTACCTTACATCAAATTAAGGTAATTGTCTCTATATTATTTTAACATGTAAAATGGTGCCCCTCTTAATTGGATTAATTGTTCTCAGCATGATCTACGACTAAGTTCTCTTGAGGATTTAAAAGAGGCTTTGGAGGCATTTGCAGTAATTCAACATGGCCTTCGAGCATCTCTAGGACTTTGCTCATTGAAGGACGATCCTAAGAGGCAAGTATCAAATAGCAGCATTTGAGACAAATTAAGCACTGGAGGCGTTCTCTTGCCAAGTAAGAGGTTTTGAGTTCAATTCTCGCCATAAACTTTGTTTTGTAATTGCCTGGTGCATGTGGGATGGGGGGGACTGCATGTGCCTAGGGGATTAATCAGGTACAAAGCATCTGGAACTTCTTGATATACAAAAAAAAAAAAAAAAAAAAAAAAAAAAAAAAAGAAGAGAAGAAGAAGAAAAAGCATTGGAGGCATTTGAGCCGAAGCTGCCAAAACATGATGCATGGTACACCTAATTACAAGTATCATATTGTACAAGGGGTAATGCTACCTTGCCCCATACTTTGCCCTACACTTTACTTTACTATGTGCATTTGGGAGGGTAAAGTTAATGGGACTCACTGATATGATTAAATCCTAAAAGTTGAAACCCTCCCAAATACACATAGTAGGGCAAAGTGTGGGACAAGATAGCATTAGGCTTGTAGAAATGTTGGACCAACAGGAGTTTGTAAAAAATAACTCGCTCTAGAAAGATGCTCACCATGCATCTCTGACACTTGCATTAATCAATATATTGATCGATCATTCAGATAGAGCAGAATAGTCAATCCCAGAAATCATTCATATTGCTACATAAAAACTGTTGTTGACCTCCCACGCAGCCTTCAATGGAGTCACAATTGACACACTAATCCTACACGAGGATGGGACATTTCTAAACCTATTAACTCCGATCCAGCTATGATTCGCAAGGAGAATGCTCACACCGCCATTGAAGAATTTTGAATTTTCTTTGTGGTTGCTACCATCCGATTCAACTCCACAGTTTTATGCCTCCTCTTTTATGTCTCCTCTATCTGATTAGATCACAATAACATTATGAAAATTATTAATTGATGACCAATCAGATAGCGGGTCCTATTAACTATGTTATTGTCCCGTGAAGATCAACTGGTTCATATGATTTTGTCCATTTCGATCATCTGGTGGGTTCTGATCCAAGAATATTTTGATACTAATATGAGTCAGTCATATAGAAGACAAAAATGAAGCCAAGAATTTAGTTCGGGGGGCCAACTTCGGTTGGTTGTTAATACTTTATCCTAATTTAAAAAAATTGAAAAGCTTTAGTTTAAAAATTTTCTTTTATCTTGTAGTTTTCAAGTAGAAATAATTGCAAAAGTTTATAATCTATTGATATATCATATCTAAAATTAATACTATTACAATTGTCCTCGATGAGACATTTTTATGAGTTTGAAAACCCTACCATCAGAATTTTCTGTATTATTCCTATTTTGCCCCTTTTATAAGTTTGAAAACCCTATATTACCCCTATTAACATCTAATAAACCTCTAAAATATGCCAAAAGCCCACTTCGGTAGAAACATTTAGCCACGAGTCTTGAGAGAATTCTTTTATAGCTGAGAGTGCATTTGCTAGTTGAAACGATTTTGCTTCAATACAAGTGGCATCCATTTCAACAGCTAAATACCATTGCTGCCCCTCTCAAAAAATATGGTAAATATTCAAGCTTATTCTTCATATTTTGGAGACTGTTTTCACCAAAATTTTCTCCTTGCTTCTAATCCAATAACGATTTCCTTGGTTTGATGTACACCAACGTTTTTTGCCACCCTTCCACTTTTGAATTTGAAAAGGTAACATGGTCTGATTGCTGTGTGTTTTATTGTGAAGGCTATTCAACTTCACATATCAATCATCTTCATCGATAGCAGGTATATACAGGGTTCAAGTTCTTTGACTAGGTCTTTTATTTTTTATTATTTTATTCTCTCTTGATTCGTTTATTCAAGATAGCATCTCCATCATCTTATTTTGTCTTATTTTCGCAATACTTATTTATGTGTTACATGGGACTTGCTTTCTGTTATTCTGCATTTTCCATTGCAACTCATTTCACAGAATGGGAAAAATAATTTAAACAGTTACAAATATCATGTAACTAGTTACAAGTGGATTCAAATTTACCGACAACCTAGTAATAGTTACATGAACTAGTGTACAATACCATGTAATTGTATACCAACCAGTAACTATATATAGTGAACTCAGAGAAAATAAAATTAAATAGTTACAACCAACCAACAACTATATGCAATACCATGTAACTGTATCCAATAATTCATGAAACTAAACCACCACTTCATTCTTAAAATCCCCACATTTGACATTACCCCAAAGCCTCAAATTATGATTTTTTGTTAACACATCACACTGAAGAAACAGTTACAACAATGGCAGCTCACATGGTTATAAGAGAATTGTTATGGTAGAGAAATACAGAAAGAATCTTGGGAGAAAAATGAGAGAAATAACTAAAAATAAGAAGGGTACGGTTATGGGAGAATTGCTATAGGAGAGAAATTAGGAGAGAATCTTGGGAGAAGAAAAAAAAGGAGAGAAAAAAAATAAAGAAAGAATCCCATTTAAAGAGGTTTTTGAACCAATTTTAAATGTATTACTTACTAAAAAATTTCTTATTACATACTTAATCTTGTTGCACACACATTGCATGTGTCCGAAAACTAAGTAACAAATGAAGCTAATTACCCAATTAAATAGGAGTAGTAAACCGTCACACATGTTTAGGATGTAAAAGTTCTTAATTTTGTTTTTTTTTTTTTTTTTTTTTGGCAAATATTTTGCATACACAATTAACATCTCCTAAAGATATAGAAAAGGCTTTGGTGGCATTTGCAGCAATTCAACCTTGCTTTCAAGCATCTCTAGAACTTCACTCATTGAAGGACAATCTATGGGCTTCAATTGGATGCACCAAAGTGCAACTATAATCATCTTCTGTGTAAATTTTTGTTCATCTTCATTGGCATCCACCAACTCAATGTTCTCACCTTGACTGATTCGATCATATACACATGACGGAAGGTATATTTGACTTGAGTGCTTTGCAAATGCATTCATGTTCTTTCTCTTCCCAACCATGTCCATCAACAACATACTAAAGCTATAGACATCAGCCTTCTAGGAGATGCCTCCAATGTTGTTGTAGAAAAATTTTGAGGCAATATATCCAGGTGTTCTACGAGCAGTAGTGAGAGAAACAATACTATTGTCTATTGGATGAAATTTTGCAAAGCCAAAATCTGAAATTTTTGGGATAAAGTTTTCGTCGAGGAGGATGTTGTGTGGCTTGATATCAAAGTGTAGAATTTGCATGTCACAACCTCCATGCAAGTATTCAATCCCTTGAGTTACTCCAAGCTCAATCTCATATAACCTCTCCCACCTCAAAGGGTTGATCTTTCCTTCCTCACAGAAAATTAACTTATCTAAGTGCCTGTTTGGATGAGATTCTGGGAGGCCTAAAATCTCTTCTGATGGCCCATAATCACTTTTAAGAGTGTTTGGATAAAAAATGAGAAAAGTGATTGTAAGCCCAAAATAGATTTTGAGGCCAATTTGTTCAAGCTGCCTCCTCCCTGATTCTGATCCAGCTTCTGATTTAGCTTCTGATTCTACTTCTGATTCTACTCTGAAGCTATCCCAAACAGGCACTAAGGACCCTGTAGATATTGAAATTTTGTAATGCTCAAATCACCGTTGGATGAGTCAAATAGTCAAAGTCTAAAATATTTGACTAGTCAAAGACAAATGGGACTCATTCAAACCATCAACAAATGCAGCCCACTTGATGAAAACAGGCCTGATGGTGTAACCTATGCATTGGCCCAACTCACCAAGTCAAATCCAAGTCATATGCCAACATAACCCATTACATCTGCGTGGGCCCCACATGTAGCACATGTCATTATTATTGTTGTATTTTAAGCATAAAATAAGTATTTCAAAAATCAAAGGTCTTCATAAAAGAGTTTTGTACTTGAGTGTGATGACACCTTGTCCCACATTGGAAAAGTAAAAGAGTTTTAGTGGACTTATATAGTACTCCACTTATTGTATATGGTATCATGTGGGGGGATGTAGGGAGTCCCCACGTGCGCATGAGATGAAGCCCAATCGAGTGATTTGCAGGATTGGGGTCCAAAAATTGACTTAGTCGGGTACGTCGCGAGCGCACGACGTGCGCGCAGGGGGGTGCAAATCCCGAAAATTGGCTTCACGTGTGCGGGCGGGATTAACCCACATTTTGCTACCCAGTTCAGTGACCCGTTTTTATATCAGGATTATTCTAATTAAATCAGCTGATAGTTTTATTTTTATTTGAATTTAATTATTTTTTGACTGTTGGAAATTTATTTTCGTATTTATATTTTTTTACTATTAGGAATTTATTTTGAGGGTTGTTACTGATTTCTAAAGCCTATATATACCAGCCCTCTCATTCAGCAGAAACACACAAAAAGACAAATCGTCTCTTCTCTTCCTCTCTCTGTTTTCTTTCTGCAATTTTATCTTTTAGAGTCAAAAGCATTCTGAGTTCTTCGTTTAACTCCTACACTTGCGAGTGCACGCTTGTGGGAGCCCGGTTGTTGAATCCTGGAGGGTAGAGCGCTGTGACCTACTGCACCGAGTTAAATACTCAGAGGGGCGGAACTACTCTTAAGGACAGTGCCTTGTACACGCCTCAACTGACACTGTTTGTATTTTTTCAATTCTTGTACTAGCTATTTCATTTTATACAGTAGCATCTCCATTATTTTCCAACAATCTTAAGAGTAAATATCATGAATGCTGCTGCTATGACTGCTAAGATTCTGCATGATGTTTCTAAGATCGAGCACTTCAATGGCACCTTTTTCAAGCACTGGCAAGAGCGTGTCTATTCTGCTTTGGACATAGTGGACTTAACTCACATTCTGAAAGGTTCCAAACCAAAGGAAGGTTCTGAAAAATATGGTGAGGAATTAAAAAAATGGGAAAATGGTAATAAGGTATGTAGGCACACTATTCTTAGCACTTTATCTAATGAGATTTATGATATCTACTATTCCTATAAGACTGCTAAGGATATTTGGGATAGCCTATATAAGAAATATGTTTTAGAAGATGCTGGTAATAAAAAATATGCCATAGGGAATTTTGCTAATTTTCAAATGACTGAGGATAGAGATGTATCATCTCAAATCCATGATTTTCATATCCTAGTGAGTGACCTAAAAATTGAAGAGATAGAATTGCAAGAGTCTTTCTTAGCAGGATTTCTTATTGAAAAATTGCCTGACTCTTGGAAAGACTACAAAAACAATTTGAAACATAAGAGAAAACACATGAGTCTTGAGGATGTGATTGCTCACATTCACATTGAAGAAAAAAATAGGATTAGAGACAAGACTGAAAAAGCTAAGGAATTTACTTTTAAGGCTAATTTGGTTGATGGACCTAATAGACCTAATAACAATAGGAGGACTAATAATAAAAATCACAAGACTAACTAGAATAATAGGCCAAACCAAGACCGTAAGACTAATCAAAATTTTAGACGTGGTCAGAATCAAAAGTCTCAACCCACCTTCAAGAAAAAGGGTAACTGTTATGTTTATGGGAAACCAGGACACCATGCTCCCGAGTGCAGGTGTAGGAAGGCGAATAATTCTCCTGCACGTACAACTTTTAATTTGGCAGAGGCGGATGATATCATTGCTGCAGTTGTCACTGAGGTGAACATGGTTGCAAATGTAAAGGACTGGGTGGTAGACTCTGGGGCTACCAAGTATATCTGTGGTGATAGAAATGCTTTTGTTTCCTACACTCCTATGAGGCAGGGCGAGGAACAAGTGTTCATAGGCGATTCGAGGCCCTTGCCAGTTGTAGGAAAAGGGAAGGTTCTTCTCAAACTGACTTCTAGAAAAGTCCTTTCACTGAGTGATATGCTCCATGTTCCAAACATTTGTTACAACTTGGTGTCGGTTTCTCTGCTGGGAAAGGTTGGAGTTAAGGTATCTTTTGAATCTGACAAGATCATTATGACTAAGAATGGTATGTTTATTAGGAAAGGTTATTGTAACCAAGGTCTGTTTCTTTTGAATATACTTGAAATTATGAATGAAAATGCATCTTCTGCTGCTTACTTGATTGATTCTATTGATTTATGGCATGCTAGACTAGGTCATGTGAATTTTTCTTATATTAAGAAAATGAAAGAACTTGGTTTACTTCAAAATATATCAATAAAAAATAATGAAAAATATGAGGTATGTGTAGAATCAAAGTTAACTAAAAAATCTTGTAAATCAATTGATAGGGCAGCTGAACTTTTAGAATTAATTCATAGTGATATTGGAGATTTGAAAAACACATTAACAAGAGGTGGAAAGAAATATTACATAACTTTTGTAAATGATTATTCAAGATATACAAAAATTTATTTATTAAGAACAAAAGATGAAGCTACTGAAATGTTCTTTAAGTATAAAGCAGAAGTTGAAAATCAATTGAATAGAAAAATTAAAAGACTTAGATCTGACAGGGAAGAGAATATGAATTCAAACCCCTTAATGATTTTTATGAAGAACATGGCATAATACATGAAGTAACTCCTCCATATTCACTTGAATCTAATGGAGTAGCTGAAAGAAAATAGAACTTTAAAAGAAATGATGAATTCTATGTTAATTAGTTCTGGGGCACCACTTAATTTGTGGGGTGAAGCTATTCTTTCTGCATGTCATGTACAAAATAGAATACCTTATAAGAAAACTGGAGTAACACCTTATGAACTTTGGAAAGGACATGTGCCTAATTTAAAATATTTGAAAGTGTGGGGGTGTTTGGCTAAGGTGTTATTACCAGAACCTAAAAAGAGAAAAATTGGTCCTAAAACCTTTGATGGTATTTTAATTGGTTATGCTCATAATAGCGCTGCATATAGGTTCTTGGTAATTAAAAGTGAAAATAATATTATGGAACCAATCACAATTGTGGAAATTAAAAATGCAGATTTCTTTGAAAATATTTTTCCTTTAAAATCTAAAGGTGAAAAAATAATTCGTGAACCTCAAAGTGAAATTGAAAAAGATTCTAATGATAATATTGAAATTGAATTAAGAAGGAGTAAAAGAGTAAGAAAAGAAACTAATTTTGGAGATGATTTTTATACTTTTCTTGTTGATAATGACCCACAAACTTATAATGAAGCTATAACTTCTCCTGATTCAACTTTTTGGGAAGAAGCAATTAATAGTGAAATTGAATCAATTATATCTAATCATACATGGGAATTGGTTAATTTACCTCCGGGTTCTTAAACTATTGGTTGCAAATGGATTTTTAAAATGAAGTTAAAACCTGACGGGTCAATTGATAAATTTAAAGCTCGATTGGTTGCTAAAGGTTATACTCAAAAGAAAGGTATAGATTATTTTGATACATTTGCTCCTGTGACTAGAATTTCCTCCATAAAAATTTTAATTGCATTAGCTTCTATAAATAAATTGATTATCCATCAAATGGATGTTAAAACTGCATTTTTAAATGGAGACTTAGAAGAGGAAATATATATGGACCAACCAAAAGGTTGTGTTGTTCCTGGTAATGAGCATAAAGTTTGTAGACTAGTTAAATCTTTATATGGTCTTAAACAAGCACCGAAACAGTAGCATGAGAAATTTGATAATGCTATGACATCTAATGGATATTTGATTAATGATTCTGATAAATGTATTTATAGCAAATTTGATGATAATTCTTGTGTTATTATTTGCTTGTACGTTGATGACATGTTGATCATGGGAACTAGTTTAGATATTGTTAAAAAGACTAAAAATTTTCTATCTTCTCAATTTGATATGAAAGATATGGGTGAGGCAGATTTTATTCTTGGAATAAAAATAACTAAAACTACTCAGGGTATTTTTCTTTCACAAGAACATTATGTAGAAAAACTTTTAAAGAAGTTTGGATACTTTGATTGCAAATCTGTATCTACACCTTATGATGCTAATTCTCATTTAAAGAAAAATAAAGGAGATAGTGTCTCACAATCCGAGTATGCTCAAATAATTGGTAGTATAATGTATTTGATGAATTGTACTCAACCTGATATTGCATATGCTGTTAGTAGATTGAGTAGATATACTCATAATCCTAATAGAGATCATTGGACTGCTTTGTATAGAGTACTTCGATATTTGAAAGGAACTATTGATTATGCTTTATTTTATAATGGTTTTCCTTTTGTATTAGAGGGATACTGTGATGCTAATTGGATTTCTGATTCAGATGAAACAAAATCTACTAGTGGTTATGTGTTTACACTTGGTGGAGGTGCAGTATCTTGGAAATCTACCAGGCAAATATGCACAGCTCGATCTACTATGGAGTCCGAGTTCATAGCCTTAGAGAAGGTAGGTATAGAGGCTGAGTGGCTTAAAAACCTCTTAGCAGATATTCCCATTTGGGTGAGACCAACTCCATCTGTGTCTCTACATTATGATAGCCAGGCTGCTATAGCCAAAGCTAAGAGTAAATCTTATAATGGGAAGAGTAGGCATATATGCCTAAGACATAATATAGTGAGGCAATTGTTTAGTGATGGGGTTATATCCCTTGATTTGTGAGGTCAGAGATGAATTTGGCCGATCCTCTGACAAAACCATTGGGTAAAAACCTAGTGAGTAATACATCGAGGGGAATGGGACTAATGCCTATAACAAAGGGTCAATAGTAATGGTAACCCAACCTATATGAATAGAGATCTTAGGAATTAGGTTCATATGGGTAATAACAAGTTATTGGTTGATTTGGAGTGCACTATCAATTTTGTAATATTTTGAGAGTCCCTTCCTATGGTGTAGATAGTGCAAACTACAACGAGTAAGGTGGAGTTTAACTCTTAATGGATTCCATAGTCTTCTTTGGGTGGTGTGTTAGTTGTAGTGTACACTTGATGGATCCACCTATATGGGTGTGGAAGTGGGGCCGCTTTCTATTAGAGTCTGGGCAGATTCTCTAGAGCACTCATGAATTTCTAGGTATGGCGCATGGCCTATTCGTGCTACCCAGATTAGAAGAACTCAGATTTTGAGAATTGTATGTGGATTGTAAGTCGACTGATTCACGCTAAAGAATTTTGGTTCATAGAAATTTTATATTTCACCAGGTTTCTGCAGGTCACTGCTTATATATCCTAGGTTTGGTTCATAGTCCAAAAGACACCATAACCGATGCATTAAATTCTCACACTCCTTTCTTTCTGTTTTTATTTTTGAAATATGTGGGGATTGTTGTATTTTAAGTATAAAGTATTTCAAAAATCAAAGGTTTTTATAAAAGAGTTTTGTACTTGAGTGTGATGACACTTTGTCCCACATTGGAAAAGTAAAAGAGTTTTAGTGGGCTTATATAGTACTCCACTTATTGTATATGGTATCATGTGGGGGGATGTAGGGAGTCCCCACGTGAGCATGAGGCGGAGCCTAATCAAGTGATTTGCGGGATTGGGGTCCGAAAATTGACTTAGTGGGGCTCATCACGAGCGTACGATGTGTGCACAGGGGGGTGCAAATCCTGAAAATTAGCTTTACGTGTGTGGGCGAGATTAACCCGCATTTTACTACTTTGACTTTTGGATACATTCATGACCCAGTTTAGTGACCCGTTTTTATATTAGGATTATTTTAATTAAATCAGCTGACAGTTTCAGTTTTATTTAAATTTAATTATTTTTTGACTGTTGGAATTTAATTATTTTTTTACTGTTGGAATTTATATTTTTTGACTGTTGGAAATTTATTTTCGTATTTATATTTTTTTTACTATTGGGAATTTATTTTGAGGGCTGTTACTGATTTCTAAAGCCTATATATACCAGCCCTCTCATTCAGCAGAAACACACAAAAAGACAAATCGTCTCTTCTCTTCCTCTCTCTCTATTTTCTTTCTCCAATTTTATCTTTTAGAGTCAAGAGCATTCTGAGTTCTTTGTTTCACTCCTTCATTTGCGAGTGCACGCTTGTAGGAGCCCGGTTGTTGAATCCTGGAGGGTAGAGCGCTGTGACCTACTACACCGAGTTAAATACTCAGAAGGGTGGAACTACTCTTAAGGATAGTGCCTTATACACTCCTCAACCGACACTGTTTGTATTTTTTCAATTCTTGTACTAGCTATTTCATTTTATACAATAGCATCTCCATTATTTTCCAACAATTATGAGGTCTAAATCACCCTCATAAGAAATTCCACTCATGAAATATTGCCTCCCATAATTTGGGGAAATTTGTCTCCCCAAATTTGGAAACCTTTCAATAAGAATTTCCATAAATTTCAAATGAAGGAGAAAATCCTTCCTTAATTAATAATATTCCCTAAGACTTTGGGATAACAATCAATTCAAATTTAAAATTAAGGGGACAAATCTCCTTTTAAATCAATATTATTCCCCAAATCAAGGAAGTCAAATTTGGGGTTTCCAAGAGAAGACCTCCACCCTTGCCTATAAATACAAGGCTCTAGTCCATGAAGAAGGACACACAGACAGAGAGCTCCTACCAACACTTTGCCGAGAAGAAGCGGCCAGAGCATCTTTACTACCAAATTTGAGTTCGAGATTAAACCACACGGCCCTCAAGTCTAAACAAAACATTTCAATCCACATGTCTTTCTTAAGCAATTCAAGATCAAGCACTCACCGCCCTTGAATCGCAAAGCTCATGGAGATTTAATTAGAGGAATACTTTCTTTTGTAAAAGATATTCATAGAGAATTGTACCCATTCATTTCATTTAATATAAATTGTTATTTTTCCGCATTTCTTAGTCTCTTTATTTCAGGATACAAAATTGGGGTGTACAAATTTCTGGCACACCCGGTGGGACCTCTCTGCCTCTCATCTTTATTTCCAAAGTTAACCTCAAATCAACAACTACAATGGTTTCCAAGAAGGCTCAAATTGCTTACGACAAGAAAGGTGATGTCACGAACACAATCATTTCGATTGGTAGCAACACCTCTACGAGCCCAATGACTCGTAGCAAATCCAAGGCAGCTACTTTGCCAAGTGCTTCGAACATACCGCCTGAAAAACGCTCTCAAGATGCTATAAAGACGCGAATTGTCATCTCTTTAGCCACTTTGGGTGCAAAGAAGGACGCAACGACATCTTCGAAGAAAATGGCAATAACTTCGAGGGATTCACTATCAGAGGAGAAAACTTCACTTTCTGTCTCAGATGCTAACTCAAGCACAGGGTCTTCTCCAAGATCTCAAGGATCCTCTAAATGGGAAGTTAGTTCGGAGTTCTCTGAGTCGTTTTCACAATTCGATTCCATGGTCATGCCAATAATGATGATGGTCCCTACTACTTTTGCTGAAGAGAAATTCGCTGAGATGGAGCATGTCGTCGCAAAGCTTGTTAAGGCAAATAAAGATAAAGGCCTTCAAATTGCATCTCTCATGAATAAGCTAGAAGCACACAATGTTGGAGATGTTGGGAATCGAATTAGAAGAGAAATACAAAGGTGGAATATAAAATTTTCCTATGATTCCCAATCTCATGAATCCAATTATGCTTAATACAAAACAAAAACCCTAACTACAAAGAGAGTTAGGATACTTACAATTTCATAAAGTCTTCTCTTTTATGCTCTAAGCTTTGATTCTGACAACGAAGAACGAGCAATCCAAGTGTACTGCCTCCAACGGTATCCACACCTAGCTTGAGCTTGAAGTCCTTTCCTTCTTCCTTATTGTTGCTAGAGGTGGAGAAGAAAGAGAGAGAGAGAGAGAGAAGCCTCCAAGGGGCTGGATGGCTAGGGCTTGAAGTGCATCAAGTTATGATGTCACATATCATAACATGATATATATAGCCCCCACTAAAGGGGTCGGCCATGGGGAGAAATTCCTTTAGGGTTTTAATGCAATTTCTCTAAATTGCATTATAACCCATCTAATTTATATCAAATACAAACTTGGTGATTAAAGAACTTTTCTTTAATCACTTATACCCTTTCTCTCATAGACTATCAAGTTCTCTTAGCATGATCAGTGTGTGACCCATTGGGTTCACAACATCAAATAGTAGGTATAGCACATGTTATGCACAATGGAACACTTTCCATTAGAGGGTCTAATTGAAACTCCTTTCAATTATCTAATTGATTATAACTCATTTATATCAATTAGGGCTTCTACTAAGCATGAGTAACACCTATCATATAGCTCATGGTGTGGTCCTTAATGAGGTGAATAGTCATTTACAAAGAACCCTTCTGTTGTAGTTTATAGGTTACAATTACATCCTTCCATCAACACAATGTCTCCAATTGAACTAATAGGACATGGAAGTCTGTCAAGTCCCTAGTTCAGTTACTTTATACTCATTCATTAATATCAACTCAATAATGAACTTATGAAAACTCGTTTCCATATTCATTCTACCATGGACCCATGGATTTAATGAGTTATATTCAATGAATGCTATATGAGACATTCACTCCCTTTTTCCTGAAAGTGATGGATTCCTTGTTGATCACTTATATACCTTCACACACATAGTAGTAGGGCCAATGAACACCTTTATAGACTCCTATAAGGATCTACACTTAGTGTTATCAAACTTTTAAAGCTATATGCATAAGACAACTATGGTGTCTCAGGTCTAAGGATTACTTGTACCACTATAATAATGAGATACTGATTGACAGGCAGGTTAAAACTCCATTCAGTTTATCTCATATCTTTGGTCACATTTAGTGTACCTATTCTTATAATAGGCACCCACTTGTTGGTTGTAGTGTCTCCACACAAATAGCTTGAGACTAGCTATCCTTCTATAAAATCAACCTAACAAATACTAATCCTATGGTTCATTATTGTCCATCATAGTGAACCTTCAACTAGGAATGTTTTAGGAGTTTAGTACAGAGATATATTTACAGTCTCAAAAGTACAACACTTTGTAATTTCATATTCTCAACTCTAACTCCATGGACATATTATGTAAATATAAATGATGCATATAAACATAATAGAATAAGCCCTTTTATTAAATTAATAATAAATGTGACATGCATAAATGAAATCAATTGATTGTTCCTAATCCCTAAACAATCATCTTTATGATTGGCTCTAGGGCATAATCCTAACAGGAGAATCTAGTCAAGGTCATACACACCCTCCTGGCTTTACTCCTCAAAACATCCCAGCCTTTGAGATCCCAAATAGGTCCATAGCAATGCCGTAAGCCAACCAATCACCCCAAGCTACTTCTATTGCTTCATTGTCCGTGGAACAACTTCAAGACATGATAGCAAACACCATCAAAGCTTAGTATGGGAACTCTTCACAAAATACACCTATATACTCAAAGCCGTACACCAAGTGGATCGACAATTTGAGGATGCCTTCTGGCTATCAACCACCTAAGTTTTTGCAATTTGATGGTAAGGTTAATCCAAGGCAGCATCTTGCTCATTTCGTGGAGACTTGTAATAATGCTGGCACGGAAGGGGACTTGCTTGTTAAACAATTCGTGCATTTTCTTAAAGGAAATGCGTTCGATTGGTGCACCGATACTGAGCCTCAATCTATTGATAGTTGGAAACAAATGGAACAGGAGTTTAAAAATCGATATTTCAGCACTCGCCACATGGTGATCATGATTGAACTCACGAATACTAAGCAGTGGAAAGACGAACCTGTCATCGACTACATAAATCGATAGCGTACGTTGAGCTTAGATTGCAAGGATCAATTGTCAGAGATATCAGTTGTGGAGATGTGCATACAAGGCATGCACTGGGGTATACTTTACGTCTTTCAAGGGATCAAGCCCCATACCTTCGAAGAACTGGCTACCCGAGCTCACGACATAGAACTTAGTATTTCTAGTCATGGCCAACGACAAGCCTCCTATCATCGACAGACAAAAAGAAAGGAAAGAAGTGAAGATAAATAATAAGTCTTCAAAGAACGTCACAAGGGAAACAATGGCGGTAAATGCAGTTCCTATTAAGATATCTGGGAGAGAGAGAAGGAAAGAAGAAAAGAAGGGCGAGCAATGCCAAGAAAGTGATAAGCATTACCCAATTCTGAAAGAAATAGAAGAGAAGGAATACCCTTTTTCCAAATTTTGACATGCCTGGTATACTTGAAGATTTATTAGAAAAAGAGTGATTGATCTCCTAGAATGCAAACGACCTCAAGAGATGGGACGCATTGATGATCCCAGGTACTGCAAATATCATTGCATCGTCAGTCATCCAGTAGAGAAGTGCTTTGTCCTAAAGGAATTGATTGTGAACTTGGCGAAGGCGGGAAAGATTGACTTGGATCTTGAAGGCATAGCGGAGGCAAATCATACCGCTGTTTCTTTTGGATCACCTAATCATAGGTACATTTCATCCAAGACATTGATAAACGCGACAATGCAGGGGGCATGCTTTCAGACACTTTAATTTGGGTCGCTTGTCCCTATGAAGTTTCTAGTTGTAATTGATGATATGAAGGTTCCACCTGTAATTGGTGATTCAATATCTAATTTTAAAGCTCATATTGCTGACGAAGAAGGATGGATACTTATCGCACAACGGAAGCCGCAGAGACTACTTTTATCTCAACCACAGCAAGATTGGCTCAAAAAGAGGCAACCTAATGTGAATTTGCTTTCCTACTCGAAAAAGGTGGTTTTCAAAAGAGCTAGGACTCAATATGCTGAGATTGGTGAGGAAAAATCCTATGTTCAAAAAGCTCGAGCATTTGTCACTCTACGAAAGTTCTTCCTAAAGGTTTCTTGGAAGACAATGTAACCGAAGCAATTCACATGGTTTCATGCTATGAGATTCATGACGAAGAGGAGTCTTCTGAGGATGAAGAAGAAGTATTGGACATTCCAGCGACTGATAGTTACTCTAATCGGGTTTCTATAAAGTCTGAAACTCTCGCCTCTTTAGAGAAGCTACCATCACAATTTAGTCTACGGGACGCATTGTGACTTCAACAAAGAATGCGAGAAGCATTAGTCAAAGCTCTCGAAGAGCCTAACAAGTATGCTTCTGAAAACGGAGAACCAGACGAGAATTCTATTGCATGCACTTCCTACTGCACAACCATTCGCTTTCTCTGGTGAAGATCTATAATTAGGTTCCAAACCTCACAATCGTCTACTCTTCGTATCTGGTTACTTACAAGAACAGAAAGTCAATCACATCCTTATTGATGGAGGTTCAGCTATCAATACTATGCCAAAGCTAACAATAAAACAATTGGGGATCGCGGTTGCAGACTTAGTTTGAAGTCGTTTGATGATACAAGGGTTCAACCAAGGGGGGCAACATGCAATTGGTATGATCCATCTAAGCCTCGCTATTGGAGAATTGAACTCAAGTACATTATTCTATGTGATCGATTCAAAGACATCTTACAGCCTGCTTTTAGGTCGGCCTTGGGTACATGAGAATGGAGTGGTTCCATCAACACTTCATCAGTGCTTTAAGTTTTATAAGAATAGAGAGCCAAAAAAGGTTAATGTCGATGTCAAACCATTTATTGAGGCGGAAACCTATTTCGCTGATGCGAAGTTTTATGAAGATTTTGGGGCTGTACGTGAAGTTCTTCCCATAGAGATTCCGTCCACAGGGAAGGTGAAGCATATAAAGAATAAACAAGATAAAACACCTACAGCAAAGGATATCGTTGTCAAAGCCAATGACCTAGCCCCAAATAGTTCTCCTGAAGAAGAAAGATTAAGTTCAAAGGCTCTTTGCACTTCTCCAATCTATCGATATGTTCGTATATCTCAGTGGAAGGAAGGGAAACCCCCGTTCGTTGAGTGTTTAAAGATGCAAGGGGATAAAGCAAAGCATTCTCGAGAGCTACAACTGTAAGTCGGCGAACCAATGTTAACAAATCACTAAAGGGATTTATTAGGCCCTCAAGATCACCAGTAGAACATGGCATTCTCTCTGACAGGCAAATTGGTGAAGGGTTTGATCTAAAAGCATACAAGTTACTAGCCAAATCTGGTTATGATTTTGCTAATCCTATGCCATTGGGAGAACTAAATGTAGAGGTGACTAGAGAAAGAATCCATGGCTTGAATGAGACACAAAAGAAGTTGAAGTAAAAAGATTATGCTATCGATCCTCCCAAGGTTGGTCTTGGTTTTGTGCCTCCACAACCTATCCGGATCTCTTCTAAAGGAAAAGGGAAGGAAGTAAGCGCACAACATATAACAGTTGAGATGGTTGAGGAAACCAAGAGAAATGATCAAAAGTTTGCCCTTCATATTCTCGCATTCAATCGCATCAAAAATTCAGCTGCTCGAGTCTCTGTCTTTAGCAGGCTAAGTGTTTTCAAAAGCAGAAAAAGGGATTCAAGTTGTTACCAACATAAGTCAGTCTTCGATCGGATTGGGACTCTGAGTTCTTTGTCAAAAAGTAAACAATGGCTTAAGAAAGAAAAGAAAGATTTGATAGAAGTAAAGAATGATAAAGAAACCCATAGTTTAATCCCATCTCACATGAGACGTCGATCGACATTGGTGGTTAATGTGGGAGATACTCTCAAGGCTAGACGTTGCACTACGGTGTTTACTCGCTAGCAAGAAGATCATAACCAAGAGGATGATGAAGGAGAGGAGATTCAAGCTGTCTACCACATTACTGTTGATGTAGACCCTAGTTCAGAATCCTCAAATGACGAAACTTGAGCATGCCCCTTGAGTATTGGACGAAGGTGGGCAATCCACAATGGATGAACTTAAGGAACTCAACTTAGGCACAAATAACGACCCCCGACCAATCTTTGTGAGTGCACTTTTGTCCCCCAAAGAAGAGAAATAATACTTCGAACTCTTATAAGAGTATCGGGATGTTTTCACATGGTCGTATAAAGAAATGCCGGGTCTTAACACAAAAGTAGCGGTCCACCATCTCGCCGTCAAGAATGGAGTTTGTTCAATCAAGCAAGCCTAATGCCGTTTCCAGCCAGAACTTGTTCCACAAATAGAAACTGAGACTAACAAATTGATGGAAGTGGGATTCATTAGAAAGGTAAAGTACCCGACGTGGATTGCCAATATTGTCCCAGTCTAGAAGAAAAACGGACAAATTCGCATTTGTGTGGATTTTCAAGACTTAAACAACGCAAGCCCAAAGGATGACTTCCCTTTGCCTATCATTGAGCTCATGGTTGATGCAACAGTGGGACATGAGGCACTATCTTTTATGGATGGCTCATCTGGCTACAACCAAATAAGAATGGCACCAAAAGATGAGGAACTTACTGCTTTTCGTACACCAAAAGGTATTTACTGTTACAAAGTAATGCCATTTGGGTTAAAGAATGTTGGCGCGACTTACTAACGTGCCATGCAAAGAATCTTTGATGATATGTTGCACAAAAATATTGAATGCTATGTGGATGATGTGGTGATTAAATCTAAGAAAAGGGAAGATCATCTACAAAATCTACGCATAGTGTTCAATCGGTTGAGAAGATTGTAACGCCCCAAAATTTATAAACAATAATACGTATAATTTTTATCAGCTCCGTACAAATAAATTCTTTTTAAAAAAATATATGCCTTTTGAAAACATAGAGTATTGCGCAGCTGCGGGTAGCCATGGTTAACCCAAAACTCATCATCAATATACATTGGCTAACCAAATGAATAAAATTACATCAGCTTTAAATAAAATAAATGTACACAATAGCCTCTCCAAATCTCGACCCCAATTCTACTAGCGATAACTTTTCCAAATCTTAACCCCAATTCTACTACATGCATCCAACAATTATCACCTGAAAATATATTGGGGTGAGCGAACAACTGCCCAATAGGAAATCGAATTTCTATACAATAAATAATGTTTCAAAAATCACATGCAAGCATTTATATATTCAAAATAATATATAAATCAAATAATACGAACTCCAAATCATCAACCTCAAATATAATCCATTTGTCAATAAAATCAACCACCATAATCCATGACATCAAATAATATCACCATCAATAATTATCACCTTGCATAAATCAAATCTTAATATATGCTTAAAAATAATCATCATTCACTGTACAAGAATTAAACCCCCTACCTCAAAAATGAATGAATAATATGAAAAATCACAAATATAGACGCGTAGATTTGCTCCAAAAGTACGAAATCCATACTAATAGACATGGGATTGAAGCTACCACCTCCTGCAAATATCCGTCTCCCTCCCCCCTCTGAGAGCCTCTCTCGACTTCCTCTGCTCGTTACTCTCTTTCTCTCCTCCTTCTTATTTCTTTCCTTCTCTCCTCTATTTATTTCTTCTCTTCTTTCTTCTTTCTTTTCTTCTCTTTCTCACGCAATCTCTGCCAAATCCGTCCTTCCCCCCAATTATTCTCTTTCTTTTTCTTCTTCTACCCGTACATCCCTTATCTCTCTTTATTTTCTCTTTCTTTATTTCTTCTTCTTTTTTCTTCTCTTCCTACCTACCCATTTATTGCTTTGACTTTCTCATTCTTCCTTTCTTTCTTTTCTTTTTATCTTCTTTTCTTCTTTCCACACTTCTTACCCCCGAAAACTAAGCTTCTTTCCTTTTTTTTTTTTTTTTTTTCTATTGTGTTTCATTCTTCCTTTTGTCTTTTCCTTCCTCCACCTATATATATATATATATATATATTATCACATGATCTAATCATCTTTTCCACCCTATCAATTTAATATAATGTCTCCCAACATTCAATTAATCTCAAAATATTTAAAATTACCCATCTATGTACAATTCCACTGAATATACACGTAAAATAAACTAATAAATATTCAGGGTATTACATTCCACCACCCTTAAAAGAGATTTCGTCCTCGAAATTTGAATAGCCTCAGATCAAATACTTATTGGTTATACCACTACGCTTCCGCTGTAAAACTCTGATTTTAAAAGAGCTCATAAATAAAATAAAAATTTTCCATTCTCAAGAAAACAATTTTCTGAAATAGTAAGGTATTGTATTTTCTCATCAATAATTTCAAATAAATCATAGTACCTCACGCAATACTAATTCAACTATACCATCTCATATAAAAACAATACCTTCACTTTTCCTAGATCTTGGACTTGTCCGTTTCTGATGTGAAATATGTGACTCATCCCTCAACCTCACCCTCACCCTATTGAGCCTATTGGGACTGTTGGGACTATTAGTTCACTCAACCTCACCCTCACCCTCACCCATCTTGGGCCTATTGGGATTGTTGGTCCTATTGGGACTATTGCCACATCATCTCCCATCTAAAAGTCAAAGTCGTCCTTAGCTCTGATACCAAATTCTAACGCCCCAAAATTTATAAACAATAACATGTATAATTTTTATGAGCTCCGTACAAATAAATTCTTTTTAAAAAAAATACATGCCTTTTGAAAACATAGAGTATTGCGCAGCTGCGGGTAGCCATGGTTAACCCAAAACTCATCATCAATATACATTGGCTAACCAAATGAATAAAATTACATCAGCTTTAAATAAAATAAATGTACACAATAGCCTCTCCAAATCTCGACCCCAATTCTACTAGCGATAACTTTTCCAAATCTTAACCCTAATTCTACTATATGCATCCAACAATTATCACCTGAAAATATATTGGGGTGAGCGAACAACTGCCCAATAGGAAATCGAATTCCTATACAATAAATAATGTTTCAAAAATCACATGCAAGCATTTATATATTCAAAATAATATATAAATCAAATAATACGAACTCCAAATCATCAACCTCAAATATAATCCATTTGTCAATAGAATCAACCACCATAATCCATGACATCAAATAATATCACCATCAATAATTCACCTTGCATAAATCAAATCTTAATATATGCTTAAAAATAATCATCATTCACTGTACAAGAATTAAACCCCCTACCTCAAAAATGAATGAATAATATGAAAAATCACAAATATAGGCGCGTAGATTTGCTCCAAAAGTATGAAATCCATACTAATAGACATGGGATTGAAGCTACCACCTCCTGCAAATATCCGTCCCCCTCCTCCCTCTGAGAGCCTCTCTCGACTTCCTCTGCTCGTTACTCTCTTTCTCTCCTCCCTTCTTATTTCTTTCCTTCTCTCCTCTATTTATTTCTTCTCTTCTTTCTTCTTTCTTTTCTTTTCTTTCTCACGCAATCTCTGCCAAATCCGTCCTTCCCCCTAATTATTCTCTTTCTTTTTCTTCTTCTACCCGTACATCCCTTATCTCCCTTTATTTTCTCTTTATTTATTTCTTCTTCTTTTTTCTTCTTTTCCTACCTACCCATTTATTGCTTTGACTTTCTCATTCTTCCTTTCTTTCTTTTCTTTTTATCTTCTTTTCTTCTTTCCACACTTCTTTCCCCCGAAAACTAAGCTTCTTTCCTTTTTTTTTTTTTTTTCCTATTTTGTTTCATTCTTCCTTTTGTCTTTTCCTTCCTCCACCTATATATATATATATATATATATATATTATCACATGATCTAATTATCTTTTCCACCCAATCAATTTAATATAATGTCTCCCAACATTCAATTAATCTCAAAATATTTAAAATTACCCATCTATGTACAATTCCACTGAATATACACGTAAAATAAATTAATAAATATTCAGGGTATTACAAAGATACTAGCTCAAGATGAACCCCCTTAAGTGTGCCTTTAGCGTCACTTCGGGGAAGTTTCTTAGCTTCATTATGCGATATCAACGAATTGAGGTGGACCAATCCAAAATTGATGCCATAAGGAACATGCCTGAACCAAGGAATTTAAAAGAACTTAGAAGCCTTTAAGGTCGTCTTGCATATATCCGTCGGTTTATCTCAAACCTACCTAGCAGGGCGATGCCAGCCCTTCAATCGGCTCATAAAAAAAGGGACTAAATTTGAGTGGGACCAAGCTTGCAGTAATGCTTTAAAAAGCATTAAGGACTATTTGCTCAGTCCCTCTGTTTTAAGCGCGCCTATACTGGGAAAGCAACTTATACTCTATATTGCTGCACAAGAGCTATCACTTGGGGCCCTTCTCACACAAGAAAATGACAAAGGTAAAGAGAACGCTTTGTACTACCTTAGTCAGACTCTCACTGAATTTGAGATAAAGTACTCCCCCTATCGAGAAAATGTGCCTTTCTTTTATCTTTTCAATCAAAAAAGTTGAGGCATTACATGCAAGCATACATAGTACGCTTGACAGCTCGAGCAGACCCAGTAAAGTACGTATTGTCAAGGCTTGTCATCCCAGGGAAATTAGCTAGGTGGTCCATTCTACTTAATGAGTTTGAGATCATCTATGTCCCATAGAAAGCAATCAAGGGGCAAGCTCTGGTAGACTTTTTAACAGACCACCCAATTCCTGCAGACTAGGGAGATTTTTGATGATTTGCCTGATGAAGACATCTTCTACATTAAAACTCTTCCCCCATGGATGATGTTCTTTGATGGAATTGCACGTTCAGATGGTGCAGGAGCTGGCATAATCTTCGTTGCCTCCCAAAGACAAATATTACCATATTCATTTGTCCTTACTGAGTTGTGTTCAAACAATATGGCAGAATATCAAGCTTTGATAATTGGACTTGAAATGGCTATCAAAATGAAGATAACAAAACTTGAGATTTATGGGGACTCCAAATTCGTGATCAACCAGTTTTTGATGGAGTATGATGTTAAGAAAGATAACCTCATCCCTTACTTCAAATATGCTACCCAATTGTTGCTAAAATTTGAGAATGTCACACTAGAGCATGTCCCTAGAAAGGAGAACCAAATAGCTGATGCCCTTGCTAACCTTGCTGCTGTCTTAGCATTGCCTGAGGATAAAGCTATGGATGTTCTAGTCTGTCAAAGGTGGATATTACTTGCACTACCTAAAACTCAACAAGAAGATACAAATGCAATTTCAGTATTCGCAATTGAAACTGAAGATTGGCGACAACCGATAATTGACTACTTACAATATGGGAAGTTGCCAGAAGACCCATGCCATAAAACCGAGATACAATGTTGAACAGCACGTTTCATTTACTATAAAGAAACACTCTACCATCGGTCTTTTGATGGGGTATTCCTTCGATGTTTAGGAGAAGAGGAAGCAGCTCAAGCATTGGAAGAAGCTCACTCGGGCATTTGTGGTGCTCACCAATCAATGGCAAGTTCTTGAAACGTTACTACCCTTGAGAATTGCACTACGCTCCTTATCGCATGAGCTTAAACTACAAGTTACTCCTACCTCGCATGAGTATAAACTGCATAGCTGCATAGAGCAAATGAACCAAAAAAAAAAAGAAAAAAGAACTCGTTGAATTGGAAACCTGAAAGGGCGGTTTAAGCAAAAGTTAGAGCGCAAAATAAATAAATAAATAAACTACGTTATGACTTGATCCCTTCTTTATAGAGGGTACGTAGGCAGCTTGAGGAGTCACCTTGCCTCAAGTTCAGTCACAACATGAACAAAAAACAAATTTCCCCATCAATAAGGTTGCATGTAGTTAACTAGATGATTACCAAAGGTATATAGATTAGATAAATTGCAGGTCATATACATATTCTAGTTATAGACAGAAGATGGAATCAAGAAATGCTTTCATTTTTATTGATGAATGTTTTGGCTAGCAAAGAAAAAAACTTAGCCTTATTACATAACTCAAAGGAAGAAAGCTCAAATGAAATACAAAAGAAATCTCATATGCCAAATAATCCATCACATCTATGCTAAATCCTTGAGTTCACTGCGTTGACTCTCTAATATGTCTTGCAGCATCCTTAAGGTTGTGGCATCAATATCACTCAACACTGGAGTCTTGGCGATTACATCTTCCTCTTCTCATATGCGAGACACGTCTCCCTGCCTATGAGAAAGCTGCACTTCACTGTTTGAAATTGATGCATGGAGTTGCCCTATCTGCACGCCCAAGTCCTCAAGCTCTTTCTTCAATGCTTCTCTTCTAGATTCTGCACTAACCAAGTCTACTTGTAGTGAGTTGATACGCTGTGCTTCTACACTCTTAAGAGTTATTGCATCAGCAAGACAAAGCCTAATGTTAACCAACTTTTGGTTTTAGTGCATATAAAGATATCTTCTCAGAGTAGGCTGACTGAATAGAATTAAAGTGGGCGACATCCTCCACGAACTTCTAAACTCGGTTTCTTAATGGAGAAGCATCTACCCCATTTTTTTTCAATAGCTGTAAAGAGTTCATCAAACTTCACTCTTAATGATGGAAGCATCTCTAGGGGAGCCTTTAGCACTTTCCCTTTAATAGTGTCTCCCAACATTAATGCCGCACAGCATTACTCATTGGAAATGAGGATGTTAACATCAAATACAGAAGCTGTAGGTGGAGTGGTGCGACATGGTGCAAAAGCAGTATTATTCTGAACTATATATTCATTTGAGGGGGAGTTGTAACCACATTTGGCGCCTTCAGAATTAGAGCCGTGGATGTTTTGAGATATCAGTGGTGATTGGTTTTGTCGACATTTCTCTCTCCTAGCAATTAACTCAAATGAAGTCGGCGCTGAAAATGAATCTTCACTACATTTGGCTTCTTAATAACTGGGGCACTATTGTCCTCCACCTGCCTCAAAAGGGTGTCAAGGTTATCATTCTCAACAATATCATGGACAGTAGATACAATTTCAGGGTCCTTTATGAGACAATAAAGAGCTTTGAGATATTCTGGATCATCATAATCAATAATTAATGTGGGGGAATGAATACTCATCATGTCATTTTGATTAACAGAATATGGAAGCATCGGGCTCTTCTCATAAATCCCTTCAAGAACCTCATTAGACATCCCCGAGCCTTAGGTTCCCATGATCAGCCTTCCTCTTTTGCTTTTTACGCCTCTAGAACTACTCTGAGGTACTTTTGCTATTTTCCAAATCTTCAAAATCAGCCGTATTTTTTACTTTTTTCAAGAGTACTCGAGGGCAGTTGGCAAGGTCGATAACTTGGAGTTCGTTGGCTATCAGTTCCTCCACTAACAGAAGTCTCATCTGGAATTATATTAGGACTTGTCTAAATAATCGGTTTCGGGACAGGGTCGGTCTTCCTCTTCAGGACTATAGTCAACTCACTTAGCCGTTTTAGAGTGGGCTTTTCTATGTTAGGGCTTGTTCCGACTAGATGATCAGATGATCTCGTAAATATTTGAGCCCACCACTCAATATATTCCCTTGTACTTAAAACTGAATGCTCACTTGGTCGAGCTGGTGTTGCAAGTTGGGATTTTGTGCAAAGTTTAATAGAATGACGCCAAAATTGGATCACCTGTTCTAAGGAACCTGTACGGTAGTCATCTTTAATCTCCTGAGGAATGTGTTAATGAAACCCAAATTGCCTCTCAAATCTATAAGGGTTATATGGCTGAACAAGGTGAAGAACATCGCGTCGAGAAGCTAAGTAACATGAGCGCTGGCTTATGAAATACTCACTTTGGGAATTTGACAAGTTCCCATTATTAATAAGAACCCCCTACTGATCCTTGGTTAATGCAAGCCAATGCATCTCTAACTTGGTGGTGGAATGGAATAGCTTTCAAGCCTCCTTGTCCTTAAAAGTTTTCGCTGCACCTTCCCCTGAAATTCTAACCATCCGAGGCACTGATGTAGACCACGGCCGAGTGAAATGTGTATCAAAGTATTCTGCTAACCATCCGTAAAAATAGTGAGCAGGGAATATGGGATTACACTTGCTAGGGTTTGAAGAGGAGGCAATTTCCCCAAGACCCTGATAGATGCTTGCCAAGACCGAGATCGCAAGGTCGTACCAAGTGTCGTGTGTCACTAAGCTCGCAACCTTGAAGACTCCAGAGCGAATAAGGCTGGGAACCTTGCCGGGAAAAACGAACTCACATAGCCAACATGAAAGGAATGCTGCCAAATATATCTCCTCTTTAACATCACTCTCTACCTTTAGTGTGACAAAAGGACCCTCTCCTTCTTTCGAGTGTTCCTGCGAAGGGCCAATAAGTCCAGATGGGTTATGAGAAGATCTGGCTCTTGCAGTTCTTTTTTATGTTCTCCTACTTGGAGGCTTCTGATACCTAGAGGACCCTTAAACCAAAAGTCCACCCATTTAGAAGAAAATACATTGTGGGGGCCACCGTGCTTGAGATAAAGTTGATGAAATGCTGAAAATAGGTGCTTACAGCTTTGTGAAAAGAGAAGAGCCTCTTGAGCACTAGGGACCACCTCATCATAAAAAGAGCCATACACAAGAAGACCGTCTATCAAGCGAAGATCCCACAAAGAAATTGAGAGTTCCCTAACCGAGGAATGAAGAGTGTTGGTCGTCAGACACCAAAATTTGCAGAAAGCTTGGATGACATTCACGCTCCAATCATAAGTGAATAAGGAAGTAAAGATTGCATCATAGATTTTAGTGTCGACAAGTGATAATAGCTTAAAATTGCATTAATGTTATACTTTTAGTAGGCATTATCACATTTATTTGGCACTTAATTCCGCATTTTACACATTATACATGAGCATTCTTGATACATGCTCTTATACTTAAAGTGGTGTATTAATGTGTGTTTTATTTTATAGGAAGCCAATTTCCTATGGTCAAACATTCTAAATTTATTTGGAACTATATGGAAGCTTTGCAAGGGTGAAGTGCATTAATTTTAGTAAAGAAATTGGCAACCCCAAAGTTGGAAAGAAGATTAAAAAGGAAGTTTGGAGCAGTTACTGTATTTTGGCCATAACTTTTGACTCCGAAGTCCAATTTATGCGAAATTAGTGTCCCTGGAAAGCTGATTTGAAGCCCTACAATATTATATTTCATGAATATTTCGTGATTTCAACGTTTAGTAGGTCAAAAATGGGTTACAAGTTAGCCCTACTGGAAAAAATCAGGATTTCTAATTTGTTTCCTAATTTTTCTCCTCTTTCTCTTGGAAACCCTAAAAGCACATGGAAAGGAAAAGGCGGCTGCACCTATATATATTACTTTTCCTCTTCTCTTTTAGGACCTCTCTTATTCTTCTTCTTCTTCTTTTACTTCTCTTTAGTTTTCTAGTTTTCAATTATCATGAGTAGCTAAACTTTTTGCTAAGGTTAGGAGTGAAGCCATAACAATTATTTGGTATTTGTTTAATGATTCTTTCATGGATCTAATGTAAGGTTTTATAGTTTTGATTGATTTTGATTATTTTGCAAAGTATTTATTATGTATAATTCTTTGATTTATTGTTAACTCCGGGTACGGTGAATACTTAGAATTCCCTGCGAATTAAATTCCTAGTTTTCTCATGCATTAAATCAATCAATCTTATGAATCCACATTTTTAGAATTTTTTGGAATAAAATTAATTGTTAAATCATCCGACTGGGATCATCCTTCGTATGAATCTCAGTTGAGTTATAAAATTGAGTCATTAGCAAATATCTAATATTTGTTGTGAGTGGACCTCTGAACCTTAGTGCTTTTAACTTATTGTTTTCAATCAAATTAATTATTTGCAATCAAGCAACCAAATTTCTAAAATCTTTTCTCAATCTTCTCTGCTAATTATTCCCCTTCCCTGTGGTTCGACCTCGGACTCACCAAGAATTTATTACTTTGTGACATCTTGCACTTGGGAGCATTATTAAAGTCGCAGCAAGTTTTTGGCGCCATTGCCAGGGACTGGCGTAGATAAATAGCAGTTCATTGTTTTTGGTGGAGGTTTGTTATATTTTGTAAATCTCTTCGCAAATCCGGTAAACTTTTTCCACAACTTTTTACTTTTATTTTTATTTTTATTTTTTATTTTTTATTTTATGCAAATTTGGCATCGTAATCATACTCATCGTTTGGTTAGAGTTGAGTCTAAAAGTTTGTGTGGCAATTTAATTAATTCACTTGGACACAATCACACACTTGATACCATGTCTGATAATCAGGAGAAAATTGAGAATATTGATAGGGATGACAAAAGGATTCTTAGAGATTATTTGCAGCCTACTAGGAGTAGTGCACCATCTTGTATCATTTTTCCTCTGAATGCTAATAATTTCAAATTTAAGCCTGGCATGATTCCATTGCTACCTAAATTTCATGGTTTAGAATATGAAAACCCATATTTGCACTTTAAGGAATTTGATGAGGTTTGTGTAACCTTCCATGACCAAACTTGTAGTGAAGAGACCATTAAATTGAAATTATTTCCCTTTTTTCTCAAGGATAAGGCGAAAAATTGGCTTAATGCTTTAAGACCTAGATCCATTGGCACATGGCAAGAGATGCAAACTGAATTTTTGAAAAAGCACTTCCCACTTCATAGGACTAATGCTCTCAAAAGGCAAATAATGAATTTTTCACAAAAAGATAAAGAGACTTTTTACCAATGTTGGGAACGTTTTAAGGATTTATTAAATTCTTGCCCACATCATGGCTATGAAACTTGGCGTATCATTAGTTTTTTCTATCAAAGTTTAATTCCTAAAATGCGCCAATTTATAGAGATGATGTGCAATGGTGAATTTATGAATAAGGACCCTGATGAAGTTTTTTACTATTTTGATCTGTTAGCTGAAAGTGCCCAATCTTGGGATACAACTGATACTTTAGATAGGTCCAAGCCTTCTACCAACCCATCTGGGGGTGGTAAGTACCATCTTAGGGAGGATGATGACTTGAGCGCTAGGGTAGCTATTTTAGCTAGGAAAGTAGAAGCCATGGAATTAAGGAAAGTTAATGAAGTTATGTCTGTGCCTAAATTGAATGATGTTTGTAGTATTTGTGAGACTGTGGGACACTCTACAAATGATTGCCTAACTATCCTTGCTTTTAAATAGGTGTTACATGATCAAGCAAATGCTATAAATATAAATAAACAACCTTTTTCTTCACCCTATTCTGAAACTTATAATCCGGGGTGGAGGAATCATCCAAATTTCAGCTAAAGAATGATAATGTTGCATTACCACCTCAAGGCCATTCTAATTTTGTTCCTTATAATCCTCCTCCTAAGAAGGGCTTAGAGGAAATATTGCAACAGTTTATGCAGAGTCAAGCCACCATAAATAATCAGACTTCTCAAGCCATAAGTGATATTAGAAACACTCTTACTAAATTGACCACTTCATTGAGCATTCAAGAAAGAGGTAAATTCCCTCAAGGTCAATTTAGTATTAGTGATTCTAATTTATCTAACACACAACTTGAGCATGTTAAGTCCGTTACTACTCTTCGCAGTGGAAAAGTTATTGATAAAACTATTTCACCACCCAAAGATAAAGAAAAAGAAGAATTTTCAAAAACAAAGAGTAGTAATGAACTTAATAAGCCTGAGTCAAGTGAAGTTGAGAGATGCTCCATTCCCATTCCTTTTCCTCAAAGATTGCAACCACCTCAAAAAGTTAATCAGAATGCAGACATTCTTGAAATCTTTAAACAAGTGAAAGTCAACATTCCTTTGTTAGATGCAATAAAACAAATTCCTTCTTATGCTAAATTTTTAAAAGATTTATGTACGGTTAAGCGTAAGCTTAACGTACAAAAAAAGGCATTTTTAACTGAGCAAGTGAGTGCTATAATTCAAAACAATACTCTTCCTAAATTTAAAGATCCAGGTAGTCCCATAATTTCATGTGTTATTAGTAATTTTAAAATAGAGCAAGCTTTACTTAATCTTGGGGCTAGCGTGAATTTTTTACCTTATTCAGTATATGAACAGTTGGGTCTAGGTGAGTTAAAACCTACAAAAATAACTCTTCAGCTTGCGGACTGTTCTGTGAAAATACCTAGGGGAGTAGTAGAAGATGTGTGAGGACCCGTTTCCTTAATAGGGATTATTACGGCTTAATGTATGATTAGCGTAGTTAATTCCTTGATTTGTTGGATAACCCCATGTATGGGTAATCTATGTGTATGATAATATAATTTTATTTGTGATTTGATGCTCGTTTTTATGCATCAAGTGTTTTAAGTGCGTGTTTGGCCTTATTTGCAGCTTCGGGTCTAAGCTGTTGAAATTTGGCTAAGTGTTGAGAAAAAATGAATTTTCGTAAATCTTCGTTTTAAAGGATAATTTTTGGCGGTAATGGGAGTTTATAATATTATAAGACATTGGTGATTTTATGGGATTTTATTAGCATGTTTGGATTGGTTTCCTCACATGTTTGTTTTAGAAAAATCTGTCGGGAGACGGATTTTGTACTAAAACTTGAAAATAAGATTTTGATATATTGGGAATTTGATTTTTCTGATATTTTATTTGGATTCAAATGGGGGGTTATTTGCTTATTTTCATTAAATAACTTAAAGTAAAAGGAAGAAGAAAAGAATGGAGAAGATTACTTAAATGTTTTGAATGAAAATAAGACTGTGGAGTGTATTCTGCCTGTTTGAGTCGACTGAAGTGTGATTTCAGTCGACTGAATTACACAGAAGCTGAGGAGTTCCAATTCTGGGATTTTCAGTTGACTGAATCCTCAATTCAGTCGACTGAATTGTCATTTCAGTCGACTGAATTGCTAAATGAGTCGACTGAATTAGGTCTGAAGGCTCATTTTTGCTGAAATGACGCATGTGCCCCTCTGAGGTTATAAAACCCCTCAACCCCGACTTGTAACCCTCATTCCTGCATTTTAGAGCGAGAGAGAGGGAAAGTGAGCTTGGGAGAGCTCTTGGGCTGTACGAAGGAGAGAGAGGGAGTTCTCTCTCTACTTTTGCTTGGATTTCAAGCATAAGGGGTTTGGATTTCAACATTTCTAGCTTGGATTCACTCATGGTTTACCTCCCTTTCGGATTTGAGAGGTAATTTTCCATATATAAGGCTAGGGTTTGCATTTCTTTTGGGTTTTAGTCTACATACCCTTATATCTTGTGTTTATTCATGTGATTTGTGAGGTTTGGTTGCATCTTGGAGTTGGAATCTCCGTTCACTTCATCAAGCATGGCATTTGGAAGCTAGGGCTTGCTTTTGGGAAGCTTTCATGTGCATCTTAGGCCTGATCTACATGTCTATGGCAGTGGTATTGCATTTTCATCACTCATCATTGAGGTAGGGGACATTTTCTCATTTTAAACCCTTGTTGCATGGGGGTTTGGGTATAATCATGTAGTTTTACATGTATTTGGTAGTTTTTGGCATAAATATTATGCATGGGGTATTTATTTGCTAGGTTTTACA
Source organism: Liquidambar formosana (assembly GCA_039720395.1). Taxonomy (NCBI): domain Eukaryota; kingdom Viridiplantae; phylum Streptophyta; class Magnoliopsida; order Saxifragales; family Altingiaceae; genus Liquidambar; species Liquidambar formosana. The sequence goes on from CM077835.1 coordinate 23,363,327, forward strand.
AATTGTGGGAAACCTAGGGTTTGATTCACATTATTTTGTCATAAAAATGTTGTTTTTGAAATCATTCATTTGGAAATGATTTATGGAAGTTATTTATGGTGATTTTTATGAACCCACCTATTATATGGTTTTCTAAGAACAAACCTATTATGTGATTTTGGAAAATTTATATATAATTTTCCAGATTATGTGAGAATTATGAAATTGGTAAATGAAAAGAAAAGTGGTAATGATATGGATATGGTGATGAGGGCTACCGGAGACAGGATTACTGCGGTCCCAAAGGAACGGGACGTCTTGCCGTGTCTTCCTATCCTTTAGTCCTGGGCTATGTGCCCGAATATGAGGTTACTTTCTGGTCCAAATAGGATCATAGTGTTTCCTCATGATGGGGTTACTTTCTGGACCAGGTAGGATCCATAGTGTTTCCCCTTATTTTCCGCGCGCGAGGGCCCCGCATGACCTGGGGAGGATTTATCAGTTTGAAAGACTGATATTATGGATTGCCGGATATGGCGGTTAATGATTATTGGCTTATAAGGCCGTGATATGGAATTTGGAAAGAATGATAATGAACTTTAAATAACTTGAGTTATTTCTTACCTTTTTAAAGATAAAAAGGGGTGTTGGTATCAAATGATTTAAACTTCCGCAGTTTATTTCTTTATAAATGTATCGGCTTCATTTACTGAAAAATTATATTGCAAACTAATCAATGGTTTTGCAGGGATCTTGAAAAGTATATAAATTATGGTTTTTAAAACCTTGGGATTATTGTGAGAAATGTTTTCCTACTGAGCATGTGGCTCATACCCCTACAGTTTTCTTGCAGGTCGTATTTTCAAAGCTAAATTGACCTTGGGTTTCGGGAGCGCATCGACATGGTTGCATTCATGTAGAGAGTATTTAAGATAGGCTTTGAGCCTAGGCATGTATTAATTTTAATCTCATGGCCTGTAATAATTAATTGAGTAGTGGATGCATATCTGAATGAGACCCATGTGACTACGTTATAGTCTGAATATTTATTTATGTTGAAATATTGTGTGGATGGCTGGATATGTTCATAAATGTGTTTTCTACAGGTTTTATAACTAGTCGATAACTTGGTATGTCCTATTTACAAACGGGACCATGCCGAATTTTCTAAAAATATTTTCAAAAGAATTATTTTATCAAACATCCACCAAATTTGGCTTTAAAAATGGTTTTCTTACTACTTAATTAATGGCCCCCATTTCGGGTCGTTACAAGATGTGTTAGTCTAAATTGATAATTTTTACTTTCCTGTTGATTTTATTGTTTTGGACACACACCCTGTTTTGAATGCTAGTTCTCAAATTCCTGTGATTCTGGGTCGCCCATTCCTTGCAACTTCCAATGCTTTAATAAATTGTTAGAGTGGTGTACTTAAATTGTCTTTTAGAAATATGGCCTAAGAATTGAATATTTTTAATACTTGCAAAGAACCTAAGGATGATGATGACTTTCATGAAGTTAACTTGATTGATACACTTGTTCAAAAACAATTTAATGTGTCTTACTTTTCTGATCCTTTAGAGGCATGCTTGGTTAATTCTTATGATTTGGAATTTAATGAGAATCCTGAAATTGCATATCTTTATTGTTTATTGGATTCTACACAGAAATTGGACTTGAATGCGTGAAGGCCGAAATTTAAAGAGCTACCACCCCGTGAGCTTAAACTTTTGTCATCAAATGAGAAAGTGCCTAAACTGGAATTAAAGCTCTTACCAGTGGAACTCAAGTATGCATTCTTCAAACCTAAGGAGATTTTTCCTATGGTAATATCTACTAAACTTGATCCCTTGCAAAAAGGTAAGTTGCTGAAAATTTTGAAAGAACACAAGGGTGCAATAGGATTGAATGTTTCTGATATTAGGGGAATTAGCCTTTTAGTGTGCACTCATATAATTTTTTTTGAAGAAATTCAGCGGGATGTTTATGACAATTCTAGAATTTACAAAGAACGAATGAAAGGTTTTCATGACAAAAATATTTTGAAGAAATCTTTTGAACCATCACAAAAATTTCTTTTGTATAATTCTAGATTGCATTTGTTTCCAGGTAAGCTCAGGTCCCGTTGGACAGGACCATTTGTGGTTAAAACTATTTTTCCTCATGGAGCTGTTAAGATTGAAAATTCCAAGAATGGTAATGTTTTTAAAGTTAATGGACAATGTCTTAAACTATTTTTTGAAAATTTTTCACCTAAGGATGAGTCCATTGATTTGGTGGATCCTATCTACCAGGTGTGAACCACGGGTTTCGATCCGGAGGAGGAAGGAAGAACCCTTCTTTTAAAAAGACTTGTAGAGATTTAAATTAATAAAAATCTGGTTTTTAAAAAGTTCACAAAAACAAAACAAACAAGGAGTCGCCAACTCATTTTTAGGAAAAGAGGAAAACCATAAAAATAGTTTTTAAAGAAAACCTTTGGAAACAAACCACATGACTCCGATCAAGGAAAAGCAGGTCTATCAAAACAAGAGAGGATTCAGAGACTAAGTTACGATGTGGGAAGGTTCTAGGAAACATCCTATAGGCACCCACATCGCCCCAAAATGGGTCTCTGAATTTATATGGGCTATTTCAATCACTTCCAAATTAGTCACCATACATATGCAAAGAATCATCCATAAATAATCCACATTCATCCATGAACATCCATAAAGCAATAAACATCCATAAAGCATGTAAACATCCATGAACAAGTATGAGAGATATGAAAAACAAGTAAGAGAGACAGAAAATAAGAAACAGATCCATCCTACTCCTCTAGCAATTATATGTGATGGATAAATGGGTAAACATGGGTCCATCCTACTCCTCTAGCAAATAAGTGATGGATAAATGATGAAGCATGGGTCCATCCTACTCTTCTAGCATATATGTGATGGACAAATGGATAGAAAGAAAGAAAAAGAAAACCTAGGATACTTAGTATCCTAGGACGGACTTGAACATCAAATGAGCGCCTACGTACCTTACATACAAAGATGTAAGGATCAAAGTTCACGTAGTTCGATTGAGAAGGGGTTACTCCCTTTACAATGAACTATAACCCTAAGTTTCCAACTTAAGAAAGGTTTTAAAACTTAGGAGTTTCCAAAAATAGTTTGAGAAAAAGTAGGTATTTGAGAAAGAATAGAATTCTAACTCAAATAGACCTCTAAAGAGATTTGAATTCGAAAGCGAATAGAACTCCAAATAAAACAGAATTTTGAGAGAGTTGGAAACATAGGACTTCTAATTCAAAGTAAATACAATAACCCTAGGGGGGAGAAGAGAACAAATCAACACAAACTTACCATGAACCACTTACCATATGCAAATTATCCCAAAACATTGAGAAAACATCAATTAATCACCCTATGTATTCTATAGGGCAATTATTAAGCTCAAATCAATCATATTCATGCTCTAATCATCATTAGGAGACCTAATACAAATTTGGACAGAATACTAAACATGCATATAATGACCTAATACTCATGCAAATAACAAAAATCAAAAGAAAAACAAAATCCTAATATGCTCCTATATGCTCTAAACACTCTAACATGCACAAAACTATCAAAAACATGCTAAATAGGCATTATCATGATGAAAATATCATATGACCATCCTAAACATGAAAAGAAAATCTAATATGATGCCTTAGGTAAGTACTTTATGTAAGAATGTGAAATAATCTTCCTTACGGCGAGCTTTCTTAAGTAAAACTATCCGAAGATTATTTTACGTAGAAATCACTCCACATGAATGGTTTCTTCACATATCCTACGTAAAATATATACCTAAGAATGCAAAGAAACTCACAGCGCACTTAAACATACTCCAGAAAGCACCTATGCACAACCTCACCCTTTAAGGACGATAATTATCCTCGAAAAGAATAATCATCCATACACCTATGAAGATGAGGCTTACACAGCAAGTGCCTTATACAAAAGATGCTTAAAATCATGCATATAATTGAACCATGAAGAGAAAATGGCCTAAACACATCAATTGATTTTTCATGCAAAACGTACCTCTATCCTTAAGAGAGAAACTATCCTACCAGCAAACAATTCGCAATCCTAATCCACTAATATGCATTCTCATTATATTTGAATCATATACACTCTAAAATGTAGAGTATATATGATTCCTAATTCAATACTAAGCCATAATTATGCAGAGAATGGAGTAGAAGAAGAATGAATCGTAAAAGGATGCAAAGAAGACTTACAACAAAGCAAAGGTCTTCGCTGCGTTCTTCCTTCTCTTTGGCTTGGTTCCCTTCTAGTTCTCCTTTTAAATTGCAGTAGAAAGTCTCCTCCAAGTGATATGGGTGTGTGCAAACTCGTGGTCCCTTTCTCTCTTATGAGTATGAAGTGTCCAAAAGTCCAGCAAAAGCCAAAAGTCCAAAGTCCAAAGTCCCTTATGCTGATGAATGAACCTCTATTTATAACCAACCAACCATATGAACCAATGGTTGAGATTAATTCACCATAAAATCAATCTAGGGCTGTAATTAAATCCAATGGATGTTAAACAACTCAAAACCACCTCGCAATAGGCTTAGAAGTCCTTTAGAAGGCTGAAATTCAGAGTAGTAGATTCCTATTTCGTCAAAAATGCAAAGAGAAACAAATCAGGACGGAGCTCTCGGGTGACCGGTTGGGTGAACCGGTTGGATGAACCGGTCACCCAAGAGGAATCCAAAAAAATTGGAATTCTAGCTTGGTACGGACTCCGAACTTCAAACGGACACAAATTCTTCATTTTAACTCTGATTTGAGTGATTCAAAAGCCAAAATTTCAAGGATTCAATGTAAAATAATCCTAGAATATTATTGAACTAAAAATCCCTGACCACAGTCAAGTGGCTGGGTTTTCATGAGACAATTACCCGAAAAAAAGTCAATTAACCATAGGGTAATGTGGTGAACCAATCCAAAACCTATCAATAAATTAAATTGGCATTTCAATTAGGCTCATTTCATCATTCTAAGGTCAATGGAACCCTCTGGAAGAAGTTTGGAAGTCAATTGGAAAATATACGAAGTAAAAGACGAAATTGCCTTTCAAGTCACAAAAGTTCTAATTAACTATCCAAACCTATCTGGAATTGAACCAAATTTGACACACATATCCAAAATGATCCTAGAAACTAAATGCAAGTGATGGGACTCAACAAAGAGATAAAAATATGCATGCAATGATGACCTATTCTCTTAAGGCTTAAAAGGGCAAAAGTGTCCTTTCAGGCTTAGGGACTCCTAAATGCTTCTAAACCTAACCAAACGCTATCTTGAACTCATAGGGATGAAAATGGGGTGTCTACACCAGGATTTACCAAAACCTTAATTAGTTAGTTCAGTATTAGTGTCTGTGTCGTAGTTAGTTAGTTAATTTATTTGTTTTTTATTATTATTATTTTTTTTCCTTTTTGTTTTTGTGTCTTTCGTGTCTAACCATTTTGCAGGTATTAGAGTTTGTTTTATTTATGGTTCGTACCTTAAGGTACTCTCCATGATTTCTACTTCTTTGTTCTTCTTTGTTTACAATGTATGTTTTAGGTCGGGGGAGGGAATTTTGGTGTTATGTTAGTTTATTTTGGTCTTAGTTAGTTTATCTTATTTTTCAAAAAAAAAAAAAAAAAAAAAGTTTAGTGGTTTACAAAATTTTGGCTTAAAAATTTTGTTGCTTTAGCATGATTATCTAGTTTGAAGTTCATTATGCTACTTCTATTTTAAAATTTCCATTGAATTTCATACTCGGATTACATTGCACTTGCACTTTAGCCGCATGAATATGATTCTTGATTAAAAGGTAAAGATGATTTTAAAAATCTTGATGAATAAAAATGTGGAGACTTTTAGCCCTTGTGAGTATTTGAGCCATTAATTTTTTTTAGAGGGTTATTATATTTAATCTTACCTTGATTTTTGGAAACACTCAAATTTCATTATTTAGTCTCATTATTTCATTTTTTTTGGTTGAATGCTGAGAATATATTTTTATACCACACTTTTTTCTTTTGAAGTCATGGATATTGAAGAATTATACCACTCTTTGAGAGATGATTTTAGGCCATCTTTGATTTCTTTGAGCCTTTAATTTCTATTCTTTGTGATACATTACCACTAGTTAGCCCGTTGAGCCCTTTGATTAGCCTTTCTTTCATAACCTTTTTCCCAAAGTGTTTTGAGAATGGATATTATCAATGTTCAGTAAGGTAAATGGGTGGAAAAATTTTTAGAAAAAATGTGAAAAAAATGAATGAAAAAAAAAAGACGAAAAGAAAAGAAAAAAAAGATATAAAGAAAAAGAGAAAGCTTTGTTGGTGAAGTATTGAGAAGTGAAAAAAAAAAAAAAAAAAAGTGTTTGATTGCCAAGGTTTGGAAGAATAAGTTGAATACAAATTGTTTCAAGTGAGTTTGTTCTTTCTATCATTTTCGGATACACTTTTTATTATTACCATAACCTTTTTATTTCAATTCCTTCTTTTATCCCAACATTACATCCTGTTAAAAGTCCTATTTGATTTTGAGGATAGTATGGTTTGGATATTGACATGACTGAGCTATAATGCAATGTGTGGTATACATTCTTAGTATTTGGCATTCCTTTCATGAGACTTTATGATTCTTTCTTGTGATAGCGTTTTTCAAATATTTTATATGTGAGATGCTTGTTCTTGCTCTACATTATTCTACTCACATATACTCGAGAGTTTTACCCTATTCAGAGTACATTATTTTGTTGAGTGTTAATCCCTGTGAGATTTGAGTTGAAGCATATTTCAGATAGAGATTTGGATTGTGCTTTACCTTGAAATTGGGTTTATATTTGTGTTGGCTAAATTTTTCACACACAATGAGTTTTTGAATTCATTGGGATGTTTTTAATAGTTGCGAGTGTCCTGAATTTTTAACTAATTTTTTTGCTAAGGTGATGAAATTGGTAGCCATGCTTTGAGTTTTTCTTTTGAAGAAAACCATTTCAGTCGCTTTGATTGCTAGGGACTAGCAATATGCTAGTTGGGGGGGTGTGATAATAGGTTAAAATTGCATTAATGTTATACTTTTAGTAGGCATTATCACATTTATTTGGCACTTAATTCCGCATTTTACACATTATACATGAGCATTCTTGATACATGCTCTTATACTTAAAGTGGTGTATTAATGTGTGTTTTATTTTATAGGAAGCCAATTTCCTATGGTCAAACATTCTAAATTTATTTGGAACTGTATGGAAGCTTTGCAAGGGTGAAGTGCATTAATTTTAGAAGATTTTAGTAAAGAAATTGGCAACCCCAAAGTTGGAAAGAAGATTAAAAAGGAAGTTTGGAGCAGTTACCGTATTTTGGCCATAACTTTTGACTCTGAAGTCCAATTTATGCGAAATTAGTGTCCTTGGAAAGCTGATTTGAAGCCCTACAATATTATATTTCACGACTATTTCGTGATTTCAACGTTTAGTAGGTAAAAAATGGGTTACAAGTTAGCCCTACTAGGAAAAAACCGGGATTTCCAATTTGTTTCCTAATTTTTCTCCTCTTTCTCTTGGAAACCCTAAGAGCATATGGAAAGGAAAAGGCGGCTGCACCTATATATATTACTTTTCCTCTTCTCTTCTAGGACCTCTCTTATTCTTCTTCTTCTTCTACTTCTCTTTAGTTTTTAGTTTTCAATTATCATGAGTAGCTAAACTTTTTGCTAAGGTTAGGAGTGAAGCCACAACAATTATTTTTATTTGCTTAATAACTCTTTCATGGATTTAATGTAAGGTTTTATAGTTTTGATTGATTTTGATTATTTTGCAAAGTATTTATTCTGTATAATTCTTTTATTTATCATTAACTCCGGGTACGGTGAATGCTTAGAATTCCCTTGTGAATTAAATTACTAGTTTTCTCATGCATTAAATCAATCAATCTTATGAATCCATATTTTTAGAATTTTTTGAATAAAATTAATTGTTAAATCATCCGACTGGGATCATCCTTCGTATGAATCTCAATTGAGTTATAAAATTGAGTCGTTAGCAAATATCTAATATTTGTTGTGAGTGGACCTCTGAACCTTAGTACTTTTAACTTATTGTTTTCAATCAAATTAATTATTTGCAATCAAGCAACCAAATTTCTCAAATCTTTTCTCAATCTTCTCTGGTAATTATTCCCCTTCCCTGTGGTTCGATCTCGGACTCACCGAGAATTTATTACTTTGTGACATCCTGCACTTGGGAGCATTATTAAAGTCGCAGCAACAAGCGTGTGGCGATTGCGGCTGAGCACATCTTCTAACCATTCCCAATAATTGGGAATGAAAGAAAATTCCCTAACATATTTAAGCGAAAATCCCTTTGAAGTGGACATCCAACTCGCTGCACCAACAATTATTCGGTGGCTTAGAAGGTCAAATGAGCTCGAACGAGCATCCTTGGAGTAAAGCGTAGGCTGTAGTGTAAGCACTTGTGAAGAAGTTCCAAGTGCAGCAACATCGGAAGGGTAGAAGAGATCTTGAGTTAACTTTGCCCATAAGTGAGACAAATGAGTTAGCCTAGGGGCAGAAAGTAATTGTGAAGAAGACAAACTGTTGATGGAAAGGCACACAGCTAAGGTTGTTCCTTTGTCAAGGGTGTCTTTTTCATCATTCAAAAGCGTAATGCTGCGATCTTTGGAATTCCTGCTAGAATCTTTAAAGGAGACTATAATACTGCACAAAGAAAGAAGCCAATTTCTCGATTTTAAAATTTTTTTTTAAAAAAAAAGGAGCTTGGAACTGGGGGCAGATGCTAATCAAGCCCAATTGGAGTACATGTAAATACCGCTAGATTAAAGAAGTATAGCAATTACACGTTACATGGCTTTTGGATCCTCCATCAACAATTGTCTAACTGCATATTTTCTCTTATCATGAGTAAGGTCCCTTCTCAAAAGCAAGACTCAAGCTGCTTACATGCAGTACACTATATAAGGCTACTATCATTATAGCGTGAAACAAGGTAATGCGTCTTGAGGCTTAATGGTCATGGTCCTACGGTGGGAAGTATGCCAAGCATTTAAGGCAAGGTCAAGTTTCAGGGCAAAATTCTTGACATATGAAACCAATATGCCTTTCTCAAAAAAAAAAAACAAAAAAAACAAAAAAAAAAAAGGATCTACTAGAAGGGGGTGGTTGCATCTCGAAGATATATAAAGACTTGTAATACTAAGTCCCACGTGGAGACATGGTTCCCATTAGAATATGTGACTTATAATTTCAAAAGTATAAAGCAGGTTGAATATGCCCCTACTGGAGAAATTTTTTCTACTCAATTAAAAGAAAAAAAAAAAGGCCAAAACCTACACACACATTAGTATGTAGGCATACTCATATTGCTAAACCAACGTTGGTAGGTCCGTTCTCCAAGGCCAGAACCTACACACACATCAGTATGTAGGCATACTCATATTGCTAAACCAATGTTGGCAGGTCCGTTCTCCAAGGGGCACTTGTTAATGGTGAAATAATAATTAAAAGGTCACCCGTTTTACATATTCTGGGCAAAAGTACATGTTAATAGTGTATAGTCTACTAGCCTTTATGTGGTGGTTGGCATTCATTATCCCAAGCAAAAAAAAAAAAAAATTGTCAAACATCAAGCTGATCTGTTGAGAATACCTATTCAATATCACGTGAAGGCATGGTAAATATTGGGAAATATTGCTACCTACTCAATATCACGTGAAGGCATGAGAATACCTATTCAACATTGTCAAACATTGCTACATGAAGTGATTATTTTAATGGGAAATATTCCCCACCCATTCTAACAAACAGTAAGGTCATGAATAGACATTATTAGGGGCATCCTTGAACATGAAGAATGCAAGATAAATTTTGGTGTGAGTACATTAAATCTGGGTATCCTTTGCAAGTTATATGCACGTGTGTGTACGGGTGCATATATACATATGGTACAGTCATGTGTGTATGGGGGCAACAAATTAGATGCAAGCACTCATGTCAATATACATGCCGTGTATATATATATATATATATATATATATATATACACACACACACTCCAATACACAAGAAGGCAGAAAAAAAAAGACACACCTTGACAGGGTTAAAAAGATGCAAGGCAATCCCCTTCTTGGAAATTGATGATGCCCAACTTAAGTTTGCGCTCTAAAATCCCGCAGCAGCAAGAAGAATGGAGTACGTGTGCAAACAGGTGATTTTCTCCTCAAATCTGAAGACTATGGCTCTGGCAGGAAAAAAAGAATAAAACATAGGCTGGCCTCAAGACTATTTGTAAGATGGGTTCTTTATGGGAGAAAAGTCACGCTTCTAAAGAATATGGAAATTCTCTTTGGTCCAAGTGAGAATCTCTCACCATGATCAGTGCACAAATCACAGTTAAAGATCCCATATATACCCACCAAGGATCCCACTTCCGTCCAATATACCAGCACAAGGCAATAAGATTGCCTAGAAAGACGAGTATCAGTTGCCAAAAAAAAAAAAAAAAAAAAGGAAAAAAAAATAGTAGCTGCCAAGTTTTCCTTGTGAAGATTATTTGTGTATGGAAAATTCATGGATTGACAAACTTGGGAAATTGACAACTCGGTCCCATGAATTTCATCTTTTCTCCAAAATAAGAAAAAAAAATGGTGCAAATCCCATTGATTACAAGAAATCAGTCGGCTATCGTGCTTGGAATACCTTATGAGTTAGGAAAGTTTTATAGTCCTTCTTTTACTATCTACCAATTACATTCCAGCTTTGGCAAAAGGAAAAGTTAACCAAAAAAAAAAAAGTGGGATTCCACTACCGTATATCATCAAAGATCCCACCACAGTGGGTGGAATCCTAAAGTCTAGCTAATATGATTTGCCTCTATTTTTTATTTTTTTAATTTTTCCTTTTGGTGTACCCATCCAATGATGCAGGCAAGAGTAAAGTGGGCCTATCATCCAATGGTGCTAGCAAGAGTTAGATAAAGTGGGCCTATTTTATTAACACTGTCCTGTAACTTGGAATAAGCACTTATGCTTCTTAAGCTCTGCATGGATATCAGGAATGCTTCAAGGGCCTCATCTAATTAGCATGGGTCCCAATGGGTTTTAAAAAAAAGAAAAAAAAAGGGGGGGGGGGGGGGAGGAATGGTGCTTGGGAGGTATGTGAAATAGTAGGCCCAACTCAAGATCAAAATATTTCACACCAGTCATTCCCAGTGTTTTCAAAAAAGAAAAAAAAAAAGAGGACAACGTGTTGGTGGTGGTGGACCTTTGAAAAGCAATTCTAAAGTGTTATATAGCTTTTAGATCCTACAAATTAGTACCATGATCAAAAGGCATACAAGTGTTCAAAGCATGTTACCCGTACAATTTAACTTAAATTAATTCAATTCGCAGCAGCACTTGTTACTTTGCAAATTGTTAAACAAGCAATTGCATACCTTGTGTGGTAAACATCACCACTTAGGTGGACATTATCACATAGCAAAGTGTGAAAATCAAGTCAATCCAAAGACTTCAAGCCTCGACTCTTGACGCAACAAGCGCGTGTACAAGCCAAGCCTTGAAGTGGGGGCATTTATAGACATTGAAATTTTGTAAAGCTCAAATCATCGTTGAATGAGTCAAATAGTCAAAGTCTAAAATATTTGACTAGTCAAAGACAAATGGGACTCATTCAAACCATCAGTGAATGAAGCCCACTTGATGAAAACAGGCCTGATGGTGTAACCTATGCATTGGCCCAACTCACCAAGTCAAATCCAAGTCATATGCCAACATAACCCATTACATCTGCGTGGGCCCCACATGTGGCACATGTCATTATTATGAGGTCCAAATCACCCTCATAAGAAAGTCCACTCATGAAATATTGCCTCCCATAATTTGGGGAAATTTGTTTCCCCAAATTTGGAAACCTTTCAATAAGAATTTCCATAAATTTCAAATGAAGGAGAAAATAACTCCTTAATTAATAATATTCCCTAAGACTTTGGGATGGCAATCAATTCAAATTTAAAATTAAGGGGACAAATCTCCTTTTAAATCAATATTATTCCCTAAATTAAGGAAGTCAAGTATGGGGTTTCCGAGAGAAGACC